>OX941097.1:10520000-11770000 GCA_954870635.1 Arctium minus | reverse complement strand
CACCTTTTTAAACGGTTGTTAAAAAAATTCGAAAAAACCGTTTAAAAAGGTGGCCGCGTTTTTTTAAGACTTTTTTTAAACGGTTTTGCGATTGTGGTACCGTTTAAAAAAGTCGCATCACCTTTTTAAACGGTTGTAATAAAAAACCGTTTAAAAAGGGATATATATTTCACACGGATGATTGAACAAAACCGTTTAAAAAACCGCCTAACTTTTTTACACGGTTTTTTTCATACAACCGTTTAAAATACATATATCTTTTTAAACGGTTTTCTAGAAACAACCGTTTAAAAAGGTCAAACACTTTTTCAAACACTTCTACTATCACAAAACCGTTTAAAAAAGCAGTTAAAATTTTAGTTTTTTTTATTTATTTATGGCCGCCGTTTTTTGCCTAAAAGGTCTCTCCATCTTCTTTATTCATTCTCTACACACAAATTGAGGAGCCAATATCGATCAATTGAAATATATTAAATATTGCAAGGTATGTATTAACTGAATATCATTATGATCGGTCGTTAAATTCCACTTTAATTTTCTTGTCAATCATCTCTTTTTAATGCACCATAATGGTAAAACTGGACTACATTAATGCGTTTTTATATTTTGATATGTTTGAAACAATTTGGAGCGAAAAATAACAAAACGATAATTTTTGACAGATTTGCGCAACTGTGGCTTTTTGATCATATCTCACTCGTCCGATCTCCGATTTGAGTAATTCAAGATGATCTGGAAACCCAACACACAGATCTACAATGTCCGTGTTTTAAGTTTTTGTTATTTGGAGTAAATCTGGGCCGAATCTGAAGTTGAAGTTGAGAGTATAAGGCTGGGCAGAAAATGAATAAAATAATTAAAGGTGCTTTTATAAACAGAAAAAAGGATGTGGTGGAATGGTAAGTGTTGTGGGTTTGTGTGGTTTTTGTTCAGAGTTCGAGTCCTATATGTAGCATTTAGTATTCATTTTTTTTTTACTAAAATACATATGTTTTGGCCCAACACCAAATTCAATCCAGGCCCAACTTTGTGCTTATGCAATGTTAATTAGGTTAATTAAAGAAAAAAAAAGAAATCAAGGGAGGCAACGCTTATGCAATGTTAATTAGGTTATTTAAAGAAAAAAAAAAGAAATCAAGGGAGGCAACCTTAATTAGGTTAATTAAAGAAAAAAAAAATCAAGGGAGGCAACGTAAGGGGCTGCTGTCTCGATTGTTGATTTTTTTTTTTAGTTTTTCTAATGTTTTGTGGGGGAACGAAATCAAACATTCGAAGTTTGTTGATTTATTGAAGATTGTTGATGAGGGAAGATCCGAATTTGTTATAAGGAGGTTTGAGGTTTGTTTTAAGTATTGTTTTTTTAGCAAATGTTATTTCTCACTTTTAATTCGTTTTTAGTATAAGGTTTGCGTTATCTGTTTTTGATACTGTTGGCAATTTGAAAGTATTGAATTAAATTTATGCGATAAAGTTTGTGGCTTTTTATTATAATTGAGAACGTTGAATGGTTAGTTATAGATTGAGATGATATTGATATTTTAGTTTTTAAATAAAGTTTCAACGAATTTTTAATTGCGAATGATATGTGAAAGGTATTATTAGCTTTGAATGATATCGTCTTCACGTTATTTCGTTATTTTTATGTTTTTCTCATTAATGTTATCATATTCGATTATATATATGCATATATATATATATATATATATATATATATATATATATATATATATATATATATATATATATATATACAATTGTATCAAGGTATAATTAATAAACACTTAAAATGTTTAATTGTAGGATGACATACCACCTGATCAAGAGATTTACATAAAAGTGTACGGTGACTACTATACGTTGAACTTTTCATTAGTTGATCCGTGAATTTTTTTGTAAGGTACATTTTTTCAGCACTTTACATTCTTTTCATTTTTTTTTCTCAACTATACATGTTTTTTTTGTCTTATAACTTTTGAACATCTTATCAAGTGCAAATAGAATTATAGAAATATGCATGGGTCTATTATATAAGTTCATATGCCTTTAGGTCACTCGTCCGAAATTGATCTAATAGAGATTAATTTCGGATAGTCCCCGGTTTTGGGACTGCTTTTTGAATATTTTGTCTCATTTAGGATGTGAATGTCTATAATAGATTGCTTATTTAAGGAAAATTCGATATACATTTCCCTTTGCTCCTACGAATATGTGTTTTAATTATACACATATTTGGGGAGTTAAGGGGAAATGTTGTCGAATTTTTTCTTAAATAATTAATTTGTTATAGGCATTCACATGTGAGACAAAATATTCAAAAAGTGGGTTAGGATGGTCACCTACGACCTTTTGTTCTCCATTCATGTCATGCATGCATTACTTAATAATTTGTTTTCAAAATTACAGATGGACCGCGCTGGTTGGATGTACGAAATACCACGTGCTACACAAGAATATTTAGCCGGTCTCAATGAATTTATGGAAGCTGCTAAGAACTACCAGTTGAATAGTGGAGAAAGTGGAATTTGGTGTCCTTGTCGAAAATGTAGAAATTTTTCGATACATAGTGATCATAATGTAGTTAAAGAACATTTAATTTGTCATGGGTTTATGCAACGATACATTCGTTGGATACGACATGGAGAGGATTTTGATGATTGTAATCAGGGGATTGATCGTGATTGTAATGACGATAATAATAACTATGAATCGGACAATGATATGTGTGATAATGTTGATCAAATGTTACATGATGTGGAGGGTGATATTGCTGATAAGGATTATGATAAATTTGAACAAATGTTTGTCGACTCTGAAAAACCATTGTATGTTGGGTGTTCAAAGTTTACCAAACTTTCGGCTGTGTTGAAACTATTTAACTTAAAAGCAAACAATGGTTGGAGCGATAAAAGTTTCACAAGCTTACTGGAGCTTTTGCATGAAATTCTTCCAACAGATAATGAGTTACCAGTTTCACTATACCAAGCCAAAAAACTGATGTGTCCAATGGGTTTGGAAATAGAAAGAATACATGCATGCCCAAATGATTGTATGTTATACAGGAACGAGTATGTTGACCTACATGAGTGCCCTATATGTGGTACGTCGAGGTATAAGCGGAAAAACCAAATGGAAGAAAATAGTGATGTGAAACGAAAGGTTGGCCCGGCCGCAAAAGTGTTGTGGTATTTGCCTATCATTCCAAGATTGAAAAGATTATTTGCAAGCGTTAAGGATGCGAAGTTGTTACGTTGGCATGCTGAAGAGCGTAAAATAGATGGTAAAATTAGGCACGTAGCTGATTCTCCTCAATGGAGAAATATCGATCGCATTTTTGAAGAATTTGGAAAGGAAAGTAGGAATATTCGGTTGGGGCTTAGTTCAGACGGAATTAATCCATTCGGAAACATGAGTAGTCGTCATAGTACTTGGTCGGTGCTTCTTTCCATTTACAATCTTCCACCTTGGTTATGCATGAAACGAAGATACATTATGATGTCACTGCTAATTCAGGGTCCCAAACAACCCGGGAATGATATTGATGTGTATTTGGCTCCGCTAATTGAAGATTTGAAAGAATTGTGGAGTCCAGGTGTTGAAGTGTACGATGCATATAAGAAGGAGCGTTTCCGACTACGAGCCATGATTTTTTGCACCATAAATGATTTTCCAGCTTATGGTAATTTGTCGGGATACAGCACAAAAGGAGAAAAAGCATGTCCTGTATGTGAAGCTGACACATATGCTCTAAGGTTGAGAAATTGTGGAAAACATGTGTACATGGGTCATCGAAGGTATCTTCCAAAGAACCACCACTATCGCAAACTAAAGTCAGTGTTTGATGGGAAAACTGAGTATCGAGTAGCAAGACAACCATTAGATGGAAGAAATGTCTATTCTCGAGTTAAAGATCTAGACATTGTGTTTGGGAAAGGTCGTCCAACTCCTCCAAAAAATATTTGGAAGAAGAAATCTATTTTCTGGGATTTACCATACTGGGATCAATTGACTGTTCGACACTGTCTTGAAGTAATGCATATCGAAAAAAATGTATGTGACAGCTTGATAGGGTTATTGTTGAACATTCCAGGGAAATCAAAAGACGGAGTTAAAGTTAGAAAGGACATGGTAGAAATGGGGATTCGACCAGAGCTTGCTCCTGTTGATAATGGAAAGCGCACGTATCTGCCACCTGCTTGTTATACATTGTCGAAGGTTGAGAAAACCAGATTCTGCCAGTGCTTACATGGTATAAAGGTTCCATCCGGCTATTCTGCAAACATTAGGAAATTGGTGTCAATGAAAGACTTGAAGTTGATTGGTATGAAGTCCCACGATTGTCATGTTTTAATGACCCATATGATTCCTATTGCAATTCGTGGAATATTGCCAGATCGCATCCGACACACAATTACAAAACTTTGCTTGTTCTTTAACATGATTCATTCGAAAGTGATCGATCCTGAGGTTTTGGATTCATGGGAAAGTGATATTATCCTCACTTTATGCCAACTAGAGATGTATTTCCCGCCTTCATTTTTCGATGTGATGGTACACCTGATATCTCATGTTGTTAGAGAAATAAAGTTTTGTGGTCCTGTCTTCCTACGATACATGTATCCATTCGAGAGATATATGGGTTTTTTTAAAAGGATATGTAAGGAACCGATCCAGACCCGAAGGCAGTATTGTTGAAGGATATGCTTCCGAGGAGGTGATTGATTTCTGTACAGACTATCTGGCCGGTGTGAAAAATGTTGGCATCCCACAATCTCGACATGAAGGTAGACTTGGAGGGGTTGGGTTAGTTGGAATGAAATTTATCACTCCAGATTACGATGAACTACAAAAAGCACATTTTTTCGTCCTACAAAACATGACAACAATTGCTCCTCATGTACATGAGCATATGACAATGTTGCACCAAATGCACCGATCGAAGAGTGACAAATGGTTGGTTACTGAGCATAATAAAACGTTTTCACAATGGATGAAAGAAAGAGTGAAACCAAGTTATGGGGGAGAACCAGTTGATCAAGTAGTGGAACATTTGGCATATGGGCCCGTCCATGTCGTCTCAACATACCAAGGATACGATATTAATGGATATACATTTTATACAAAAAAACAAGATGACAAAAGTACATTGCAAAACAGTGGAATGTTCAAATCCCTTATTTGTGAAATTCATTGGATTTTGTGATTGATATTGAAATTTTTGACAAGTTTATTCCAATCAGATAAAACATAATCACACATCTAACAGTTAAAAGATTATGAAGAAAATTCAGCACAAATTTTCTCAGGTAACCAATTTAGGAGCTTGAATCTTTTTGGATTTTTATATGTACCGTAACCACATAGACCATATAATCAGAAAGTAACATAAATTCCAATATTTGAATTCTCGCAGTGGTGGTTTCAATATACAAAAATAGAAGAGAATGTCAGCATCAACTTTGGATGTCAAAATATCCATTCCATATTGAATATTGACATAGATTTTATTCTATAAAATTTCTTTCAAGTAAATAGTACTCATAGCATAATCTTAGTTTCAGTTTGCAACAAGAATCAGTACCAAGTTTGGCATCAAAAATCAAATCACGGGTCTTTTATTTGGGACATAATCTTAGTGAACTTTGAGTAGACTATTTGAGCAAAGTATTGACTTAACACTTTCTTTGCCTTTTACCCTTTTCCTTAAGTTGGGAAGTCTAGGTGCTACTCTATACAAAGATCAAACCACCAAAGAATATATTCAACATATAACTGGAAGCAGCTCAACGTTAGATTACCAACTCAAATTCCTAACTAGGGGTGTAAACGAGTCGAGTCGAGTAGTAGGTTAATCGATCCGAGCCCAAAAAATTAATACCGGGCTCGAGCTCGATTAACTTTTCAATGTAGAGCTCGAGCTCGTTTACACCCCTATTCCTAACAGAGCATCTGGGGATATTAGGTCTCCAAATTGTATAGTCAGTTTTGTTTCCCTTGCAGACTATTTTCTTAATGAATCTGGGGATATTAGGTCTCCAAATTTCTATGAGATAGATCTCTTCTATGATTAGATTTTTTGTATTCTATTTATATACTTCTCTGCATATGCTAGATGAAAATGCCTCCTCCCTGGTATACACTTATTCTTTGATGATTGTTTTGCAGTTTTTATGATATTAATTTACAATATAAAATGATTAGTTGTGCAGTAGAATGACATATCTCAAAGAAGCATCGGTTTTATGAATCTTCTTGGCTACATGTCATGCTCATATATACCATATGTTAGAGCTAGATAACTTGAGACTGCTGGTTGTACTTGTCGTATATACTATATATAATAATGCTATATCAACTTATGCCTATTTGTCTAGTAGTACTTGTTCTGGCGCAGATTTATCAGTTTAACCAACCTAAACAGAAACACCGTGAGTGCAAACTCATTCTTTTCTTTCAGAATAGAACCAATAACTAGATGAATGAAGAATAATGTATTAACTAATCTATTACTATCTGGAATATTGTATAATAATAGTAAAGAAGATAAAAGTCTAAATAAGAAAGAAAACAAATTTCCAAATGTTAATGATATTGATTTAGGGCCACATGATTCCTCTTGTTTTTTTATAACTAAAGAGTATCATACTTTCATCTGCTTGTTTTTGCAGGCTGAGTTGATTTCACAAAACAGATGAAAATTTTTATTACCTTCATTTATATATTTATTGTTTAGTTCCTTTAAAATTTTTAAATTTGAATATTAAATTTGGTTTAGATGCATTGCATTTTAATCTCTTGTGCAAAATTTTCATCCACTCATTGTTTGGAAAATAAAGATTGTACCGCGTCGACCTCGACCTCGACCCGAACACGAGGAGTGACACAATTGGAGAAAGTTAGAAAATCTACGGATTGTACCATTCGGATTTGTCCGAAGACTCTTAGGCCAATAGGAGAGTATTCGGCAAAATATTGTAATTGGGTAGGATTGGAGGTCAAATCGAGGATTTCAATTCTCATCAGTGATTGGCGCAAAGTTGAGAAAGTAGATAAGGATCGAATGTGGATGGCTATCAAGGTATATAATATGTTTATATTTTACGTCTACCTTATTCAAAATTTTAAAAGTTGCATATCATTGATTTTTTTGACGTATTTTGATACTACAGCAACATTGGAATTTGACTGATGATGCTTTGAAGAGAGAAACGCTAAAGGTTGCAAATACGGCATGGAAGAACTTCAAATGTTATCTTATATCCGAGTACAAGAAGAAGAACAAAAATCCATGTGGTCCATACCCACATATTAAAAAGGATTGGGAGGCATTTTGTGACCTCAAGTCAAGTCCGGAATTTGAGGTGTTGGAAAAATTTGTTATTGTTTGGTGATATTATATTATAAATGACCATTATTTCTAATTTGTTATTATTTATTATGTGAAGGCACTAAGCAAAACAAATAGCGAGCGTGCAAAGATGAACAATAACCCACATCACTTGGGATCACGTGGGTACCTTGGGAAGTATGATGGGTGGGATATTGAGAAAGAAGAAGGCATAATAACGCCCGAGATACACAACATGTTTGACGAGAGGTCAAGACACTTCTTGTTGGGGAGGCGAAAAAAAATAGCCCGCAATGAATACGTCTTACCAAAGCATATTCAAGTCTTAGCAGATGAGCTTGTAAACTATAAATATGCCTTTTAAATATTTTTATCAAATTATTGCCCTTAATTACTTACTTTTATCTTGTTGAACATGACAGATACAAAAAGATAGACAAATCTCTCAGGGAGATGGGGACCCTGAATTGGGAGACGATCCATTGGTAGCGGTGTTGGGGCCCGAGCACCCAGGTCGTACCAGGGGTGTCGGACACAACGTAGGCCTATGTGTTGGCCTAGGAAAGGGAAATAAGAAGAGGAAACAAAAAGAGAAAGCAATTTTGCATGCAGAGATTTCTCAAGCAGTTCGTGTAGAAATGCAACAGAAACAAAATGAATGGGAGGAGCGTCGGGAGCTGGAGAAAAGAGAATGGGAGGAGGAGAAAAGAGAATGGCAGGAGCGTCGGGAGCAGGAGAAAAGAGAATGGGAGCAAGAAAGAAGAGAATGGAGGGAGAATAATAAAAATTTACAACAACAGTTGCAGATGGTTTTGGCAGCACAATTGGGGAGGAATGATGCTAGCCCTGATGGAAGCCCGGGGTTACGCAAAAGCAGTATTGGCTCAGCTGCTTGCGTTCCAACGATTGTATCCATTGAGGTAACTCTTCATTTATACATATCGACCTTTTGGAGTTTCAATTATTAAATCATAATGTTAATATGATCTGTTTGCAGCGTGCTACCCAATGCGATTTGCTCTTCTGTTGCGGGAAGGCCAAAGCCCTTGTTGCTAAGGGTATGGCTTATCCTTTAGCGGATTGCAGTACTGTTGATGGTGTTCCCTTGGAAGATGGATTCATTAAAGTTTTGGTAGAGTTGGTTATGAACGGATGTGAGGGGTTTGCATTACCCGTGCCTTTGTCGAATAAGGGTATTGAAACGTTAGGTCAAGCTCGTGGCTACTTCATCCAATGGGAGCAAGAATATGTGATCTTGCACCAGGTACACATATGTTTTAATTTTCAAGTTAAATTGCAGTAAGATTTTTTTATCCGTACACATCATGTTTATTGGTATTATCATTTTTTAATAGGATCCTACCACTGATACAAATGTCCCTTCTCGTGATATAATGCCATCAAAGAGTGCACCCATTCCCCTAACAGTCAAATCAACCCAAGTGCCACCAAGGGGAGAGCCTATTTCCCATCAAGTATACACTCAAACTTTAACTATATATATATATAAATCCCCTTTATGGTATAAGATACATAGTCAAATGTATTATTAATGTAGGTACAAAAAGAGGACGAAGCCCATTCAAAGAGAGTGGTCATTGCAACTGAGTCACAAAAAACACAATTGGTTAAAAAGTTGAAGCCCTTTCCTAAAGAAATACAAGAGCGGCCAAGTGCGATGAAAGACCTATTTAAACGTCTACGTTCCAATGCACAGTGGGTGAAGAACGGGGTTACGGTTCAGGTCGAGGCAGGGGTCTTTGGCCCTACGAGTATATCCATAGCGGTCGAATATCGTGACTTGGTGTTATTAATAACAAAGGGGTGGCTTGATCAAAATATTATCACATGGTTCATGGCGTAAGTTATTACTTACATATATCTACTTATTATTGTGTCTATAAATATTTACAATATTTAGTTTAATCATATTGGAATTTTTTAGGGATTTGTATAAGATAATATCACAAAATTCGAAGAACCGTTGTGCATTCATTGCCCCGGGAGCAATTAATGAACCTGCGATGGAACGAGATGGTTTCTTTGTCATGGAGACAATATACAAAACTATGATGCATAACATAGATAAAGAGTTCTTTTTGGCACCGTACGCACAAGGGTGAGTTATATATATATATACATAGTTTATGCTGTAAGTTTTACTAACATTATTATTTAAACCTTTTTAAGGCATCATTGGTCGTTGCTAATCATTCGACCTAGACATCGCTTAGTCTATATACTGGACTTGAAGATGTCGGATGGAAAGAAAGCCGAAACTTATTTGATCAAAGAGATGATGGAAATGTAAGTAATGTATTACATTGATATAAAAATTATGTTTATTTTTATTGTTAATTGATTATTGAAACAAAGGTGTTTATGGTTTCTTTTTAGGGCTATTACAAAATACAATCAATGTGAAAAGTCTTCTCATGCCGTAATTTCCACTCCCGTCACTTGGAAATTGAACATGGTAGAATTCACATATCCCGACAATCTATTTCATACTTTAGTTTTTCTAATATTATAAATTTCCTTACAATGTAGTGTAATCAACAAAAGGAGGGCTGGGAATGTGGGTATTATGTAATCAAGCAAATTTTCCATTATGTGATGTTCGAGCAATATGATTCCTCTCACAAGGTACTTATTTGTTAAATTTCAGTCATTTATATATTATACAAAACACTTTTTTAGATAACACATATACATTTATATATAGGACATATGGACGACCACCGCTGCCTTTTCAAATGAACAACTAGATCAGATAGCTTGTCATGTGGCCAAATCATTTACTTTAAAACGTATGACAGAAGGTAAAATGTGGTAAAGGTATGTGTTTTATGCACTCCACTACAAGTGACCGATGTATTTGTATGTTTGAATAACATAGTTATTTATTGTAATTATGTATTTGCAATATAAACTCGTATTATATCTTCAGAAAACGTGACGTTCTTATATATAGAGCCCTTTATTTGTTTTCAGGATAAGAGATCGATGAGTTGAAGTGCACAGAAGAATGTTGAGCTAATCCTAAGAAGAAAGACATGTTGGGTGTCAACAAACAAATGAGAGGTAGAATTAAGGATTAATGTTTGATGATGTCTTTGAAAAAACACAAGTTTGTGGACATTATTGTAATGACTATTAGTTTTTAGTAGGAATTAGAGTTCCATTTATATGTATATTGATGGAAGAAATTTTATGGATATGGTAGTTGTAATGGTTATTGGCTTTTAATAGGATTTTGAGTTCTATATGTGAATTTATGAAAAATGTTTTGGCATTTGGTATGTAATAGTTGTTAATATATGTATATATATATATTTGTATATATATATATATATATATATAAAATAACACATTTTTAGACGGTTTTAAGAATAGCCAAAAAACCGTTTAAAATTGTATGCCTTTTTAAACGGTTTTTTAAAAATACCGTGTAAAATGTATACAATTTTAAACGGTTATTTCAACATTACCATGTAAAATAATACATATTTTACACGGTTTTTTTAAAAAACCGTTTAAAAATGTATACAATTTTAAACTGTTTTTTTAACTTTTTAATCGGTTTAAAAACCGTTTAAAAAAGTGATTTTTTTAAACGGTTCAAAAACCGTTTAAAAAAGCCCTGACTTTTTCAAACGGTGCCCTTTCAAACGGTTGTAAAACCGTTTAAAAATGTCCAAAACAACCGTTTAAAATACCTATTTCTGTAGTAGTGAAACATCGAATTGTTGTCAGGTTTAATGAGGAGAACGCAGGTAGCAAGAGGCTCGAGAGATTTTAAAAATGAAAACATTGTCAATTTAGAGTAAAAAATGAATCAGATACGTAGTGCATGTGTGTCCGTTTCGAATAAATTGTTCACCACAATTTCGCCATCTATGAGTTGCTATTTCAACTGGCCGGGTCAGATTAACCCGTTTGAACTAGATAGTAAGCTACAAATATTAGAGATTACATTTAAATGAAGTAGAAACGTGTGGACAAAAAAACAAGATGGTTGTCATGGATAGACCGAAGCAAACACGTCTCTACGATTATAAGTGTCTCATGGCACATACGTCTAAATATATATATATATATATAGAGAGAGAGAGAGTTGAGTTCAAATGAGAACAATATCTATTTAAAAGAACACGAGAACTAACAAAATCATTAGTGATTTTACATTAACACACGAAAAAATGACTTTGGCCACGGCTTTCAGGTCCGCGTGACTTTTTTGCGCGTTAATGTAAAATCACTAATGATTTTCTTAGTTCTCGTGTTCTTTTAAATAGTTAATGTTCTCATTTGATTTTTTTTTTCTCTCTCTCTATATATATATATATATATAGGGATGGGTTATAGTGCAAACCATACAAACCATTATATTAGAAAATAATTGAGATATTTATAAATAATAATCATGATTTATTAAATACGATTGAGATATATATGGAAGAGCATAATATTTATTTATTATGATCATGACACATTCATTGGTTAAGGAAAGAAAATAAAATTAGATATTCATTAGGCTATATGGGTGGCTGAGATTAGTTTGTAAGTTTGTACAAATAGAGGTGGTTTGCATTTGATCGCTACTCTATATATATATATATATGATGAGAATAAATATGGAAAGCCAGTATGAGATGGTCGGGGTTGGTTAAGGTGAAATGACATGTCATTGTGACCAATCAATACCATTAGTGACACGACATGCATGCAAACATATAGAAATAGAATATACAAGAAGTCGATGACTGAAAACGATGGAGGCAATATGTAGTCATATATATGAATGCTTTCCAGAAACTTTCATGCATGCATTCCTACATACATATATAGGGTTGGGTTCGGTGAGAATAAAAATTATGATGAGAATGTGACGTAACGTAGGTTTGCGAAAGGATCAATAAACGCCTAACCCTTTTGATAACGAGAATTACGAAACGTAAAACTCAAAAGCTTAAGAGAAAACTCTCAAAACATAAACTTTTACTAATTGATAAAACTGAATAATACTAAAAACAAATAAAACCTTATTTATAATCTAAAACTAAAGATAACTAAGGAACTTAAATTCAAATATAATGCTAAACTAGAAAAGATAATGATAAAAAAAATTAGACTAATAACATAATTAGGATAATTACTAAGGAAATAAAAAGAAAAGAGAAACTCTAAAAGAAAAAGGAAACAATATGTTGGATATGGTTTAAACTAGCGTCAAATTCCCGGTAGCTTCTGTTGGAAATTTGAAAACAGTGGCCGGGTGACTTTCATGCTAGTTAGAACTATTATAACTACCGTGAAAGTCATGGTAAGCGTTGTTTTCCCCTTTTTCTATGACAAATCCCGGGGTTCTTTTGAGATTGTTTTTTTCTTTTCCAATGATCTGTGAAAACCCTCGTTAACTCTTGAAACCTCCCTGTATCAATCCCCCTCACTTGAAAATTAAGATCTCACCCTCGAGTTCACTTGAAAAATAACTTCATTCGACTCCTTGTGGATTCGATGTTTCACCAAGTCACCCGCATAGAAAATTCTCTTTGAATCCACAACTTGGCGGCCTTCGGTTTTCAGAAAGGTTTCAACTTCCAAAGGATGTTGTTGTCATTACCTCCACACAAGCGATACTCTATCACGATCATTAGATTTAATAAACTAGCGTATTATAACGTTAATTAGAGTATCGTTTCAATAACCACTCGTGTTGTGGCGTACTGGTTAAACCATAGGGGTGTAGTAGAAATTAATCTCGTCTACCCCATGTTCAAATCCAAACGCTGGCAAAGCCCTTGTGGCCATAGAGGTTCACCTGCGATGACTCAAGGTCATTCGTGGTCGCCCGAGGGATTAGTCGGTGAGCGTAAGCGGAACCGGAAACCACGGTTACCAGAAAAAAAGAGTATTGTTTCAGTAAGTTAACTTATAAACTTATTCAATAAAGTTAAAAAATAATCAGACATTCAAACACAATTTTTTTTTCCAGTTAATTAACTTATAATCATCAAACATACCTTAATTGTATATAAACTAGAAATGTACCATCGCAATGCAGCGGGTTTCTGAAATCTAGAACTCAAACTCTCGATCATTATTCATACTTTTTGTTAGTCTTTTTTTATTTTATTTTACGATTTTGAGAAATATAGATTTAAAACAAAAATATATTTTAGTTTACTTTAATTATGGTTTTTTATAAAAAATAATAATAAAATATTTTGTTACGGGTCAAAAAAATTTAATTTAAATGATAACTATATTTAAGATATTTTATATTTAAAATTAAAAAGATAACATACTTCAATAAAAAATAAAAATAAGATGCTTTATCTCGAATTTTCTTATATTTATCGGTTAGTTATATCAGTAGTTAAAAATTTTAGATATTTTAGAAAATAAACATAAGTGTTTATCTGCAGTTAGTTACACGAATTCAAACATTGAGCTTTTATAAGCTCTACTTATGTTTAATCAATTTGTACTTTTGGATTTTAAGTAATATGCATTAATAAGTGGCACCTAATGCATAAAAATTAGTTTTTAAGAGTTTAGCTTAAATGCTTTATAATATAGTATAGATATATTAGTTAAAATTCAAAATTACAAGTTAATGAAACATAATTATAACTTATTAAAGTCTCATGTTTTTATTTGTATAACTAACTACAAATAAACATATTAAATACAGGATAAACATTATGAGATAAATTACCTGTTTTATATTTTATTAAAATATATTTATTAGATCAATGCATGTTTTTATAATATAGTATAGATATATTAGTTATGAGATTATAACTAATATAGATATAGATATATTAAGAGCAAATCATAAAATAAAAAATAGATATTGATAATAGTAATATTGATCAAATCGTTCAATAAATATAAAAAATAAATATTGATAATAGTAGATAATATTGATCAAATCGTTCATTAAATATAAAAAACAAATATTATATTAATAAATGAGTATCCATTCCACAAATAGATGATGATGATGTGAAATACTGTGCTTGGATAAGTTGTACCAAGGCATTATGAAATTGTAAATTAAGTAATTGACTTTAATTAATTGTATTTTTTGCTTAAAATATTGTAATTAAAAAAAAATTTATGTCTCTTTTATAATATAGTATAGAACCTATCTATATAACAAAATATGCTTTTTTAGAGTAGATAAATAAAACCTACAAAATTTAAATTTGTTAGAATAAATCCAAAAGAAAAAAACACCTGTAGTAGCAAATATTTCATTTTCTTTTATTTATAATTAATTTGGTGGGTACACCGATTTTTTGGTTTTCAACAACGTCGATAGTCATCAATCATTAGTTATTTAAAAAATAGAGTAAACTACAATTTTCGTCCCTGTAGTTTACCACTTTCTTTGAAAGTGGTACCTGTGCTTCAAAAACTGCAATTATCGGCCCATGGTTTGCATTTTACTTTGAAAGTAGTCCCTCGTCGTTAACTTCGTTAAGTTTTTCCGTTAAGTCAGGGGCATTTTCGTCCAAACGTGTTTTTTACCTCTCCTTTTGCAATCTTTCTTTGTTTTTCCTTATTTTTGTTTAAACCATTAAAATAGTAGGGACCAAATTGTAATTTATTTAATTTTTTAATGATATTATTATTAAAATATTAATATGAATATATATATATATATAAAGTATATATATATATATATATATATATATATATATATTAATAGGGTTTGTTTAATTTGCAACCCTTAAAAAGGTTGCAACCCACATCTTAACCGTCGGATTCATGATCGACGGTTATATATGGGGCTCAATATTTTTAATTAAAAAAGGAGAAAAATGAAAATAAAATAACCGTCGATCATGAATCCAACGGTTAAGATGTGGGTTGCAAAGGTTGCAACCTTTTTAAGGGTTGCAAAATATCCTTCCATTATATTAATATGCATATATATATATATATATATATATATATATATATATATATATATATATATATAAATCTGTATCGTCTCCGGTCGTCTTTTCCGGCAGACCTCCGGCGAGATCGTCTTCTCCGGCGAGCCTCCGGTGAGGTCGTCTTCTCTCTCTTTCTCTGTATCTCGATCTATCTCTTTCTCTCTCTCTCTTTTCTCTCGATCTATCTCTCTTATCTCGATCTCTCTCTCTGTATCTCTCTCTCTATCTCAGATATATATATACATATATCTCTCTCTATCACCGGTGAGAAGGTGCCGGCGTCGGCGAGCGATGGTCCACCGACGAGGACATCGTCGCCGGTCAGAAACCCATCGCCACCAACGAGAGCAACCTGCAACCCCCACCTCCACTGCTGGACCACCACCTGGACGAAAATCGTGAGTTCGTAACCCACTACCTGGACGAAAATCGTGACCCACCGCCGACCGATCACCACTTCCGCCCCAATTCTGGTTGGGGAGGATGAAGGGAGAGAGAGATCGAGATACACAGAGAGAGATAAGAGAGAAGAGAGAGATCGAGATACAGAGAAAGAGATCGAGATAAGAGAGAGAGAGAGATCGAGAGAAAAGAGAGAGAGAGAGATAGATCGAGGGTGGCCTACGATGGGAAGGAGATGGGTTCTCCAGCGGTCGGCTTCGTCTCTACGATCTGTATATATATATATATATATATATATGTACATACATTATATACATATATATGTCAAGAGTTTCACCGGTTTGGCACGAAAGCTTGATGTACAAGAGGAGGACGATGGGGGGAGAGGGTGGCCGACGATGGGAAGGAGATGGGTTCTTCGGCGGTCGGCTTCGTCCCTGCGATCTGTATATATATGTGTACAGACATTATATACATATATATATATATATTAATATTAATATTAATATTTTAATATATAATATCATTACAAAAATTAAATAAATTACAATTTGGTCCCTCATGTTTTATGATTTAAACCAAAATAAGAAAAAAACAAAAAAATGCAAAAAGAGAGAAAAAAACATGGTTGGACGAAAATATCCCTGACTCTAACGAACAATTTTAACGGAGTTTACGACGAGGGACTACTTTCAAAGCAAAATGCAAACCATGGGCCGATAATTGCAGTTTTTGAAGCACAGGGACCACTTTCAAAGAAAGTGGTAAACCATAGGGACGAAAATTGTAGTTTACTCTAAAAAATATAATGAAAAATGGGAAGTATATGTTAAAGGAAAAACGAAACAGAATAACAATATAATAGAAAGACAATGAAATCTGTAATTCTCATTAATCATAAGCCCTTTAAATAGGAAGAAGTTTACAAAGAAAAGGAAACATTAATTATGGTAAATTATAATACTAGGAAAATATTATATCAATCACTTCCTTTTGATGATGACACATAATCCTACAACACTCCCCCTTGTGCCGAGTCAAAGGAGTGATGGTGCACAATTGTTGCCTCGTTAAAACCTTACGCCAAAATAAAAACCCAGTGGGATAAAAAATAGGACGAAGGAAAGAGTACAACGCACCAGTTTCTTTACAATATATAGACTTTTCCTTCAGTCTAGTTTTCTCTTAGATTCGTACATTAATCATGAGAGTTAGGAAAGCATGATGGTATATAAACAGTTGCCTCACTAAAACCTTACACCAAGAAACAAAACCCAATGGGAAAAAATAAAACCTTGGTTGAAGGAAAGAGCACAACATACCAATATCACAAATATAGTAGACTTCCCCTTTTGTCTATTACTCCCCCTGATTCGTGCATTAATCAAGGGAGTTTGGAAAACATTTGTACTTGCTTTCTACATGTTTCCCAATATATGGTTTTAGGTAATGATTTGGTAAAATGTGTCATGTTCTCCTGACATTTTACTTGATTCAATTGAATCTCGATGAGGGTTTTCTTATTGCTGATTGTATAAGACTTAAGTAAAATATTTGATGTATCTTATGTTCATTTCTTCGATACATGATGCATTATTTCCATATATGCAAGTAGGATACTGGTTGAACCTATAATTACTAGCTCCTCTAATATATGCAATGATAATCCTTAATCATATACATTATTTAATTATCATGGGGAGTAATATTCTTGGATTAGTTCACGGGGTAGTTACAAAGGAATGTTTAATTCACTTCTAAGCAATCGGCGTGTTCCTTGTGATAATTCTTTATCCAGTTTGGGAACAACCTTTGTATAGGTCAGACAGATTCCTAATATCAGTAAAGACATACCAAGACATTGTTTGGTGTTTTTCTATAAGAGCTAGTATTTTTGTTGCTTATATTCTAAGTAGGTATTGAAGTTTCATTATCAATCCCATTTTTCTTTCTATAGGGAAAGTATAAATCTATGTCAATGTTTTCAAAAGATTCATTTGATATCATTCCAATGATGTTGCGTTGGCGCTGAGCTAAATCTAGCTAACAAATTCACTTGGAAATACAATATACGGTCAAGATTATTGTGCTAAGTACAATAATGCACATATTGTACTTAGATAGGGAATTCCAACTCCCAACATTTTTCGTCATCGTCCTTTTAGACGAAATGGATCTTTCCTTATATCCGACACTTCGACCGATCATGGGAGTGCTAACTGGATGCGCTTTGTCCATATTAAATTGCCTGATTATTTTCTGGACATATGCGATCGGTGAATTAATATTTCACAAACTTGATGTTCTAGCTCAAATAGCTAGACAAAACCAAGTTTTCCCAAGATCTTTCATCTCAATTTCAGATTTCAAGTAGCTTGTTGTTTCTCTTATTTCATCAAGAGTGCCTATTATGTTCATAACATCGACATATAGAGCTACACTGAAAATTTAGAACTTGTTTTCCTAAATAAATGCGCAAGGGCACAATTCATCGTTATTATATACTTTCCCAATCAAGTATCTACTTAGGTGGTTATAGAACATTCATATAGATTGCTTCACTATATAAAATGAGCGTTTTACTTTTATTGCAAGAGCATTTTGTGGTTTAGAGTTACTTGATTTTGATAATGTAATATCATCAAATACTTTTATATATCTCTGAATCTAGATCCCCATAGAGACATGCAGTAACCACATCCATGAGTTGCATTTCCAGTCCTTCGAAAACTACTAGACTAATAAATTATTCGGATGTTATAACATCCATCATGAGAGAGTAAGTCTCATCATGGTCAATTCAGGGCGTTATGAGAAACCTTGCGCCAAAGGAGAGCCTTAAACATTAGGACTTCATTATTCTCATTACGCTGTATGACAAAGACTTAGTTATGTCCTACGGGCTTTACACTTGGTGGGTTAGCACTACCAGACCAAATACCCGATCCTTTGTCAAAGAACATAATTCTTTGTGGATTGTTTATTTAGGTCAATATGCTCTTTGTTGATATTATTCAACTGAGCGTGGTTCGATGTCGTTGTGCTCTATCATCTTATGAGCAATAGTATATATGAATAAGTCATCAATGAGTATATATGAACTGTCCATCGACTCATATGTACTCTCATAGTTCATTTTGAGATTTTCTTTCATCTCTAGAATCATATTAACTTCGGAGCGTCCTCCAGTGATGATTCATGGACATAGTTATAATTAGAGACAATCTCATGAGAGTTTTGTGTATTGATGATAAATGGATGTGCCTAACTATTCTCTTCCTTTAGAATAGTATCCATCGAACCAAGTAACTTCCACCACTTCCATTTGGTAGCTACGACCTCAACCACACCTCCACTATGTGTGATTGCAACGCACTTTCCAATGGCGTTGTGCCCCTATTGGGGACTTTTTAACTTTGTGAGTATATTTGCAGCTCGTATATGTGATCTTGTCACTTTTGGAATAGCATTAAACGTATCAGGTATCGAGTCTGATTCGTTTGACTTCAACATTATGTTGTGAAGTTTTGAGGATCAAAATGAGACAGAGTGGGAATATTCAATGACACTTCCTGTCGTTTCCATGGAAAAATCCTTTTTCCTATCTCCCCCTAACGACGGGAAGATTGTCTCATGAAAGTGACAACCCGCAAAATCTAGCGGTAAAGAGATCACTAGTCAAATATTCTAATTAGCAGATAATTGTTGGGGATTCATGTCCAACATATACCAAATCGTCTTTACGGACCCATTTCAATGCGCTGTGGGGGCGCAATTGGCACATATACTACAGAACCAAACATGCGTAAATGTAAACTATCAGGCTTATATCCAGTTACCAACAGGTACGCATGAGGCTGGTTAGCAAGCAGTGGGTCTAAAAACTAAAAGAAAAAAAACTGCATATAATAATTGCATAACCCCAGGTAGATATGGGTAAATTGGTGCGCATTACTAATACCATAGATGTCATCATATTCTTTTGATAACAATTTCTATGAGACCATTTTATATATACACATGGGGTATAAGAAACTCTACATTGATCCTCATACATATGCAATTAACATCAAATCCTTATGATGTAAATTCTCCAGCATTCCAAGTCATGTAGACTTGATGAGATAATCAGAGTGGTGAGCCCTTAAACGTATAGCTAGTGCTAGGAGTGCAGTATTTCATGTGGACAATAATACGACATGCGTTCATCGTGTCGAAACCAGAACCATAAAGTACTTTAATGGCCCGCATTCTGGATGTTTATGTCCATAAATATCACCTTGTATTCGTTGTAACAATGGAATATTTTTGTATTATGTCCTTAGTTTTAGGATGATCTCATTCCTGTCTTGGCTAAGGATTAGGGTATATACAAAAGTTTTAGGTATTCGAGAGGGCATATTATGATGGCAATGTTGTTTCTTATGCTGCAGAAGTCAACAGTTGCAATTTTCCTCATTCCGCCTTTCACTCGAAAGAGAATGTGTCTATGTGTATTTTGCAATACACGGATCACTATGTCATAACCATGGTGTCCCACATGGTCATGTCGAAACATATATGTATTATTTCCCCCAAAGTTCTTTATTGGTGACAAAATATGTTTCGATGACCCAATAATCTACTAGTTTGACACATTAGTTTCCATGATATGTTTACTTTCATATTCATTAGAACTTATGTATATATGCTCATTTCCATTTCCATTTGATACGAATATCTTTACAAGGTTCCTATTAATCTTGTACCAACAAGAAAGTGACAGTCCATCGTCTAAGTAATATGTATTTGTCTATCATTTTAGATTGTGTGGAATATTCTACAAAAACTCAAGTTCTCCTCGATACATTCCTACATTGAACGGAGAATATTAATAGTTTTGTTATTTATTTAGATGTATTTCTTTACATCTATAATGGTTACATATTCGATTTTACTTTAGCAAAGAAATTAATTTTGATACTTAAAATTAATTTCAAATAAATATTAAATATTTAATTAATATGTTATAGTTTATTTTCAACGTGTTTCCTTTTTGACAAGAGAACTCTTTAGTTCATTTCTTATTTGATTGTCCATTATCACATGGGGCAGTAGTTGTATCTCTACTCCAGATGTTGAAAAATCATTCCCGACTCTTACCAAGACCCTGACCCCGTTCTAGGGTTTCGTCCACATAGTGGATAAATGTCACATGTGTGAAATTGTTTTTAACTCTCTGTTCTTTGGAGTTGTTTCCACCTTTAATGCTTTCATTATTGATCTCGAGAATTTTCTTTGTCTCGACATATGTGGTGTTGTTATTCGAAAGAACCTTGTTATGTCTCTCAACCACTTGCAGTATGTTGATGAGTTTGTCTAAAGGTTGCTTTCCAACTTATATTAGTTCATTAATATTTTTGATATATGAAAGGTGGAAATAATGTTAAAAATTATGTCATATTCTGTGAGTTCCTTGCCACAGAGATTGAGACACGTTTTGGATATAACATTTCTTTGTTGAAATCAGTTAACTTTTTGTAATCGAGTAAGTGAGTTTCATTCCACTGTACTATTAGTTCGGGAAGTACATATTCATGAATACACCCGATTCTCCCTTTCGGGACATCCCACAGTTATTTGGGGGGTTTCTAATAAAGGTATTCCTATGAAAGTTAGGATCTATATGTCGTCTCAAAGCATGAAGGTATTTGCTTGTACCTTTTCAAGATGATTGGTTTTAGGGTCAATAAGGAGTTGATGGACTTTAGATAATTTCTTGTACTTTTCAAAGTGAGATTTATATACTCATTTATGGTACTCAGATTCTTTTGAGTTTACGACGTTGATTTAGGATGAGTTGTTTCAACTATTTACATATATAAGAGATAATATATGATTTTCTGTTTGATAAGACAATGGATTATGGTTATAACTATTATTTTATGTATGAATTTTTTTTATCATAACAACATTGGATTTTTGTATGCTTACATTTTGTTGATAATACTTCATCAATATTTCAATTTGTGAAAAGAAATCACTCAATCTATTGGATTTCCAGGTAGTAGGGGAATCACATGGATTTCTTAAGTCCCCACAAACCTTAGGGCTATTTACACCCGTTTGACAAAATCCTTTTGATGTCTTGCGATTATTTAATTTGATGATAACATTACTAATTATAGAGCTTTTGGCATGAAACCAAAAAGAATACGAGTTTGACATATGAAGTCAACTTCAATGTTTTAATACTTTAATGGTATTTTGAGAGATTTTATTATGAGCCAAATAAATATTGGTTTTGACATTAAGTCAAATTCAAATGTTTAATATCTTACTAACATTTTTGGATATATGGAGATTGGAAGTGTAACTTCCAAAAAAAATTATAACATGGGGATGATTTATAACTAATATAAGAATAATGTTTTTGGAAATAAGCAATACAATCGTCATTATTAGGAATTTATTCTGACTATGATACGCTTATAATTTTGCTCCAATATTTAGTAACAAAACATATATGGCAAGCAATTATAATAATTTTATAAGACCTAAAACATATTGAATTAAATTCAATAGTTTTTTTTTTCTCACACATCGACCCTTCAAAATGTGCATAATAATTGCCTTAAGTATAATCCAATACATTTTATAAACATATTCCATTAAAAAAAATTAACAAGTTTAATATGTAAATGTCATAAATATACGCCTATAATAAACTTTGAACCAATAAATTAACATTAACAATTAAAATCAATAGTATCCAAAATTAAAATAATTGGATCACATCTAAATATGTTAATCAGTCATGATATAAATTAATAAGAAAAGATAAATGAATCAAATATCTTTTTTTTTCAATATCAATTACATATATATATATATATAATTACATATAAAGATGTACAATCCTTATTGCATAAGATACAAGTTAACATCGCAATAATGGTTATTATTATTATTATTATTATTTTTACCTTTTATAATGAGAACTGAAGGAACACAAATATCTAACCCATAGAGTAAGTATATCATGAGTTCAAAATTATACACAGTTATATGGTTTATGTTCATACACATGCTTAAGGTCATGCCCCGTTCATCCTCATATATTTAAGCAAATTCAAAAGAAAATCATGCATATGATAAAGATGAAAAACTCAAGAATACAGAAAGACTTTTTACCTTGTCATATGGATTTTTTTCATTCATCCTTCTCAAAGCATGATTCGAGTTTGTTTCTGGCTTTGTCATTCTTGTAATTCATTTGATGAAACAGTAGCACAGACGAGCATCGTACTGATAAC
The DNA here is from genome assembly GCA_954870635.1 of Arctium minus. Taxonomy (NCBI): domain Eukaryota; kingdom Viridiplantae; phylum Streptophyta; class Magnoliopsida; order Asterales; family Asteraceae; genus Arctium; species Arctium minus. Next base: position 11,747,003 of record OX941097.1, on the reverse strand, counting down.
GTGTTAAAGGAAAAACGAAACAGAATAACAATATAATAGAAAGACAATGAAATCTGTAATTCTCATTAATCATAAACCCTTTAAATAGGAAGAAGTTTACAAAGAAAAGGAAACATTAATTATAGTAAATTCTAATACTAGGAAAATATTATATCAATCACTTCCTTTTGATAATGACACATAATCCTACAACAGTATACAATTTAAACGGTTAAATTCTAAAATGCACACTCATTTTCATCTAAAGTTTACTTCATATGACTCATGTTTTATTTTTATTTTTAATTTGAAATTATTTTTATCTAATGGAGTTGTTAAAAAACCATTAGACTGAATTACATTTTTCGTCCCTATGGTTTACCAAAAATTTGGTTTCAGTCCTTCAACTTCACGAATTACATTCTCACCCTTATTGTTTGCATTTTATGTTGGAAATCGTCCATGACCATAGCGACCTTTAGAGGCTTCCGTTAAGAGGCATCATGTGCCCCTCACATGAGGGGCGTTTTGGTCCTTTTGTCTATTTTCTTTCATTAGCTTTTTTGGGTACAAGTTTTAAAGCTTAAGGTACAAATGTTTTTAAATTAAAAAAAAAACTAAACTTAAAACCCATACCCATCCCAATCCCCCCTTCATATTCCTCTTCCATGGTGGTCGACTCTAGTTTCCCTGGCGACCTATACACTGGCGCAACCTCCTCCGACTATGACATCATCCTTCATCTCTTTCCACATATCTGGGCAAAAGATGAAAAAGTTCCTCCAGATTTGCCTCTTATTCAGTTATTGTAACACCTGTAATTTTTGGTAAGTAAGAGTCACCCGGTGATCTCTTGAGGCTTCCAATTTACGATTTTGTGTTTTGGAACAAACTGCCTTTGATCCCTATCAGTGTCGAGAGCGTCGCGGTTGGAAGAAGTCAAGTTTCGAGGCTCGATGGAGGTTGTGCGATAGTGCCCGCGACAGTGACAAGTGTCACTGTCGCCGTGTCACTCTCGCGAGAGTGGTACCGCGGACTCATGGAAGCGGGCGACTATGCCCCGCGACTATGCCAAGGGCATAGTCGTCGTGTCAATGTCGCCGACGGACCAGTGTTGCCTTTTAAATCCTTTGTCTTCCCCATTTCTCATTTACCACTTCACCCATACTTTCTCCTCTTCTCTCTAGCCGAACCCTCTCACCCCCATTGTTGATTTTGAGCATTTGAGGCACCATAACTCGGGATTTCAAGTGATTCTTCATCCTCTAGCAAAGTTTTGGAATCTAGAGCTAGAGTCCTCTCACCCTCATCTTCCTTGTCACATTCATCAAATTTCTAGGGTTTTCATCCAACCTTTTTATTATTTTGAAGATTGGGAGTGTATGACTCATTTTAGTGATCTAGAAGCATTTTGGTTGGTGGATTGGAGTCCTGGTTAATGTAACATTCTATTTTCTTCATTTGTGGAAATTATGGTTTTGACATAAGTTGAGATCTTTATGTAAAATGTTTGGGGATATTTCTAAATGGTTGAATATAAATATTTATGGTTGGACCTTGTGGATCTAGGTTTTTGGAAGAGGTGGCTTGTGGATTGAATATTATTCAAGGAAGTTCAAGTTGGGGTAAAATCTAGATTTAGCCTAAATCTAGCAAGGTGAGTTCAAGTTGATTTGTGAAAACGTTGTACATGCCAAAATGTTTATTTTAAAGTCTTTATGTGTTTTACATGAAACTATTATTTATTGAGTTATTTGGGGGGTTTTGATCATCTGAGTGTTTGGCTTCATAAACCTTGTAAAACCCCATATTTGGGATTTTTGGGATATCTTGGACGAGGAGTCATTTTAAAGTGTTCTTGACGAGTTATTGCTTAAATGGAACTTATTTGGTAAAATAGCATTTTTGTGCTTGTTTGAGTAAAAGGTATAATTTTGTGTTATGGGACGTTTTGAACGGATAAAGAGTATAAACCTATTTGTAAAACATTTTGTCCTGACTTAAACTATGTTGGAGTCTATTCAATTATTTTGGAGCGTGTGATTGCATGGCATGGGTCAAATACGTTTATTATGTGAAAAGCGTTAATCATTGGTCAAAAGGAGTTTTGAGCATTTTGGCTCGGTGTCGACTTAAAAGAGTCTTGAGGACACTTGTCCGGTTTTGAATGGCTCAAGTAACCCCATCATGACGTACGTATTAATATACCTGGTTGCATTTTGGTGTTGGTTACATGGTCGAGTGCGTTGGTCATTTTGGGTTATGCATGTAATGTTAAACTGTGTTGCATTAGATCCATAGGCACGTAAGTCAGTCTGTTTTGGGATGGTCAATTAGGTATTGCGGGGTTGAACTCCGGTGCCCATGTTTTATGACCGGAAACCTTACAAGTAGGCACTGGAGAGTTGAGTCTGAGAGTGCTACATGGGGAGTAGGCACCGGGACCTTCGCCGCTTGAAGTAATGCCGAGAGGTAGTCTTTAAGTGTGTCGGGCCTTTGGGGTGGAGTTCTTAGGAATGATCCATCAAGGTCAACCATCTTCGATGGTGAAACTTGTTAAAAAGTCGTAGGGACACTTGGGCTGTTATGTCGTGAGGTGTCATGCGATTAACGTTGCATGAGTGACATACTTTTGTGTTTCCTCCACTCTCAACGGATATGGGTCTCCCCCATTGTCGGCTATCAGTATTTCAAATATAAGGATTTTTATTTTATTGTCATTGGTTCTTTATGGTCGACAGTGAATGAGGGCCTTAATATTGGACCTCCCTCCTCGTATATTAAGGTTTAAATGAATTATGTCATCCCCATGTTTTGGTAGTCAGATTCCTTTCATTCACGGTCGCGTGAGTATTGGACCTAACATCCATGTTTTCGGACGTACAATATATGTGGTTTTGATGATGATTCATGGGTCGAGTATTTTGCCCCACCCGTGTTTGGGTGTTTTAGGATATGACGTTTTATCCACGTTTTTTAAATGGGAGTCGATTCATATTCATGTTTCGAGTTAGTTTAAGTTGCATCAATTTATAAAGCATGTTTGAAATGAGATGTCCATCATTGAAAGTGCATGACATTGGAAAAGAGTTGTTTCCACGTTTTAAAGTACATCGATTGAAAGGTCGTGATTTCAAGTGAGGTTCATTCTTTTAAAGATATATTTACTCATGTAAAACTCTTGAACTCACTAGGCGTTAGCCTAACCCTTTTTATTTGTTGGCATGTGCAACAGGTTCCGGTTGGGAATAGTTTTAGTATCGCAACGAAGAGAGGAGTGCCCTTTTGTGTGCCTAAGGAGTGAATAACCTGATGAAGTCTTCCGCACTAGGTTAAAGAGTGCAGCTTGTATTTGGGTTAAGTGACACCCGACTTCAAATTTAGTTTGTATGTTATTAGAGCTTAATATCTGTCAAGGTTAATTGTAGAGTTCATATTTGAGGCATATAGAGTTTTGGATCGTAAGAGGAAGTTTTGTTCTGTATTTTGATGCTATGTTTAAAAAAATTTAATTAGTTGCTCTTACCAAATTCGAGGGTGTTACAATTATTCTTCTCCACTTCAACATCAACATTATTCTTCTCTAAAGACTAAATTGATCCACTTTGTTCTCTTTTCTTGTTTCTTCACCATCAACCCGCCTTTCATTGGGTTTTTGTGAGGAACAATGATTCAATCGAGAAGAATAAGGATTTATGTAACACCCCAAATTTTAGACCTCGATTATATGCTTAAGACGAATGGAATGTAATTATGGTGTTCCCAATTTGATCTTGTGGTTCAAAGGTTTGAATTGGTTGAGTTTAGGATCGCAACGAAATCGAACAACGACCTGGGGGAGACCGGCGACTGTGCCAGTGGCACTGTCGCCAAGGCAATGTCGCGAGGAAACCCCCACTTGCGGTACATTTGGCACGATAGTAACCGACGATAGTGCCGTGTCACAATCGCGCGTGTCACAATCGCGAGCCATGGGACAGCCTCGGTACAGTCCGAGCGATTGTGCCCCGCGAATGTGCCCTTGGCACTGTCGCCAAAGTCCAAACGGGATTTTTCTCTTATTTGGCATTTTGTAAGCAAACCTCTTCATTCTAAAAAGTTCCATCTAGAGATCATTTACACACACTAAAAGTGCGATTTTCACACACTCTTCCCTTCTTCTCTCTTCATTTAATGATTTGGTAGGTGAGTAATTAATATCATTGATTATTAGGGTTTCTAGGGTTAAAGAAACTTCCACTCATCCAATATTCAAGTGATCCAAGTCTCATTTCATCCACTCTCCATTTCTAGGGTTTTCTTCATCTTTAGGGTTTTTACATTGCAAACCTTATTGGTGAGTCTCTTAACCCTTATTTCCATTATACATGTGTTATTAAATGCTTACATGAAGAATATGAGGAAATGTGAAGTTGACCTAAAACTAGGGTTTTGTATATGTTACTAATGTATGGATAATTTTCCTAATAGAAATTATTATTCCCTCCGTCCCAAAATAAGTGTCCACAATTGACTTGGCACACACTTTTAGACATGCATAATTATTACCCCTTTTTGGTATCAAATGACATGTTTACCCTTATTTAATGTTTCTGTTTTCTTCACAACTCTTATGTATTTATGCATTAATTAAGGGTAAATGTGAGAATTTATCTATCTACATTTTGAAAGTGAACACTTATTTTGGGACAAACATAAATAGAAATGTAGACACTTATTTTGGGACGGAGGGAGTACATGACATGAGGAGTCCTTTAGTCATACAAAAGTATAAGATGAGTTATATCTTGGTAAAGAAACATCATTCATATTAATGGGGTTTTTGGTTATAAATGACTATAATGGTAGTTAAGCTCGTCATACTAATGAAATGGTGTCTTTTGTGATAAATGGATTGTGTACATGAATATGATCATGTAATGTATAATATGATGCTTTAGAATGGGACATATTATGCATGTGTTATATAACCTCTTCTTGGTTACGTCATAAATGTGAAGTTAATGTCTATTTCCTTGTGCACGAGGATTTAGATGGCATATTTTTATGTGGTATTAATTGTTGACCGTTTGGTCACTAGCGAGTAGGCAATAGGGGACGTAAGTCCTTGAGTTGTAACTCATTTAAATTGGATAGGCACCCATGTCTGTAAGCTCTTGAGGTATAACTCGACGGAGTAAGCACTAGAGGCATAAACGGTTTGAGGATTGTGATGTCTGGTATGGCATGGGAACTAGAACCGGGATATGTGTTGAAATCCAATAACATCACAGGTGACCCCATTCACGTGTTCTCGTCACCCAAGATGGTAACGGGTCTCCCCCGTCTTTCAAGAGTTATCTCTTGTGTATTTGTACAGGTAACGGAATATTTGTACCAAATGGAATGTTGGCATAAGTTCAACCTATGGGTATTGATGTGTTTTAAATTTATAAACCACAAGCATATGGGTATTTTAGCATACGGGTCGATCACAAGGAGGTGACGGTCTAACACTAACTACTCAATGATCATGGCCTAGTTATGCGAATCAGATAATTGGTTGATTATTAAACTCAGTGGACATAAAATTAAACGAGATTAAGGGAACGAGAGAGAAAGAGAAACAAATAGAAACAAGACTAAGTAAAATAAAGGACAACTACAACTAAAGGGGCACTGGGTAAAGTCAACTAGGATTTTGCTAATAGTGGGAATTTGTTTTGCTAAATAACTTTAACCCTCTCTCGAGGTGGAAAAGCTTTTCTAAGCCAAGATACATATTTACTCTCGCAATATATGTACATAGGAAAAAAACATTAAGGTTTAAAACAAGTGATTTTCCCAATCAACGTCCCTAACTATTCGAAAATGTTAGAGCCGTTGTCATCGACCAATTTAATCTGTAACACCCGTAATTTCGGGTGAATTTTCGTTATTTGAGGGTCATTGGGCATTTAATAATCATATGTTAGTGTTCCGATATTTAGATTCGAGTCACGAATCTGATCGCATGTTCCTCGTCGAAGAATCAGATTGTTTCGGGTCGAAGTCGCGCCCGAGAAGGCTGGGGAGACTATGCCCGGTGACTATGCCACTGGGCATAGTCGCATGTGTCATAGTCTTCGTGCTTGGGAGAAGCGGATAGAAAGGTGGGGTTGGGCGGCGACATTGACCAGCGACTATGACCAGGGCATTGTCGCCTGTGTCATAGTCGCCGACGGGTGACTGGGGTTTAAAACCCTCTCTTGCAAGCTTTTCTCATTTTATCTGATTTTGGGTTTAGCAACTCTCATTTTCTCCCTAGGTTTTGGTAAGTTTCCACTCCTTTCCATCCATTGAAGTTAATTCTTCCCAACCACTCCATCTTAATCATTTATTGTGTGTTTAGGTGCTCTCATCAAGGTGGTTGTGCTAGTTAAAGTCTCCTTAAAGACCCATCTCTTCACTTTAGTTCTTGGTATTCTAGGGTTTGAAACATAATCCTACAAGGTGAGTTCATTCTATTTATAAAACTTTATACATGTAAAATGTGGATTTTAAACACCTAAATATCTCCATTTTCATTTACTTGTCTTGATGGATTTTGTATCAAGCCTACTTTTGGAGAAATTAGGGTTTTATGATGAAAGTATGTTTATGGGATTAATGAACCCTCACGTTGAAACAATAGTATATTTGTATATGGAAAAACTTGTTTACTTCAATTTTGGTTAAATACTTGGAAATCCAAAATTAGGGTTTTGAACATTAATGATGAAGTTAATGATTGAGCACTTAAAATATTGGAATTAAAGTGTGGATATGTCATTCATGTGACAACTAGGAATCCCTTGGTAAATAATGTGAGACATCATATGGAATCATACACTTGTTATTGTAACACCCTAAAAATAGGGATAACAAAAACTTTCCAAAAGAGGAGAAGTGGTATAAAATTGCCATAGCAAGAGCCTCCCAAAAATGGGGAAATATACAAATAATCTGTTTAATCACAATTTGTAATGTAACGGATAAATAAATAACAATCAACTAATCTAATTTCTAAATCTAGAAAAGAGATTACAAAAGGGGTGCCATCTATAAACCCAAATCTTCCAAATATAGTCCAAGTGCCATAATCCCCAAGCTCTCGCCCAACTGTATCTAAACTTGCCTAGGAGCAGCGCCGCTAACACCTGAGATACACATCGACACCAAACAAGTGTTAGGCCAAAAAGCCTAGTGAGTTGAACAAGCAAAAGCATGCCAGAAACAGTTACAATTATTATCAGCAGTTAATCATTTAATCACGTAGATGTGGAGTCAACGGGAGCGACCCATATCTCCAATCAGGTTCACCCAAAGAGGCAATTCACCTTGAAGCCAATTAACAATGGCAACCCAAAGGCCCGACACGCATCGAGGACTACCGCTTAGGAAATTCCCCGACGGCGGAGGTCTAGGCACCTAGGGGACTACCGCTTAGGAAATTCCCCCAATGTCACCCACCTACATCCCTATAGTGAATCACTGACTTGGTTCGTCCACATTATGCAATAGGAGGTCTCAAGATGTGTTACAACCCAACATATTCAGATATCAGTCATGAACACAACATTACCATCCTAATCATGCAATTTCAACACTTAACCCAAATATCAACCAAATCCATCACGAGAATGTAAGGTCGCCAAAAGGCATTCCAAGTAGGAATCATCAACATACCAAGATATACACATATAAATCATGGTAACTTCCATATACATAAATCCATAGGAAAATCCCCAAATACTCGAACAATAACCATGAACATTTGAGAAATGCATTAATATTAATAAGTATTAGATAATGATGTGTATCTAGTTTTAACAAAGGTTAGTAAACTCACAATCTAGGTTTTTGACCAAAACCTAGAAAAGATGAAACCCTAGTTTGAAGAGATGAGACTTGAAGATGAAGCTTGAAGTATTGAGAAACCCTAGAAGCTTCCTTGAAGGTAATAAATGCTAGAAATCAAGCTCCAACCACCAAAGATGTTGTATTTATGAGGGTTAGGGTTTGGTGAGGGAGGATACTGATTTCCTTGGGAGCAAAATCGCCAAAATGAGAGAGATATCAAGTTATGAGGAAAACAATCGGGTAAAAAGGGGTTTTGGGGACTGCAGGTCGCCCCGCGACTTGTGTCGCGACTTGAACCCACGGCATAAGTCGCCCGATTACCCAAATCTGTGAACTCCAGTGGATTACGCGGCTTGTGCCACGACTTCAACCCGCGACATAAGTTGCGTGAGTCACTGTATTCCAAGTGTGATTCTAAAGCTTCCAAACCAAACCAAATAACCACATTTAAACATAAATAGAGATTAAGCATATACGATTCTACTTTGATAAACACCTAAACATAAGTTAACAAAGCCCTATACTTACCTGAAATTCCGGATGTTACAATCCTCCCTACCTAATTAGGATTTCGTCCCCGAAATCACAATTACGAGAACAAATGAGGATATCGCTTCTTCATATCATCCTCGGATTCCCACGTAATGTTAGCACCCCAATGGTGCTTCCATTGAACTTTTACCATCACCACGTCTTTATGCCGCAAATTCTTCACCTTTGACTCTAAAATCGTCTCCGGTTCTTCTACGCAACGATTCCCATTATCCACCCGGATCTCTGACAAGGGAATCACGCTTTCCTCCTCGGCTAAGCACTTCCGAAGGTAACACACGTGAAAAGTAGGATATATCCCCTCCATTTCCGGTGGTAAGTCCAACTGGTAAGCTTGCAATCCAACTTTCTCTAGGATGACGAAGGGTCCAAGGAAACGAGGACAAAGCTTCCCGCGTTTCCCGAAAAGAATAATCCCCTTCCATGGCGACACCTTTAGCATGACGCGGTCACCCGCTTGAAACTCGATCGGTCTTATCTTTTTGTCGGCATAGCTCTTTTGCCGGTCTTGCGCCACCTTTAGCCTCTCACGTATTTCCTTCACCTTGTCGGCCGTTTCTTGGACAATTTCCGGTCCGGCGAACTGCTTCTCGCCCGCTTCGAGCCAACAAACTGGAGTTCGGCACCTACGACCGTACAACGCCTCGAACGGTGCCATCCCAATGCTAGAACGGTAGCTATTATTATACGCAAACTCCACCAACGGTAGGTGCGAGTCCCAACTACCACCAAAGTCGATAACACACGACCTCAACATAACTTCGAGCGTTTGAATCGTCCTTTCACTTTGACCATCCGTTTGAGGATGATATGCCGTGCTCAAATTCAATCTGGTACCCAAATTCTTTTGCAAGCTTGGCCAAAAGTTTGACGTGAAACGGATATCTCGATCTGACACGTTAGATTGTGGGACCCCGTGCCTTGACACTACCTCATCGATGTAAAGCTTGACCAATTTCTCCATTGGCAAAGTCTCTCTCATTGCAAGAAAGTGCGCACTCTTGGTTAGCCGATCAAGGACTACCTAAATTGTATCGTGGCCTCCCAAGGTCTTCGGTAGCTTCGTCACGAAATCCATAGTCATGTTGTACCATTTCCACTCGGGAATGGACAATGGTTGCAAACTCCCATACGGCCTTTGATGCTCCGCCTTGACTTGAAGGCACGTGACGTATCTCTCCACGTAATTGGCCACACCCAATTTCATTACTGGCCACCAATAATTTAATTTCAAGTCCCTATACATCTTGGTACTACCGGGATGTATAGAATACTGACTTGTACGCGTCCTCAAGAAGTAACTCCCGATTTCCACCCAACTTCGGCACCCAAATACGACCTTGGAAGAGCTTAAGTCCGCGGCTATCTTCCGTCAAGAGTCCACTTTGCTTCACCATGACCTCGGACTTGAGATTTTGCTCTTTGAGTGCTTCCACTTGCCACTTCTTGATGCTTTCCAACAAACTTGATACCACGTCGATTCTTGTAAGGTACAATTTAACACCACCATCATGACTTCTCCGGCTCAATGCATCCGCCACCACATTAGCTTTACCGGGATGGTAGAGTAAATCACAATCATAATCCTTTAGAAGTTCAAGCCATCTTCTTTGCCGCATGTTGAGTTCCTTCTGATCGAAGATGTACTTGTGACTCTTGTGATCCGTGAAGAGAGTACACTTGGTCCCATACAAGTAATGTCGCCACAACTTCAAAGCAAAAACTACCGCCGCCAACTCTAAGTCATGCGTCGGGTAGTTCTTCTCATGCTCCTTTAATTGCCTTGACGCGTAGGATATGACTTTCCCTCGTTGCATAAGTACACATCCAAGCCCCATCTTAGAAGCGTCACTGTACACTACGAAGTCTTCCGATCCTTCGGGCAAGGATAAGATCGGAGATTCGCACAATATCCTCTTGAGTGTTTGAAAGGCTTGGTCTTGAACATCGGTCCAAAGGAAATTAACGTTCTTTCTGGTGAGGGAAGTGAGTGAAGTAGCTACCTTGGAAAAGTCTTGGATGAAGCGTCTATAATATCCCGCTAAGCCCAAGAAACTCCGTATCTCCGACGGATTCGTCGGCGGCTTCCAACTCATCATCGCTTCAATCTTTGTCGGGTCCACCTTAACACCGTCCTTTGACACCACGTGCCCCAAGAATTGCACTTCTTGAAGCCAAAACTCGCACTTAGAGAACTTCGCGAATAACTTCTCTCTTCTTAGAACTTCCAAGACTTCCCGCAAATGTTTCCCATGCTCGGACTCATCTCTAGAATAAATTAGAATGTCATCGATGAAGACGATCACGGATTTATCCAAGAATGGGCGACACACACGGTTCATCAAGGCCATAAATACGGCCGGCGCATTGGTCAACCCAAAAGGCATCACCAAGAACTCATAGTGAACATAACGCATTCGGAAAGCCATCTTCGAAACATCATCATTCTTCACTCTCACTTGATGGTAACCGGATCGGAGGTCAATCTTCGAGAAACTTCCCGCACCTTGAAGTTGATTGAAGAGATCATCGATGCAAGGTAGAGGGTACTTGTTCTTTACCGTGACTTTATTCAACTCACGGTAGTCAATACACATCCTCATCGATCCATCCTTCTTCTCTACGAACAAAACCGGCGCTCCCCAAGGTGAAGAACTCGGTCAGATAAAACCCTTCTCTAACAACTCTTGAAGTTGCGTCATCATCTCCTTTATCTCCGTCGGGGCCAAACGATAGGGAGCTCGGGCTATCGGAGTCGCTCCCAGAGTAAGGTCGATTTGGAACTCCACTTGACGTTCCGGTGGTATATTTGGATTCATTCGGGAGTCATGACCCCATATTTGTATAACATTTTGTCCAATGACGGAACGCTAGTTTTCCACGTTTAGGCATCGGATTGGGTTGCAAGTCCTACGTGCTAAGTATTACGATATTGGATGAGGATTTCAACGTAAGGGCCCTATGTGGTTGAAGTTGACTTTCCGTGGGTGTATGTTTAAAGCCACCGAGCCTGACATCCCTTGCATGTACTTTTTATGTGTATTGGTTTTACTGACTTGTCAAGTGGTTTACTCTTGTGTTCCGTCGCTTGTGTTAGTAAGCGGGTCTCCCCCTTTAACCCAAGAGGTATCTGTTTATGATAAAGAATATTTGTATCACTTTTATAACTCACTTCATTTACTTATGCTTATTATTGATTATTCTAAATAAAACTGTCTGATCTCACTAGGCTTTAGCCTAACACTTTTTCTTAAAATGATATGTATATCTGGTCAATCTAGCGGTGGGATTCGTCGGGAATGAGCGGACGACCTAGGGGTCGAGAACGGTCTTTTTGGGAGATAAATTGACCGATACAATGATGATAGTGGAAATACATTTTGGAGGAATAGTGACACCCGACCTTAATCTCTCTTGACTAAGTTAGATTATTAGGTCGTCGATTTTTATTCTTCATTAAGTTGTTTTGTAAATGGCATAACCTTATTCCCCGTTTCGGGATGATACTTTGGGATTGTTTTGGCAGATTATTGATTACTCAGGTTTACTCATTTTATAGCCGTCATGTTGCCAAATTTTCGGTTTTTTTTATTCCTCTAAAATTTAGGGTGTTACTTAATCCAAGTAATGATCAAACTTTCGTTTCGTCAAAAACTAATTAAATCGACTAAATGTTTTGTTAAAAACCAATTAAATTGACCCAAACTCTCGTTAGAATCAAAATGGATTAAAACCCAACATTCGTTTTAAGAAAAATTGGTCAAATACAAAACCTTGATCCTAAGCGACAATTACCCAATAAAACAATTACTAAATTGAAACCAAGCAACAAGTTATTTAATTAGACTCTAATAAGATCAAAGACAAAGTAAATCTAAGCTATCAAAACAACTACATTAGACACGATCTAATAACATTAACGCTAACGGAAATCAAAGACGAATGATGAATCTTTAAACAAACATATGCAAAAATTTAACAAACGCAGAAAATTAAACCTAATCTAATTTGCAGAATTTAAATGCAGAAAATTGAAAGAGTTGAAGAAGAAATTGAGATGCAATAGATTAAAGTAGGGCGTAGGGAATAGGGATACATGGAGATGAAGGATAAAGAGATAACCAATAGAGATCTATAGAAAAGAAAGCTGAAAACTTGTAACAACATCTAAGAACATAGAGAGAATGATGGATAAAACTTAAGAACGATTAGATTAACAATAGTATTCAAACAAATAAGAAAATGACTAAATATATCAAAAAGATAGGGAAGAAGATAATAGTAATCGTATGAAAAACCGATTGCGAATCGGTTTCCAATATGTAACACTCTAAATTTCTGTTTAATGGGAAGATTGCAGGAAAACAGTGCCCCGCGCGGGTAGCCACGCGGGTTAGGTCGCGCCATAAGTCATGCGGAGCACTGTCCGCGTAAGCAACCAGTGGACGGCGCGGATAACCGTGCGGGTCAACCCTCGCCACAACCCGTGTACACGCCCTGACGAGTTAAAGAGGGGGATTTCAACCTTTTGCATTTAGTTCCTTCATCTACCTCCTCTTAAAACCTCTCTCCTCACTCATTCCTCCCAAAAATCAATCTAAGAAACCTACCAATCATCATCCACTACATTTATTGCAAGAATCAAGCTGCCCCAAGCAAAGATTTCATCCAAGGATCTCAAGGCTCAAGATCATCTTCTTCCTCCATCCATTCCTAGCGTTTCTTGCAAGTTTCTAGGGTTTTCTATAAAACCTAGATTGTGAGTTCTTCTAATGATTTTCAACTGAGATACATGTCTTGTATGTTTATTTGCCATTATTTCATATGCATGAATATATCTGATCACCTGATAAGTTTGACCTAACTGCTACCTTTGTGATTATTGGGGGTTTTGACTGATGTTCATCATGTGGACTTTGATGGGTTTATTGTTAGCATTATTTTGTCAAGATTGTGTAATATCATGGGTTCTATGAAGATTATTGTTAAACCTACATGTGTCAATGTTTTGGGCTTAATATGGGATTGGAATCTTGTGTAGTCTTATACATGTATCATGTTGATATGGAAAATGTATAGAGATGGTTATTATATATATATATATATATTGGAGGAACCGTGGGTATGTGGTAGGAGGATGTACTTTGAGGTGCCACTTAAATGGTATGCACCTAGACCTCCGCCATTTGGAGTAATGCCTGAGTGGTAGTCTTCAAGTGTGTCAGGCCTTGGGGTGTTGCTCATGCGAGTGAACATCAAGGTACATTGACTTGAGGTAAAACTCATTGGTGTGATGGGTCTCCCCCATTGATTCCCGTATGGCCCATGTCGACTAAATCGTTTTATAATTGTTCATACCATGTTCTTAAAATTGTTATGCCATGCTTTGTACAACTCACTAGGCTCGTTTGGCCTAACACTTGTTTGGTTTGATGTGTATCTCAGGTTTTAGCGGCGCGATCGCTAAGAAGGTCTAGTTGACTTTGATTGCGAGCTTGGGGGATATTTTGGGATGCCATTATAGAAGATAATTATTTTTGGAAGTAGATGACAACCGTTTGTAATCTTATTTCTTGTCTAGAATTTAGATTAAGAGGTTGTTATCTCTCATTGGTTGTTATTACAAACTTGTAATTAAACAGGCATTAATAGTTCCCTTTTTGGGCGAGCTCATGCTTTGGCATTCTTATGATCACCACATTTCCTTTTTCTGGAAATTTTTGTTTTCCCAATTTTTGGGTTGTTAGAAGTTGGTATTAGAGCTCTAGTTTAAGTGAACTAGGTGTCGATTTTAGTATACCTAGACTTACGTTGGTTGAGCATATCGTATCACTGTCCTAATAGGTAGAATATTCCTAGGTGGGGAGAGTATTAGGATTACGGAATTGCATTGATTGAAATTTTATAATGATGACGACGAGGGTTCTTATGTAAAATACGTTCACAATCTCACTTGGTCGGTGTTGTTCTGAATTTATGGTTACGTAAGCATGCTTGAAATTGTTATTATGATGATTAATCTTGTAGTAGTACGTATTGAACCGTTTATCTTTCAGAGGATTAACCTGTATGATCTTTATCATGTGTGACAGTTCACAATGGTAAACACTCGGAACATGCTCCAAAATCCGCAGGATGGTCACATTGAAGACGAGTCTACCGCTGATCAACCTCCTTTGGTAACAGCTACTGAAAGGCCACCCGTAACCGATGTCTTGGGTAGAGGACCAGAACAAGTACCATTGGTGAATCTCGAGTCCGGACAACCGATTGTGGAAGAGGTGACCATGGAGACAAGGATCCGAGACAACATGATGCAAGCCATGAATTCGGCCATGGCACAACAACAAAAATTCTTCTTGAAACTGTTAGAGGATAGTGATGCCAGTCACCGGCGAACTGAGGCCATGGCGGAGAATGCGGTGAATGGGTCGGGTGGCGGACCGACCACCATAGGGACAGAGGAGCATGCTATTAGCTCCAGAATTCTCCGGGACGACCGACCCGCTTGCATGCATGAAGTGGATTCAGGATGTCGAGATGGCGTTTGAGTCGAGTGAGTGCGCGGACTCTCAAAGGGTCAAGTTTGCATCCCAATTGCTCAGAGGGGATGCACTGAGTTGGTGGAACGTCACCAGAAGGGCCCTTACACCAGAAGTTTTAGCCCAAATCACTTGGCCAATATTCAAGAAGAAGATTATGGAGAAGTATTGCAACGAGAGAGCGTTGGATAAGATCGAAGATGAGTTCCGAAATCTGAAGAAGGGTAACTTGTCAGTCGCTGACTACGCCAAACAATTCATGGATAAACTGAGCCTGGTTGAGCACTTGGCAGCCGATGAGGGGGCGAAAATAAAGGCGTTTGTGAAGGGTTTGTCGGCAGACATGAAGACAGGCATGAGGAACGCTCACAAGAGCACCTTACAAGAGGTGATCGAGGCATCTCAGCTGGTAGAGGACGACATGATACAAGATAAGGAAGAGAAGAAACAACAAGGAGAAAAGAGGAAGTGGAAAGGGCCGACCGGGGCCGTGCGACCATCCAAACCCTTCAACGGGGGGAGGAATATGGAGCAGAGGCGCGAGACGCAGTGGTGCCCTAAATGCAGGAGTAAACATCTCGGTCCTTGCAATCCAAAACCTTTCTCTGGCGCTACTTAATGTTTCAAATGAGGTCGGAAGGATCACTTGAGTAAGGATTGCCCCTCCCGGCCGGCGGGAGTATGCTATGAATGTCAGGAGCTGAGACACATCAAGAGAAATTGTCCTAAGTTGGCGAGGGGTAACCAAGGGGTTCCAAGCGGGGTTACGCCAAAGAAAGAAAAACAACCGAAGGCACCAAGTCGGGCCTTCCAAATGACGGCAGATGAGGCGAGGGAGACGACGGATGTGGTGTCGGGTACGTTTCTAGTGAACTCTCTACCTACCTGTGTTTTATTCGATTTGGGTACAAACCGATCATTTGTGTCTACTTTGTTTTGCAAGAATTTCACTACTCCTTCTAGCTTGTTAACTGATGCTCTAGTGGTATAAGTAGCCAACAGAGAGCAATTGTTAGTTCGAGAATGCTTCTTTGGTTGTACTTTAGATGTAGATGGGGAGTCTTTTGTAATAGATTTGTTACCGGCGGATATCGGGGGGTTTGACGTGATTGTTAGGATGGGTTGGCTATCCAAAAATGATGCCGGTATCTTTTGCTCCAAGAAAATGATGAAGGGTGGCGAAGTGATAATCTACGGAGAGAACAACCGAAAAGCCAACATGATTATCTCGTCAATCAAGGCACGCAAGAGCCTAGACAAAGGGTGTGCTTCGTACTTAGCCTACGTGATCGACGCAAAATTAGAAAAGAAGACGGTGGAAGATGTGGACGTGGTGCGCGAATACCCGGATGTTTTTTAGGAAGATCTACCCGGACTACCACCGGAACGACAAGTGGAGTTCCACATCGACCTCACTCCGAGAGCCGCTCCAATCGCTCGTGCTCCCTACCATCTAGCGCCGACGGAAATGCAAGAGATGATGACGCAACTGAAGAGTTTCTCGAGAAGGGATTCATACGACCGAGTTCATCACCGTGGGGAGCTCCAGTTTTATTTGTGAAGAAGAAGGACGGGTCTATGCGGATGTGTATAGACTACCGTGAACTCAACAAGGTCACCATGAAGAATAAGTATCCATTTCCCCAGATCGACGACCTCTTCGATCAACTTCAAGGAGCGGGATGCTTCTCAAAAATAGATTTGCGATCCGGCTATCATCAAGTGCGGGTGAAGGAGAGCGATATACCGAAGACGGCGTTTCAAACGAGGTACGACCACTATGAGTTCCTAGTCATGCCATTCAGATTGACTAATGCTACGATCGTATTTATGGACTTGATGAACCGAGTATGTCGACCCTTATTAGACAAATCGGTTATAGTCTTTATCGCCGATATTCTTATCTACTCTCGGGACGAGATGGAGCATCGTCAGCATTTGCGGGAAGTCTTGGAGATTCTTCGGAAGGAGAAGTTGTTTGTGAAGTTTTCGAAATGCTAATTTTGGATCCAAGAAGTTCAATTCTTGGGCCATGTTGTGTCCAAGGATGGGGTGAAAGTGGACCCGGCGAAGATAGAAACGATGATGAATTGGGAGCACCGACGAGTCCAACGGAGATAAGGAGTTTCTTGGGCTTAGACGGTTACTACCGGCAGTTTATTCAAGATTTTTCGAAGATTGCCTCTCCACTCACATCGTTGATAATGAAGAACGTTAAGTTCTTATGGACCGAGACACAAGAGAAAGCCTTCCGGACTCTCCAAAAGAAGTTATGCGAAGCACCGATCCTATCCTTGCCCGAAGGATCCGAAGACTTCGTGGTTTATAGTGACGCCTCTAAGTTGGGTCTCGGTGCGTTTTGATTCAAAGAGGAAAGGTAATCGCGTATGCATCGCGACAACTCAAGGATCATGAGAAGATTACCCTACGCAGGATTTGGAGTTAGCGGCGGTGGTATTTGCTTTGAAGCTATGGAGACACTACCTTTACGGTACGAAGTGTACGCTGTTCACCGATCATAAGAGTTTGAAGTACATTTTCGATCAAAAAGAGCTAAACATGCGACAGAGAAGGTGGTTGGAGCTCTTGAAGGATTACGACTGTGAATTGCTTTACCACCCCGGTAAAGCCAATGTAGTGGCGGATGCTTTGAGTCGGAAAAGTTATGGGAATGAAGTCAAAGTCACTCTTTCAAGGATCGATGTGATATCAAGATTAGTGGAAGACATCAAGAGGAGTCAATCCAAGGAACTTTGTGAAGAAAATCTCAAGGCCGAAGTCATGGTGAAGCAGCGGGAGTTGCTGACGGAAGATAGTCGCGGTCTTAAACTTTTCCAAGGGAGGATTTTGGTGCCGAAGATCGGGGGAAACCGTGAGTTGCTTTTGGCGGAGGAACACAATTCAAAGTACTCCATACATCCCGGTACCACCAAGATGTATAGGGATTTGAAACTTCATTATTGGTGGTCGGTATTGAAGCTCAACGTGGCCAATTACGTGGAAAGATGCGTCACTTGCCTTCAAGTCAAAGCGGAGCACCAAAGACCTTATGGAAGCTTGCAACCATTGACCATTCCGGAATGGAAGTGGGAGCACATCACCATGGACTTCGTCACCAAACTACCGAAGACCTTGAAGGGGCACGACACTATTTGGGTAGTGGTGGATAGACTCACCAAGAGCGTGCATTTCTTAGCAATGCGAGAGACTTTACCGATGGACAAACTAGCTAAGCTCTATATTGATGAAGTAGTGTCTCAACACGGTGTCCCACTATCCATAGTTTCGGATCGGGACAGTCGGTTCACTTCCAAGTTTTTGGACGGATTGCAAAGAGAGTTAGGCACGAAGGTCAAGTTGAGCACGACCTATCATCCTCAAACCGACGGAAAAAGATAAAGGACGATTCAAACTCTTCAGGACATGCTTCGGTCATGTGTCATAGACTTTGGAGGACACTGGGATTCACACTTATCGTTGATGGAATTCGCATACAATAACAATTTTCATTCGAGTATCGGGATGGCACCATTTGAGGCTTTATATGGACGGAAGTGCAGGACCCCGGTTTGCTGGCTCGAGGCAGAAGAAAAACAATTTGCAGGACCAAAAATATTCCAAGCAACGGCGGACAAGGTTAAAGGAATTCGGGAACGTTTGAAAGCGGCACAAGATCGCCAAAAGAGCTATGCGGATAAGAAGAGAAGACCGGTCGAGTTCCAGGTGGGGGAACGGGTTATGTTGAGGGTGTCACCATGGAAGGGGATCATCCATCTTGGGAAACGCGGGAAGCTTAGTCCTCGCTTCCTTGGATCCTTCACGATTTTAGAAAAGATCGGACTTCAAGCTTACAGACTGGACCTACCACCTGAAATGAATGGGATTCATCCTACATTTCACGTATGCTACCTTCGTAAGTGTTTGGTGGAAGAAGAGAGTGTTATACCGTTAACAGAGATTTGGGTAGACAACGACAACCGATGCGTTGAGGAGCCGGAAGCCATCTTGGAGTCGAAGACGAAACAATTACGACATAAGGAGGTAACAATGGTTAAAGTTCAATGGAAACACCACTGGGGTACGAATGTGACATGGGAGTCAGAAGAGGACATGAAGAGGAGATACCCCCACTTATTTTGATCAGTCGTAATTTCGGGGACGAAATCCTTATTAGGTGGGGAAGATTTTAACACTCTAAATTTCTGTTTAATGGGAAGACTGTAGGAAAACAGTGCCCCACGCGGGTTAGGTCGCGCCATAATTCGCGCGAAGCACTATCCGCGTAAGCAACCAGTGGACGGCGCGGATAACCGCGCGGGTCCACAACCCGTGTGCGCGCCCTGACGAGTTAAAGAGGGGGATTTCAACCTTTTGCATTTAGTTCCTTCATCTACCTCCTCTTAAAACCTCTCTCCTCACTCGTTCCTCCCCAAAATCAATCTAAGAAACTTACCAATCATCATCCACTACATTTATTGCAAGAATCAAGCTGCCTCAAGCAAAGATTTCATCCAAGGATCTCAAGGCTCAAGATCATCTTCTTCCTCCATCCATTCCTAGGGTTTCTTGCAAGTTTCTAGGGTTTTCTATAAAACCAAGATTGTGAGTTCTTCTAACGATTTTCAACTGAGATATGTCTTGTATGTTTATTTGCCATTATTTCATATGCATGAATATATCTGATCACCTGATAAGTTTGACCTAACTGCTACCTTTGTGATTATTGGGGGTTTTGACAGATGTTCATCATGTGGACTTTGATGGGTTTATTATTAGCATTATTTTGTCAAGATTGTGTAATATCATGGGTTCTATGAAGATTATTGTTAAACCTACATGTGTCAATGTTTTGAGCTTAATATGGGATTGGAATCTTGTGTAGTCTTATACAAGTATCATGTTGATATGGAAGATGTATAGAGATGGTTATTATATATATATATATATATATATATATATTAGAGGAACCGTGGGTATGTTCCAGGAGGATGTAGTTTGAGGTGCCACCTGAATGGTATGCACCTAGAGCTCCGCCATTTGGAGTAATGCATGAGAGGTAGTCTTCAAGTGTGTCGGGCTTTGTGGCGTTGCTCATGCGAGTGAACATCAAGGTACATTGACTTGAGGTAAAACTCATTGGTGTGATGGGTCTCCCCCATTGATTCCCGTATGGCCCATGTCGACTAAATCGTTCTATAATTGTTCATACCATGTTCTTTAAATGTTATGCCATGCTTTGTACAACTCACTAGGCTCGTTTGGCCTAACACTTGTTTGGTTTGATGTGTATCTCAGGTTTTAGCGGCGCGACCGCTAAGAAGGTCTAGTTAACTTTGATTGCGAGCTTGGGGGATATTTTGGAATGCCATTATAGAAGATAATTATTTTTGGAAGTAGATGACAACCATTTGTAATCTTATTTCTTGTCTAGAATTTAGATTAAGAGGTTGTTATCTCTCATTGGTTGTTATTATAAACTTGTAATTAAACAGGCATTAATAGTTCCCTTTTTGGGAGAGCTCATGCTTTGGCATTCTTATAATTACCACATTTCTTTTTTTCGAAAATTTTTGTGTGTCCCAATTTTTGGGGTGTTACACAATAGCCTAAGCTTGAAGCACAATCTTCTTCCCCAATGCTTGAGAGATCTATCAAGAGAGCCTCCTCCCAAAAATCAAAAACGTATCTTGTCTAGAGTGGTAAGCGATCTCCAAAACAAACCCTTACAAGGAGTTTAAATAACCAAAAATAACCAAGCCCATAGAATAAAATCCCAAAATAAAATGTAACGACTGTTCACGCCAGTGAAGTTACCCTTCACTGGCGTGACGCAGGGCATAAAGTTTAGAGAAATTTTCCAGAATTTGTTCACTGGCGTGAAGAAATTCTTCACGCCCGTGACAGCGGACAGATTGTAAACTTGAGTTTCCAGAGGAGTTTCTTTGCATCCATGAAAATATCAATTGCGCCCGCGAAGTGCAATGTAACACCCGTAATTTTGGGTAAGTAAAGGTCACCCGGACATTTTTGGATCTTATAAACGGCGGGACTTTTGTTGGGAAATCATTATTTTAAGTCTCTTAGAGTATCGGGGGTATTGGCGTTGAAAAAGTCGAGTTTCGGACCTTGGTATGGGTACGGCTACAATGCCCGACGATTATGACAGCGTCATAGTCGCACCTGGCAAAGTAGCAACAAGAAACAAATGGGGGGAAGGACCAGCGACAAAGCCCTGGGCATTGTCGCATGGCAATGTCGCACCAGGGCAGAGGGAGGCTGTCAAATACGGGATTTTTGCTCATTTCTTCATTTCTCACTTCTCATTTCCTCCCCAACTCTCCCAAAACCCTCCCAAGGCCCATCTTCCCCACCCATAGTGTTTGGGGTTCTAAATCCTTAAATCCCCAAGTTATGAGGTATCAATACTCTACCAAGTGCGATATTGGAAGCTAGCTATCAAGGATCTTCATCTTCATCTTCAACATCAAGCTCTAACTTAGGGTTTTCTAGGTTTTCATCAAAACCTAAGTGGTAGGTGTTTCCCGTCCATTTCTAAACCTTATTTTAAGATATAAATGCTTTATTGGTGATATTCTAGTGTTTTATTACTCCAATTTCTGTTTGGAAGATTTTGAGAAAAGTTAGGTCAAATTAGGGTTTTTGGCCAAAATGGGGATTTTGATATAAGATGTTTGGGGAATGGTTCTAAACACTTGAATATGATTATTTATGGTTGTAAATGTGTGGATCTAGGTTTTGGAAGGATTGTGCTTGTGGATTCAAGTTTCTTCAAAGAAGCTCAAGTTGGGGTAAAATCTAGATTTAGCCTAAATCTAGCAAGGTGAGTTCAAGTTGATTTGTGAAAATGGTGTACATGCCAAAATGTCTATTTTAAAGTGTTAATATGTTTTACATGGAATTGTTAACGGCTGATCACTTGATAAGTTTTGGTTATTTGGAAGTGTTAAACTTTATAAACTTATAAAACACCCACATTTGGGATTTTGGGCATTTTGATAAATAAATCATATATTTTGGGTATCTTAATGATTTATTTCATGGAGTATATTTTGAGTATAAATGCATTTTATTGGGTGTTATGGGATGATTTGAAAGGATAAAAAGGTATAAACCCAATTGGAAAATGTTTTGTCCCAATCTAAATTATGTTGGAGTTATTTGTGTGTTTTGAAGCATGGGTTGCATTATTGCGGGTCATTTACGTTTGATTTCATTTCATGATTTTCAACGTTGGGTCTTTGGATTTGTTGAGCTTATGGCTCGGTTTGGATTTTTTTGGATCTTGGGGATACTTGTCCGGTTTTAATAGCTCGATGTAGAGCGTTCGGTTATGATTTGCATTTACTGCATCTTATTTGAGAATTTACATGTTTTGAATGTGTTAGTTCATTCGTTTTGAGTCATGTAATGTTTTAGCCTCGTCTGCTATGGATCCATGAACACTTTTATCACTTTGTCCGATGATGGAACGACTTGGTTTCCACATCACGGCACGTTAGGCATCGGATTGGGTTGTAAGTCCTTCGTGCAAGTATCAATGAGTGTACGCTGAAAGATGCCGAGCTCGATGCTTTTATTATTTGTCTAATGGTGGAACGCTAGTTTTCCCCATTGCGGCGCGGTTAGGCATCTTTGGTATGGTGTAAGTCCTCCGTGCAAGTATCTATGGGTGTATACTGAAAGATGTAGAGCCCGATACTTAATACCAATTTAACGTAATGTGTGGCTTACTTTGTGTATGTCACATTATATGGAATCGGGTCTCCCCCGTCACCGAAAGGTGTTGTCTTCGGGCTGAGTCTTTTATATATTTGTTTTCGGTGACATTTTGCATACATGAATTTATTCCATGTTTTATGGGTTGAGTATTAATCCCCGCTCGTGCTTTGGGGTGTTTGGGATATGAAGTGTTATTTACATTTTCATAAATTGGGAGTCGGTTTATATTCACGTTTTGAGTGAGTTTTGGGTTGCATCGGTTTATAAAGAATGTTGTATTGGAGTGTTGTCCTTAAAGATGTATATTATGGAAAAACGAGTCGTTTCCATTTCTAAAGTAAATCATTTTGAAAGATCTTGATTTGAACTGAATTCTTTTCTTTTAAAGATATATTTATTCATGTTAAAACTCTTGAACTCACTAGGCGTTAACCTAATCTTTTAATTTGTCGGCATGTGCATCAGGTTCCGTTTTGGGTTAGTGCTAGCGACACTATGAAGAGATGAGTGTTTGTTGTAAGCTCGAGAGGCGATTTGCTTGGTGAAGTCTTCCGCATTGTTTTGGAAAGAGCAACTTGCATTTGGGTTAAGTAGCACCCGACTTCGAATTAGTCCCTGTATATAAGGCTGTAGTTTTATAATTGTTGTGGTTAATTATAGAATTTTAAATTGAGGTATATGGAGATTGATGCATAAGTGGAAGTTTTGTCCTTTAATTGATATTATATCGAGATTTTTAATTAGATGCTCTTACCAAATTTGAGGGTGTAACAAGTTGGTATCAGAGCATAAGTTTGAGAGAATTAGGTGTTGATTTTGAATACCTAGACTCAAGCTAGCACCGTTTAGGTGATTGGAAGAGAGAATTGCACCATTTGGTACCTTAAGATAGGATATTTGGGAGTTGATTGGGTCGCTAGAAACGGGAAACTTGTCGAGGATAGCAAAGATGAGCATGTACGGTACGTTCATAATGGCAATTGGTCAGTGTTATGGTGAACCTACATATTACATGTGTACACTCGAGCTGCCTTGGTATGATAACCTTTGGGGTAGTAAATGAGTTTCTAAGCATGTAGTCAATAGAAGAGTTGGTGCTTATAGTATTGTCACCTTGGATTGATGGTTAAGTACGATGAATACACTAAGTTGACCCTTTTGGGTCGGAATTATTGGATGAATTAGAATCATAGGCTTGATAAATTGACTTTATTTCAAGGAGAAATTGTAAGTTAATCAAATTTGCGTGATTATTGCTTTGAGATGTTTGATGCATCCGGATGTCGACAGTGTGGCTAGGAAAATTGAGAAGCATAGTCCTAAGAGGTTGAGTGTCGACCAAATCTATGCATGAAATATATTTCAAAAATAAGTTTGCATCAATTGTTTCTTATGTTTTCGAAGTATAAAGTGAGTCATGTTACGAAGTCTTGGTAAAGCATTTAGCATACATCAGATCTTAAATCGTGAGTTGAGCATGCATGAAATTGTTTTGTTGCACGTGGTTGCATATATTTTTATTGAAAATCTCTTCATCCCCGTGTTGTGTCTAACGCTATTTTTGGATATTATAAGATCTGTGTTTTAATGTCATTTGGGGTATTAGGCAAGTAACTGTGGAATTTTTAACCTTGACATTGGATCTCCTCCACGTATGTTAAGGTTTTAAAGGAAGAGTTGTCCCCATGTTCTTGAGTCGGAATTTTCTGGAGAATTTTTGGTCTGTATGAGTCGTGTTTAACTTTATGGAGTACAGTTTTGCAATGATTTTGGTGCGTGAGTGTACTTTGAGATGCGTGGGTTTTAATTTTATTGCGTGTAAATTTACGAGCTTATTGGGCGTCGTGTGTCATGAAAGTTTTGTTGAAAATTGTCACTTTATCTTACGTTGTAGTTTTAGAATTTTGACATTCTTAGACTTATTGTCGTCTTATGTTTTTTTTATGTTGGGAAATGAAAATTTTGACTCCGCTTGATTTTAGCGTTAATATGTTTTATGAAAATTCAGTTGGGTTTTATGGTGTCTTATCTTACGACATTTTGCGTCGCGTAGATAAATTTTGGAACGTGTATACATGCATTATTGTGTGCGTTATTTTATAGGTTTTGTTAATAGATGTCATCCCACATGTTGTTTTTAGGAAGTGTCATTACCATGTGATTTATCTTTGGGCTTTATACAAGTGTCAATCGTTGTATACTATTTGTATTTGGATTAAATTATATTGTTGGTGTGAGTAAACATATAAAAGATTTATGTTGCTTCATATATAACTATTGATCTAAACGTGCTTCAATTGTTGACTTTTCTGTCATAAGCTTTCCGCAATGCATTAAATGAATTATCGGTTTACATGTTTTTGTAGTTACCGCTTTGGACGAGTACGTTTTATCTGTGCGGCCCAAAATTTGAACTCGGTTTAAAATTTATTTACGTTCCTATCGTGTTGCTAAATTTGGGGAAATAAACGAACGTATATGGGCCTTGTTTGGGATTTTATTCTCCGACGTTTTGCGTTTTTAAAGGAAAAGATTTTAAAGTTGAAGTTGTGAAATTCTCTTTTGGGAGTTGTACAAACTTTTATTGCACATGTTATAGTGCGAAAAATTATTTTCATATGCATAATATAAATTGATCCATGTTAGGACAATGGTATTCTGTTTGAAATGTTGTTGCGCATCTTTTATTATTGCCTTTATTAACGTGAGTAAAGACCAAACGAATTTCGGAATTGCTTTACATGCATGTTATTGATGACCATTTTACACACCTATCGAGAAATCGGTAGTGGATTTTACTCATACGATTAATCGTAATAAGGCTTGTGTATTCGGAAGTTTTATAAAATTTCGATTGGCATATTAATTGAAAAACCTTGAACTCATTAGGGCTATAGATTTAAGACCCTATTTTGAAAAGAGTTGTGATTTGGGACTAGAGGAGTCCTTGGAATTTGACGCGTCGGATGATCCGACTTGTAGTCAGCCTTGATTGTTGGGTTTCAGTTTTGAATCTATGCATGCATGAATAATCGAGGTAATAGATTCATGTTTTTTCCAGTTAACTAAGAGGCGATCTTTACGTTTTGGTAATCCTGCGGGGTAAGGCCTTGTGCGAGTATCTGCGCTTGGTTAGGTCCGACTTGATGGGTTGCGTGGTCGTTTGACGTCGTGTACTTATTGGCGGTGTGCCATCTTTGTGGGTTTCCGGGAGCAAAGGAATTATTGTGGTCCGTTTGTTAGGGATGTAAGATTTGGGAATATTAGTCCTCCATTAGGTGTCAACATTAATGCGACAATACTTCTGCAATAAGGTATTGGGCGGGATGTCCACGTTTTTTATGTCACCATTTTGGTATTAGGCGTCGACTCGTTTCTTGAAGTCAGTGAGTCTTGGAATGTTTGGAAGTATCCCGGTTAGATCATGAGAAAAGTTGACCTCTCGGTGGTGGAATTTAAAGGAATATTAGATGTTGGTAATTAAGTATCGATGTGTATAAGCTTTCCGGACATGGTAAATATCTTATGATGGAATGTTTGAGGTTGGAAGTAGATCGGAGTTGCGTGATAGCCGGATCTGCATTAACCAGCTACCTGGAGAGCGTATGGGTACTCCCAAGGTTCAAAATGGCGTGAGGCATGGCGTGGCGGCGAGGTCAAGCCTTAAGCCTTACAAGCCACGACGAGGACGCGACGTTTTTCAAGGCGTGACATAAGGCGGCAAATTTGTTTGTCATATTTAAAATTATATATATATACGTATATGTTTTATATATATTATTCCAATCAAATAATGATATTAAAGAATGTACATTCATATTAGAAGAAGAAAAATCATATAAATTACTAGTATAAAAATAGTTTTTGATTTAATATTTAAAATAAAACTTAGAAAAATAATTTTACAACTTCGTTTTAATCGTGAGTCCATAACGTTTATGACTTCGTGAAACTATGAGTGATGTGATTAGATAAATCTATAAAAATGTTAAATCTAAAGTTAAAAATATAAAAACACAAAAGATAAAAAAAATCAAAAATTAAAAAAAAATATTTTTTTTGAAAAAAAAAATCACGTCTTAGAAAAAATGCGCGTCGCGGCGCGCCTTAAGGCGCCATAACGTGAGTCACGCCTTACAGAAACGTTATGGGCCATTTCGTAACGGCGGAGACACGTCTTGCGCCATATCGCGCTATGGCGAGCCTTTTTGAACACTGGGTACGCCTCGGAAGGACGGCCTGATCAATATCAAAAACCGAGCATTAAGAATTTAGAGGGTCCTTTGGAGGTTAATGTTGAACTTTGGTTGGGTTCAGAAGTATGTTGAGTTGAGGTGAATTGGCCGGTGTGAAGTTGGGATCACAACTACTCTTGAGGTAGTAAGTGTCACCCAAGGTTGGGAGACAACCGTAGTTTTGTAGGTAAAGACTACTTTAGTGAGTTAAGTGTTCACTCGGACATAAGGGTAATGTGCCCAAGGGGACGACTGTCATGAGTATCGGTATAAGGATTAAGGTAGTGGTTCTGAAATATGGATTAGGGACAATCTATCCTGCGGGCAACGTTTCGTGAAAATCTAGATTTCGAGGACGAAATCATTCTAAGGTTGGGAGGATTATAACACCCGTAATTTTCGGTAAGTAAAGGTCACCCGGACATTTTTGGATCTTATAAACGGCGGGACTTTTGCTGGAAAATCATTATTTTAAGTCTCTTAGAGTATCGGGGGTATTGGCGTTGAAAAAGTCGAGTTTCGGACCTTGGTACGGATACGGCTACAATGCCCGGCGACTATGACAGCGTCATAGTCGCACCTGGCAAAGTAGCAGCAAGAAACAGAAGGGGGGAAGGACCCACGACAATGACCAACGATAATGCCCTGGGCATTGTCGCATGGCAATGTCGCACCAGGGCAGAGGGAGGCTGTCAAATACGGGATTTTGGCTCATTTCTCATTTCTCATTTCTCATTTCCTCCCTAACTCTCCCAAAACCCTCCCAAGGCCCATCTTCCCCACCGATAGTGTTTTGGGGTTCTAAATCCTTAAATCCCCAAGTTATGAGGTATCAATACTCTACCATATGCGATGTTGGAAGCTAGCTATCAAGGATCTTCATCTTCATCTTCAACCTCAAGCTCTAACTTAGGGTTTTCAAGGTTTTCATCAAAACCTAAGTGGTAGGTGTATCCCTTCCATTTCTAAGCGTTATTTTAAGATATAAATGCTTCATTGGTGATATTCTAGTGTTTTGTTACTCCAATTTCGGTTTGGAAGATTTTGAGAAAAGTTAGGTCAAATTAGGGTTTTTGGCCAAAATGGGGATTTTGATATAAGATGTTTGGGGAATGGTTCTAAACACTTGAATATGATTATTTATGGTTGGAAATGTGTGGATCTAGGTTTTAGAAGGGTTGTGTTTGTGGATTCAAGTTTCTTCAAGGAAGCTGAAGTTGGGGTAAAATCTAGATTTAGCCTAAATCTAGCAAGGTGAGTTCAAGTTGATTTGTGAAAATGGTGTACATGCCAAAATGTCTATTTTAAAGTGTTTATATGTTTTACATGGAATTGTTAACTGCTGATCACTTGATAAGTTTTGGTTATTTAGAAGTGTTAAAGTTTATAAACTTATAAAACACCCACATTTGGGATTTTGGGCATTTTGGGCATTTTGGGCATTTTGATAAATAAATCATATATTTTGGGTATCTTAATGATTTATTTCATGGAGTATATTTTGAGTATAAATGCATTTTATTAGGTGTTATGGGATGATTTGAAAGGATAAAAAGGTATAAACCCAATTGGAAAATGTTTTGTCCCAATCTAAATTATGTTGGAGTTATTTGTGTGTTTTGAAGCATGGGTTGCATTATTGCGAGTCGTTTACGTTTGATTTCATTTCATGATTTTCAACGTTGGGTCTTTGGATTTGTTGAGCTTATGGCTCGGTTTGGATTTTGTTGGATCTTGGGAACACTTGTCCGGTTTTAATAGCTCGATGTAGAGCGTTCGGTTATGATTTGCATTTACTGCATCTTATTTGAGAATTACATGTTTTGAATGCGTTAGTTCATTCGTTTTGAGTCATGTAATGTTTTAGCCTCGTCTGCTATGGATCCATTAGAACTTTTATCACATTTTCCGATGATGGAACGACTTGGTTTCCACATCGCGGCACGTTAGGCATCGGATTGGGTTGTAAGTCCTTCGTGCAAGTATCAATGAGTGTACGCTGAAAGATGCCGAGCTCGATGCTTTTATTATTTGTCCAATGGTGGAACGCTAGTTTTCCCCATTGCAGCGCGGTTAGGAATCTTTGGTATGGTGTAAGTCCTCCGTGCAAGTATCTATGGGTGTATACTGAAATATGTAGAGCCCGATACTTAATATCAATTTAACGTAATGTGTGGCTTACTTTGTGTACGTCACATTATATGGAATCGGGTCTCCCCCGTCACCGAAAGGTGTTGTCTTCGGGCTGAGTCTTTTATATATTTGTTTTCGGTGACATTTTGCATACATGAATTTATTCCATGTTTTATGGGTTGAGTATTAATCCCCGCCCGTGCTTTGGGGTGTTTGGGATATGAAGTGTTATTTACATTTTCATAAATTGGGAGTCGGTTTATATTCACGTTTCAAGTGAGTTTTGGGTTGCATCGGTTTATAAAGAATGTTGTATTAGAATGTTGTCCTTAAAGAGGTATATTATGGGAAAATGAGTCGTTTCCATTTCTAAAGTAAATCATTTTGAAAGATCTTGATTTGAACTGAATTCTTTTCTTTTAAAGATATATTTATTCATGTTAAAACTCTTGAACTCACTAGGCGTTCGCCTAATCTTTTAATTTTTCGGCATGTGCATCAGGTTCCGTTTTGGGTTAGTGCAAGAGACACTATGAAGAGATGAGTGTTTGTTGTAAGCTCGAGAGGCGATTTGCTTAGTGAAATCTTCCGCATTGTTTTGGAAAGAGCAACTTGCATTTGGGTTAAGTAGCACCCGACTTCGAATTAGTCCTTGTTTATAAGACTGTAGTTTTATAATTGTTGTGGTTAATTATAGAATTTTCAATTGAGGTATATGGAGATTGATGTATAAGTGGAAGTTTTGTCCTTTAATTGATATTATATCGAGATTTTTAATTAGTCGATCTTACCAAATTTGAGGGTGTAACATGCAAAATCTTCAATCTTCGCTTCTTCCATCTCTTCATCAATCCGTGCGCCCATCCTCGCTTCCTTCACCTCCTTTCCTGCATCATTCTTCGAGTCATCCACCGAATCATCTCTAACACCATGTGTAATCTGCACAAAATCATACCAAAAGAATAAAAACCATTCCAAATCCCATTCCAACCGTGATTAGATAAATAAATGCAAACGAAGTATAAAAATGCATGAAAGGACTAGACCAAAGACTAAAAAGTAAAAAAGACGCAACAAAAATACACATAGTTAAGTGCACAAAATGCACTTAACAGGTATCCGAGTAACACTTAATTACATTGTTGATGCTTACGTTATAAACTGTAAAGTCTTTGCTATATTCCTAGACTTGGCCTAACACTTACTTTGGTGTTTAATGGCTCACAGGTTCTCCTAGTGGTGTGCTTAGGGCACCTTGATTCGTCGGGCACGCACTTAGGTTCATTCAAGGACCGGGCATTTTGGGATTTTGAGAGAAGAGCGTTTTGAGGTCATAGTGACACCCATCTTAATCTAGTTGTTAAATGTTCTAGATTAAATAGGTTGTCGTGTAATATGTCTTATTTGCTACGCTACTTTAATTGATGCAACTACCCCAACTTTATTGGGTTTTAGTCAATCTTGTTATACAGGTTTATTAACCCTCATATTTAGACGTTATATTGCCGAAATTTTAAGTTTTTAATTTATCCAATTTTTAGGGTGTTACAATTTACACCATAAAAGAAATTTTGAATTTGTTTGGTTTTTTGTACGAAACAGGATTCAATCGAGAGGAACAAGATTTTTGAGTGTTTTTGCTTAGGATTTTCACCTATGTAGAGAGTTTATATAATTTTTAGAATTAGATTTGATAATGTAATCAATGTTTTTGGATCTAAGTTCAATAGCGTTCTTTATTTAATTAGAGGTTTGATATATGGTTTTGTATCATAAAAATTGACAAAGTAATTGATGTTCTTGGTTTTATTCATCTTCTCCTAAATTTTGATAAAATTTTGTTGAACAAATTAATTTGTTTATGTTCTTGATATATAAGAAAATGTTCTTGATATTCTTCGTTAAAGGGGTTTTCAATTCATAGTTCTTTAGATGAAATTGTTGTTGATGAGATTCTTGATTTTAAGGGGTTTTGCTTTTTGAGTTTGTTTGATAGTGGTTCTTAATGTTCTTGATGTTATTCATCTTCTCCTGAATTAATTTGTGTTCTAATTTAGTAGATAAAATAGTTTCGATATTTAATAGGTTGGTATTCATATGTTCTTAGGCCTTTTTGTTTTTTAAAAATAAGCACTTAAATTCCCCTTATCACTTTTCGGTCAGAGGTACATCAATTAAGTGTGTTTGTTTTTTCCACTAATTCAGATCCACTTAACACTTTTTTTTCACTGACCGAAAAAATGATAACCCTATCACTTTTTTTTCACTTATCTCCAGTTCTCCACATCGTGCCGCTTTCAAAATCGTTTCCAATGGTTTCCAGTTCTTCACATCGCCGCTCTCCAGTTCTCTCCAAATCAATCTCAAAATCAAAATCGATATCCAAATCGACAGTATCTAAATTCGATAGTATCTAAAATTGATCTCCAAATCGGTGTCTGGGATACTCATTTTTCTCCAAATCGAAAGACGTCCTCCCCTTCTCCTCTCCAAATCGACATCTTTGACTCCAAATCGGGACTTGCAGATTCGATTTTATGCTTCTGGTCGATTTTATGCTTCGATTTATGCCGGGTTTGTGAAATATGTTCGATTTTTGCTGGGTTTGATCTCAAAAGTCGATTTTATGCTAGGTTTTTCAAACAAAATTTTGTATTATTACTTTCAATTCGTCTTCTCCGTTGTATTTGAAGCTTGGTACTGGTTATAGCAAGCTTTTTGACTGTAACACCCGGAAATTTAAGGTAAGTATTTATAATTTTCTTAGTGTTTGCATCACTCATAATTGTTGGGATTCTTACTTGGGTTTAAGAATATTATGTTGGGAACTGAAGAATTCATCAAGTATGGTTAATGCTGCTGGTTCAAAATTACTACTGCTAGAAGATTTAAAGGTTAATACTGCTGAGTGTTACTACTGCTAGTATTAATTAATACTGCTAGTCAAAGTTAGTGCTGCTTGAACAAAGTTAGTACTGCTTAGCTAGTTAGTATTGCTAGTGGTTAGTACTGCTTAGTAGTTAATGCTGCTAGAAGGAAGTTAATGCTGCTGAAGATTAATACTGCTTATATGATGAAGATTCGTATGAAAGGATATACATGGAAGCTTAGAGATATACATGGAAGATATACTGAAGATATTTTATTTATTGTAATTATCTTTGTATTCAGTATATATTGTATAGTCTAGAATAATAATTTAACTTTCAGTTTTCATTCTTTTAGAGAGATAATCAACCTCAAGGCATAGATCCTAATTCTAGAGAAGTAGAATTCGTATTGGTGAGCCTGTTCATCAATATTGAGGTTGAGTGAGTAATCTTGTAACTTCAAAGCATTAAATACAAGTTTACAGTTTGTTGATTATATTCTGTTTTTATTTTCTGTTTGATTAAATATCAAAGTGTTATTCCGCAAACTTCTTTGATATTGTTTCTGAGAATTAATTCTTGTTGAGAATTCGATCCTGACAAGTTGTATCAGAGCTTGTATTCTCAGAAACATTCATTCAACATCAATCATCATGGCTAAAGGTTCAGAGTCTTCAAGCTCAGAAATTCCTACAGAGGTAACATCAAATCTTTGTTCTAAATCCTGTATTGAAACTGTTACAAGGTACAGGGATCACAATCAGAAGATGAGTGATGACCTTAAGAGATTAGAAAAAGATATAAAAGACTATGTAAGAATAGTTGAGAGATTTGAAGAGCAGATTAAGGGTTTTCAAGGTAATGAGCTTCAACACTCTTATGATACAAATTACTGGAAGTGGGAGAAGAATGACCTAGAACTTCAGCTGAAAAAGTCTAAAGAGGAGAATGAGAAGATAAAGAGTGAGTTTGAGAAAGCAAAGCTGGATATTGAGAAATTTTCCAATGCTTCTAAAGCAATGGACTCTTTGCTCCAAACTCAAATCCATGACAAACTTAGAAGAGGAATAGGCTATAACACCACACCACCACCATACAACAATAATTACATCCCTCCTATATCAGACTTGCTAGAGACCAAGGATAGGAAGAAATTGCCTGTTGGAGCCACTAAGGTAGATCCTTTAGACAAAGTGGTGGTTAAAACAGACTCTGAAGAAGAGAACTCTAGTGAAAAGAGTAAGAAGAACACTGTGAGTGATAAGATTCCTCTAGAAAATCACATTATCACCAATGAAGGATGTGGAAAGGCTTGGATCAAGTCTAAGAACACAGAAAAGACTGAGGGAAAGTCTGAGAAGGTCCATTATAAGCAAACCACAGTTGTGAATCCTGTCCCTTGTAAACAGTGTTCTTGCAATAAAGTTGAGCCCCAAAAACATGATAAACCAAGGGGAAATCAAAGAAACTGGAATAATCAGTGGGCACAAAAACAAGGGGTTGATTTGAATAAAATCAATAGACCAAAACCTTGTTTTATCTGTGGCAAATTGAATCATCTTGCCAAACACTGTTATTTCAATCCTATCAACCAAAGAGTCAATTTTCAAAGACAACCACAAAACTCTTTTGGTTATAGGAATCAGAGAAGGAATCATATGGCTGAGAAAAGAGCACCTATAAGATCACATGCTCAGAACAAGTTTGCTAAACCAAAGAAAAATACTCCAAATAAGCCAAGGAGTAATTTAAAGACAAAGAAAGCAAACAACTTTGTTCAAGTTTGGGTTCCAATTGCAAAGAAACCTGTTAGTACTGCTATCCCAGATAGTACTGCTAACAAGAATAGTGTTTCTAACTTGATTAGTACTGCTAACCAAGTTAGTACTGCTAACCAAGTTAGTACTGCTAACCAAGTTAGTACTGCTAACAAGGCTAGTACTGCTTCTAGTAGTAATGCAGCCAAACCTATAATCTTGACAAAGTATTCCAGCCATGAGATTCCTAAACAACTCATCCAGACTAAACTTACAGATTATATTGATGAGAAAGGACAACCCAAGACCACTTTGGCTTGGGTTCCCTCCAAGACTAACTGATTTATCAAGTGTGCAGGGCAACCAACAGCTCAAGAGGAAGAGCATTTGGCATATAGATAGTGGTTGCTCTTGGCACATATCAAGTAACATGGACTGCCTTCAAAGCTTCAAAAGGTTTGATGGAGGACATGTTGCTCTTTGTATAAAACTCCACATGGAGGTAAGTTCAAAGGTAAGACAATTGGAAAATTAAGAGATGGAATAAAAGTGTGAGGTATAAATGAAAGGTTATGGGATACACAAGCGTAAAAGGAGTAAGTGTAGTTAATACTGCTAGTAGTTAATACTGCTAGTGGTTAATACTGCTAGTAGTTAATACTGCTAGTGGTTAATACTGCTAGTAGTTAATACTGCTTTCAGTTAATACTGCTAGTAGTTAATACTGCTAGTGGTTAATACTGCTTTCAGTTAATACTGCTAGTAGTTAATACTGCTAGTGGTTAATACTGCTAGTAGTTAATACTGCTTTCAGTTAATACTGCTAGTAGTTAATACTGCTAGTGGTTAATACTGCTTTCAGTTAATACTGCTAGTAGTTAATACTGCTAGTGGTTAATACTGCTAGTAGTTAATACTGCTAGTGGTTAATACTGCTAGTAGTTAATACTGCTTTCAGTTAATACTGCTAAGTAGTTAATACTGCTCTAGGTTAATACTGCTCATATCTCAAATACTATAAATACTCTGTGCCCGCCTAAAAGTTCATAACGACTCTTTGCATACTGTTCACTTGCACTCTAAACCCTTTCTCTTTCAAAGATTCAAAAGTTTCAGGCAAGCTTTTCACTAAGACCAATGGCATCCATGACTTTCATCGACGAGCACAATGAGATTGCGATGCTACAAAAGCCAAAGCAAGCTGCAGGATTTCATCAGATTGTGGATTTCCTCAAGTCAAGCCACATTGCTCATGCTCTTAGTGTATCCCCTACAATCTATATCGAGCATCAAAGGCAGTTCTGGGCCAATGCAACCATTGTTGTTCAGAATGGTGTGCAGATGATCAAGACAAGAATCTGTGATCAATCACTCACGGTTACTGAAGAGGTTATTCGCATCTGTCTACGTCTAGACGATGCCTCTGGTATAACCTCTATCCCAAATGATGAACTCTTTTCAAACCTTACAAGAATGGGGTATGGAGGCCCATTGGGTGTTTTCAAATTCTCTAAAGCCAAATTTTCACCCCAATGGCGTTTCTTTGTCCATACTCTTATGCATTGTATATCCAAAAAGACTACTGGATGGAGTGAGTTCAGCAGCACTATTGCTTATGCTTTGGTGTGCTTGGCCACTGCCAGAAAGTACAATTTTTCTAAAATGATTTTCAATGATCTTGTCTCAAACATGGGAAACAAAAAGAGCTTCTTTATGTATCCCAGGTTTGTTCAAGAAGTTATTACTAATCAATTGACGGATATACCTCAACCTGTTGGGGTATATGTACCTAAACCCCCCAAAGGCAAGGTTTTCTCAAATATGAGAAGATCTGCTGGGGACTCTGAAGGAGTTGACACCCCATTGTTCTCTACAATGATGGTGGTGTCCCAAACCAATGAAGGTATGGCAGCAGGGTCAAGGCCCCCATTAGACCAACCCACTGCTAGCCAAGCCCAACCTTCCCTCTCAAAATCAATTCCCCAGTCCCTTCTTGAAAAACCAACCTCTCCTATCACCCAAACTTACAAGAGGAAACAGGTAAAGAAGGCTCCTTCCCTTCTTGTACCATTACCCACTCAGCCTTTAAGCCCTCTAAGGGAGAATTCTCCCCTAGAGAATATCCAAAGGGAAACCACAAGGGTGTCTCCCAACCCAAAGAAGGTGCTCTCTGAGGAGGAGGTAGAGCATATGGGTGATGAGGCTGCCACTACTCCTGCTAGCACAGAGGAGGAAAGTGGTAACATCAATAAGACCTCCCCCATGGCAACTTTGAATGAACAATCATTTGAAGGTCCCTGGTGCCAAGAAACCACAGGGGTGGACAGTGCTTCTGCTAGGCAGAAGACTTCCACTAATAAAAGATCCCATGATCCTTCAATAGGGGGTAACACTCCTGGAGAAGGTGAGGACAGATATAACTATGATGAATTGATGGAGACAATGGGTAGCATCAACATAGATGTTCTGAAACAAGGAAAAGAAATAGAGGAGATGAAGCTGGTGATCCTGTCACAACAAGTCCAGATTGCAAAACTAAAGAAGATGGTGACAAGGCTGATTCAAAAGAAGAAAAGGAAACAATTTGTGTTAAAGAGAAGGGAACCAGTGTCTGATGCTCCCAAAAAGGGGGAGTCAGAGGCTGAAGTAAACCTGAATGAGGAAAAAGAACAAGTTGAGGGGGAGCATGATGGGGAGAAGAACAGTATTGAGGGGGAGTTAGAAGCAGAAACTGTTAATACTGCTGAAACTTCACAAGCAGTAGTAACAGAGTTATCTCCAACAGAAATTGAAGTAGCTGAAATGCTCATCAAAGCAAAGAATGACACTCCCAAAACAAAGGGAGTGGTCATAAATGAAGGATGAGAAAAAGGAGAAGTGAGCAAGAAAGATAACAGTAAGAAGCCAATGAACAAAGACAAAGGAAAAGCAAAGATGGTGGAATCTGATCAACCAGTCAAGAAGCAAAGGTTGGTTGAATCAGATGAAGCTCTAGCCCGGAAGATGCAGGAGGATATTGAAAAAGAAGAAAGAGTTCAGGTTGAAAAAGACAGGGAGATGGCAAAGGCTCTAGCTGCTGAATTAAATGAAGCTTATCAGAAAGGGCTTGAAACAGAGAAAGCTAAGCAAAGGGCAATAAGCTTGAGAAAGGCCATGTTAGTCAAATCAAGTGAAAAGAAAAGAAGACCTTCACAAACTTACCTTGCCACTCAGGAAAGAAACAAAATGATAACTTTCTTGAGGAGTGCAATTGGGGTAAAGAAAGAAATGTTTGTGAAGATGACTTTTGATCAAATCAGGGATCTTTATGAGAAAGAAATGGGGAAGCTGAAAAATAATGAAAAGGATAGAGTGGAGTTTGAAAAGAAGGCAAAGGAGAGACATGATGTGAATATACATCAACCATTCCCTGAAAGTGAAGAGGGAACTCCTATCAAAGAAAGGGCAGAGAACAAGGAAGAAAAGAAGAAGGAAGCTACTTTAGTGCAGGTTCAAAAGACTCTGAAAAGAACCAAAATGATGGCTAAAAGAAAGAAAAGTGTAAAGAAGACTAGAGTAGAAGAAGAGCAAAAGATTACTGAAGAAGAAGAGGCACCTCAGAATGAAGCTAAAACTCAGGAAGAAATACCACAGAGTTCAGATGTAAACATGTACATGGTGGTAATGGATAAAATTCCAAAGCCTATTTCAGTTGAACCTGTTGGATTTAAACCTCCTGAAGTTATCCATTGGGATATTATGGAGGTGGATGGCAAAGAATACATCAGATTGAAAAGAAATGATGAGAAGTATGAAGTATACAACACCTGGAACAAAATTGTCAGAGAGTGTTCAAGATCTGATTTGGAAGAAATGTTTGAAGTGGGGATGAAAATTTATGCAGATCAGTTGAAAGCTCCAGGGTTACCTATAGTGAAGCTGGTCATGGAATACTTGTGTATGTTATTCAATCCAGAAGTAGTGAAGCACTTAATCAGAGATGTGTTCAAAACTGTTAGAGGATGGACTCTCTATGAAAGGAGTGGAGTCTATGAACTAGCATTGGATACTTTCCACATGGAGTACTACTTGGTGGATAGGGTCTACAAGCATACAAATCTTAAGCTTCATGCCATGTTGAATAAGAAGTTGGGTTGTGCACCAAATTCAGAAATGGCCAAGTATCTAATTCAGAGGACTATCAATCAGAGTATGGGACTGGATCCTAATATTGGAGTAGATCAATGAAGATTTTGGGAGCATCTGAAGAACTTGACTTCTCTTCCTAAAAGTCAAGTTAGGGGGAGATTGTTGGGAACTGAAGAATTCATCAAGTATGGTTAATGTTGCTGGTTCAAAATTACTACTGCTAGAAGATTTAAAGGTTAATACTGCTGAGTGTTACTACTGCTAGTATTAATTAATACTGCTAGTCAAAGTTAGTGCTGCTTGAACAAAGTTAGTACTGCTTAGCTAGTTAGTACTGCTAGTGGTTAGTACTGCTTAGTAGTTAATGCTGCTAGAAGGAAGTTAATGCTGCTGAAGATTAATACTGCTTATATGATGAAGATTCGTATGAAAGGATATACATGGAAGCTTAGAGATATACATGGAAGATATACTGAAGATATTTTATTTATTGTAATTATCTTTGTATTCAGTATATATTGTATAGTCTAGAATAATAATTTAACTTTCAGTTTTCATTCTTTTAGAGAGATAATCAACCTCAAGGCATAGATCCTAATTCTAGAGAAGTAGAATTCGTATTGGTGAGCCTGTTCATCAATATTGAGGTTGAGTGAGTAATCTTGTAACTTCAAAGCATTAAATACAAGTTTACAGTTTGTTGATTATATTCTGTTTTTATTTTCTGTTTGATTAAATATCAAAGTGTTATTCCGCAAACTTCTTTGATATTGTTTCTGAGAATTAATTCTTGTTGAGAAATCGATCCTGACATATTATTATGTCATTTTTACCTGTTAGTTTTCCTTGGTTTCCGTACATGTTGAACGTTATCGAAAGCGGACGAAAATGGGATTTTGGAGTACTGGGCAACTGTGACCAACGACTATGACAATGGTCATAGTCGCGAGGCACTATCGCGGGCCGGCCCCGACGACTATGACATGCGAGAGTGACAAAAGCAATACGCGCGCGACTATGCCCTCGCGACTATGCCCATGGCACAATTGCCGGGCAATGTCGCCGTCGAGGTCTGAGAGAATAAAAACTCAGTTTTGACCATTTAGATTCCACTTCCTCATCTCACACGTTTTGGTTCCGATCAAGAGCTCATTTAGGGCGATTTTCTTCATCCCAAAACCCTCCCATACTTACTAAAAACCTAGTGGTAGTTGGGAACATTTATTGGTGGATTAGGGAAGCTTCAAGAGTCATCAAGTGAAGCATTTAAAGCACCTTCAAGTTCTCACCCTCTCATCTCCTCATCTAAGTTTTCTAGGGTTTTGTGTGAAACCCTAGATAGTGAGTTTCTTACATTATTTTCAAGTGAGATACATATTTTATATGCTTTCATACCTAATGTATTATTGTTATAAGAAGATCTGATCACCTGATAAGTTTGACCTAACTGCTAATTTTGGTATTATGGGTATCTTAGCCTTGAATATGGTTATGGACATGGATAAGGTTATTACTCTTGATGTTTGAGCATGTTTACATATTTGTCTTGATGAGTCATGGGTAATATTGAGTATTTGCATATCTTAGAGTTTTGTACCTAAGTATGCTTTGGATTGTTGTAGTCTTATACATGTATCTTATGGGTATGAAACTATGTATAGAGACGGACATTGTAAGTACACTGAATGAACCATGAGTAAGTGCTAGGAGGATGTAGTCTTAGGTGCCACTATAATGGTATGCACCTAGACCTCCGCCATTTGGAGTAATGCCTGGGAGGTAGTCTTCAAGTGTGTCGGGCCTTCGGGATGTTGCTCAAGCGAGTGAACATCAAGGTACATTGACTCGAGGTAAAACTCATTGGTGTGATGGGTCTCCCCCATGATTGACCCCGTAAGGACTTTGGTGATTGAAGTGTCCTAATTGTTCATAATATGCTTTATGTTGATATGCTATGTTTTTA
This sequence comes from Arctium minus, assembly GCA_954870635.1. Taxonomy (NCBI): domain Eukaryota; kingdom Viridiplantae; phylum Streptophyta; class Magnoliopsida; order Asterales; family Asteraceae; genus Arctium; species Arctium minus. The sequence continues at coordinate 11,707,244 of OX941097.1, read as the reverse complement.
TGTAACTCACTAGACCCGTTTGGTCTAACACTTGATTGTTGGTATGTATCTCAGGTTCTAGCGGCGCGAGCGCCAAGGAAGCTTAATCGACTTTAGTGGTGAGCTTGGGAGCATTTTGGGATGCCAATATTGAAGACAATTATCTTGGGCATAGTTGACAACCTTTTTGTAATCTTATGTCTAGCAAGACTTAGATTAGGGAGTTGTCATCTATTATTGTGTCTTATTACAAACTTGTAATTAACAGGCATTTGTTGTTCCTTTTGTATGAGCTCGTGTTTTGGCATTTATGCATACCACATTTCTATTTTCCGGAAATTTTTGTTAGTCTCATTTTTGGGGTGTTACAAGTTGGTATCAGAGCTCTAGTTTAAGTGAACTAGGTGTTGACCTTAGCATACCTAGACTTAGACTGGCGATGCTTTTAAAATCACTTTCCACTTGGGTAGAGCATTCCTTGGTGGGGAGAGTATTAGGAATTCGGAATTGCATTGATTGAGAATTATGATGATGATAACGAGGATTCTTGTGTAAAATATGTTCACAATCTCACTTGGCCAGTGTTGTTCTGAATCTATGATTACATGAGCATGTTTGAAATTATTATTATGATTATTGATCCTTGTAGTAGTACGTATTGAACCAGGTATCTTTTAAAGAATTAACCGGTATTACTCTTGTCATGTGTGACAACCTGTTATGGTAAACACGAGGAGTCGGGTAGGGATGACTGAGGATGCGAACGAGGCAAGTGTAACCGCCCCGGGAGCAAATCGTCAAGCGAATCCAACGGCGGACCGAGTCATCCCGCCGATACCCCCAATGCTAGAGGGAATTGTAGACGCGACTCCTCAAGGGAACTTGGAAGCTGAAGAACCGGTAATTCAAGAGGCGGACCCTCAGTCGGTCCTATTGGCTAGTATAATGCAGATGATGAACTCTGCAATGGACAAGCGGGATGAGAAACTCCTTAAAGTTCTGAAGGAGCGAGATGCAAGTAATCGGAGACATGAGACGGTGGAGGACAACGCTGTGTTGGGATCCGGTGGTGCTGATAATGCAGTTGGGACAGAGGAACATGCGACCAGGGCTGACAAGGGTAAAGAAGGGGGTTGTTCTTTCAAGACCTTCCTATGCAGTCGAGCTCCGGAATTCACTGGAACGATCGACCCATTAGCTTGCATGAAGTGGATTCAGGATGTGGAGATGGCTTTCGAGTCAAGCGAGTGCGCGGACTCTCAGAGAGTCAAGTTTTCCTCTCAACTACTTAGAGGGGATGCTCTGAGTTGGTGGAACGTCACCCGAAGAGCGCTCACACCGGAGGTTTTGGCCAAGCTCACTTGGCCAACATTCAAGAAGAAAATCATGGAGTAGTACTGTAATGAGAGAGTGCTTGACAAGATAGAGGAGGAGTTCCGAAGTCTAAAGAAGGGTAATCTGTCAGTCGCCGATTACGCAAAACAATTCTTGGACAAACTCAGTTTGGTCGAGCATTTGGCAACGGACGAAGGGTCCAAAATAAAGGCGTTTGTGAAGGGACTACCGGCGGATATGAAGACGGGCGTGAGGAACGCCCAAAAGGCTACCTTGCAGGAAGTGATTGAGGAATCTCAGTTGGTGGAAGATCATCTTCTACAAGAGAGAGAGGAGAAGAAATTGCCAGACGAAAAGAGTAAATGGGAGGGGCCAACCGGGCCCGTACGATCTTCCAAACCCTTTAACGGGGGAAGGAACTCCGATCCACGACGGGAGGCAAGGTGGTGCCCCAAATGTAAGAGTAAGCACTTCGGGCCTTGTAATCCGAGGTCGTTTTCTGGAGTTATAGAATGTTTCAAGTGTGGGCGAAAGAACCACATGAGTCGGGATTTCCCCTCGCGGGGAGTTTGTTACGAGTGTCGAGAACCGGGGCACATCAAGCGCGATTGCCCTAAGTTAGCAAGGGGTAACCAAGGGGCGCCAGGCGGGGCCTTGCCAAGGAAAGAAGTTCAACCAAAGGCGCCAAGTCGGGCCTTCCAGATGACGGATAGTGAAGCGAAGGAGACAACAGACGTAGTGTCGGGTACGTTTCTAGTGAACTCTCTACCTACCCGTGTTTTATTCGATTCTGGTGCGAACCGATCTTTTGTGTCTACCTCTTTTTGCAAGAACCTCGCTACTCGTTGTAGTATGTTGAATGATGCTCTAGTGGTAGAGGTAGCCAATGGGGAGCATATTGTTGTTAGGAGTTGTTATGTAGGATGTACCTTAGAGTTAGATGGAGAGCCCTTTGTTATAGATTTGTTACCGGCCAATATTGGAGGATTTGATGTAATAGTGGGAATGGATTTGTTAGCTAAGCACGACGCCGGTATCTTTTGTTCCAAGATGTTGATTCGGGTACCCTTGTCTAAGGGCGGTGAAGTGTTGGTTTACGGGGAGAAGAACCGAGGAACCCATATTATTATATCATCACTCAAGGCACGCAAGAGCCTATCCAAAGGATGTGAGTCGTACTTAGCCTATGTGATCGACGCGAAACTAGAGAAAAAGAAATTGGAAGAAGTGGAAGTGGTGTGCGACTACCCGGATGTCTTTCCGGACGACCTACCTGGACTTCCACCGAAACGACAAGTGGAGTTCCACATCGACTTTACTCCGGGAGCCGCTCCGATTGCTCGTGCTCCTTACCATTTAGCCCCGACAGAAATGCAAGAGATGATGATGCAACTCCAAGAACTAATTGAGAAAGGATTTATACGACCGAGCTCGTCGCCTTGGGGAGCGCCGGTGTTATTCTTGAAGAAGAAGGATGGGTCTATGTGAATGTGTATAGACTACCGCGAACTCAACAAAGTTACCGTTTAGAATAAATATCCACTTCCCCGGATCGACGACCTCTTCGATCAACTTCAAGGAACGAGATGTTTCTCCAAAATAGATTTGCGATCCGGCTATCATCAAGTGCGGGTGAAAGAGAGCGACATACTGAAGACGGCGTTCTGGACGAGGTACGGTCACTATGAGTTTTTAGTTATGCCATTCGGGCTTACTAATGCTCCGGCCGTGTTCATGGACCTGATGAACAGAGTATGCCGACCCTTTCTAGATAAGTCGGTCATACTCTTTATCGACGACATCTTGATCTAATCGCGGGATGAGGAGGAGCATCGGCAACATTTGCGGGAAGTTTTAGAGATCCTTCGACGAGAGAAATTATTCGCCAAATTCTCGAAGTGTGAATTCTGGCTGCAAGAAGTGCAATTCTTCGGCCACGTGGTGTCAAAGGATGGAGTAAAGGTGGACCCGGCCAAAATCGAGGCAATGATGAATTGGGATCCACCGACAAGCCCAACGGAGATAAGGAGCTTCTTGGGTTTAGCTGGTTACTACCGACGTTTTATCCAAGACTTTTCGAAGATTGCGTCTCCACTCACGTCTCTGACAAGGAAGAATGTAAAGTTCTTATGGACCGAGACGCAAGAGGAAGCCTTCCGAACCCTCCAAAAGAGATTATGCGAAGCACCAATCCTATCCTTGCCTGAAGGATCCGAAGATTTTGTGGTTTATAGCGACGCCTCCAAGCTTGGACTCGGATGTGTATTAATGCAAAGAGGGAAAGTGATCGCGTATGCATTGCGGAAACTCAAGGATCACGAGAAGAATTACCCCACGCATGACTTAGAGCTAGCGGCAGTAGTTTTTGCCTTAAAGTTATGGCGGCATTACCTTTATGGGACGAAGTGTACGTTGTTCACCGATCATAAGATTTTAAAGTACATCTTTGACCAAAAGGAGCTCAACATGCCGCAAAGGAGATGGTTGGAGCTCTTGAAGGATTATGATTGTGAATTGCTTTACCACCTCGGTAAATCCAATGTGGTAGCGGATGCCTTAAGCCGAAAGAGCTACGGAGGGGAAAGTAAAGTAACGTTTGCTAAAATTGAGGTAATATCAAGTCTTATGGAGGACATCAAGAGAAGTCAAGCTGAAGCACTTCGCGAGGAGAATCTCAAGGACGAGGTCATGGTGAAGCAAAAGGATTTATTATCGGAGGATAGTCGCGGTCTCAAGTTATTCCAAGGGAGGATTTGGGTGCCGAAAATCGGGGGAAACCGCGAATTGCTCTTGACGGAAGCACACAAGTCAAAGTACTCCATACATCCTGGTTGCACCAAGATGTATAGAGATTTGAAGCTTCATTATTGGTGGCCGGTAATGAAGCTCGACGTGGCGAATTATGTGGAAAGGTGTGTCACATGCCTTCAAGTTAAAGCGGAGCATCAAAGACCTTACGGGAGTTTGCAACCGCTAACCATTCCGGAGTGGAAGTGGGAACACATCACGATGGATTTCGTCACGAAGTTGCCGAAGACTTTAAAAGGACATGATACCATTTGGGTGGTGGTGGACAGGCTTACCAAGAGTGCTCATTTCTTGGCAATGAGGGAAACGTTACCGATGGACAAACTTGCTAAGCTATACATTGATGAAGTGTTGTCTCGTCACGGTGTTCCGTTATCCATAGTCTCGGATAGGGATAGTCGATTTACTTCCAAGTTTTGGGATGGGTTGCAAAGGGAGTTGGGCACAAAGGTTAAGTTGAGTACGACGTATCACCCCCAAACCGACGGACAAAGTGAGAGGACGATTCAAACTCTCGAGGACATGCTTCGATTGTGCGTCATAGACTTTGGAGGGACTTGGGATTCGCACTTGCCATTAGTGGTATTCGCCTACAATAATAGCTATCACTCGAGTATCGAGATGGCTCCATTTGAGGCGCTCTACGGACGGAAATGTAGGACACCGGTATGTTGGCTCGAGGCGGGGGAAAAGCAATTTGTGGGTCCGGAAATTGTGCAAGCAACGTCGGATAAAGTGAAGGGCATCCGAGAGCGATTGAAAGCGGCCCAAGACCGACAAAAGAGCTATGCGGACAAAAAACGAAGACCGGTGGACTACCAAGTGGGAGACCGGGTTATGTTGAAAGTGTAGCCATGGAAGGGAATCATCCGTTTCGGGAAGCGCGGGAAGCTTAGTCCCCGTTTCCTCGTACCCTTCACGATTTTAGAGAAGATCGGACTCCAAGCTTATCGGTTGGACTTACCGCCGGAAATAGACGGAATCCATCCTACCTTTCATGTTTGTTACCTTCGCAAGTGTTTGGCGGAAGAGGAAAGTGTTATTCCGTTGACGGAGATACGAGTGGACAACGGGAATCGATGTGTAGAAGAACCAGAAGCTATCCTAGAGTCAAAGACGAAGTAATTGAGGCTTAAAGAAGTGACTATGTTGAAGGTTCAATGGAAGCACCATCGAGGTGCTAATGTGACGTGGGAATCGGAGGAGGACATGAGGAAGAGATATCCTCGTTTATTCTAGCGTTTAAGATTTCGGGGACGAAATCCTCATTAGGTGGGGAGGATTGTAACACCCGGAAATTTATGGTAAGTATTTATAATTTTCTTAGTGTTTGCATCACTCATAATTGTTGGGATTCTTACTTGGGTTTAAGAATATTATTATGTCATTTTTACCTGTTAGTTTTCCTTGGTTTCCGTACATGTTGAACGTTATCAAAAGCGACGAAAATGGGATTTTGGAGTGTTGGGCGACTGTGACCAGCGACTATGACAATGGTCATAGTCGCGAGGCACTATCGCGGGCCGGGGGGTGGTCTCGGTACACCTCCGGCGACTATGACCTGCAAGAGTGACAAGGGCAATGTCGCCCTGTCACAATCGCCGAACATGTACCGCGGGCTTCCATACGCACGCGACTATGCCCTCACGACTATGACCATGGCACAATCGCCGGGCAATGTCGTCGTCGAGGTCTGAGAGTATAAAAACTCAGTTTTGACCATTTAGACTCCACTTCCTCATCTCACACGTTTTGGTTCCGGTCAAGAGCTCATTTAGGGCGATTTTCTTCATCCCAAAACCCTCCCACACTTACTAAAAACCTAGTGGTAGTTGGGAATATTTATTGGTGGATTAGGGAAGCTTCAAGAGTCATCAAGTAAAGCATTTAAAGCACCTTCAAGTTCTCACCCTCTCATCTCCTCATCTAAGTTTTCTAGGGTTTTGTGTGAAACCCTAGATAGTGAGTTTCTTACATTATTTTCAAATGAGATACATATTTTATATGCTTTCATACCTAATGTATTATTGTTATGAGAAGATCTGATCACCTGATAAGTTTGACCTTACTGCTAATTTTGGTATTATGGGTATCTTAGCCTTGAATATGGTTATGGACATGGATAAGGTTATTACTCTTGATGTTTGATCATGTTTACATATTTGTCTTGATGAGTCATGGGTAATATTGAGTATTTGCATATCTTAGAGTTTTGTACCTAAGTATGCTTGGGATTGTTGTAGTCTTATACATGTATCTTATGGGTATGAAACTATGTATAGAGACGGACATTGTAAGTACACTGAACGAACCATGAGTAAGTGCTAGGAGGATGTAGTCTTAGGTGCCACTATAATGGTATGCACCTAGACCTCCGCCATTTGGAGTAATGCCTGGGAGGTAGTCTTCAAGTGTGTCGGGCCTTCGGGATGTTGCTCAAGCGAGTGAACATCAAGGTACATTGACTCGAGGTAAAACTCATTGGTGTGATGGGTCTCCCCCATGATTGACCCCGTAAGGACTTTGGTGATTGAAGTGTCCTAATTGTTCATAATATGCTTTATGTTGATATGCTATGTTTTTATGTAACTCACTAGACCCGTTTGGTTTAACACTTGATTGTTGGTATGTATCTCAGGTTCTAGCGGCGCGAGCGCCAAGGAAGCTTAATCGCCTTTAGTGGTGAGCTTGGGAGCATTTTGGGATGCCAATATTTAAGACAATTATCTTGGGCATAGTTGACAACCTTTTTGTAATCTTATGTCTAGAGAGACTTAGATTAGGGAGTTGTCATCTATTATTGTGTTTTATTACAAATTTGTAATTAACAGGCATTTGTTGTTCCTTTTGTATGAGCTCGTGTTTTGGCATTTATGCATACCACATTTCTATTTTCCGGAAATTTTTGTTAGTCCCATTTTTGGGGTGTTACATTGACTATGCATTTTTAGTGGATTTAAGTCTTGTACAACACACTGTTCTTCCTTCTCAGCAGGTAAACTTGTAAAACTTTCAGTTATCTTTGCTAAATTTTGATTTTGTGGTTATATAAGTGGTCAATCTGCACCTTTTTCTGATGGCCTTTTTTGGATTCATAATCGATCTCTGTATCGAAATAAAAGAACTTTGTGATTAGGAGGGAGCTTGTTGAATTTGTTTTTTTTTTGGTTTTCAGTTTGGTATTTGATATATTGTTCAAGATCACAAAGATTGGTTTACCATTTTGAAATCAAGTGTAATTGTTCACCTTAAAAGGTTTTGTTTATATGTTCATTTTAGACCATGTATAAAATCATATTAGATTCAGGGATAAAATAGACAATAGTATATATTCAAACGTTTTCAGCTTACAAAAACAAACAATTTTTTTTATTCAGATTTCAACACCATCACTTAAAAAACAAACAATATTTTTTATTCAGACTTCAGCACCACTACTTAAAAATCAAAAGTGAAATCAGACTTCAGCATCACTTAAAAAACAAACGCCACCTTAGTTAATGTTCATGCATATATTCTTGGATATTTGATGGGTTGGTATTCATAAAGGTTGATGTTTTTTATTTTACATTTGGGTGGTGTAATAATTTGGGGTAGGGGTGCTCACGGGTTGGGTTGGTCGGGTTGAAGGCACTTTAACAACCCAACCCAATCTTTCCGGTTTGAAAAATCCCAACCCAACCCAATCAAAAGTGCAACCCAACCCAACCCAAACCGTTCGGGTTGGGTTGGGTTGGTCGGTTTGAAACTTTTCTTCATCGTTTCATAATTTAACTAAGTTATCGTGTCTAAACAAACCTTTATTCATAAATTACATACCTGCTTCCGCCAGCCGCCTGCTGCCGCCTACTACCACCTGCTGCCAATAAGTTAAAATAAGATTAGAAGAGAGGAGGAGACAGATGTTGTGGATGCAGATTAATAAAACAGAATTAACAGCAAATAAGGTTGTTGTTGTTGATGATGATGGTGATTATGAATTATGGTATTGATCAAAATATCATCTTAATCATGCTCCAAGTATAACAAAAATAGAGAAACATTCTTCATATCAATTAATATTGCATAATATTCCCACTCTGTATTCGTCTGATATCAAAGGTCTTGATGATTAGTACATATTCTTGACCATAACATGTACTACAGCAGATTCCACCACATGTTGGTCTTCTTTCCAACAGGTTGCAACACAATAACATAGGCAACCTTTCATATGGTGGATAATGTACCGGTATATCACTACCTTTTAACCCATGATGTAATTACCCCTCAATGTTAAAGCAATATCTGAACATTGTCAAGCCTGGTATTATCTAAGATAGCAATATTCCCCTACAACTTTTGGAATTGTAAAAGGTATTTGTACCAACCATGTAGTGATATAGATACAAAATGAAGCTTTGATTTTGAAAATCTTGTAAATTTCAGCTAGCTAAAATAAATTCCAGTGTGAACTGTGAAATGTCTATGAACCAAATAACAGAGAATCCGTGTTACAAGAGAAAGCAAAAAAAAAAGTATCAACGTTTTCAATGAATCATCAGACCACATAAACCAAAAGCATCACTGAAATGTTTTGTGATTTTCCCTTCTGAAGGTATGTCTTCGAGCAATATGCATAAACACCCACATAGTGACAACTTAATCAAGCAATTCAATGGTACAATAGACATCTATATAAGTATACATGGACAACCAGTAATGGATTACCTTTACACTTTACACTTTACAGAAATCAAAAATAACAACAGTAAACGATTACCTTTGAAGTGTGAACCGATTGTGAAGGTGAATAACAAACAGTAATGGATTAGGGTTGAATCTTGGTGTCGATTTGGTCGATTCGATGAATAACAAACAGAAACAGTAATGGATTAGGGTTGAATCTTGATTTGGTGTCGATTTGGTCGATGTGGAGCCGATTGAATCTGTTTTGAAGGTTCGATTGAAGCTGAAGTCCTGACGTGAAGAGTGAACCTTGAACGATTGAAAGAGTGAAAAGTGGATTGAAAATGAGTCGACGGTAACATGAAATGTAAAAAAAAAACGCGCTCAATAGGTCGGGTTATCGGGTTGGGTCGGTTTGGCTTGGGCCCAAACCGTTTCCAACCCATTAAATGCGGTTTGCTATAAAATTGTATCGATTATATAACGGTTTGACTCGATTTTACGTTTTTTTCGAGTTGGGTTGGACGGGTTGGTCGGAAATTTGAGCACCCCTAATTTGGGGGTTTTTTTTATAAATGTTTGTACTTAAGGTTTAAAGTCTTGTATGCCAAACTTTTTTTTAAATATAAAAATGGATGTAATGATCGAAATGTCCCTCACGTGAGCGGGCACTGAACCCCATTAATAGACAGACATTTTTTTGTCAAACAAGATTCATCTCTTAATGATTCAGATGTTGTCTTTTAATGGAACAATTAAGAAGTAAACAAACAACCCTTTAGCCTCAGATGCCAAAACCAACATAGAATACAAACCACAAGGACGAGAACCAAATATTCTGGTAAACTAGATGGACTAAAAATGTAATTCATTCAAGACATTATGTAAAATATTTATTGTTGTTACGAGTATAAAAATTACGACTTTTGGAACCAATATTCTTTACACGTGTAACAGCCGATTTTTTAATTATTATATTTATTGTTTTATTATTGATTAATATTTGGTAGTTTTTATTTTTTGGTTCAATGAATTTGATATATTTAATTTGTGTTTTTATTCGATGCTTATTAATTTGTTGCGGTTATAATTTTTTATTTTTGATTAAAAAAGTGAAAGATGGAATTAAATTGTTATTGGCATGTTTCCTATCACTATATTTAATATAAAAATTCAATGATATTTGTTTATAAAGATATGAAAATATAATTAAATAGAAGTCTGATCAATTATTTAAAAACATCATTTCATGAAACTTAAAAAAGGCTTTAAATTAAATTGTTATTGGCATTTGTTCATGAATTATGTTGGTATAAAATACGTTGTACATATTTTTTAATCGTTTATATGTTTTTTTTTTTTAATTTAGGGTCCGTTTAATATTACTTATCTTACCATTTAAGTATGTCATGGACCAAGAATCTTATTCGGTAAGAGGCATAACAAGAACCGAGAGTCTTACCTGGTAAGTGAAGAAAAAAAATCTTACCCGGTAAGCGCTTACATGATTTAAAACGCTAACTAACAATCCATTTTGATGGCCGGAAATGTTACATGATAAGGTAAATAGGGATAATTCCGTTTGCCGGTAAACGATTACCCGATAAGTGTTTAATAAATGATCCATTATTTTCGATTAACCATCTTCAAGATTGTACAAATTTTACAAATATTCTGATTAAAGAGATGGATTTGCTTTGGAAGTATTGATGTACAAAAAAAAAAAAAAAGTGAAAGTGCAAAGACAAGTGAAGTTGGGCCAAACTAGAGGAGCAGCCCATTGGGCTAAGCAAACCTATCCTTATTAATATATTTCTTAGGAACTGGTTTGGTTTAACAGAATATTTTTGTAATGATTTTTGGATTTCACGAAAGAATTGGAAATCTTTGGTATATTTGGTTTGTATGATCTGAAATTTAATTTTATTCTATTTTTTACAGATAATTTATAAAAACAAACAGTAATAAACTAATAATTATAAAAACAATTAAATTATGTTGTATTAATAGATTATTACAAAACCAATGTATGTAACATATTTTAAAACATTATTACAAACAAATTTTATGAAATCACGTAAATACCAACTATCCCATATGATTTCTAAATCAAATGTCCGTTGGGTTTCAATTCTAGATTTTTCTGTAAACCAAACGTGAGATTGGAATGAAATCAAATTCCAAATCCCAACAAATCCCGCAAATTAACCAAAGGAATCCTTATGAATTTTTTAAAGTTGTCATTTATTTTCCTCCCACCACCCCCCCTAGCTAACATTCAACACTTTGTTTCACTTGTTCCGCCCAGTTTCGAAGACTTTGAAAAGAGTGGGATAAGACCTGGCAATATCACACTTATAACTTTGATTAAATGAAGAAGGAACTTAGGATTTGAACATAATTGTGTTGGCTCCAAAGTCAGTCTTGAAACCCGACTAAACCTAAAGAATGAAAAACAAAAGCCAAGAGGTTATATGTGTGTTCTCAGCAATAGACTCGAACCAACAGTAAGTTGCTTATGTGGAGGGAGGTTCACAGAATTAGAATCAAATGGGTTATTGGTGTGTGGATGGTCGAGATAGACATTAGTATACATATATACATACAAATTCATGCAAAGCATGGATATCCCTCCCCCTTTTTTTCCTACGGAAGCTTCCATGTGGTTTGCTATTTATAATTAATTTCATCTTTGGTCTTTGAAAATTGTTTTTTTTTTCTTTTTGTCCAAGTGGTGTGATTTGAGGTTGGAGCATTGATAGTGGGAAGAAGACAGGTTAAAAAGGAGCGGAGAGGAAGAAGGAGAGGGAGGGAGGGGGAAAGAGAGAGAGAGAGAGAGAGAGAGAGAGAGAGAAGCCAACGTGAGGAAGGAGATTGGTGGTACATTATGGTAAAAGGGGATGGTAATAGTGGTTAGAGGTGCTGTGATGATGGCACCAGTGGAGAAGACTGTATCAGAGGTAGATAGTAAATATCGGTTAAAGGCGGTTGGAGGTGGTAGTGGTGTTCATGTAACACCCTAAATTTTAGAGAAAAATGAAAATTCGAAAATTTCGCAATATGACGGCTATAAACTGGGTAAACCTGGGTAAACAAAACCTGTCATAACAATCCCAAAATATCATCCCGAGAACGGGAATATAGTTATAGCCTTTACAAAAGAATCAAATGAAGAATATTACTTAACAACCTAATAATCTAACTTAAACAAGAAAGATTAATATCGGGTGTTGCTATTCTTCCAAAATGTGAATCCACTATCACCATATTATCGGTCACTTTATCAACCCAAAAAAACCGCTCTCGACCCCTAGGTCGTCCGCTAATTCCCGACGAATCTCATCGCTAGATTGACCTGCTATACATGTCATTTTAAGGAAAAAGTCTTAGGCTAAAGCCTAGTGAGATCAAATAGTTGTACTGAAAATAATTAACGATAGGCGTAAATAAAGAAAGTGGAGTTATGATAGGAATAATAATTCTTTCTTACCATGACAGTTACCTCTTGGTTTAACGGGGGAGACCCGCTTACTAACACAAGTGACGGAACACAAAAGTAGACCACTTGACAGTCAGTAAAGCCAAAACACATAAAAGTACACGCAAGGGATGTTAGGCTCAGTGGCTTTAAACGTACACCACAGAAAAGTCAACTTCAACCACATAGGGCCCTTACGTTGAGATCCTCATCCAATATCATAATACTTAGCACGTAGGACTTATAACCCAATCCGATGCCTAAACGTTCCTCGACGAGAGAAACTAACATCCCAACGTCGGACTAAATGCAACAACAATTATGGGGTCATGACTCCCAAATGAAACCAAATATGCCACATAGAGCAAACCGACCAACTGATAATCCAACGTTAAAATATGTCATCCAATACATCGACAAATGAAAGTTTACATATAATACTTGCATAACTTTACCAAGAGGTTCCAAGTTGACATATGAATCTTATTCCCATAATTTAACCATTTGGTTTTCTTTAATGTTTCAAAACCTAGTTTTGGATTCCAAGTATTTAAACCAAGGTATTGGTAAAAGCAAGTTCCCATTGACAACTTATCAGCAGTTCAACATAAGATTCATCAACTCAATGTTAATTAAACTTTGAAGCTAGAGAATAGAAAAATATAATGAAGCCATATTCTCATATAAATCCAAGATATCCTTCTTCTTTTCTTGAAATCTTTTCCAAATACATAAACCCTAGAATCTTTAAAATTAGGGTTTTGGGTGAAATTGTTGGTCCCGAAGGTGCTTAACAAGTTTGTAGAAGGGGGGGGGGGGGTTGAATACAAACACATAAATTAAAGTTTAATAAATTGTTTATTGATAAATCAAAATACAATTTACAAGTTTGTTGCGGAATAAGATTAAGACAGACTCAATCTAAACAAACTTAAGAAACACTAAGATGGTTGCACAAGAAATTCAGAGAATGGAGGATTTTAGAGAGATAGAAAACAAGGGTTTCTATTTTGGAGTTCAAGGATTGAGCACACCTTCAGATGAAGGAGTGAGCTTCCTATTTATACCCTATGCATTAAATGCATGGCAGGGTACTTTACACGTGGCATTCATAGATTGGCTTTGGTAGTCTCACTTTTGGAGACATGCTTTTGGCCACTTTATGAACAGTGTAGTTGACAGAGTTGGTATACGATTTGTGGCAGAGACTTGTCCGTTCTGACACATCGTACTGGTTGTGCAAGGTAAGACAAAAGAAAACTTGAGGCATAAGCTTTGTGATCGTTGATCGCTGAGTATCTCTTCTTCCAGAGATAAAGAAGTTCAGCTATCGCTGAAGCTTTTCCTCAGGCTTCTTCGCGTAAGTAGATTTGTCTGGTCTTCGCTGATATCCGCATCAGGTCACTAGTAGACTTATCTATTGTTCAGTGGCTTCGTCTTCGATTCAGCTATGAACTATGTTGACGCGAGACTTGTCTTCAGGGATTACGTTAACTGTGTTACATAGGAAACTATCAGTGATAACTGAACAGACTCAGTTTGATCGCTGAAAGTGAAACACATACATATTAAATGTTTACAGAATGGTCATCAGCGATAACTGAACAGACTCAGTCTGATCGCTGATGATGAAACACTTAATACATATAATAACGTAATTTTCACTAAGTATAAAAGAGGGTCGTTATCAAATCACTGAGAGAGTTTGGATCAACAATCTCCCCCTATTTGATAATGACAAAGTAACAAAAGAAAATTACTTTTTAATTCAAAATATAGGAATAAAAAGGACTCATAGAATGCATGTCCCAATTACTATTTTGAGGGATCTTTTACAGTACTGATAGGGTTAAGTACATCACTGCAATTTTCATTTAATTCAGGGATAGAATTACAAGATATGAAAATCATAAGTACAAGTGACTAACTAACTACTGTAAGTATAACTAACAGATTACAGATAAGAAAACTAATCTATCAGCTATAAGAAGATTTGGGAGGATTGATCATATACTCAGGTATTTCTTCTCCTTTCTGTCTTCGTTCCAAAGATTCTTGACTGATAATTTCTTTAATTTTTTCAGCAGCAGGGAAGAAGTCACACCATAAGCATAAGAGATCCTTGAGATGATTCAGAGGACAGATAGGAATCTCAGAGATTCTTTGAAATCTGAGTTCCTCATCATCATCTCTGAAGAATATTCCATAAGGCTTGTCGATTACTTGACCAGCTTGGAAGGGACCACCAGGAGGCAGAGATAAGTCCAGAACTGAAAGATCAGGAGGAGGACCAAACAGTGCATCTCTTGAAAATTTGATAGAAGTTTCATTCCTGATGATGGCGACATCTTCAGAGGAGGAGGACCCAATTTTTCTCTTGAGTTTCAAAGATTTGGGAGGAAGAGGAGATGGCAGCTTTAGTACAGAAACGACTCTATTTATGAGGGCTTCAAGGAGTCCTTCAACGTAGCCTCTGTATGTAGATTTGGATTTCTTCAGCGCATCTCAGAACTCTAACCATTCCGTAAATCCGAAGCTTTCAAGTTTTGATACGTACATTGCTTTTTGGGTTCCATCCTCTCTGGTAATCTCCATGGTCACTGAGAGTTGATCTTTCTTCTTGCGACCAGAGATAGTCACGGCTGATATTGGAAGAAGATCAGAACGATAATCCATCTTTTGTTTGCACCATTCGATAGACCTATCGTTGATCTCTTGTTCTTTGGAGCGTTCATCTTCAATTTCTTTCAGTAGAGCAGCTTGAACTTCCACAGGTTTGCTTTTCAGCTTTTTGTCCTTGACTTGAGAAGATTGAAACTTTAAAGCAAGTTGGGCATCTCGTTTGCATTCAGCGATCAGCTTCTCAGCTTTGGCAGATTCTTCTCTTTCAGCTTCAGTAAGGAAGTCGAGCTCTGTGGATATTTGAAGAGGGATTTTCAGCCGTTGACTTTCTAGTTGAGCGATCATTTCAACTCTTTTCTTCACCACTTCCTCTGACCAATGAGATGGTCGAGAGGGCCTTCCTGGATGGACCAGGGAATCTTCTTCTTCTTCATCAATCTCAGCGATAGAGATTGGGATTATTTCTTCAGCGATAGCCGCTGGTATTATTTGTAGTTCAGAACCCTTAAGCAGGGGTGAGAACTGTCTGGTTAGAAAAAGAAGGAAAGAAGGGATAAGTGTATTTTTAGAACGAGAGAGATAAAGGCTAGAAAGACATAGGGGTTTGGAAAGAGTAGAAAAGTGGTACAATTGAAAGACATACCTGAGAAGGATGCTCCCCCTCAGATTGTGATCCAGTCCTCAAGCATTCTTCAGCGATTGGTTGCTTGTCTTTGCTTTGCGAAGGAACACTTGAAGATGTATCACCTCTCACCCCTGTTTTGACAACCTCTTGCGAAGTTGTCCCTGATACGACGTTCGGCTTAGAGAACCACATAGATTGGTCTTCATCGTCGTCGTCGTCATCGGAGGGCTGATCCTTTTCTTGATCAACAAGATCTAGATCATCTTCCTCTTCATCATCTTCTTCCTCATCCTCTTCAAAGAGAATGGAGTGAATCGATGAGGATTCTTTTGCCTTCTCCCCCTCAGATTGAGAGGGAGGTTCCTTAGCTTCCCCAGCAGCAATAGAGGTTTCTTCAGTTTTCTCCCCCACTTTGTCATTATCAGCGGTAGGGGATTGTTCAGCTGCTGGAGTAGCTGTTGAAGCTTTTAGCACTTGAACGTCAGCCTCCAGACGCTTAACTCGGTCTTCAACCGCAGGTATGTCGCATGTGGCATCATGAATGAATTCCACAGCGATGTTGAGGTTGGTACGATCATCTTCAGTGAAGGAGGGAGGCAGCGCTGGAGCTGGTTCATTCACTTTCTGTAGAACTTGCTGAAGAAGGGTCGTGCAGAGGTCAACCTTGGAAGAGAGACCCTGAACTTCAGCTGTAAGAGACTCAAATCGTCCTTGAAAGAGTCGAGAGGACTCTCTGAGTTGGACGACTTGTTCTTCAAGAGCTGAAAGTTGAGAGTTCTCAGCTTTAGATGAGCAAGTGGCGGTCAACTTCTTCAGCTCCTCACCAGCCTGATTTACGGCGTTGGTGGTTTCATTGATGGTGTTGGTGAGAGCATCCACCTTTTCTCCTAGACTGTTGACATGCGTGTCAACAGTCGCCAAGCTAGGACCTGAAAATAATGTTAGTTCAGATATGGGCTTATTTGGAGAGGGGGGGAGAGAAGTGTTTAGGAGTATAGGTGTACCTGACGTATCAAACATTTTGTAGAACTGCATAGATTCCTCAAAAGTTTGATGCTCAGGTCCTATAGGGAAAGAAGAGGTGGCAGGTTCAGAGACCAAATGAGGAGAGAAGGGAAGAGTTTTGGGGATAGAAGTAGGGATGGGGTTAATCTCAGGGAATGAGATAGTAGGTGGGGTTACTGATGATGTGACAGCGAGTGAGATCGCTGACACGGCAGTATGAGTGACTGCTGAAGTTGTGGAGGAAAGACCCACAAAAGCATCTAAGGTAGCTTGTTGAGAAGCTCCCTCAGGTATAGTACTAGAAGGTGTACTTTCCTTAGTCTTTTTGGCCTTTTTGGAAGGACCAATCGGACTATCTGATGGTCTTTTAGAAGTAGTGGTAGCGACAGGGATAGCAGACGAAGGAACCGTCTGCGTGGTCGCTGAAGATGAAGAAGAATGGAGAGAGAGACGAGAGCGAAGGAGAGAGATACTTACCTCGTCGGCGAGTGGCTTGACCTCTAGTGATCGTTGACCAACCCTGGCAAAGGTGCCATCATCTTTGGTGGGATAGGTGTTGGGATAGAGGAACTTGATATACGTACATATGAAACGTACATATGAGATCTTGGGATCTCGTTCAGGCTTCTCTAATCTCGACCTCAGATCTTCAAAGATGGCTGTGGCGTAGTCAAAGTTTTGACCAGCGATAACGGAGTATGCCATCTGCAGTTGTGTTTTGCTGGCTTGATCCAGCGAACCACTCTTCCCACTCATGCACTGAATTATGTGCGAGAAGATAAAGTTCAGTTGTGATGGCATCTGAGCTTTAAGAATCTTGGTGAGCTTCTTGTTAGGAATAGAAGATCTTGGTTTGTTTTCCCAACAATAGCCCATTGCGTCCAGGAAGGATATCAGCTCATCATCAGTGGGGAGTGCGTCGAATCCACTCTTTGGTTTGTCAGGGAATCTTAAAGATTTCCTGAGGCTAAGAGCGGTCATGCTCCCTGGCCCTAATTCCGTGCTGAACGAGATAGCAGGGACTCGTTCGCCTTTCCTGTTGGTAAGTTCAGTTGCATCAGCAGTGAACCAGAACTGCTGAAGTAGAGTCTTGGAGGGCTTAGGATCCACAGTGATCGCGTAAGCTATGCATGACTGCTTGAGGAATTCAGCAGCTTCCACCAGATGTGGGTATTTGTCAGCTTTGAAGTCGAGTCTGGCCAAATGATTACATTTAGTAATCTCAACTTCAGTGATGGCGAATCGTACATGCTTGGAAGCAACGATTGAAGACTGTGTCATTTCTGTTATGGAAAGAGGCATAATAGAAGAAATGATTTAGATTAAAAATAATATGATTACCAGTTTCCATAGAAGAAGGGAAACTGGAAAACTATCAAGTTATTTTTAGTAGAAAAACAGTGTTCTGGGTAGAAAGAATGAAGAACACTGTAAAACCAAAAGGTTTTTATTTAAAAACATAAAATCAGAAGGAATGATCTTTAGTTTTTTTTTTTTTTTTTTTTTTTTTACAAAAAAAAACGTTTTATAAAATCCATAGAAAGCGAGTAGGATTTTAAAAAGAATAAAAAGCATATGAACAAAGCATATAAACATGAAATAAACCTGTGTATCTTGAAGAAAAAGAGTTGCAGATTCAATATTCTGGGTTTACTTGCTTGAGTGTTCTTGAGAGAATGTTTCTTGCTCTGAAAGTTTTGAAAGCGTAAACCGTATAAAGGAGAGAAGAATTCCTTTTATACGAAGAGAGAGAAGAGAGATAAGAGAGAGAATGAAGCGGGAAAAGAAATCATCATGACATTGACACGTTCCACGAAGTTGATTGGATAGGAGGGCAACGGACGAACGTGTCAGAAAAGGCATGTCGTGGATTGTCGGTTCAAATGACGTCATAGAGGAGAGAGACTGTTCATTTGTCCGTTGAAATGATCACTGAAGAAAAGTCAGCGATAGATTTTTCTTTTTAAAAGTATCCCTGATTGTAAAGATAGGGATAGATTTTCCTTTTAAAAGATCACTGACTGGAAATATCAGTGATTAATGTATTTTTCAAAAAAAAAGCTTTTAATCATTTGAAGAAAGTTCAGTGATTAAAGTTTATATTTTGAAGAAAAACATCTTTGAGGGAGAGAGAACATACCTGAGAGTCAGAATGTTTATCAGAGAGAATTATGAGGGGAACTTTTGATTACTGACACAATACATGAACGCTGAAGAATTATTCTTCGAGGTTCAGCATTCCAAGCTCACTGATGAGAAAGTTGAACCTTGTCTCATCAAGAGGTTTGGTGAATATATCAGCAAGCTGAAAGTCAGTAGGGATAAAGTGAAGTTCAATATCACCATTCATCACATGATCTCTGATAAAGTGATATCTGATCTCTATGTGTTTTGTCTTTGAATGTAGCACTGGATTATTTGCTATAGCGATAGCACTAGTGTTGTCGCAATAGATAGGAATCTTTGACAGCTGAAGGTCATAATCTAATAGTTGATTTCTCATCCATAGGATTTGTGAACAACAGCTTCCAGCGGCTACGTATTCAGCTTCAGCTGTGGAAGTGGACACAGAATTTTGCTTCTTGCTTGTCCAGCTTACCAGCTTTCCTCCCAAGAGTTGACATCCACCAGTGGTACTTTTTCTGTCAAGTTTACAGCCTGCAAAATCACTATCAGAATAACCAGTTAGATCGAACCCTGAGTCTTTGGGATACCAAAGACCGAGGTTAGGAGTTCCTTTCAGATATCTGAAAATTCGCTTTACAGCGATCAGATGGGATTCCTTGGGTTCAGATTGATAGCGTGCACATAAACAAGTAGAGTACATGATGTCAGGTCGGCTTGCTGTAAGATACAGCAATGAGCCTATCATTCCTCTATAGGAAGTGACATTAACAGGTTTTCCAGATGGATCCTTGTTAAGTGTCAGTGGTGGTGCCATAGGAGTTTTCATCGCTGAAGTTTGTGTTAAATCAAACTTCTTCAGCATGTCTTTAACATACTTACCTTGGCAGATAAAAGTACCTTTGTCAGATTGTTTAATCTGAAGACCAAGAAAATATGTCAGCTCACCCATCATACTCATTTTATATTCTTTCTTCATTCTTTCAGCGAAGCGAGTACATAGAGATGGGTTAGTAGAACCAAATATTATGTCATCGACATATATTTGTACAAGAATTATATGACCTTTTATCTTCCTGAAAAATAACGTATTATCAATCTTGCCACGTTCAAAATTTTCAGAGATAAGAAAAGATGAGAGAGTGTCATACCAAGCACGAGGGGCTTGTTTTAGACCATAGAGAGCCTTATCCAATTTATAAACATAATTTGGATGCTTAGGGTCATAGAACCCTAGTGGTTGTTCTACATAAACTTCTTCATTCAGTTTTCCATTCAGAAAAGCTGATTTTACGTCCATTTGATAAACGATGAAGTCTTTATAGACTGCATAAGCTAAGAATAGTCGAATTGCTTCGAGCCTGGCCACAGGGGCAAAGGTTTCATCATAGTCTATGCCTTCCTCTTGTCTGTATCCCTGAGCAACAAGTCGAGCCTTGTTGCGGGTTACAATTCCATGTTCATCTAACTTGTTTCTAAACACCCATTTGGTGCCTATTACAGTTTTATCAGATGGTCTAGGAACGAGATTCCAAACTTTGTTTCGAGAGAATTCAGTCAGCTCTTCTTGCATAACGCTGACCCAGTTTGGATCTCTGAGGGCATCATCAGTCTTCTTTGGTTCTATTAAGGAGAGAAAGTTTACAAAGAGACAGATATTACCTGAGCTTCGTCGTGTCTGAATACCTGCATCTGGATTACCAAGAATTTGATCTATGGGGTGATCTCTGGTCCATCGCTGAGCAGGAGCAAGATTGCTTATTTCAGCGATAGGATCAACAATAGGAGCAGTCACTGATGAAGATGCTTGAGGTTCATCAGCTAGTAATTGTTGAACATTAGATACACCAATACTTTCAGAAGGGTTTTCAGACGTAGATGGATTTGATGGTAGAAGTGTGTTTAGAGGTTCAGCTGAAATCCATGAGTTGGATTCAGCGGTGGGAGGTATGATACTTGGTTCTTCATCAGCAGCTGGAGTTTCAGTGTGCTGTTGGTTTGAGAATAAAGGTTCAGTTCCTTTATAGTGAGAGATCATCCAAGTATTCAGTTCTTCATTGTCAGCGATTGGTTTAGAGTTCGCTGAGCGCGTTTCATCAAACGTGACATGAATGGTTTCTTCTACGGTTTGTCTTCTTTTGTTGAAAACTCTGTAGGCTTTTGAGATGGAGGAATATCCTAAAAATATTCCATCATCGGCTTTTGGGTCGAACTTTCCAAGTTGTTCTTTGTTGTTTAAGATAAAGCACTGACAACCAAAGATATGAAGAAAGCTGATAGAAGGCTTCCTTCCAAGAAAGAGTTCATAAGCTGTCTTCCCAAATCGCTTTATTATCAGCGATCTGTTTTGAGTAAAACATGCAGTGTTTACAGCTTCTGCCCAAAATTGAGTAGGGAGGTGAGAATCGCTGAGCATTGATCTAGCAGCTTCTATGATCGTTCTGTTTCTTCTTTCAGCGACTCCATTTTGCTGAGGTGTTCTTACTGAAGAGAAGTTGTGAGAGATTCCCTTGTTCTCAAAGAAATTGTTCAGGGAACTATTTTTGAATTCAGTTCCATGATCACTCCTTATTGATCGAACAGTAAGATTATTCAGCACTTCCATCTTTTTGACAAAAGATATTAGTTCTTCTGGAGTATCATTCTTACAGCGAAGAAAAATAACCCAGGTGTAGCGAGAATATTCATCTACAATTACAAGCGTATATTTCTTTCCAGCTATTGATTGGATATTGACAGGGCCAAATAGATCCATATGCAAGAGCTGAAGAGGACTTGTTACTGAGGAAACTTGTTTCGACTTGAAACTAGCTCTTGTTTGTTTTCCTTTTTCACATGCTGAGCAGAGAGATTCTTTAGCATATGAGTGCTGAGGAAGACCAGAAACCAGTTCCTTAGATGAGAGAGAATTCAGGGTTTTGAAGTTTAGATGAAGAGCCTTTTATGCCATAGCCAGTTGACATCAGAAGAGGCCTTAGAGAGAAAACATAAGTTATCAGTGATAGTAGAGTCCATATCTATTACATAGACATTTTCTCTTCTATAACCACTGAGAGCAAGTTTTCCTTTTTCATCTACCACTGAACATGCTTTCTTAGAAAAGCGAACTTCGAAGTCTTTGTCACATAGCTGACTGATGCTTAGAAGATTGTGCTTCAGTCTATCTACATAAGCGACTCTTCGAAAGGTAGTTGTCCCATTGCTGAGGACACCAAACCCACGGGTAAATCCTTTTCCATCTCCACCAAAGGTCACAGAGGGACCTTTCTCTTCCTTGTATTCAGTGAGCAGGTCTCTTTGTCCAGTCATATGACGAGAACATCCGCTATCGAGATACCAGATGCCCTTTGATCCCTGCATACATAAGGAAGATTAAACTTTGTTTGGTACCCACTTTTCAATGGGTCCTTCAGAGTTAGTGGATAAGGAAGATTCAGCTTCAGTGGTAATCTTCACTTTGGTTAATTTCTTAACCTTAGTGGTATTTTTCACTTTGGTGACTTTATTTGCCTTAGAGGCATTTTTCTTCACTTTGGCTGTTTTATCAGCTTCGGTGGTATTTGGACACTTGCTCGCAATATGGTCAGTGAATCCACAGTGATAACATTTTCTATATCTGATGGTGGATTTATAACCAAAAGGTTTTGAAAACTTAAGATGAGCAGGTCCAGCTCCAAGAATGCCTTTAGCACGAGATCTGGGAGGAATTTTTATTTCTTCATATTTCACGGGCTTTAGATCAACCTTCAGCTTTGGAGGATAGATATCAAAGATTTCTGTCACTGAGCTAAAAGGTTTATCCACTGAAGGTTTGGAGGGAACTTTCAGTTTGGTTTTCTTGGAAGCCTTCTGAGAGAGAATAGACTTTCCTTTATCTGCAGGCTTAGATTTTGCAGATATCTCCTCAGGGATGGGATTAGAAGAAGAACAGGGATAGAATTGATTATAAGAAGTGTCAAAGAAAGATGTGACAAAAGTTCCAAACTTAAGCGAGGAACTTTCTTCTTTAGGATCATCCTGTGGTGTCCAAAAACCAAGACCAGTTTTATCACTTTCAGGAGTTTGAGCATTTATTATCTCAGAGATCTTTGTTGATGATTTGCACCATTTTTCAACATGAGCCTTTTCTGCTTTTAGAGCAGCGATGGCTTGTTCGCGTTCAATGCTGATGATTTCATTTATAATGACTTGATCTTTTAGCTTTTCTTCTAAAAGATTTAGTTCACTGATCTTTTCATGACATTTCTCTAGCTCTTGTGTTAAATAAACATTTTTATTTTCAGCTTGAGTTTTGTCGTTTAGAGCATTATAAAGGTCAATCGTCAGCACATCAACAGCGCGACTTCTCTCAGCTTCAGGCAGAGAGGGATTTGTAGAGATAGATACCTGAGATGATATGTAGCTCATAGAAGGTTCAGATGGTTCTTCTACTTCTTCTTTAATCTCAGCCATGAGGCAAAGATTAGCGACT
This sequence comes from Arctium minus, assembly GCA_954870635.1. Lineage (NCBI taxonomy): Eukaryota > Viridiplantae > Streptophyta > Magnoliopsida > Asterales > Asteraceae > Arctium > Arctium minus. Next base: position 11,684,129 of record OX941097.1, on the reverse strand, counting down.
TCTTCTTCATCAGAAGATGATTCTTCTGATTCAGCCCAGTCATGTTCTTCAGCGATGAGACCTTTACCTTTTTGCTGATAGCTTTTCAGCTTTTGATATTTGTTTTTCAGCTTATGGTATTTGTCATCACTGGATCTTCTTGAGGTAGAAGGTTTGAAGACCTTTTTAGACCTGCACTCACTAGCAAAATGTCCAATTTTTTCGCAGTTATAGCAAGTGGCTGTAGCCTTATCAACCGGAGTTGATTTTGGCTTTTCAGTAAGAGAGAGAGGTTTACTTCTTCGGAAGTTACTCTTTCTTGCAAATCTCTTAAAAGAGTTTGTCAAGAGTGCTAAGGACTCATTAAACTCTGAAAGATCAGGGTCTGATAAATCCTCAGATTCAGAATCTAACTCAGTGATGGTGAGAGTAGATCGTTGGGATGGAATTATCTCTGATGAGACTAAAGCAACAGCAGTGCTTTTGGAGTCTTTAGAATCTTTTACAAGATTCTTCTTCAGGAGATTAGATTGCTCATAGTTGAGCAATATTCCATACAGAGTGCTTAGAGAGAGAGTATGTAAGTCCTTTGTCAGCTTAAGACATATTGAATAACTGTCCCAGCTTTCAGGAAGACTTTCCAAGAATTTTGTTAGGACCTCAGAATTAGAATAGGTCCTTCCAACAGTTCTTAGGTCAATGATCAGGCAGTTAAACCGCTGATGAATGTCAGAAAGAGATTCATTCTTACCAGCGATAAAACTTTCATACTGTCTTACCAAGTTAATCTTTCGGGTCTCTTGGATTTCAGTGGTGCCCTCATATTGAACACATATGGTTTCCCACATTTCTTTAGAAGTTTTTAGATGCATGATGGAATGGAAAACTTCATCAGGCAGAGCCATTGATATAATGGTCTTTGCTCTTGCATCTATGCCTACCTTCTTTTTATCTTCATCACTCCACTGTCTTATTTCCTTAACGACATATCGTTCAGGGACAGCTTCAGTGGTGGCAGTAGCGGGAACCGCAACTATAATTCTAACAGGTTCATAGGGTCCGTTTTCTATATATTCAGGTATAGTAGGATCCGCACCTTCAAGAAATAGCATCATTCGATTTTTCCATAGAGAAAAGTTATCTCTGCTAAATCGAGGAGGTTTAGAAAGTGAACCATTATCATAGTAGTTTGTGTTTGTGTTTAGTGCCATTTTAGAATAGCAAGGAAGAGTATACAGCAAGATCTTGCTTATTAGATTAAACAAACTGCTCTGATACCACTTGTTGGTCCCGAAGGTGCTTAACAAGTTTGTAGAAGGGGGGGGGTTGAATACAAACACAGAAATTAAAGTTTAATAAATTGTTTATTGATAAATCAAAATACAATTTACAAGTTTGTTGCGGAATAAGATTAAGACAGACTCAATCTAAACAAACTTAAGAAACACTAAGATGGTTGCACAAGAAATTCAGAGAATGGAGGATTTTAGAGAGATAGAAAACAAGGGTTTCTATTTTGGAGTTCAAGGATTGAGCACACCTTCAGATGAAGGAGTGAGCTTCCTATTTATACCCTATGCATTAAATGCATGGCAGGGTACTTTACACGTGGCATTCATAGATTGGCTTTGGTAGTCTCACTTTTGGAGACATGCTTTTGGCCACTTTATGAACAGTGTAGTTGACAGAGTTGGTATACGATTTGTGGCAGAGACTTGTCCGTTCTGACACATCGTACTGGTTGTGCAAGGTAAGACAAAAGAAAACTTGAGGCATAAGCTTTGTGATCGTTGATCGCTGAGTATCTCTTCTTCCAGAGATAAAGAAGTTCAGCTATCGCTGAAGCTTTTCCTCAGGCTTCTTCGCGTAAGTAGATTTGTCTGGTCTTCGCTGATATCCGCATCAGGTCACTAGTAGACTTATCTATTGTTCAGTGGCTTCGTCTTCGATTCAGCTATGAACTATGTTGACGCGAGACTTGTCTTCAAGGATTACGTTAACTGTGTTACATAGGAAACTATCAGTGATAACTGAACAGACTCAGTTTGATCGCTGAAAGTGAAACACATACATATTAAATGATTACAGAATGGTCATCAGCGATAACTGAACAGACTCAGTCTGATCGCTGATGATGAAACACTTAATACATATAATAACGTAATTTTCACTAAGTATAAAAGAGGGTCGTTATCAAATCACTGAGAGAGTTTGGATCAACAGAAATGCACCCCAAATTACATAAGTTAAAATGGAGATGTCTAATAGGTCGAAAGCATGATTTTAACATGTATAGAGTTTATAAAAAGAATGAACTCACCTTGTAGGGTTGTAACTTAAACCCTAAAATCCAAGTCTCTAAAGAGGAGATGAGATGGAACTTTGAAGAACCTCAACTAGCACCACCACCACTTATAAACACCTAGAAGGACATCATTAATGAGTAAGATGAAAGTAGATGGAAGGCATTAATTGCAAGGGTTAGAACAAGAGAGTACTTACTGGTTTGCTTGAGAGAAAATCGGCTTCAACAAAACCCAAAATCAGAAATATGACAAAAATCCCGTAACCAAGAGTTTTATAAGACCAGCCCCTCGCCAGCGACTATGACCGGCGACAATGCCCTGGTCATAGTCGCTAGGGCAATGTCACGCCCCAACCTCCCATTTCCGTGTTTTTTGTCCAGCGGGTGCCTCTCTACCTGCGACTTTGCCACATACGACTATGCCCTGTGGCATAGTCGTCGGGCATAGTCGCCCAAGACTTTCTTGGCACCATTTCGTCCCGAAACGATCCTTTTTGTCGGCCAGAAGTTCAACCAAGTCCAAAGATCAAATCCGAACAATAATCTACCGACGTAAGTTAACCAATGATTAAACGAATTCGAAATAGCATAAGATCACCCGAAATTACGGGTGTTACAATCCTCCCCAACTTGGGAATGATTTCATCCCCGAAATCCATACTACACAAATAAATGAGGATATCTACGCTTCATGTCCTCCTCTGCCTCCCATGTCACATTGGCGCCCCGATGATGTTTCCATTGCACCTTCACCATTGCCATTTTTTTATATCGGAGCTTCTTGATTACCTTTTCCAAGATGGCTGCGGGTTCTTCGACACAACGGTTGTCGTCGACACGGATTTCTGATAAAGGTGTGACACTTTCTTCCTCCGCTAAGCACTTCCGCAGATAGCACACAAGGAACGTAGAGTGGATTCCGTCTATCTCCGGTGGTAAGTCTAACCTGTAAGCTTGGAGTCCGATACGTCCCAGGATAGTAAACAGTCCAAGGAAACGGGGACTTAGCTTCCCTCGCTTTCCAAACCGGATCAAGCCTTTCCAAGGAGACACCTTTAACATCATACGATCTCCCACTTGGAACTCCACCGGTCTCCTCTTCTTGTCGGTGTAGCTTTTCTGACGATCTTGAGTCGCTTTCAACCGCTCTCGGATTGATTTGACCTTGTCGGACGTCTCTTGCACAATTTCCGGACCATCAAATTGCTTCTCTCCCGCCTCTAGCCAACACACGGGAGTTCTACACTTTCGCCCGTACAAAGCTTCAAATGACGCCATCCCGATGCTAGAGTGATAACTATTATTGTATGCAAACTCTACCAAAGGTAGATGGGTATCCCAACTACTGCCAAAATCGATCCCACATGACCTAAGCATGTCCTCTAGAGTTTGAATCGTTCTTTCGCTTTGTCTGTCCATTTGTAGGTGGTATGTCGTGCTCAAATTCACTCGCGTGCCCAACTCTTGATGTAAGGCTCTGATGTGCACGCATTTGTTGTGCCATCTAGACCTTTTTAGTAGCTTTTTATAGTCCTTTTTCTTCCATATCCCTACAATTGAGTCTTTTTATTGCGTGTTTTATCTTTTATCTGTTTCTTGGAGCTAGAGCTAGTGGATAATCTGTTTTATTTCTTTGAATGGCTAATTTTATGTGTTTTGGCAGTTTTTGAGTAAAATAGATCCAGTGCTGCAGCATGTCTGAAGCACCTGCGGCTGTAACAAATTTTTGTGGAAAGAAGATGGATGATGGACGATTTTTGACAGGACTTTTGACAACTTTAGAAGCCTCCTCCTGCAGTATTTTTAAGAATGACATCATCTTTTTGATAGCTTGTAACCCTTGGGCATTGAACCCCTTTTTAGTACTAACTGTACCTTAAGTACTATGTGTTGGTTTATTACTCTTTTGCCACTCCCTTTTTGTATATAAAGGGAAGTTGGGGGTTTAGTTTAGGATGCTAATTTTTTAACAACTAAGTACATCTCTTTGGAAGTGAAAATCAAAGGTTGGCACAAATAACCTTTGATTTTAATGTACTTTTGAATTCCAAGTAAATCTTTGAAGTATCATCCCTTGTCTTTTTACTTATGCTTCATTACTTATAGTGTTCTTAATTTAGTTGTTTATTTTCCTTGCGATTTACATTTAAGTCATTTATATTTGTTATAATTTACATTTCCGTCATTTACATTCATGTCTTTAATTTATGTAATTTATTGCTTTACGTATTTATATTTTAGTATGAGTAGCTAAATCCATTAGCTTGGGTGTAAGATAAAAGGGTGAGATTTCAAACCAAAAGAAGGTGGACATTGTTTCGCAATAACAATGTTCCATCATTTCATTCAAGTTTTATAAAGCCAATGACACTTCTTGACGAGTTGATCACTTTGAAAGTGTGAAAGTGCTATGGCCTAGAGATAAGCCATAATATGCACGTCAACTTGGATGATATGAGAAGCCGACTTGAGAGAGTGACTGATAAAGAGATTTATCGCCTCTATTTTTCATCTTGATTTATTCTTGATGGGTTGGTCGCTTGTTAAAAGTGTTAAAGTGTAGAGGATTCAGAGATGAACCCCTTCGAACACTCCAACTTGAATGATATGGGAATTAACTCGAGAGAGTAGTTTTATACAAAGAGATTTGTAAATCTGTATATTTTGAGGACTCTACCCCTTGCTACCAAGTGTTAAAACTGCATATAGATATGTTCAGTTGGATCTAAACGGTAGCGGGAGTATTGAAGTCCGAGAGGAATACCCTCAAAATAGATGGTGGATCTGTTTTTGCTGAACTCATGCTGCAACATACCTGCAGCATAGTCTGCTGGAATTTGTGTTTGAGTCTCACCTAAAAGTCTTACATCCTTGCTACCTTTATTATTTTGTATCGTTATCAACTGTTAACAAACCAAATCAATTCAAGTCTTCAAATTCGCCATCTGAAATCATTTCTTTTCTGACACTTTTATTATACTTTTACGACGATCTTTGTGGGACGATATCCGGTACTTTACCGTTTTATTACTTGAAAGACGATATTAGATCTCATTGTATACTTGCTTTGAGGTTTAATTAGCACACGTCTATAGGTGTATTCCAAGCACTACCAAGTTTTTGGCGCCGTTGCCGGGGATTGGCACGTTAAAAGTTTATAAAAGTATTTTAAAAGATTTGATTTTTCTAACACCTTTGGAATCTCAGTTGGAAGTGTATTCCAAGAATACCACGGGGGAATTGTTCACTTTTGACCCGGAAATTGAACAAACGTTTCGTAATAGGAGAAGAACGCAAAGAATCGCATTAATCGTTGAACCTCCAATTATGGAACCACCACCGCCCGGATTTGAAAATAGAGGACCAAGACCACCACCACTTTTGGAAAATCCACGGGGAGCACCAATATTTCATGATGCACCTCCAATTTTTGGAAACCCACCGGAGCACCAATTTCGACAAAATCCACCAAATCAAGTGAATAATCATAACCATGTTGATGATGATGTTGAATCTCAAGGCACCAATGAAATAAGAAATGAAGTTCCGAACATAATTAATCTTGCAAATTCCAAAGAGGGAAAAATTATGGACTACGCTATCCCCGATTTTGAGCAATTAAATTCAGGGATAATTAGACCCCATATACAAGCCCTCCATTTTGAACTAAAGCCCATCATGTTTCAAATGTTGCAAACGAACGGAAAATTTGCCGGAATGCCATCGGAGGATCCACATTCTCATTTAAAATCTTTTATGGAGATCACTGATGCATTCCTGATCCCTGGGGTATCTAACGATGCCTTGAGACTTACTTTGTTTCCTTTTTCTCTAAGGGATCGGGCAAAGTCTTGGTTTAATTCTTTGGCACCTGGCTCTGTGCCATCATGGACCAACATGGCTGAAAGATTTTTGAGAAAATATTTTCCACCTACCTGTAATGCTAAGTCCAGAAACGAAATTTGCATGTTTAAACAAATGGACGATGAAGCAATTCCCGATGCTTGGGAAAGGTTTAAAGAGTTGTTAAGAAAATGCCCTCACCATGGTATTCCCTACTGTATTCAACTCGAGACGTTTTACAATGGGTTAAACCCCATGGCAAAACAAATGCTCGACGCGACATCAGGAGGGGCCTTTACAGCCAATACCTACAATGACGGGTATGAAATTCTTGAAAAAATTTCAACAAACAATGGACATTGGGCTGATCCACGTGCTCAATCGCAAAAGAAAACTGTTGGGATTCATGATGTGGATGCATATACTGCATTAACAGCACAACTTGCTTCCATGGCTTCAATGCTTAAAAACTTATCTTCAAATCAAGGAACACAACAAGTTGCTGCTACATCCACCCAGTCAGTCCTTTCTGTTGAATGTGTTTGTTGTGGTGGGGAACATTCCTATGAACATTGTCCTCAAAACTCTGAATCAGTAAACTGTGTTCAAAACAGGAATGCTCCCTACGGCAACACCTACAATGCGAGTTGGAAGCAACATCCAAATTTTTCCTGGAACAGTCCATGTCTAAATCAATCAGCTCCTAAGCCACAAGAAACTTCAAATTTTCAAACACAACATCATGCTAGTAGTTCACATCATCACAACCAAGGTTCACATCATCAAACCCAAGGTTCTCAACATCAGCATAACCAAAGTTCACAGCATCATCAGAACAGGAATTTTCAAAATAACCAACAGCATTTTCAAAAACCTCCTCCACAGGCTGAGCCATCATCTTCTTTGGAAGCTATGATAAAAAGCCTTGTGGCTCAATCACAAGCTCAACAACAACTTTTGAGCCAAAATCAAGCTCTTTTTAATCAACAAAGTGCAGCCATTAGGAATTTGGAAACCCAAGTGAGTCAAATTGCACTTAATCAGAACAATAGGGCTAATGGAATGTTACCAAGTAACACAGAAATCCCGAAGGCTTCTGGTAAAGAACATGTAAAAGTTGTGACTCTTAGGAGTGGTAGAGAATTAAATGAAACTGTACAAACCAAGTTTGGACCAATGACTCAAGCCGAATTCGAAAATACCAAACAGTCAGAACCCGAGACCACTGTCTTAGCTACTGTTCTTGAACCACAACCTAAGCCCACAAAGAATCTAGAGCCCGGAGTAGCCAGTCCTGTTCAGCCATTAGTGAATGAAATCCCAACCTTACCTAAGGAGAGTGAGACCAAAGGCACAAAAGGCACGTCTTGCTCCACGCATTCAAGTAAAGCTTTCATAAAACCAGTTCCTCCTTATGTTCCTTACCCTCAAAGGTTAAGGAATCAAAAAGAAGAACTGCAATTTAAAAAATTCTTGAATGTGTTCAAAGAATTGCACATCAATATACCTCTTGTTGAAGCAATCGAGCAAATGCCTAGTTATGCCAAATTCCTTAAAGACATCCTAAGCAAGAAGAAGAAGTTGAATGAATATGAGACAGTTGCTTTGACTGAAGGATGTAGTGCACTCCTGACCAATGGAATACCTCCTAAGTTGAAAGACCCAGGAAGTTTTACCATTCCATGTTCAATAGGTGGGAAGAAAGTAGGAAAGGCTTTGTGTGATCTAGGAGCTAGTATCAACCTCATGCCCTTATCAGTATTCAACAACTTAGGGATAGGAGAGGCCAGACCTACCACAGTAACACTCCAGTTAGCTGACAAAACCATTGCCTACCCTAAGGGAAAAATTGAGGATGTTCTAGTTCAGGTTGACAAGTTCATATTTCCGGCAGATTTTATTATCTTGGATTTTGAGGCTGATAAAGATATTCCTATTCTTTTAGGAAGACCCTTTTTGGCCACCGGAAGGACTTTGATAGATGTCCAAAAAGGAGAACTGACCATGAGACTTCAGGATCAAAAAGTCACATTTAATGTTTTCAATTCCTTGAAATACCCTGATGATTTTGAGGATTGTGCAACTTTAAATGTGATTGACTCAATAGGCCATGAGGAAAGAAGGACCTATAAGTTTGAAGAAGAAGATGATGAGGAGATAACCTTAGGAAATGATTTTGAAAACTCAAGTTCGGAAGAAACGGTTTTGGCCAGTGCTGCAGCATTTGAGCAGCTTGACAGTAGTGATCAGAAACCATTCACTCCATCCATAGTCTCACCACCCGACCTGGAGTTAAAGCAACTCCCATCTCACTTGAAATATGCCTTTCTAGGAGAAGAAGGCAAATTGCCTGTCATCATCTCATCTACCCTAGAATCACATCAAGAAAAGAAGTTGGTAGATATGCTAAGATTACACACCAAAGCCCTAGGATGGACCATGGCAGACCTTAGGGGGATAAGTCCATCAATTTGTCAACACAAAATCATCCTAGAGGACAAAGATTTCACTTCCATTGAACCACAAAGAAGGCTAAATCCGGTCATGAAAGAGGTAGTGAAAAAGAAGATTTTAAAATGGTTAGACGCTGGAATTATTTTTCCAATAGCCAGTAGTTCTTGGGTTAGTCCGGTCCAATGTGTCCCAAAGAAGGGGGGAATGACTGTCATCACAAATGAAAAAAATGAACTCATCCCCACTAGAGTTGTCTCCGGATGGAGAATCTGCATGGACTACCGTAAGCTAAACCAGGCCACACAAAAAGACCATTTTCCATTACCTTTCATGGATCAAATGTTGGATAGGTTAGCCGGTAAGGAGTACTATTGTTTTCTAGATGGTTACTCAGGATACAACCAGATTGCCATATCACCCGAGGATCAGGAAAAGACCACATTCACCTACCCCTATGGCACCTTTGCTTTCAAAAGAATGCCTTTTGGACTCTGTAATGCTCCAGCAACTTTTCAAAGATGCATGATGTCCATATTTTCAGACATGCTCGAAAAATCCATTGAAATCTTTATGGATGATTTTTCAATTTATGGTTCATCTTTTGATAATTGCTTGGATAATCTAAAAAAGGGTCTTGAGAGATGTGAGGAAACTGATTTGGTCCTAAACTGGGAAAAATGTCAGGCTCCCCAAAATCTTGATGTAAACCGGCTACCACAATCAGAGACTATAGACAAGGGTATACCGTGCCTAGAGACCACCTCATCTATATACTGTTTCGTCAGTTTATCCATTGGCAATGTTTCGCGCATTGCCAGAAAATGCGCACTCTTCGTCAAACGGTCAACGATCACCCAAATCGTGTCATTGCCCCTCAAGGTCTTCGGTAGCTTGGTCATAAAGTCCATGGTAATCTTGTCCCACTTCTACTAGGTTATTTCTAACGATTGTAGACTCCCATAAGGTCGTTGGTGCTCGGCCTTCACTTGCGAACAAGTCACGCATTGCTCCACATAGCGTGCCACATCTAACTTCATACTCGGCCACCAATAGTGTAACTTCAAGTCCCTATACATCTTTGTACTCCCCGGGTGGATAGAGTATTTGGACTTGTGCGCGTCTTCCAAGAGTAGTTCTCGATTCCCGCCAATCCTTGGCACCCAAACTCTCCCATCAAAACACTTTATCCCACGGATATCTTCCGTCAAGAGTAGGCATTGTTTGACCATTACTTCCTCTTTGAGATTCTCTTCCAACAAGGCCTCGGTTTGTGACAATTTAATCTTTTCCAAAAGACTTGACACTAATTCGATTCTCGTAAGCTTGGCTTGAAGCTTCCGACTATACTCTTTCCGACTCAAAGCGTCGGCCACCATATTCGCTTTTTCTCGATGGTAGAGTAGCTCACAATCGTAGTCCTTGAGTAGCTCCAACCATTTTCTTTGTCTCATGTTGGGCTCCTTCTGATCGAAGACGTACCTCAGGCTTTTATGGTCCGTGTACAAGGTACACTTCGTGCCATAAAGATAATGTCGCCACAACTTCAAGGCGAACACTACCGCTGCTAATTCAAAGTCATGGGTGGGGTAATTATTCTCATGCACCTTTAGTTGCCTAGATGCATAGGCAATCACCTTTCCCCTTTTCATAAGCACACACCCAAGCCCCATCTTGGATGCATCGCTATAGACTACAAAGTCCTCTGATCCTTCCGGCAAGGATAAAATTGGGGCCTCGCACAATTTCCTTTGCAACGTCCGGAAAGCTTTTTCTTGAGATTCGGTCCATACAAATTTCACATTCTTCTTGGTCAATGCTGTCAACGAAGAGGCAATCTTGGAAAAATCATGTATAAACCTTCGGTAGTAGCCTGCCAGACCCAAAAAGCTCCGGATCTCAGATGGGCTCTTTGGAGGTTCCTAATTCATCATAGCTTCTATCTTCGCCAGATCCACCTTCACTCCGTCTTTCGTGACCACGTGCCCCAAAAATTGCACCTCCTTCAACCAAAACTCACATTTAGAGAATTTTTCATAAAGCTTCTCCTTCCTCAAGACCTCCAAAACATCTCGGATATGACGCGCGTGATCAGATTCGTCCTTGGAGTAGATCAGAATATCATCGATGAACACGATGACCGACTTATCAAGGAAGGGTCGGTACACGCGGTTCATTAGGTCCATGAATACCGCCGGGGTGTTCGTCAAGCCAAAGGGCCTCACCAAGAAGTCATAGTGGCCATAACGCGTTCTGAAAGTGGTCTTCGAAATATCATCCTCCTTGACCTTCACCTGATGGTAACCCGAACGTAGATCAATCTTCGAAAAACAAACTGCTCCTTGAAGTTGGTCGAATAAGTCATCGATTCTAGGGAGTGGGTACTTATTCTTCACAGTCACCTTATTCAACTCCCTATAGTCGATGCACATTCGCATGGTGCCATCTTTCTTCTTCACAAACAGGACCGGTGCTCCCCACGGCGACGAGCTCGGTCTCACAAACCCCTTCTCAAGAAGGTCTTGTAACTGACACATCATATCCTTCATCTCAAACGGAGACAAACGGTATGGAGCTCTAGCTATCGGGGCCGCCCCCGACGTTAAATCGATCTTGAAATCTACTTGATGGTCGGGCGGTAGGCCAGGCAAGTCGTCCGAGAACACATCGGGGAACTCATTCACCACCTCTACATCCTCTAGCTTTTTCTTCTCAAGTCTGTGTCTATCACGTACGCCAAAAAGGATGAGCATCCTTTCGATAAACACTTTCGTGCCTTCACCAAGCTGATAATTGCTACTTCGCCTTTCCGCCTCTCGCCATACACGGTCACCGACTCAACATCCGAAATTGGGATTCGAATCAACTTCTTCGCACAAAGAATTTCAGCATGATTATTCAACAACCAATCCATCCCGATAACAACATCAAATCCTTCAATGACCATTGGCATTAGATCAACCGGGAATTCTCTCCCTTCAATTTCTATCTTGCAACCCTTAAGGATGTCTCGAACTACTATTTGATCACCATCCGCTAGTTCTACCACTAACGCATCCTCTTAACTAGTAGTGGACATGGATAGCTTTGGGAAAAACGAACTTGACACAAACGAAAAGCTAGCTCCCGAATCAAACAAAACACGTGTAGGTACGGATTTTAGGAGAAACGTACCCGACACTACATATGTCGATGCCTTCGCTACCTCAGTAGTCATCTGAAAAGCTCTTCCTGTTGCTTTCGGAGGGTCCACTTTCTTTCCCCCGCTGAATCCCGTCTTCGCCTTCGGACACTCGCTCCTAATGTGACCCGGTTCCTTGCACCCAAAAGAAATTTGTCCTCTGATCGGACAATCTCTGTAACTGTGGTCGGGCTTACCACACTTAAAACAGGGTTCAGATCCCGAGTTACAAGGGCCGAGATGTTTGCTCCGACATTTGGAACACCAAGGAACATCTCGTCTCGGGCCAACTCCTCGTTGGTTATTGTTGTTGAACGGTCTCGGTCTCTTGGAGTGCATCGCATTCCCTTCCCATCTTCTTTTCTCAACTGCGCCGCTCCTCTCCACCTTGTTTGAACCATAAGAGTCCTCCACTAGTTATGCCTCCTCGATCGCCTCCTCGATCGCCTCCCGAATAGTAGAGGCCTTCGACAGTCGGACCATGTTCATCATTTCGGTAGGCAATCCCTTGATGTAAGCCTTGATCTTCTCTTTTTCGGTTGGGGTCAGATGTCACACCAAACCCAGTTTGTCCATAAACAACTTGTTGTACTCTTTTAATGACAAATTCCCTTTCTTCAAACTGCGAAAATCGTCTATAATGCGGTCCATGGCTCGCTCGTTGCAGAATTCCTCCATTATCTTTTTCTTGAACGTTTCCCAGCTTAATTTGACTAGTATCGCGACTTCAACGGAAGTGGAGTATACATTCCACCATGTGAGGGTCGCCCCTCTCAGCATTTGAGATCCGAAAACAACTTTCTGATTTTCCCCACATTCGTTTGATCGAAAGGCCTGCTCCATTTCTCGGATCTAGTTCATGCATGCCACTGGGTCGTCCGAGCCCCTGAATTCCGGTGGTCGGCATCCGAGGAATGCCTTAAAAGTACAAGCCGTTGACACTTGTCTCGCTTCTGGGGTAGGGGTTTCATTAGAAGGAATGTCGGGTCCGGTACCCCCGGATCCCGTCACCAAGATATTTTCCACAACTGCTTCGTGCCTACGGTTGCTAGCATCTTGGTCTTCCAGTAGTTTCAGGAACATTTCTTGTTGTTGGGCATCGCCGCGTTCATGGCCTGCATCATCCGATCCATCATCCTTGATTCCGGAGTCACCTCCTCCATTATTGGTTCAGATGGTGTTATGTTGCGACGGGGTACATGTTCTGGTCCTCCACCCAAAACATTCTGCGGTCGAGGGGGCAGATCCGTTGTTGTAACTCTAGGGTGGTCGGCCGTAGATGCCGACGCCTTTTGGCCCTCCGGCCGATTTCGAGTGTTTACCATTGACTGCCACACAACGCGAGAATATAGGTGAGATAAGGATTATACGAATTATAAACAAGGAAACGTACTACTACATTCATTAATCATCATAACAATGGGAAACAAGCATAATCACGTAAAACATCCTCATAATAACGTTAGCTAAGTGAAATTATGAACATGCGATACATAAGAATTTTCATCACCATTACCATAACTCTCAATTTTTGTAGTTTCCGTCGACTCTAAGACCATCCTACCTTAGGAGTTCTACCCAATCTCACTCAATCATAACTTAAATTCACAGCTTAAGTCTAAGTATTCTACATTCATGCCTAGTTCACTTAAACTAATGCTCTGATACCAACTTGTAACACCCTAAATTTTAGAGAAATGAAAATTCGAAAATTTCGCAATATGACGGCTATAAATTGGGTAAACCTAGGTAAACAAAACCTGTTAGAACAATCCCAAAATATCATCCCGAGAACGGGAATATAGTTATAACCTTTACAAAAGAATCAAATGAAAAATATTACTTAACAACCTAATAATCTAACTTAAACAAGAAAGATTAATATCGGATGTTGCTATTCTTCCAAAATGTGTATCCACTATCACCATCGTATCGGTCACTTTATCAACCTAAAAAGACCGTTCTCGACCCCTAGGTCGTCCGCTCATTCCCGACGAATCCCATCGCTAGATTGACCTACTATACATGTCATTTTAAGAAAAAGTCTTAGGCTAAAGTCTAGTGAGATCAAACAGTTGTATTGAAAATAATTAACGATAGGCGTAAATAAAGAAAGTGGAGTTATGATAGGAATAATAATTCTTTCTTACCATGACAGTTACCTCTTGGTTTAACGGGGGAGACCCGCTTACAAACACAAGTGACGGAACACAAAAATAGGCCACTTGACAGTCAGTAAAGCCAAAACACATAAAAGTACACACAAGGGATGTTAGGCTCAGTGGCTTTAAACGTACACCCGCGGAAAGTCAACTTCAACCACATAGGGCCCTTACGTTGAGATCCTCATCCAATATCGTAATACTTAGCACGTAGGACTTATAACCCAATCTGATGCCTAAACGTTCCTCGACGAGAGAAACTAACGTCCCAACGTCGGACTAAGGGGCTGTTTGGCAGTTGCTGAATGGTTGAGTGCAGAATGATTAAGAGGCTCTTATGATATAGTGCAAAATGAAATAGAATTGTTTTTTAATTATTCAAAATGAAATCAGGGCTCTTAATGGTTAAGGGAGGGTCAGGATACAAAATCATTAAGAGGGTTTTGGAACCATTAAGAGGCAGACATTTTATTTGCCAAACAAGATTCACCTCTTAACGATTCAGAGGTTGCCTCTTAATGGAACCATTAAGAGGTAAACAAACAACCCCTAAATACAACAACAATTATGGGGTCATGACTCCCAAATGAAACCAAATTTTCCACATAGAGCAAACCGACCAACTGATAATCCAACGTTAAAATATGTCATCCAATACATCGACAAATGAAAGTTTACATATAATACTCGCATAACTTTACCAAGAGGTTCCAAGTTGACATATGAATCATATTCCCATAATTTAACCATTTGGTTTGCTTTGATGTTTCAAAACCTAGTTTTGGATTCCAAGTATTTAAACCAAGGTATTGGTAAAAGCAAGTTCCTATTGACAACTTATCAATAGTTCAACATAAGATTCATCAACTCAATGTTAATTAAACTTTGAAGCTAGAGAATAGAAAAATATAATGTCAAGCCATTTCTCATATAAATCCAAGATATCCTTCTTCTTTTCTTGAAATCTCTTCCAAATACATAAACCCTATAATCTCCAAAATTAGGGTTTTGGGTGAAATGCACCCCAAATTACATAAGTTAAAATGGAGATGTCTAATAGGTCAAAAGCATGATTTTAACATGTATAGAGTTTATAAAAAGGATGAACTCACCTTGTAGGGTTGTAACTTAAACCCTAAAATCCAAGTCTTTAGAGAGGAGATGAGATGGAACTTTAAAGAACCTCAACTAGCACCACAACCACTTATAAACACCTAGAAGGACATCATTAATGAGTAAGATGGAAGGCATTGATTGCAAGGGTTGGAACAAGAGAGGACTTACTGGTTTGCTTGAGAGAAAATCGGCTCCAACAATACCTAAAATCAGAAATATGACAAAAATCCCGTAACCAAGAGTTTTATAAGACTAGCCCCTCGCTGGCGACTATGACCGGCGACAATGCCCTGGTCATAGTCGCCAGGGCAATGTCGCGCCCCAACCTCCCATTTCTGTGTTTTTGTCCAGCAGGTGCCTCTCTACCTGCGACTTTGCCACATACGACTATGCCCTGTGGCATAGTCGCCGAGCATAGTCGCCCAAGACTTTCTTGGCACCATTTCGTCCCGAAACGATCCTTTTTTTCGGCCAGAAGTTCAACCAGTCCAAAGATCAAATCCCAACAATAATCTACCAACGTAAGTTAACCAATGACAAAACGAATTCGAAATAGCATAAGATCACCCGAAATTACGGGTGTTACAATCGGAGATGGAGGAGAGAATGGGAGAAGGAGGCCAGCTCTGGGTGGCTCCTGGTGTCTAGTTGGGTGTTAAGGATTTCGTTGGTATAAGACATATGTTCAATATTTTAATATATATTATATTATCTTTTTAGATTAATAGAAAAATGAATAAAAAATGGATAGAAAGACCAATTTACCTCTAACTTAACCGATATTTTTTAACGTCACTAGCCTCAGGAATAAAAAAAGAAATAAAATAGAAATCTCTATACGATAAAAATAGCAATTTTTAAAGACCGGGGACTAAAGTCATTATAAATACCAAATCACATGCAAAAATCATAATTTGCTCTAAATACTCATTTGTGAAAGTAAAATGCTTGAATGGTCGCAGATAACACGGGTCGGGTTGTGTTATTTACATATACAAATGTTGGACCCATGTGATGAAAATAGATATAAAATTAAACGTAACTTTTGAATATTAGTTATGTATCATCATCCAATATTTGTAATAATCTATCCATGCACTTATGGATTTATGTGAAAAGTACTTTTATATATTTCTTATGGAAAAATAAATAAATAAATATTAATCTATTATTTACGTTTAGAAATCAAACCAAAATAAAGTAAACTAAAAAAGTTCAATATATCTCATCCGGTGATGGATTACCTAAGTTTATATCAAAATTTAATGAATTATAATTCAATACAAATATTACAAATTAAGAGAAGTACTTTGCATTAATTAGAAGAGAGAGAGAGAGAGAGAGAGAGAGAGAGAGAGAGAGAGAGAGAGAGAGAGAGAGAGAGGTACATTGCAAATTTGCAATTTGCATGTCAAAATAAAAATAAAAGTTAAATGCAGAAGACTCGCTTTTGGCCCAAATAGATTGAACTGGCCTGGCCCATATATTTACCAAGGCGGCCCAAATTATAATTTACACCTATCTACATTTATATCTATACTATATTATAAAGCACGGATAAAAAAACTCTTAAAAACAATTGTTAAAGCTTAACGTACCATTGTTTAATGCTAATTACTTAAAACTTAAATAAAGAATGAAAACTTAAAATCTCTTCCTATTTAATCCTTATCTCTGACAACTTTAACTCCCCTAAAATCACTCATCACTTCAATTTCCCTAAAATCACTCCCTGCATAATTAAATACAGGATAAAAATAAAATTTTAAATATAAAAAATCTAATACTATATTATATAGCATGGATAAAAAACTCTTAAAAACAATTGCTAAAGTTTAATGTACTGTTGTTTAATGTTAATTACTTAAAACTTAAATAAAGAATGAAAACTTAAAATCTCTTCCTATTTAATCCTTATCTCTAACAACTTTAACTCCCCTAAAATAACTCATCACTTCAACTTCCCTAAAGCCACTCCCTGCATAATTAAATACATGATAAAAATTTTAATTTAAATATAAAAAATCTAAAATATAATTAAGAAAAAAAATCTAACATAATATTTAATGTTTATTTTATTAAAAAAATTATTTTATTTAATCTAAAATAAATTACATTATTATTAAACAATCGAAAAATCTTAAAAACAAACTTTTATGCATTAAGTACTGTTTATTGATACAAATTACTTAAAATTCAAGATTACAAGTTATGATGCATGAGTACAAATTTCTAAAGCTATATGTTTGAATTTATAACTAACCGATAAACATAATCAAAACAGGATAAATATCTTAATTTAAATATAAAGAATTTAAAATATATAAGATAAAAATAAAAGAAAAAATTAAAATCGTGATGTTTCTCGTTGTATTGTGCGAGTACGATTCTAGTTTTTTTGAAAAATATAATTTACACTTCAAAAGTTCATATATAGTATGTTCCAATAAATATAATTATTTGATTTTATGGATTTATGAAGTTGGGTTGCCTTTTGGTAATAATTTTTAGTTTCATGCGAACCATAGGAACATCACGCACATTGTTGACCATGAGAGCGTACGGATCGATCGGGCTTGTGCTGTCATTTTTTAAGAAGGGTAGATCAGTCACTTGTCCATCTGTGTTGTTCCGTGCCGCTTTTGTTAATATACTTAAACTTAAGTTAAGGTACGTTAATATGAAAAAAAATTCATGTTAAGGTTGTTAATATATGTTGATGTTCATTGTTTTTCAAGTTAAAGTTATGTTAATGTTTATTGTTTTTCATATCAAGACTCAAGATACATTATCGTTTTCATGTTAAGTTGTGAGATATGTTACTATATTTGATGTTAACTTATATCAAAATCGTCAGTTTAAGGTATGTTAAGCTGTTTGAGGAAGGTTAAGGTATGTTAACTTTTATGTCCACCTACCACATGGTCGAGCTAACTCATGGTTGCCAAATGCAGCCAAAATACGTTAAGCACTTCGAGCTAATATTTTATGATATTGTTTTTTTTGGAAGGATGTCTTAAGTTGTGCTTAGACTAATCCCTTGGCAAGTTATGACTATAAGACACCAGCCCTGATTAAACCTCAGTGGCCACAATTGTTGTGTACTGCTGGATTCGAACCCCGGGTAGATGGGATATTCCACCACATCCCCCAGGGTCTTAACCAGTACGCCACAACCCTTGTGGTTATATTTTATGATATTGTTTTAGGTGATAATTGTATGTAGTTGTTTAAGAAATTAGGAATAATTAGTTGGAATAGTGGATTAATTAGTTGAAAATTAATTCAAATTATTGGATGGATCCAATTACGATCCAATGTATAACCAATACTAATATCCACCGGATGAAAATGATCTGATCCAATCATCCATTAAATTTGACTGGATTGTTGTCCAATATTAATTGTATTGCATCCGATGACAAAATCCAACATTGATCTAATGTAACACCTGGAATCTTGGTAAGTAATGCGACGTCAATCCTTGCTATAATCGTATTTTGGGTATCATAAATTATTTACCATCTTGCTTTTATCTCAAATCGATCCATACGAGAAAAATCCCCAAAATCAGTTTCGGTACCCGCGGGGCAAGTGCCTGGTTTGGCATAGTCGCGGTATCACAATCGCGACAAGGGAATGGCTCTCGGTACAATTAGGGCGAGAGTGCTCGGGTCACTATCACGGTGACATTATCGCTGGAGTTGTACCGCGGGGTTGGTCGCCAACGGGACTGACCCTTTTAATCTCATGTCCTCTTTACTCTTCTCATTCAAGACTTCAACAACCCCAATTCCAAAACTCTCTCTACTTTTCAAACCCTCATAAATTCCGATTTTGAGCATTAAGTTTCAATCATCCACATTTATTTCAAGGTTTGGTGTCACCATCAAGTGTTGGAAGCTAGAAGCTAGGACCATTTATCCCCATTGTTGTCTCCTACAAGAAAGTTCTAGGGTTTTGGGTTTTCATCACAACCCATTATTGTGAGTCATCCTTACTCTTCTAAAACTATATACACATCTAAAAACCTTTTATCTATGTCTCTTGAACACTCTTACATCATTTTACACTTATTCGATCATTTGATTTTTTAGGTCAAAACTAGGGTTATGACATATTTGAGATATTTGGAGATATGATGATGATAAATGGTTACTTACTTGCAAATAATGATTTCTTGAAGTTGTATGGAGTTTTGGAAACCCAAATGGGTGAGGTGATAAAAAAAGAGGTTTATGATTGATGAAATGGGTTTGAGTATTTACTATTTTTTTGGCGTTAATAATATTCTATGTGTTGTGTAACCTTGTGGCATGATCTAAATATGGTTATGTAAAACAAATGTGTAATGAGATTTTATGCATGAGGTTTGGGTTCTTATAATGGTAATGTGACCTATGTGACTCGTATGCTTGGTGGGATGCTAAAGGCTAGTTAATGCTTTTGCAAAATATGAGTCATCGGAGATGATGAGGTCCCAAGGTAAAGATCTGGATAGGGTTGAACTTGGGATTTTTTGGGCTAAAGACTTGGATAGGGTTGAACCCATATTTACACCGGATTAAAGACTTGGATATAGTTGATGTTCGAATGGCTAAAAACTTGGATAGAGTTGATGCCCATAAATATCCATCTTTGATATGTGTGTCGTATGTGTTGTGGCCTACTTTTGTGTTCTGTCACAACTTATGGCGAAACGGGTCTTCCCCATTCTTCATAAGGGTATAATATGCATTAGAAGTTCTAAATAAATGTTCTAACGATGTTGGGATTGCTTGAGATATTATTTATGCGTTGTCCTTTATAATCTTTTACTTACCGGTTGATCTCACTAGGCTCCAGGCCTAACACTTTTTCTAAATTGATGTGTATAGTAGGTTCCCTTAGCGGCGGGGCGACAAGGTCTTTAGAGGAGGGTTGTGTCCTCTAGAAGATGATTTTTGGGAATAATCTATTTTTGGAAGATTGGGCGTACATACCATTATAGAAGGTTTTGAGAAATTGATGATAACACCCGGGCGTAATCTGAATTTATGATAGTTTAGATTACTAGGTTGTTAATTATCTTTCCATCTTTAAAGTTCTAAACGCGTATACACTTTCCCCTCTTGGGTGATTTCATTTTATGGATGTAAATTTTGCGTCATTTTCCAGGTTTAAATTCCTTTAAAATTATAAATGTCTTATTGCAAAAAAGTTAAGTTTTAAGTTTACTCTAAGTTTTATGGTGTTACATCTAAATAGATGAGTGGATCAGATCGAATTCACCTAAATTAATTGGTTTTTAGACAATAAACACCCCTAGCTATTGAAAAGAATCTTGGTTGGCCTCCTCACTTAACTATCGATTAGTTCAAATTGTCCTTATATATTTGAATAAATGTATTGTACTTTATTGTAACATTACAGGCTAACCGCACCAGATACTGGCCGCTTTGTCCATATACGTGGACTCACAGTTTTAAAACGCGTCTGATAGAGGAGGTGTCCAGTCCTTTATAAGGCAACCTTAGTTCCCCTCCCCAATCGATGTGGGATCTTACCATCCACCACCCTTGGGAGCTTAGCGTCCTCGCTGGTACACCAGTCCGGTTCCCTACTCTGATACCATATGTAACTGTTAGAATATGAATATGATTGAAATAGACGATGAATATGTTGAAGGTTTGAGACTTCGATATATTAATTGAGAGAATAAACGTACAATATGAAAAAGTAATAATGAGAAAAGTTAACCTAAACTAGAAGATACAAGATATTTATACAGAGACTATATGGGCCTGGGCCTTATACAAACAATGGGCTTGGGCCTTATACACATATACATTAACATCCTCCCTCAAACTCAATCGGGAGAATAATGACCCAGATGGAGTTTGGAAACAAGATCACGAAACCGTCCTGGTAGATGAGCTTTAGTGAAAATGTCGGCCGGTTGATCAAGAGTTGAAATAGGAAGAAGCTGGATAGTCTTGCGAGTCACGTGTTGACGAACAAAGTGACAGTCAATTTCAATATGCTTCGTTCGCTCGTGAAAGACATCATTGTGACCAATCTGAATTGCACTGTTGTTGTCACACCACAATGGAGTTGGAGACTGTTGAGGAGCCCCTAGGTCAGAGAGTAGCCAGCGTAACCACACAAGTTCTTGAGCCGTGTCAGCTAGTGCTCGATACTCAGCTTCAGTACTGGATCGAGCTGTGAGAGATTGTTTCTTGCTCCGCCAAGATATGAGAGAGTCTCCAAGATAGAAACAGTAGCCGGTAGTGGAGCGACGATCATTCATGTCACTGTCCCAATCAGCATCAGAAAAACCTCGCAAAGTCAATGATGATGTTGATGTAAAATGAAGACCATGAAACATGGTCCTTTTAAATATCGAAGGATGCGCAGGACAGCAGCATAGTGATCAGAACAGGGTGCAGACATGAACTGACTGACGGTATGAACAACATAGGCAATGTCAGGTCGAGCCACTGTCAGGTAGACAAGTGACCCCACTAATTGTCGATATAAAGTAGGATCACGCAGAGGAGGTCCAGCATTCGGAGCCAAATGAAGGTTGTGCTCAAGGGGAGTGGATGCAGTTTTGTTGTCAGTAATCCCAGCTTTTGACAAAAGATCTGAGGTGTATTTGGCTTGACAAAGATAAAGTCCCGATAGATCTGAGAGCACCTCAAGACCAAGAAAATAGTGTAAAGAGCCAAGATCCTTCATCTCAAAACAAGAGCTGAGAGATGTCTTGAGATTAGCTATGCCTGTAGAGTCACTGCCAGTAATAATCATATCATCCACATAAAAAAGAAGTAAGATTGTGCCAGCCTCAGTGGTCCGAGTAAACAGTCTTGAATCATAGTTGTTGGGTGAGAAACCCAGAGAAGTGACTGTGGAACTGAACTTCTCAAACCAAGCTCGCGGAGCTTGCTTGAGTCCATAAAGATCCTTCCGAAGACGACAAACATGACCTTGTGGAAGTCGAACGCCTGGAGGAGGTGTCATGTAGACTTCCTCAGATAAGTCACCGTTCAAGAAGGCATTCTTAACATCCATCTGAAAAAGAGGCCATTGTTTTGTAGCTGCGATGGCTAGGAGACTGCGAACAGACGTGACTCGTGCAACAGGTGCGAATGTCTCCTCATAATCAATGTCGTACTCTTGATTGAATCCCTTTGCCACCAGGTGAGCTTTGTATCTATTAATAGAGCCGTCAAATTTTGTCTTGATTTTGAACACCCATTTGGAACCAATGGGTGACTTTCCCGGTGGAATAGGAACAGAGTCTCATGTCTGAGCTTTGTCAAGAGCCTGAAGTTCCTCATCCATAGCTTTCTACCAATCAAGATTAGAGGAGGCTTCCTTATAGGAAGTAGGTTCGTGATTGGATAACAGAGTAGTATAGACATGATAATCACGGAGATGAGAAGGAACTTATCTTACCCGATCTGAACGTCTGACATTCGGAGATTGAGACGTTCCAGGAGCCAAAGACTCAGCAGGCAGCTCAGATGTTGGCTGTGCGGATGGAGCAGATGATTGATGTTGATCAGGAGACTCTGAAGGAGAGACAAAGTCAGAAGATGGTTGAGCAATAGGCGGAGACAATATGATGTCAGATTGGAGTGAGTCCAATGAGACAGAAGCATCAGTAAAGAACGGAGTGGTGAATGTAGAGGACTCACGAAACTTGGATATAGAAGAAAAAGGAACATGTTCCCAGTAGGTAACATGACGAGATATACGAAGACGCTGGGAGATAGGATCCCAGCAACGATAACCCTTATGTTCAATACCATATCTAAGGAAGAAGCAAAGTCTGGAGCGAGGTTCAAGTTTGGTATGTTCATGAGATTGTAACTGAACAAAACAAGCACTACCCCAAAGTTTTAGAAGTTCATAGGCAGGGGTGACCCCATGAAGAGCCTCATAAGGAGACTTATTATTAAGGATAGGAGTAGGATGACGATTGATGGTATAAACAGCAGTGAAAGTAGCTTCACCCCAAAAACGTTCTGGATATTTAGCAGAAATGAGAAGAGTGTGAACCGTATCAAGAATATGGCAGTGTTTGCATTCGGCACGACCATTTTGAGGAGATGTGCCGGGACAGGAGTACTGAGAGAGAGTCCCCTGAGATTGAAGGAAGGAGAGAAGAGAGGACTCTTTGTATTCCATAGCATTGTCAGCTCTAAGAATCTTTATAGATTTTGAGAATTGGGTGTGAATCATCCGAGCGAACATAATATAAATTTTTGGTAGTTCCGAACGATGTTTCATGAGATATATCCATGTGAAACGTGTATGATCATCAATAAAAATAACAAAATATCGAGCACACCCCATGGATGGGTGTGGTGCTGGTCCCTATACATCAGAATGAATAAGATCAAAAGAAGAAGTAGAATTAAACTCATTCGTTTCAAAAGATAAAGCATGATGTTTGCTAAGTTTGCATGATAAACAAGAAATATTGTCAGTTGAGACACAATTTCCTAACACCCCTAAACTAGCTAATGATTTTATTCTGGCTAGAGACAAGTGACCTAGCCGGGCATGCCACAAATCAAAGGAAGAAGTGCTGGAAACTGAGGCAACAAGACTTGAAGAGGGTAATGGAAGGCAAAGGTAGACCACTTCAATCATTCGTCCAACTTTATGGCCGAGTCCAAGGATCTGCTTGGTCTTTGGATCCTGTACAACACAACCAGAAGAATGAAATAAAATGATCAAATTAGATTCGAGGAGTTGTGCAATCGAAACTAAGCTCAGAGATAGTTTCGGAACATTTAGAACATCCGGTAATTGAATATGAGGAGTGGAGACATTTCCACTAAAAGATACCGGTAGGCCAGTGTTGTCAGCAGTTCGTACTGACGTAAAATGCTGAGGTGGTTTTTAGAAACAAAACCATCAGTGCAGGGTGTCATATGATTGCAACACCTAGAGTCAAAAAGCCATAAGTTACCCGATGCAGCTGAGTGTGGAGAATTCATACCCATAGCACCAGACATGATCTGCTCCATGAGTTCCTGATTGCGACGCATCAGTTCCATTAGGTCAGATGAGGAGACTGGAGAAACCATGTTATCAGCGATAGTAGACCCAGCAACAGCGTGAGTCCGGTTCTGAGGGCCAGTGTGCTTTGAGTTCTTCGGACAGTCAGACTCATAATGGCGTGGATGAGTGATGCCACACCTACGGCACTTGCGAATAGGACAATCAAGGAGAAGATGAGCAGTAGAATGGCAAAAGGCACACTCATATGTGTTCGTCTTTCCCACACCTTTGGAATGGTTGTTGTTGGTCCATTTACCTTTGGACTTGGGATGAGACGTGTAGAGAACGCTATTAGTAGCAGGCATTGGTGAGCGCATGTGAAGACGAGTTTCTTCACTTAACAATTCGGATATGGCTTCTTCAAGAGTGGGTAGAGGCTGCCTATGAAGAAGAGAAGCACGAACATTCTCAAATTTATCCGTAAGACCCATCAGAATGGTGATCAAATGTAGCTGATTGAAGTAGGTTGTGAACTGTTGCGCCGTTTCATCAAAAATTTGTGGTGCTCCAAGACTTATATGATCTCTGAGAGACTGCATTTCAGAGATATAAGAGTTTACAGATTGATCAGGAAGCTGACGTTTGTTCTGAAAGGTAGTACACAGTTGATACTGATGAGATAGGCCCGATGACGTGTACCGCTTGGCGAGAAAATCCCAAAGACTTTTGGCGGTGACATAGCCAAGAAAATGTTGATTGATCTCAGGAGTAGTGGAGGCATTAATGAAACCCAGAATAAGAGTATTATTGATGTCCCACTCATTCATGCGTTTTGCAAAATCAACAGCATTCTCAGTTGCTGCCTGAACTGGAAGTTTGGATGCACCAGTAACATAGGTATAAATCCCATGGGATTTTAGCAGAATTGTCATATGGTGATGCCACAGGATGTAGTTGCTACCATTGAAAATAACCGAAATGGGATTTGAGTGACTGAGATTGGCAGCCATGGATGTGATGAGAAACAGTTCACTGAGTGACCGGTAGGATGTGCGACCGGTAGTATTGACCAGTAGGGTGTTTGACCGATAGGCTGTGCGACCGGTATTAGCGACCGGTAGGATGTGCGACCGGTATGAACCGCTGGTATCGACCGGTATGGACCGATAGGGTGACCGGTATGAAGTGACCGGTGTCGTCGACCGGTATGAGTGGACCGGTATGTAGTGACCGGTATGGGTGTTGGACCGGTATCGACCGGTATGCGGTATTGACCGGTATGGAGTTTACGACCGGAATTCTTCCGGTCTGCGGCTAGGGTTTCGAGTCTGAGAGAACAAACCCGTGTGTTTGAAGGCGGCGACGGCGACTGTCGACAAAATTTTGGTTTGAAGGCGGCGACGAAGACGAAATCGATGAACAATCTTGGTTTGAAGGCGGCGACGGTAAATCGATGAATAGTAAATCGATGAACAGTAAATCGATTAACAGTGACGATGATGATGATGAGAGTGCAAGCAAACCTACAACTCTGATACCATGTTAGAATATGAATATGATTGAAAGAGACGATGAATATGCTGAAGGTTTGAGACTTCGATATATTAATTGAGAGAATAAACTTACAATATGAAAAAGTAATAATGAGAAAAGTTAACCTAAACTAGAAGATACAAGGTATTTATACAGAGACTATATGGGCCTGGGCCTTATACAGACAATGGGCTTGGACCTTATACACATATACATTAACAATAACAATCCAAGCTAACCGTACAAGATACTGTCCGCTTTGTCCACATACCTGGACTCACGGTTTTAAAACGCGTCTGATAGAGGAGGTATCAAGTCCCTTATAAGGCAACCTTAGTTCCCCTCCCCAATTGATGTGGGATCTTACAATCCAAGCCCCTTTGGGAGCCCTGCGTCCTCGCTGGCACACCAGTCTGTTTCCTTGCTCTGATACCATTCGTAACATTCCAGGCTAACCGTACCAGATATTGTCCGCTTTGTCTACATACCTAGACTCGCGGTTTTAAAACGCGTCTAGTAGAGGAGGTATCCAGTCCTTTATAAGGCAACCTTAGTTCCTCTCCACAACCGATGTGGGATCTTACAATAACTTGTAAGATCCCACATTGGTTGGGGAGGGAACGAAGATTTCCTTATAAGGGACTTGATGCCTCCTCTATCAGACGCGTTTTAAAACCATGAGTCCAGGTGTGTGGACAAAGGGGACAATATCTGATGCAGTTAGCCTGAGATGTTACATTTATACTTTGAATCGATAGTTTTGTGCTCGATACAAAGATTGATGATACAGATCTAAAAGGTGGTTGAATAGAAAATTAAAAATATGACACATGTTGGGAACTGAAGATTTGTTTAAGTATGATTACTGCTGCCAGTACAACATGATTACTACTGCTAAGCATAGTTACTACTGCTGGTGAAGATTAATACTGCTCAGAGTGTTAATGTTGCTGTGTCTTAATACTGCTTATGTGGTAATCTTGGTAAGACGCGCAGATCAAGGTTTGAAGATAATCATGAAAGGTTGAAGATAATCATGGAAGAATATACTGAAGATCTTTTATGTTTTGTAATTATCTTTTATTTTCAATATATGTATAGAATTATTCAGAATAGTTTGTTACACGAGTATTCTGAGTTTTTATTGTTGAGAGAGAATTGACCTCAAGGTTTACAACCCTAGTTCTAGAGAAGTAGAATTCGTCTTGGTGAGCCTGTTCATCAAGATTGAGGTTTTGTGCGAAAGCTTGTAACTTTAATCATTCAATAGAGTTTACAAGTTATGATTTCTACTTTACTGTTACATTGATATTTGAATATTAAAGTGTTTTTCCGCAACTTCTTTAATATTGTTTCTGAGTTTCATTATTCTTGTTAAGAATCAGATCCTGACAAGTGGTATCAGAGCTTAGTATTCTCAGAAACCTTCATTCATCATGGACAACACAGTTGAATCAAACAGTACTCTTGTTTCAAAGGTTCCCATGCTCAAACCTAATGAGTTTGACATGTGGAAAATTAGGATCAAGCAGTACATCCTCCTTACAGACTTTTCTATGTGGGACATTGTTGAGAATGGTCCCTCTGCTGAAGGTAAAATTGGACAAGATGGAAGAAGACCACCTCCAAAAACTGATGTTGAGAAGAAAGTGAGACAATTGGAGATGAAAGCCTTAAGCACCCTGCTTTTGGCCATTCCTAATGAGTATCAACATCAGTTTCACCACTGCACTGATGCTCAGATTCTATGGAATGCTTTAGAGAAGAGATTTGCTGGCACCAAGAGCACTAAGAGGAATCAAAGGGATATTCTCAAGCAGCAATATGAGAATTTTACATCTTCAAAGAATGAGTCTATGACTCAAACTTTTGATAGATTCAATAAGTTAATTGGTGAGTTGGCTACTGTTGGAGTCCAGATGGAACAAGATGATGTCAACCGAAAGTTCCTC
The DNA here is from genome assembly GCA_954870635.1 of Arctium minus. NCBI lineage: Eukaryota > Viridiplantae > Streptophyta > Magnoliopsida > Asterales > Asteraceae > Arctium > Arctium minus. Next base: position 11,656,610 of record OX941097.1, on the reverse strand, counting down.
AGATCTCTTGGAGATGAATGAACCATGTACATCGTTTCATTCAGACAGAATGACAAATTGGAAGAAAAGGAACTGGATGATCTGTACAATGATCTGAGAGTGTTTGAATCTGAGGTGGAAGCAAAGAAGAAGCCTACTGGATATGTTCATAATGCTGCACTCCTTTCAGCATCAACTGATTCTACTGCTAACCCTAAATCAGTTAATGCTGCTAATGGAGTAAATCAAGAAAAAGGCAATGAGTCTGTTTTTGAAGCCTTTCTTTCCAGCCATGGTAACTCCTCTTTAATCAATGATGACTTGGAACAGCTTCATCCTGATGATCTTGAAGAGATGGATATTAAATGGCAGATGGCCATGCTTTCTATGAGGGTGAAGAATTTCATCAAGAGGACTGGGAGGAACAACTTCTCCCAAAGAAGAGAAGATGAAGCAGGCTTTGATAAGTCAAAGGTGGAGTGCTACAAGTGTCATATGAAGGGACACTTTGCCAGGGAATGCAGAATTGGAGTGTCTCACAACAATCACCAACAAGCTGAGACTGGAAGCTTCAACCAGAACAGAAACTCTGCTCAAGCTCTTGTTTCTCAACAAGGAATGGGGTTTGACTAGAGTGATCAAGCAGAAGAGGCCATTCAGAATCAAGCTCTCATGGCAGAGGTATCTGATCTTCCAACTGAGGTACTCTCTAATCTCTATTCTCAAACTTGTATAGACACTGTTAAAAGGTACATGGATCACAACCAGAGTATGAGTGATGACCTTAAGAGGTTAGAAAAGGATAGAAAAGACTATGTGAAAATTGTTGAGAGGTTTGAGGAACAAATTAAAGGTTTCCAAGCCAATGAACTTCAACACACATATGATACAAATTACTGGAAGTGGGAGAAAAATGAGCTATAAATCCAACTGACAAAGTCTAGAGAGGAGAATGAAAAGTTGAGAGGAGAGCTAGCCAAGGTTAAGCTGGATGTGGAAAAGTTTTCATATGCTTCTAAAGCCATGGATTCAATTATAAAGGTCCAAATCCATGATAAGCTTAAACCAGGAATTGGGTACAATACCACACCACCACCATACAACAACAACTACATCCCTCCTAAATCAGACTTGCTAGAGACCAAGGATAGGAAGGACTTGCATGAGGGAGCCACTAAGATAGATCCTTTAGATGAAGTTGTTGTTAAGGACAAGACTTAGAAAGAAGCTGGTAAGAGTAAGGATAATACTGTGAGTGGTGAGATTCCCTTAGAAAATAACATTCTTACCAATGAGGGTGGTGGAAGGGATTGGGTCAAATCTTATGACGTAGAGAAGGTTGAGGGAAAGTCTAAAAAGGTCCATTACAAGCAGACTATAGTTGTGAATCCTGTTCTTTGCAAACAGTGTGCAGGTAATAAGTTTGAGCCCCTAAAACATGATAAAAGGAGGGGCAATCAAAGAAATTGGAATAATCAGTGGGCTCAGAAACAAGGAGTTGGTCTGATACCTTGCTTCATATGTGGTAAAATGAACCATCATGCCAAACACTGTTATTTTAATCCTATTAACCAAAGGATAAATTTTCAAAGATCTGTGCAAAAACCCTTTGGTTATAGGAAGGATGAAAGGAACCATGTGGCTAAGAAACCTGTTAAATCTAAAAGCCACATGAAGAAAAAGACTGTAAAAGAGAGTGTCAAGATGTGGGTTCCCAAAAGCACTAAAACTGTTAGTACTGCTACCACAAATAGTACTGCTGACAAAGATAGTGCTGCCAGAAGCAATACTGCTGCTATCAATGTTAGTGTTGCTGAGAGTATTAGTACTTCTAAAACTAACATTGTTAGTACTTCATCAGATGTTAATACTGCTAACTCTGTTAGTACTTCTAAAATTAGTACTGCTTCTAGTGTTTGTGCTTCTAGACCAATCATCTTGACAAAGTACTCCAGTAAAGAGTATTCTAAATTTAAAAATCTCATCAAAAAGGAGTGTAAGTACTTTGATGAGAAAGGGAGGCCCAATACCACTTTGGCTTGGGTTCCCAGTCAATACTAATTGATTTATCTTATGTGTAGGGCAACCAACAGCTCAAGGGAAAGAGCATTTGGCATGTTTATAGTGGTTGCTCTAAGCACATGACAGGGAACATGGCTTGCCTCAAGAATTTCATGAAAATTGATAGAGGGCATGTTGCCTTTGGTAATACTCCAGATGGAGGTAAGATTAGTGGTAAGGGAGATGTAACAAAAGGTAAGATGACCTTTGAAGATGTTTACTATGTTGAGCAGTTAAGGTACAACCTGTTAAGTATATCACAGGTTTGTGACAAAAAGCATAGTATATTATTCACTGATTCAAAATGCATTATCCTTGCTCCTGGATTCAAGGTAGTTGATGAAAAGATGATACTACTAAGAACTCCAAGAAAGGATAATGTCTATTGTTTGAATATGGAAACTGTTTCAAATGATTCATCCTTAAACTGTCTTGTTTCAAAAGCCTCTTTGGATGAATCATCACTTTGGCACAGAAGGATGTGTCACATGAACTTTAAAACAATGAATAAACTTGTTAAAAACAACCTTGTAAGAGGTCTGCCTTCAAAAGTCTTTTCATGTGATGATCATTGTGTTGCTTGTCTCAAAGGCAAACAACACAAAACTTCTCATAAGTCCAAAGAGTTGAACACAATTTCTTCTTCTCTTCAGTTGTTGCATATGGATCTGTTTGGTCCTACAAATGTCATGAGTATAGGTAAGAAATCATACTGCTTAGTTATTGTTGATGATTACTCTAGATTTACTTGGGTGTATTTTCTAAGGACTAAGGATGAGACAAGTGGACTGATCAAATCCTTTATTCTAAGAATTGAAAACCAAACAAATCAAAAGTTAAAATTCATTAGGTCAGATAATGGTACTGAATTTAAAAATCTTGACCTAAACACCTTTTGTGAGGAAAAAGGAATTGAGAGGCAATACAGTGCTCCTAGGACTCCACAACAAAATGGTGTTGCTAAGAGAAGGAATAGGACACTGATTGAGGCTGCTAGATCTCTGTTAGCTGATTCAAAACTTCCAATTACTTTCTGGGCTGAAGCAGTTAATACTGCTTGCTATGTCCAAAACAGAGTTCTAGTAGTCAAGCCTAAGAACAAGACACCATATGAGCTTTTAAATAAAAGAAAACCATTTATTGGTTTTTTCAAACCTTTTGGGTGTCCTTGTACCATTCTCAATACCAAAACTCACTTAGGAAAGTTTGATAGCAAAGCAGATGATGGTTTTCTTGTTGGTTACTCATCTCAGAGTAAGGCCTACAGAGTGTTTAATTCTTCTTCTAGAATAATTGAGGAAAGTGACAATGTCAAATGCAATGAGAACTCACCAAATCCTATTGGTTCAGGTCCTCAGTGGTTATTTGACATTGATTCACTAACTAACTCTTTGGGTTTCAGTAGTGATGATCATGCAGGATCAGGAAGTAGAGGATCAGAGGATGAACAAGTACAAGATATTATTCCTCAGTCTGTGATCTTTCCCTTACCTACAATGAACCCTGTTGAAATCTGTGAAACGGAGACTGTTACTGAACCAATTCAGAGTGAAGAAGAAAGAAGAGATGAGGAGAATCCAGAGCATGAAGAGCCAGAAGTAGCTGATGAGATCCCCTCAGCTGACTTAAATGACTCCAATTTAGAGGTGGGAATTAATGAAGAACCTAGTCATCAGACAAGAACTCAGAAGAATCATCCTCCTGAGCTAGTAATAGGAGACATCACTTCTCCTATGATGACTAGGAATCAAAGCAGACTTCAAGATTTGCAGGATCAACAACATACAGTACTCTCTTGCTTTCTATCTCAGATTGAGCCTAAGAAGGCTTATGATGCAATGAAAGATTCAAGTTGGATAGAAGCCATGCAAGAAGAGTTTATACAGTTTAAATTGCAAGATGTTTGAGACTTGGTGGACCTTCCAAAAGGTCATAGAGCAATTGGCACCAAGTGGATTTTCAGAAATAAAAAGGATGAGAGAGGAATAGTAATCAGGAACAAAGCAAGGCTAGTGGCACAAGGGTACACTCAGGAAGAAGGCATAGACTATGAGGAAGTCTTTGCTCCAGTTGCACGGGTAGAGGCAATTAGGTTGTTTCTAGCTTATGCCTCATATATGAAGTTCAAGGTATATCAGATGGATGTGAAGAGTGCCTTTCTATATGGAACAATTGATGAAGAAGTATACGTCTGTCAGCCCCATGGATTTGAAAATCCATTATATCCTGACAGAGTATACAAACTTAAGAAAGCACTCTATGGTCTACATCAAGCCCCAAGAGCATGGTATGATACTCTGTCTACCTATCTCTTGGAAAATGGGTTTGAAAGAGGAATCATTGACAAGACCCTTTTCATTAAAAGAAGTAAGAAGGACACCCTAATTGTTCAGATCTATGTGGATGACATCATATTTGGATCCACAAAAGATCAGATGTGTAGAGACTTTGAAGAGTTGATGCATAAGAGCTTCAAAATGAGTTCAATGGGTGAACTCACTTTCTTCCTTGGGCTTCAAGTGAAACACCAGAAAGATGGGATTTTCATAAGTCAATCAAAGTATGTGAAAGACATCCTAGATAAGTATGGTTTATCAGACTCAAAGCCAGCAAGCACACCAATGGAAACACACAAACAGATCACTGCTGATCTCGAGGGGGAGGATGTTGATGTCCATATTTATAGATCAATGATTGGATCTCTCATGTATCTCATAGCCTCAAGACCAGATATCATGTTTCCAGTGTGTGTGTGCCAGATTCCAAGTCAAGCCAAAATAGTCACATCTTCAAGCAGTTAAGAGGATTTTCAGATACTTAAGAGGGCAACCTAGATTAGGTCTTTGGTATCCTTATGAATCTACTTTTGACTTGATTGCATATTCAGACAGTGACTTGGGTGGTGCTAATATGGATAGAAAGTCTACTTCAGGAGGATGTCAGCTTTTGGGTGCAAGACTAGTTTCTTGGCAGTGTAAGAAGCAAACCACAGTGTCCTTATCCACAACAGAAGCTGAGTACATTGCTGCTGCAAGTTGCTGCTCTCAGGTTCTATGGATTCAGAATCAAATGTTGGACTATGGGGTAACCTTTCTTCACACTCCAATCCTTATTGACAATAGAAGTGCTATTAGCATTGTTAACAATCTAGTTAAGCACTCCAAAACAAAGCACATTGAAATCAGGTATCACTTTATTAGAGACTGCAATGAAAAGAAGCTTATTCAAGTTGCTAAAGTTCATACTGATAACCAGTTTGCTGATTTATTCACTAAAGCTTTTGATGTGGGTAGATTCACTTTCCTGGTCACAAGTGTGGGCATGATCAACTCTGAATGAGCTCATGTTTAAAAAGTGTTTGTATACCTGTTATTTGTTTATTTTTTTTTGGTGCTACTAATCATCTTTCTCAGGAAGTTTATTGCCTTGCTCAGACTAACACAAGCTTCAACAGTGTAAGTATCGTTAATGCTGCCAGTGTAGTTTTAATGCTGCCAGTGCAAAGCTAACTTTTCTCCCCAATGGCGTTTCTTTGTTCATACTCTTATGCACTGTATTTCTCGAAAAACTACTGGATGGAGTCAGTTCAGTAGTACCATTGCTTATGCTTTGGTCTACTTGTCCACTGCCAGAAAGTATAATTTCTCACAAATGATTTTCAATGACCTTGTGTCAATGATTTTCAATTGATTTTCAATGACCTTGTGTCCCACAACCAAGAAGGTATGGCATCAGGGTCAAGGCCCTCACTAGACCATCCCACTGATAGCCAAACCCAACCTTCAACCACTATATCACTCTCTCAGTCCCTTGTTCTTAAGCCAATTCCAATTATATCCAAAACTTATACTAAGAGAAAGGTACACAAGGCTCCTTCCCTTGTTGTACCTCCTACAAACCCAGAACCTCAAAGCCCTCTAATGGAGCATTCTCCATTAAAGAATATCCATAGGGAAACCACTGGGGTGTCTCCCAACCCCAATGAGGTGCTCACTAAGGAGATGCATGAGCATGTGGGTGAGAAGGCTGCCACTACTCCTGCTAGCACAGAGGAGGCAAGTGGTAACATCACTAAGACCTTCCCCACGGCAACTTTGAACGAGCAATCATTCAAAGGTCCCAGGTGCCCAGAAACCAAGGGAATAGGTGGTGCTTCAGTCTGGATGGAGATCCCTATTAAACATTCCAATGATCCCTCAAAAGAGGGTAACACTCCTGGAGAAGGTGAGGATAGATATGACTACCAGGAATTGATTTCTGCCATGTCCAAAATGGCAACAGAACTGGATTCTCACAAGAAGGTTGTAAATGAACTCAAGAAAGTCATCATCAACCAACAAGAAGAAATCAGCACCTTAAAGAAGTTGATTAAGAAGGTGGTTCAAAGAAGGTCAAAGCAAAGATTTGAGCTCAGAAGAAGGAACCCAGTGGATGATGCTCCCAAAAAGGGGGAGTCAGAAGTTGAGGTCAACATGGAGAATGCTAAGAATAAGGGGGAGAAACATGGAGATGAGGGGGATTTTGCTGGTGGTAGTGGGGATAAGGTACAAGCAGTAGAAACGGAAACAGGGTTTGAAAAAGCAGCAGTTACAGAGAAAGCAGTAGAAACAGAAACAGTGTTTGAGAAAGCAGCAGAAACAGTTAATGCTGCTGAAGCAAGCAAAGCAGCAAAAACAGTTAATACTGCTGAAATAAATGAAGCAGCAGAAATTGTTCAAGAGGTATTAACTGGCCTCCTTAGCAGAAATTTGGAAGAAATTGAGATAGCTGAAGCTCTAATCAAGGCTAAACATAACACTCCTAAGGTCACTTCAAAGACCAAAGGAGTTGTCATCAAAGACAATACTGAGGTTATCAAGAAAGCTAGGGCTGATAAGGTAGCAAGCAAGGACAAAGGCAAAACCAAGATAGTGGAATCTGACCAACCACTTAAAAAGCAAAAGTTGATTGAGTCAGATGAAGCTTTGGCTAAGAAAATTCAGGAAGAACTTGAGCAAGCAGAAAAAGATCAAGTGGAAAAAGATAGGGAGATGGCAAGAGCTCTAGCTGCAGAGCTTAATGAAGTATATCAAAAGAGTTTGGCTACAGAGATGGCACAGAAGGAAACTGCACTTAAAAAGAAGCATGTAATGATCAAAATGAGTGCAAAGAAGAGGCAACCTTCACAGACCTACCTTGGCACTCAAGAGAGAAAGAGGATGATCACTTTCCTCAAAGGTGTTGTGGGAGTCAAAAAGGAAATGTTCACAAAAATGTCATTTGATCAAATCAAAGGTTTGTATGAGGCAGATATGACTAAGTTACAAGGAAATGACCAAGCAAGAGTTGAAGTGGAAAAGAAGATGAAAAAAAGGCATGACATTCAAATACAAAAACCCTTTCCTGATGATCAAGAAACTCCAAGGAAGGAAGCTACTCTAGGGGAAAGTTTGAAAACTTTGAAAAGAACAAAAATGATGGCAAGAAGAAAACAAGCTAAGAAACCTAGAGTGGATGAGGAAGAAGCTGAGAAAGAATAGAAGGTAGCTGAAGAAGAAGGGGGCACCTAAGTCTGATGAACAGGAAGCTCAATCTCAAGAAGAACCATCCAGTACTTCTGATGTGAATATGTACATGGTGGTGATGGAAAAAGTGCCTGAGCCTATAACAGATGAACTGGTTGGTGTCAAGACTCCTGAGATTATTCACTGGGATACCATGGAAGTAGATGGAAAGGAGTATATCAGGCTTAAGAGGAAAGATGACAAGTTTGAAGTGTATCCTACTTGGGCCAAGATTGTAAGAGTATGCTCCAGATCTGATTTAGAGGAAATGTTTGAGGTGGGGATGAAATTATATGCTGATAAGCTGAAAACTCCAGGGATACCAGTTACAAAACTTGTGATAGAATATCTATGCATGTTGTTCAAGCCAGAGGAAGTTCAGCATGTTATCAGAAATGTTTTCAAAACCATTAACAACTGGACTCTGTATGAAAGAAGTGGAGTATATGCACTGGCTATGGATACAAATCACATTGAATACTTCTTAGTGGATAGAGTTTACAACCATAGCAGGCTAAAGCTACATGCTATGTTGAAGAAAAAGCTTGGTTGTGCACCAGATTCTGAAATGGCAAGATACTTGATCCACAGAACTCTTAATCAAAGTTTGGGGCTGAATTCTGATACAGGATTATGAGCAATGGAGTTTTGGGAGCATCTGAAGAACTTAACTTCTCTTCTCTAAAAGTCAAGTTAGGGGGAGATTGTTGGGAACATAAGATATGTTTAAGTATGGTTACTGCTGCCAGTACAACATGGTTACTACTGCTAAGCATAGTTACTACTGCTAGTGAAGATTAATATTGTTCAGAGTGTTAATGTTGCTATGTCTTAATACTGCTTATGTGATAATCTTGGTAAGACGCGCAGATCAAGGTTTGAAGATAATCATGGAAGGTTGAAGATAATCATGGAAGAATATACTGAAGATCTTTTATGTTTTGTAATTATCTTTTATTTTCAGTATATGTATAGAATTATTCAGAATAGTTTGTTACACGAGTATTCTGAGTTTTTATTGTTGAGAGAGAATTGACCTTAAGGTTTACAACCCTAGTTCTAGAGAAGTAGAATTCGTCTTGGTGAGCCTGTTCATCAAGATTGAGGTTTTGTGCGAAAGTTTGTAACTTTAATCATTCAATAAAGTTTACAAGTTGTGATTTCTACTTTACTGTTACATTGATATTTGAATATTAAAGTGTTTTTTCGCAACTTCTTTAATATTGTTTCTAAGTTTCATTATTCTTGTTAAGAATCAGATCCTGACAACACATGATTCAAGACTAAATTGAAGAGGTAAACAATGTTTATATATATATATATATATACACTATATTATAAAGCATGTATAAAAAACTCTTAAAAAACAATTTTGCTAAAGCTTATTGTACCGTTATTTAATGTTAATTACTTAAAATCTTTTAAAAACAACTATTAAAGCTTTATGTACTACATTTAATGTTATTTATTAACTTTTAATCCTTATCTCTAACCATTTTAACTCCTCTAAAATCACTCGCAATTTCAACTCCCCTAAAATCACTCTCCGCATAATTAAATACAAGATAAAAATCAAATTTTAAATATAAAAGATCTAAAATATAATTAAGAAAATCTAACATAATATTTAATTTTTATTTTATAAAAAAACATTATATTATTAAATCTAAAATAAATTACATTAATATTAAACTATCGAAAAAACTTTTAAAAACAAGCTTTTATGCATTAAGTACTGATTATTGATACACATTACTTAAAATTCAAGATTACAAGTCATGATGAATGAATACAAATTTCTAAAGCCATATGTTTGAATTCATAACTAACTGATAAACATAATCAAAACAGGATAAACATCTCAATTAAATATATTTTTTTTTAAATATATAAGATAATCATTGAATTCTAACAAAATACTTATTTTTTATATAAAAAAACATTATATTATTAAGCCTAAATTAAACAAATTTATAAAAAAAAATCATAATCACTTTCTCAAAACCATCCAAAATCATACTGTAAATCGACAAAAAACAAAAAATAAAAGCAAACATTAAAATCGTGACGTATCTCGCTGCATTGCGCGACTACGCTTCTAATCTATATATATATATATATATATATATATATATGGTTGGGTTCCGATGAGAAGTTGAGTTAACGGTGAGAAGTGGTTATCAACTGTTGGATGAGAAATGAACGCACACTAGGATAAGATATCGAGATAAGATGCACCGAGATGCACCAGATCAACACTCTTCTAAGCTGCAATTCATGGGAGGGCTTGAGATTAAAATAGATCAATGGTTCAGATCCATTTCTCACAACTTCTCACACGATTAGGGATGGCAAAAAAAAACGAAACCGATGGTGAAAACCGAAAACCGACATTTTCGGTTCGGGTTCGGGGACTAATTATCGGGGACGGGACGGGGATCGGGGAGTTTTTCGGGGACGGGGACGGGGACGGTGATCACCGCCCCGGCCCGGCCCGATAACCAATTTATATATATCATATGTAATGTATTTGTTTAAAATCATAAGCTCAGCCCAATATTTGAGCTTGAGCCCAACTAATTAAGTGGAATGAAGTCAGGAACTGAGAAATAATATATGTTTCTGTTTCCTTATTTCCTATTTCCTTTCCTTGACCTAATTTGAAATTGAAATCCCTTCACCCTCATTCTCATTTCTCAAATAGTCAAATCACAAACACGAACTCCGCCCTCATCACGGTCTCGGGCTTCGACGATCTGCAGTCCACTACTCCGCCCTCATCACGAGTTCACAGCGATGGCCACCTCACAAGCTCACCCTCATGACCTCACGAACTCACAAGTCACCATCACTTCCTCGACCTCACTTCCTCACGACGAGTGACGACGGTCACAACCTCACTTCCTCAGGTTTTTTATTTTCCTTTTGTATTGATTGTAGTTGATTTGCTATTTTGCTTATTAATGGATTTGCTATTAGCAACTGTTTACATATTTAGTGGATCTTGAATCTTGATGTTGTTTATTAATGGATCTTGTAGTTGAAACAAATACATTTTTGAACAGGGCATAAATGGAGACCCACTTATTGTTTATTGTTTGCTATGTTTGTGTTTTTAAATGTATTTGTGTTTTTATTGTATGTAATAAAAATAATGTGTGTTGTGCCTTATGTTACTGTGTACTGTAATGTAAAAAATATTTGTATCAATTACTTGCATTATAAGTGTATCTGATCTTATTCTGCAACTATGTGTTAAATAATTTGTATTGTTAAGCTGTGTGTATATGTATGTGATATATGCCATTTTGTGTGTTGTTTTGTTCTGCATTGATAGATATGATAATAATTATGCATTATATAGATTTTGTATTATCATTCGCTAGCATACAAATATATTTAGTGGATCTTGATATTGTTTATTAATTAGGCATACAAATCGATATATTTGGATGGGTATGTTTGAGCATTTTAAGACTTTTATTGTATTTTCGGATTGTAATGTAAGACACATGTGGACATTATAGTTCAAGACTTCTATTAGTTTGATGATGTAATGATGTTTGAGACATTTGGGTCGGTTTTGTAAAAAAAATTCGGGTTGGTTTTGGTTTTGGTTTCGGGTTCGGGGATAATCAACGGTGAACGGGGATAACCAACGGTGAATGGGGAGTTTTACCCTTAACGGGTTCCCCATTGGGGATCGGGGAAACCGCGGGGCCCCGATGGGGATCCCCGTTAAGATCCCCGACGGGGATCGGGACGGTTTCGGGGACCATTTTGCTTATCGGTTTCGGGGACGGGGATACCAATCCCCAGCCCGAACCCAGCCCGTTGCCATTCCTACACACGATCCTTCACCTATATATATATTTATTATATATATATATAGAAAGAGAGAGAGAGAGAGAGAGAGAGAGAAGGGTTCATTTGAGAAATGCTAAATATATGAGAAATAGAGAAGTAATCCTAGCCTTTCATTCGGTCAAGATCAGCTTTGACCGGTCAAATATTACGTCTTTGACTGGTCAACAATTACGACTTTGACTGGTCAAAAGTTGCGGCTATTCCAAAAATAGAAGAACAATTTCGTAATTTTTACAAATACACGGGACGAGTTCATATATGAACCTGTATGATTCACATATGAACTATATGTTCATATGTGAACCAGTGTAATTCACATATGAACTATTTTAACTGATTCATATATGAATCTTTGTGATTCATATATGAACCAATTAACTGATTCACATATGAACTAATTAACTGTAGGTTCATATTTGAATCAGTTGAACTAATTAATAAATTCATATATTAATCTTTGTGATTCACATATGAACTAATTAACCGATGAATCACAAAGTTTCATATATGAATCAGTTAAAAAAGTTCATATATGAACATATAATTCATATGTGAATCATACAGGTTCATATATGAACTCATCCCGCGTATTTTACTAAACTACCCTTCTATCTTCTATAGACCACAAGGAATTATCCGGTGTTTTACCGTCAAAGCCGCAAATGTTGACCGGATAAAGGGCTAAGATCATTTCTTTATTTCTCATATTTTTAGCATTTCTCAAATAAACGTAATCCTATATATATATGTCCCCTTCTTTTGTTAACCAAACATTTAGTGTTAACTTTGTTAACCAATCTGAACCTTCCATTTTTTTAATCAAGTGCGTAGATTAAAAGTAATTACCTTTTTTATTAATTAAATGATAAAATATATTATTTAACCAAATTCATATATGAAGAGGGGTATATGTGTCCTTTTGCATATTGATTAAACATGGTAGATAAGGAACTAAACACATTTCACGGGATTTCTATAGAAATCGATCATCCCGCTTCCTCAAATCTCGGTTACACGATCAACAAAATCTTCAAATCAAGATAGGGCTAGCGATTTCATCAACCTGATTAACGTAATCGATCAAAAAAATGGCAGAAATTGAAGGCGCGCACAATTTAATTAGAGGTAAAATTTCTCGAAATCTAGGGTTTAAATACCGATTTGAAGAGCACAACTTTCACAAATTCCTTGTTGATTCTTTGTTCAGTTCGAAAAAAAAGTGAGATGATTGCTTTGAGAACCTCGTTTTCCAACTACAAAAACACAATGGATACGTCGGTAGATGTGGAAGCACAGGAACAAAGAAAACTTGAAGAGATTGCCAAGAAAGTTGTTGCCATAGAAGGTAATGTTAACAATATTTGGGGTTTTTATGAGCTTATTGCGTTAAAGAGTATTTGTTACATCATTGTTCATCTACGTGAAAATTTAGTAATGGTGGAGTTAGGGTTTTTGGTTCATATATGTGAAAATTTATGGTATTTGGTTCATATATGTGACAGAATGTTCAAATGTGGGCTTATGGATTTTTGTTCATATATGTGACAATCTTATAAGAGTGGGTTTACGGTTTTGGTTCATATATGTTTAATTTTTCAAAGTGTGGGTTTATGCTTTTTGTTCATATATGTGAAAATCTTACAAGAGTGGGTTTATGGTTTTTGGTTCATATATGTTAAAAATGATTAATTGTGGGTTTATGGTTTGTTGTTCATATATGTGACAATCTTAGAATAGTGGGTTTATGGTTTCTGTTCATATATGTGAATCTTTTTCAATTGTGGGTTTATGTTTTTTGTTCATATATGTGAAAAATGTTCAAGTGTGAGTTTATTGTTTTTGGTTCATATATGTTAAAATCTTAGAATGTGGGTTTATGGTTTTGGGGTTCATATATGTAATCATGTTCAAGTGTGGGTTTATGGTTTTCTGTTTTATTCTTGTTCATATCCAATTTGGATTTTCAACTTTTTTTCCTTACCTTTTTCCTTGGAAGATTTTATTTATTTGTGCAAATATGAACCCACATACAGTTTTTTGTTCATATATGTTAAAATTTTAGAAGGGTTGGTTTATGGTTCTTATTCATATATGTGTGGGTTTATGCTTTTTGATGATCATATATGTGAAAATTGTTCAAGTGTGGGTTAATGGTTTTTTGTTCATATATGTGCAAATTCTAGAAGTGTGGGTTAATGGTTTTGGGTTCATATATGTGAAATTTATAGAAGGTTGTGATTATAGTTTTCAAGGATGGGTTTTTGGTTTTTGGTTTTTGGTTTTTGGTTCATATATGTGAAATTTCTAAAGGGTGGGATTATAGTTTTTTGTTCCTATATGTTAAAATATTACAAGAGTAGGATTATGGTTTTCTGTTCATATATGATAAAATTGTACAAGTGTGGTTTATGTTTTTTAGTTCATATATGAGATAAATCTAGAAGGTTGGGCTTATGGTTTTGGGTTCATATATGTCAATATAAGAGATACTTTTTCAAGGGTGGGTTTATGGTTTTATGTTCATATATGTTAAACCATGTGACTTATGTGCATAAATACACTCTGTGTGGTCTGCATATGTGTAAATGTATGAAACTATTAGAGTTCTGTTAATACATTTTTAACATTTTTTATCTTGTGACACTTGATACAGCTAAATCATCTAGGAAAAGGAAAAAAGATCAATGTTCAACCACTACAAAAGGTAAGCATATTTTATTAGAAATTTATCTATTACTTCCACTAATATAACGCAAACCCAACTTCCACAATGGTACGTGTATCAATAGGTAAAAAACTTGTGGTTGAACAACCACAAGGTAAAAAGGACTTAGAAGTGAACCGAGATAAATCAGGAGAACGTAAATATCTAAATGTACGTTGAATAGCTTCAATACTTTTACCATCTAATACTCGTTAACACATATTATATATTTTATAAAGGTATAGCATCACCAATATCATCACACATGACAAGACAATCAATTGTGGATGAGAAATCGAAAAAGGGTTTGAATTAAGGCCCTTACTTGTAATTCAAAAATTTTGAAAAAAAAATCAACAAATCTAAATTCGCAATACACACAGGGATGGAGCCGATGGTCTATTGCCACACAGGTGAAGTCCAGAATCCAAAAAGAAACACACAACCGGACACAGATTAACATGGGGTAGATGAGATCAGGAGAGGTATTTTCCATAAATTAAATGACTAAACCATGTATACTAAAACGTATGAATACTAACTACTTTCATATTGTATCAGATGTAAGCTCAGATAGCGATTTTGCTGACCAACCAACATTGCAACATAGAGATGATGTGGGAAAGGGAGGGGTTACTAAAAAAAAGAAGAAAACCAAGGTTCATAAAAATAAGATAACAACAACTTCACAACTGCCATTTGGATTGCGAACCAGAACATCACCGAACCATTGTTTGACACCGTTCACGCATTGAATAAGAAACAGAAAGAAGTTGTTATAGACATGGGCATGGAGTCTTTTCTTGATCTGAAAATTGATGGAGTCCCATCAAAGTTGGGTTTCTACGTGGTGGACAACTTTGAACCGACACTTATGGAGCTAAAGATAAGGAATATGAGAATACCAATCACAATTGAATCAATTCACACCGTGCTGGGTATTCTAGTTGGCGGAATATACTTGATGTCAACAGATCCATCAAAAGGTGAGGAAAACATTACTGCTTTTTGGTTAAAGCAGTTAAATAAAGAGCGAGTTCGACCAAAAGACGTGCTGGAGGAGATTAAAAGAACGCAGGACACAAGAATCAAGTTTAGACTTAACTTCTTGGTGATTGTAATTAACATGCTGGCTGAATGCAGTAGAACCGGATAATGTCACATAGGGTTTTTAACACGGATACGAGGTGTACACATGATCTCACAGATCAACTGGTGCAAGTACCTGTACGACATGCTTGCAGTAAGCAAGAAAAACTGGAAAAGGGATTGTCACATGTCGTTCTATGCAGGTCCACTAACTTATCTTATGGTAAGCACATCATAATATAATATTAAATTTAAACTACTTTAAAATGTTTAATATTTTATTGTCATTATTTAATAATTAAATAAAGTGGTTCATGAAGCTTTTGTACGTTGAGTCCACCTCAACTCTTAACGTAGACACATTGAATAGTGGCTAAGCAACAAAGAAGTGGACATTAGACATACTAAGGGCGAGGCAGGATGCGGAGTTAGCCCTTGGTGGGTTTGGATACGCTCCATTGATAGTTGACGAAAGGGATGCAACAGATGCTACAAACTCCCAAAGAGCAGCACCAAACACGGAAGAGGCCAAAGAGAAACGTAGGCAGGTAATTAAGTGAAACAAACTATCCTATATATGAACTATAATCCGGATAAATGATTTATAGTATAAGTACAGTATCGATTTCAAACAATTGAGCTATGTTCTGGTATTTATTCAACGTGGGATGTGAATATATACACAAGCATAGGCTATTAATATACAACGTTTGTGCATATATGAACAGTTGAACTATGTTCTCATATTTATTAAATATAAGTTGTGCATATATGCATAAGCATAGGTTATTGGTATAAAATGTTTGTTCATATAGCATAGGTTATTGGTATAAAATGTTTGTGCATATATGAACAATTGATATAATGTTCTCGTATTTATTAAATATGGGATGTGCATATATGCATACGCATAAGTTATTGGTATAAAATGTTTGTGCATATATGAACACAAATTACGTAGCACATTTACTGATGCAATGAATTTTACATACATGAAGTTCGTTACTTTATTTATCTAATAAAATCTTTGTTATATTATAGGAGTTGAAAAGGAAAATGGAGGATAGGATACTAGAAATCACGGGTCAAAGATGGGATGCAGATATAGAGTTGACTCAAGCTATTTCAGAATACCCAGACGACCCATATTTTCAGAATTACAAGTTGGAGTTGGCAAGCATATTCAAGAACAGCAAGTGGGAGATGTGTGATAAGGGAACAAATCAACAAAATCCACCAGATGAACCCATGGTGACACCATTGGTAGTGTCAAAATTTGTTCACGTCTGTGACGTTGCTACACCTTCAGAAGGAACCAACAAATCAGCGACAACGGTCCATCATAAGCAATTATTACCAACATCAGAGGATGCAATAAGTGATACACCAGGATCATTAGTTATTCAAAAGGACAAGGGGAAGGCAGTAATATCTCGCACATCATGAAATGAGGGACAAGGCGAAGGGACCAACTCTGATAAACAATTGAAAACATTTGCCGACTTCGTTACACCAAGCTTCAATCTCGGCATAAGTCCACCAAGGCCTTTGAACGAAATGGTTGAAAGGCATATTGAAAAAGAGAAAGCAAATAAGCGTTTGAAAAGGTTGGGAGAAAAAATGCGTTCACCGTACATGCAACGGTCGGTATCATTCGAGATTTTGATGGAGGAAACACGGATACAAAAGTGGGTGTTAAAGGGCTTAGGTGGACAACAATAAGTATGGCATCATTATTCAAGTTTTTTTTGTATCGTTCAACTAAAAATAGGTATAATAAGGCTCCTTAATGTTTATATGTGTTTTAACGCAGGGAACTAATGTTCATATCGGGAAATGGAAAGGCGCTTGATCGAAAGCAAATAGTAACTCTAGCATCCCAAACAGACGTGTCACGAGAAGTAATCGATGTATCGGTAGGGGTGATGAATGATGCAGAAAAGTTCCGCAGCAATGACTCTCCGCGGAGATTGTTCTTGACTACAGACGTGGCGATAATAAACATTAATTTACTGCTAAATCACAATATCATATAATTGCTTAAACGACTTCTTATTGTATACATTTGTCTTTGCTTGAACACTTTGCATCATGACATATTCAAACGCACTTACAGTTAGATGAAAACTGTAAATCAGTCAAAATGAGACTAAAATCAGTCAAATATCTCATTTAAGTCTCAGACCCCGTCGACGACAGTGCCCGGCGACAGTGACATTGTCACTGTCGCGAGTCACAATCGCGCCAGGCTCAAAGCCCGCGGTACATCCCACGCGATAGTGACCAGCAATAGTGACAATGTCACTATCGCGCGGTCACAGTCGCACCAAACCCAAAACTCGCGGTACAACCACCACGATAGTGACCGGTGATAGTGACCTTGGCACTATCACGTGGCACTATCGCGCCACACCCCCGACCGCCCGAAAACTTAGCCAAAAACGAAAACGAGTGCGAGGTTTAGACATTCAATGATTATATAACTCATATAGCATTATAACATTATAAGAATGATCATGCGCATATAAAGGACTTCATTTACTCACATAATTACAATTAATGAAATTAGAGGAATAAATACTTACCTTAAGATTTTTCGGGTTTTACAATCCTCCCCACCTAATTGGGATTTCGTCCCCGAAATCTCACCCTAGATTAAACAGATGAGGATAACGCTTCTTCATGTCATCTTCAGATTCCCAAGTAATGTTAGAACCCCAATGGTGTTTCCATTGAACTTTAACCATGACTACATCTTTGTGCTGCAAGGTTTTCACCTTCGACTCCAATATCGCCTCCGGTTCTTCCACACAACGATTCCCATTATCTACCAGGATCTCCGTCAAGGGAATCACACTTTCCTCCTCGGCTAGGCATTTCCGAAGGTAACACACGTGGAAAATAAGATGTATCCCATCCATTTCCGGTGGAAAGTCCAACCGGTAGGCTTGTAGTCCAATTCTTTCTAGAATGACGAAAGGTCCAAGGAAACGACGACTAAGTTTCCCGCACTTCCCAAAACGGATTATCCCCTTCCATAGATATACCTTTAACATGACACGATCGCCCACTTGAAACTCGATCGGTCTCCTCTTCTTGTCCGCATAGCTCTTCTATCGGTCTTGCGCCGCCTTTAGTCTCTCTCGAATTTCTTTCACCTTGTCTGCCATTTCTTGAACTATTTCTGGTCAGGCGAACTGCTTCTCGCCCGCTTCAAGCCAACAGACTGGGGTTCTACACTTCCGTCCGTATAACGCCTCGAACGGTGCCATTCTAATAATTGAATGGTAACTGTTGTTATAAGCGAACTCCACCAAAGAAAAGTACGAGTCCCAACTTCCTCCGAAATCTATAACACATGACCTCAACATGTCCTCTAGCATTTAGATCGTCCTCTCGCTTTGACCATCCGTTTGAGGGTGGTATGTCGTGCTCAGATTTAATCTGGTGCCCAATTCTTTCTGTAAACTAGCCCAAAAGTTCGATGTGAATCGACTGTCCCGATCCGACACGATAGATTGCGGAACCCCATGCCTTGACACCACCTCATCGATGTAAAGCTTGGCCAATTTCTCCATTGGCAAAGTCTCTCGCATCGCAAGGAAGTGTGCACTCTTGGTTAGGCGGTCTACAATTACCCAAATGGTGTCATAGCCCCACAATGTCTTCGGTAGTTTCGTCACGAAATCCATCGTGATGTTGTCTCATTTTCACTCGGGAATGGACAACGGTTGTAAACTCTCGTACGGTCTTTGATGCTCGGCTTTGACTTGAAGAAACGTGACACATCTCTCCACATAATTGGCTACGTCTAGCTTCATCACCGGCCACCAATAGATCAACTTTAAGTCCCTATACATCTTGGTGCTACCGGGATGTATAGAATACTTCGATTTATGCGCTTCTTCAAGAAGTAGGTCATGGTTTCCCCCAACCTTCGGTACCCATATTCGCCCTTGAAAGAGTTTAAGTACACGACTGTCTTCCATTAAGAGTTCCCTTTGCTTCACCATGACTTCGGATTTGAGGTTTTCTTCCTTAAGTGCTTCCACTTGACACGACTTGATTTTTTCCAACAAACTTGGCACCACGTCGATCCTGGTGAGGGATAATTTGACACTACCATCATAGATCCTTCGGCTCAACGCATCCGCCACCACGTTGGCCTTACCGGGATGGTAGAGTAATTCACAATCATAGTCCTTTAGAAGCTCAAGCCACCTTCTTTGCCGCATGTTGAGTTTTTTTTTATCGAAGATGTACTTAAGACTCTTGTGGTCCGTGAAAAGAGTACATTTCGTCCCATATAAGTAGTGCCGCCATAACTTCGAGGCAAAAACCACAGCCGCCAATTCCAAGTCATGAGTCGGATAGTTCTTCTCATGATCCTTTAGTTGTCGTGATCCATACGCTATTATTTTCCCCCGTTGCATTAGTACGCACCTAAGCCCCATCTTGGAAGCATCACTATACACTACAAAGTCTTCTAATCCCTCGGGTAGGGATAAGATCGAAGCTTCGCACAATCTTTTCTTGAGCGTTTGGAAAGCTCGATCTTGTACATCGGTCCAAAGAAACTTGACATTCTTTCTTGTGAGAGAGGTGAGCGGCGTAGCTATCTTAGAGAAGTCTTGAATGAAGCGTCTATAATAGCCCGCCAAACCCAAGAAACTTTGAATCTCCGTCGGACTCGTTGGTGGCTCCCAACTCATCATCGCCTCGATCTTTGCCGGGTCTACTTTCACTCCGTCTTTAGACACCACATGCCCCAAAAATTGCACTTCTTGGAGCCAAAATTCGCACTTCGAGAACTTTGCAAACAACTTTTCCCTTCTTAGCACTTCTAACACTTCCCACAAATGTTTCCCATGCTCGGACTCATCCTTTGAGTAGATTAAAATATCATCGATGAAGACTATCACGGATTTGTCCAAGAATGGGCGACACACGCGGTTCATCAAGTCCATGAATACGGCCGGAGCGTTGGTCAAACCGAAAGGCATCACCAAAAACTCTTAGTGACCGTATCGCATTCGGAAAGCCGTCTTCGGAATGTCCTTCTTCTTCACTCTCACTTGATGGTAACCGGACCTAAGATCAATCTTCGAGAAGCATCCCGCGCCTTGGAGTTGGTCAAAAAGATCGTCGATTCGAGGTAGAGGATACTTGTTCTTCACTGTGACTTTGTTCAACTCTTGGTAATCGATGGACATCCGCATGGATCCGTTCTTCTTCTTCATGAACAATACCGGTGCTCCCCAAGGTGACGAACTCGGTTGGATGAAACCCTTCTCTAATAGATCTTGAAGTTGCATCATCATCTCTTTCATTTCCGTTGGGGCAAATCGGTAGGGAGCACGGGCTATCGGAGTCGCTCCCGGAGTGAGGTCGATTTGGAACTCCGCTTGTTGTTCCGGTGGTAACCGGGGTAAGTCTTCTAGAAAGACATCCGGATAGTCTTGCACTACCTTCACATATTCCATCGACTTTTTCTCTTTCTTCGCGTCCACCACATAAACCAGATACGAAGGGTAACCCTTCGCTAGAAACTTGCGAGCCTTAAGAGAGGAGATGATAATGTTGTTACCCTTCCTTTTCTCCTCGTAGATGGTAACCATTTCGCCTCCCGACAACGGTACTTAGATCATCTTTTTAGAGCAAAAGATGTCGGCCTTATGCCGTGACAACCAATCCATGCCTATGACCACGTCGAACCCTCCTATAGTCATAGGTAGCAAGTCTACTGATATGCATTGAGAATTCAATGCATAAGAACACCTTTTCTTTCTTTTTAGATAGATCATTTTGTTTAATCCCAACTTTGAGTCCATTTTTCTTATCTTATTTTCCCTTTTCTGTTATATGGAGCTAAGTTTATGATTTTCCTGTCTTTTACTACTTATGGAAGCTAACATATGTTTTACGCTGATTTCATTACTGCCAGTCAATGCTACAACATCCGGATCTGCTTGTTGGAAGAGCCATGGACGAATTTGATGAAGATGGCCAACGAAATTAATCCAAATCCAACTTTTTGTTACAATGGAACTGATATTTTTGGCAATAATAGAAATACTAGTTGGTTGGAGTTGGAGTATTGTCATCACTTGGAGTGTAACTTTGGTTATAACTTTAGTTGTTGTGTCCTTTATATTATTTTAAGTTTCCTATTTTTTTATTACTAGTTTGCCATTGTTGGTTTAGTATAAATAGGAGTAGTATTCTATTGTGTTTTAGAGGATCTTTTTTTGGTATTCCATCATGTGGAAGAACTGATTTCGTGATCCTCTCTAGAAAACTTTAATATTAAGTCCTTAAAATCCTTATTTACTTATTGTCTTTACTTATTTGCATTTTACATTTCCGTCATTTATTTTTCCGTTATTTATTTTCCGTCATTTACATTCCGTCATTTACATTCCGTCATTTACATTATGTCTTTACTTTATGTCATTTACATTTCTTGCAATTTATTTTACGCAATGAGTAGCTAATTTTATAGTTTGGGTGTGAGACAAAAAGGGAGGTTGTAAACCAAAAACTAGTGGACTTTGTTCTTCAATAACATTGTTCCACTATGTCATTTTAAGTTTTATAAATCCAAACGCACTTCTTGACGAATTGATCACTTCTTAAAGTGTGAAAGTGCCATGGACTTAGGAATAAGCCATGTGTTATTCCCTATTTCATCAAGTTCTAATCGCTAACAAACAATCAAGATGAGAATCTCAAATCATATTTCATTGATTCAAACAACAAAGATTACAAATTCACAAGTTTCTCTCACTACATTCTCTCACTAGAAACATATTCAAATTAGCTCTTTTCTAATCTGCTCTCTCTCTCTGATTCGTGTACATCTCACACACTTACTTACAACTAAAAACAAACAAAGACAACAAAGGTATTTATACCCTTGACAATTACAAAGGAAAACAAACAAATACAAATACATTGACTTTTATATTTATTAACAAAAGACTTTGACTTTGATGAGAGTTGACTTTCTCAGCTTTGACTTTCTTGAACTTTGACCTTCAGTCTTCTTGATCTTGTATCCAACATATTTATGCTCTAACAATCTCCCCCTTTGGATCAAGATCATTATTAAAAGATTTAGCAATGCGATCTTCTCTCTTTAAGCTCGATTTGATTAAGCTCCCCCTTTAAACAATCTTTATCTTCTCTTGTAATCTCCCCTTTGATACAAACATTATATACAAACTCCCCCTTAACACAATGAAATTCTTCTTTGATAAGCTTTGTTCTTCAAAAACATTCAGCAATCTTCCTAACGTCTGATCTTCAAAAATAGTAACATTATCTCCCAAAGGTTGTAACCAAACCTCTTTTAGACATAGCACACTTTGCTCCAGGAAATATTATCTTCAACAAACAAATTATCTTCAACAAACTGAAATCTTTGAACTCTTTACGTCTTTGAACAACAATCTTCCTTTAACAATCAATTCTTGACCATTTTCTCTCAACTTTATCATATCTGATTCAAACATTTCTTGTATTCTTCTCCCCCTTTTTGATGATTTGAGCATCTATATCATCAAAACTTTTCTTCCAAGAAATATCTTTGACCATTCTGAGCTGTCAAACTGAGCCACTGATTCTGTGATCCATAACCAAGTATTCATCTAGATCTTTGCAAATCTAGACAAAATAAGAACATGTAACTCCTGAATCAACAAATGAATCAGTTAAAATGTCTGTCAGTACCACGAAGTCACTGTGTGTAACGGATACACAATATAAAGGAGCTTTTTGATGTTCACTCCCCCAGGGCTTCCATCCAATCATCGAAACACCACAAAGGCAATTTCTATGAATGTTATGACAAAGAAACGAATTCTTTGTGTGTTCGTGCAAGTGTAGAAAGAATTAAGCACGAATAATTGCTTTTTAAGTCTCAACATAGTGTAAACCACTGAGACAACAGTAGATAAACACAGACTCAATGTGCATCATTGAAGTGCGAAGGTGGGGCAGACTTCCTTCTTTTTCAATATCCAGATTTTCCAAATGAAAACCAAATAGATTATATGTTGCATCCCTTTGAAAATGTGAAACATTTTCTTTTTGAGAAGAAAATGAGTAGCTTGTGGGGTTTAGTCAAGAGTTGGCATGGGCTAGTTGCCTGTTTCAATAACGTTCACCAAAGAGTTGTGAAACGCTAGTAATGTGGCTGCCCGACTCAGAAAGTAGTTGGTGCAGAGTTTGATATTCTTACTCTGATCTCACACCCTCTTTCTTTTAATCATTAAGCTCACTACTAACCAAACTCTCTTTTCCATTTTACCTCATCACACCCACACTCGTTTCTTTTAGACTCCTCACACTCAATCACTAAAGGATTAACTTCTTGGGTAGAAATAACTGGTTAACGTGATTTCATAGAAGTTTCAATTAAGTCCTAGCACAAAGAACCCATATAATCCTAGAAAGCATGTGTTGCTCAAATGGTTTAACTATAGCAGTTAAAGCTCATATACAAATGTCAGATGAATGTATGCTCATAAAATATAATCATGAAGATTTGAGCATTTTTAGACATTGAAGCATTTTCAAACAAGTATATGAAATGAATGAACATGAATGCAAAAGGTTTGTTTGAAAATCTGACATTGTATGAAAAATGATCAGAAATGAATGATATAACAATCAAAGCTTAAGGTCAAGAATAATGGATATTGTCTATACGAAACAAAAATATAGACATTCTTGAAATGACGTTTCGAAATGAAATATCACTCAAAAATCTTGAAAGTACAAGCGGGGTGTCTTACCATCGAAAAATTGTTTCAATTTAGAGACATGGTAAGAACGATTTGAACAAAAATTCAAACCTGTGTGTGTGAATACTTGAAAGTATATAGAAAAGATAATACACAAGTATATATCTTTGGAAACACGAGGTTTTTAAACTTTGAAGCACAAAATAAAAAATGAAAACATTTAAAATCACACTTCCAATTCATGAAAACTGTTAAAGAATCGGGAAGTGATTTGAACATTTAAGAACATGTTTTCTATGATTGAAAGTTGTCCGTCTTTCAACCATATATGAGATTAAGATAAGAAATTTAACATTTTCGCGCAATCTTAAATCTCATGAAGTCAAGCTGAAGTCATTAAGATATGATCGTGTCAGCTTTTCTCAATCTGCATAAGTCTCAAAGTCTAGTCAAAGCAAAATTATTCACAAATTTATTTGAAAAATAAAAGACATAAAGCAGTAAAACCATTAAAGTACGAGTTCTGATCTGAAATAATCAGAAATCATAAGCTTTTACTCCCCCTGAAAATATGCATCTGAAATTTGGCAGTAAAAGGCACATGATTGAGATCTACAACTCCCTTTGAAGTGTAGTTCGTCATATCTTCCGAATACATATTTCCAAAAAAATTTATGTACTCCCCCTTGAAGGTTGATTTCCTCTTCTGAGTATCTGAGTACACTCTCTTATCAGCCCGGGAGTAGCATCTCTTTTTCATCATTGAAGTACGAGTCCTAAACTGTTATGTTTAGAAGTCAAACTTCGTTGAAATACGGGTTCTAAGCTGATTTACTTAGAAGCATTTGTTCTTTTACTCCCCCTTGACTTGTGGTACCTGCAACATAGAATCAGTTTTCGGCTTTGGTACCCACTAGTATTTGGGTCCATGTGTGTTAGTTGCAGTTCGAATGGGAGTAACTGAGTAAGAACCATACCAGTAATGATCACTAGCTTTATGAACAAAATCATAAGTATGACAATAAGAACAATACCTCTTTTTAGATAACCTGATCAATTGATCTCTCGAATAAGCAAGATCAGGTTTACCTGTCAGCACTTTGTTCTTCTTGGCTGTTGATGCATGTACAAATGATTTGTTACTTTTCTTCTCTTCCTTCTTTCCTTTCTTTTCTACCTTCTTCTCATCATTCTTCTCATCTTTAACTAGTTTTATCTTCCAAACCAGCTTCTCTTTTTTATATCTCCTTCTTCTATGTGTACCTGAACCATCTATTTTGCTATCATAGAAAAGATTAGTAGTACGAATCTGATTGGAAGATTTAAATGACCTTTCTGTAGAAACAGTTTGCTGATGTGAGCTTGATGCTGGCTTATTAGAACCAACTGAACTATTTCTAGGTGAGTGGATTTTTGACTCTGGAGTCGTTTGCTCAGTCACCACCACCTTTGAAACAATCTTTTCAGGCTCTTTTACCTTTGAAGAGTAATTGTCTCTTTCTTTTACAAGAAGGTCAATCTTCGTCTTGAATTCAGACTTCCTTTGCTGCTCTATAAGCACACAAGTAGATAGCTCAGATAGCTTTGCAGTTAGCTTCTTTATCTCTGCTTCAAATAAGCTTCTTTCTTCCTCAAAGCCCATTTCAGCATTTGTCCTCTGACCAGATATTTCTTTGAATATCCCAACATTCTTTTGCTCTATTAACTTCTTCTCTTTGGCAAAATTTTCCCTTTCCAGAATGATTACTTTCTCAAAATCAGAGATTTGTTGAGAAAGTTTTAAACATTTCAGCTCAACTGTCTTCTTTTCATCAGCACATTTTCTGGAAAACTCGGAGAACTTCTTAGCAAACTCTTTTTTTTCTTTCTCAAAAACTGATCTGTCTTCAACAATTTGCAATTCTAATTCAAGATCTTATTTTCATTAGTACACCCTGTTTGCTGAAACTTGACAATGTGATCTTCTAATTCTGAAATCTTGTTCTTTAACTCAGTGTTTTCAGCTTCCAAAAACAAGACCTTATCTTCATTAAGCCCAGAAGTCTGTTTCAGCAGATCTTCATTTATCTTCTTTAACACACTGACTTCTTCTCTCAGTAGCTTTCTTTCATCAGAATATCTCTTTGACTTCTTTGTGTAGTAGTCAACTGAGGAAGCAAGATTTTTGTTTTCTAATTTGAGCTTGTGAATCTTCTTTTCATCACCATCAGAAAGATATCCCATCTTCAATACCTGTAAACAAAAAGAACTTGACAAAAATGATCGTTAATCCAAAATATTAAATTTCAAGAAATACAGAAAAACTTGAAATAAAAATTCAGAAATTTTGATCACAATCAGAACTATGTCCCCCTCCGCAGACTTAGCACGGGGGTCCCGCTACCCGGTTAGCGGGTGGGGTCAAGGGGCAACGCCCTTGCGGGGTCGAGGGGCAGCGCTCCTAGAGAAAAAAATTTCACTATTAAAGGCCATATTACAGTTTTGAAAATTTCTCAGAAAAAAAAAATCTAAGTAAACCAAGCTTTGCGTGTCAAGTGTGATGCGCAAACCACGCTTTGCGTATCTAGTGTGTTGCGCAAACCACGCTTTGCGTTTCGAGAAGCTTACGCAAACGACACTTTGCGTTTCAAGAACCTTACGCAAATCACACTTTGCGTATCAAGTAGCTTACGCAAACTACACTTTGCGTATCAAGTAGCTTACGCAAACTACACTTTTTCGTATCAAGAAGCGTACGCAAACCAAACTTCGCGTATCACACTTCAGCTTTTCGTTTCACTTCATATACGCAAACATTAACTTCTCGATACTCGAAGGATACGCAAATCTCAATATCAAAACACTGAAATTTCTCAATGAATCTTCGCAAACCTCTGAAGAACATGCGCAAACCTTGATGAACTTGCGCAAAATATGGATCTTGCACAAACTTCAAAAAATCTAACAAATCTTCACCAGAAACCACTCTAGATCTCGAATTACAATACGAAATTTTGACAATTCACTCACCTAAACCTCTAGAACACAATTCTAACAACTAATTTCGATCAAAAACACAAAAATGTACAAATCGATATGAATACAGTGTTCTTGACTCGTGAACTCCAAACTCAACAAAAATCAAAATCAAAAATCGATTACAGTGCAATTCTTGAAATTACTTATACAAACTCGATCTATTACACTTTTCTAACAAAACCTAATTAAAAACAACTCGAAATTCGCACAAAAACTCGAAATTCAATTCTCGCTCAAGAACAAAGTGTCGAACTTTCGTATTTTTCTTGATTTCGATTTGGAATCTGCTCTGATACCAATTGTTATTCCCTATTTCATCAAGTTCTAATCGCTAACAAACAATCAAGATGAGAATCTCAAATCATATTCTATTGATTCAAACAACAAAGATTACAAATTCACAAGTTTCTCTCACTACATTCTCTCACTAGAAACATATTCAAATTAGCTCTTCTCTAATCTGCTCTCTCTCTCTGATTCGTGTACATCTCACACACTTACTTACAACTAAAAACAAACAAAGACAACAAAGGTATTTATACCCTTGACAATTACAAAGGAAAACAAACAAATACAAATACATTGACTTTTATATTTATTAACAAAAGACTTTGACTTTGATGAGAGTTGACTTTCTCAGCTTTGACTTTCTTGAACTTTGACCTTCAGTCTTCTTGATCTTGTATCCAACATATTTATGCTCTAACACCATGAAAAAACACGTCAGTTTGAATGATACGGGAAGTATACTTGGAAGAGTTACTAGCAAAACCACAAGGGTTGTGGTGTGGTGGTAAATGCTTGGGGAGTTCATAGCGCTCAACCCGGGTTCGAGCCCCACTCGCAGCACTTGTGGCCACTGAGGATAAACTCAGGGTTGCACGCTTTAGCAGCTGGGCCAAAGGCCCTAATTTCCAGGGATTAGTCTGGGCCATAGGCCCAGGATACCCTTTCCAAAAAAAAGAGTTACTAGCAAGGGAACTTGCTATCTTTGTTTTTCAAACCGATTGATTCTTGACGGGTTGATCACTAGTCAAAGTGTTAAAGTGTAGTGGACTCAGGAATGAGCCACTAAGAACACGTCAACTTGAATGATATGGGAATCGACTCGGAAGGGTGATTTTTAAACAAAGGCATTTGTTTTTCCATATACTTTAAAGAAACCATTTGACACTCACACTGGTCCGGACATTTGCATAGGCATATGTTGATGGAAGGCTAAACAAAAGTGCAATGGTAGATATCTGGAAGGATACTCTTTAAAGTACATGGTGGAACTTGTTGTTGTTGAACTAATACTATAGCATTCCTATAGCACTGGCCTCCAGAATTTGTGTTTACTCCTCACTTTAAGTCTTTCACCCATTCTATCTTTATATATCTTGTTAATCATATCATTGTTAACCAACTCAAAGAAAGTCTTCAAACTCGCCATCTGAAGTTAGTTTTTCATCTCGAGATCTAGCAAGATAAGATACCTATCCCCGTGGAATACGATACTTGGTTCTTACCATTTTATTACTTGAAAAGACGATATTGGATCCCGTTGTATACTTGCTATGAGATTCAATTATCACATGTCTTAGAGGTGTGCAAACATCCGCATCATCTACTCCAAATGGATTCCCATTGATCTTTATAGATTAACCACGAAAACAGTCCCGGATGATCACTTGATCTCCATTCGCTACTTCTACTACTAAAGC
Source organism: Arctium minus (assembly GCA_954870635.1). Classification (NCBI taxonomy): domain Eukaryota; kingdom Viridiplantae; phylum Streptophyta; class Magnoliopsida; order Asterales; family Asteraceae; genus Arctium; species Arctium minus. The sequence continues at coordinate 11,627,896 of OX941097.1, read as the reverse complement.
ATTACGAAGGACACTAATAAGAGTGACGAACTATTTACAGAAAATAATCGATACAAAGGAACACGTAGCACCCGAATCAAACAATACACGGGCGGGCAAGGAGTTTACTAATAACGTACCTGAAACAACATCAGCGGTCTCCTTTGCCTCCTCGGTAGTCATTCGGAAAGCTCGGTTTGGCGCCCTCGACGGTTGATCGACTCGCGCCGAAGATCCAAAGGAATTCCCACGGTTGACACCCACTAGCTTCGGGTAATCCTTCCTCATATGGCCCGGTCTCCGACACTCGAAACACACCGGTCCCCAGATAGGACATTCTCGGGTCGCGTGATCCTTCTTGCCGCACTTGGCACAACCGACTGGACCCGAGTAAGTTCTTGGTTTGCATGAGCCTGAGTCCTTGGTCTTGCACTTGTGGCACCACCGATCTTCCTTCAGATTGCCATCAAATCTTCTACTCACAAACGGCTTAGACTGTCGAACAGGCCCATATGGCCCTTCCTATTTCCGCTTCTCCCCGACCTGCCTTCTCTCTTCTTTCTCCGCAATCATGTCGTCCTCTATGAGCAAGGACTCTTCAATGACCTCTTGCAATGTCAATCCTCTAGCGTTTCTCACCACCGTCCTCATCTCGGCCGGTAACCCTTGTTGGTAAGCTTTAATCTTCGACCTCTCATCGGGGACCAGATGTCCCACCAAATTCAACTTTTCCAGAAAGAGCTTGGAGTAGTCGGCAATGGACAGAGTCCCCTTCTTCAGATCCCTGAACTCCCGTTCCAGCTTGTCCAACGAGCGCTCACTACAGTACTTGTCCATTATTTTCTCTTTGAACACCGACTAAGTTAACTTAGCCAAAACTTCGGGAGTGAGGTCGAATCGAGTGAGATTCCACCAGATCAAAGCCTCTCCCCTAAGCAGTTGAGAAGCGAACTTGACCCGTTGCGATATGTCACAATCACTAGACTCGAAGGCTATCTCAATCTCCTTAAGCCAGTACATGCAAGTAACCGGGTTGTCGGAACCAACAAACTCCTTCGGGTTTCACCCCAGAAAAGCTTTGTAGGTGCATCCTTTGGCCTTTCCCTTGTTCCCGTTCTCCACCTGGTCTTCAGTCAACACCACGGCTGGTCCACCACCCGACCCCATTATAATGTTTTCCGCCATCGTCTCAGGTTGTCGGTGACTGGCATCTCGATCTTCCAGGAGCTTCATGAAGAATTCTTGCTGTTGGGCCATTGCCGAGTTCATGGCCAGCATCATACTGTCTCTGATTTTGGTCTCCATAGTCACCTCCTCCATGATAGCATTGTCAGCCATAAGGTTCATATGTGGGATATGCTCGGTTCCTCCTCCCAAGATAGTGGGTATGGGAGGTCCCCTGGAGGTTTCGACCACAGGAGGTCGGTCAGCAATAGATTCCACTTCCACGTGCCCCTCTGGCATATTCGGTAGCCTGCTCCGAGTGTTTACCATCACTATCTGCCATCCATGAACGAGAAATAGATTGAGAAAAGACTAAGTGAGTTGAACTCATTGTACGTACTAATACACATTTCAATTATCATAATAACGGCATTTGCAAGCATACTCATGTAACAATGTATTCATAATAGCAGTAGCTAAGTGAAATTATGAACAAATCATACACAAGGATTCTTGTTACCACAATTACAACTCTTAATTTGCGTAATTCTGTAAGTCCTAACACTCTCCCCACCTAGGACTTGTACCCCAAGTGGACAGTGAAACAATAATGTCTAAAGCTTAAGTCTAGATATGCTAAAACAATATCTAGTTCACTTAAACTAAATCTCTGATACCAACTTGTAACGCCCTAAAATAGGGATAACAAAAATCCGAATAAAACGGACATGTGGTATAGAATTTGCCATAGCAAGAGCCTCCCAAAAATTGGAAAATATAAAAACCTGTTAATTACAATTGTAATGTAACGGAATTAAGCAACAACCAACTAATCTAATTTCTAAATTAGAAAGAAGATTACAAAAGGGGTGTTGTCTAAGTCCAAACAATGGCTTCACCAAAAATGCATCCTAAGCACTTTCCCCCAAGCTCTCACCACGGACCAACTAGGCATGCTTAGAAACGGTGCCGCTAGAACCTGAGATACACATCGACACCAAACAAGTGTTAGGCCAAAAATCCTAGTGATTTGAACAAGAAATAGCATATAAGATCAATTACAATTCTTATCAGCAGTTAATCAATGTTCAAATAAATGTGGAGTCAATAGGGGAGACCCATAGCACCAATCAAGTTCCACCCAAAGAGACGATATACCTTGATGCCAACTAACAAGAGTGACATCCGAAAGGCCCGGCACACCCGAGGACTACAACCATGGCATTACCCCAAATGGCGGAGGTCTAGGCACATACCATCACGGTGGCGCCCAAGACTACATCCTCCTAGTGTCTACTGACTTGGTTCGTCCAACATAATTTATATGAGATCTTGAGGCATATTTCAACCAAGTATATTTCAATACCAACCATGGGTACAATATTACCATTCTAATCAACATAAAGTCCAACGTAAGACTCGTATGATAACCAATTTTCGTCATGTAGATATTATATCACCAAAAGGCATCCCAAGTAGAAAATCATCATAATACCAATATATGCATACATTAAATCATGGCAAGTTACACATAAACATAGTTCCATGAGGAACCCCAAATACTTGAACATTTAGTGATGAACATTTCAAGTAAAGATACAATAATAACAAGTAGGAGATTATGATGTGTATCTAGTTTTAACAAAGGTTTAGTAAACTCACAATCTAGGTTTTTGGATTAAAACCTAGAAATAGAATGATGAGGTTGAGACTTGAAGAAGAGGGTTGTTGAACTTGAGAACCCTAGTAAATGCTCCTTTGAGAAGAATTTAATGCAATCCCAAAACCCCAACAAGTTGTAGGTTGAAAGTAAAGAGAGTTAGGGTTTTAAGAGAGAAAATCGCCCTTGGAGGTCTCTAGAATCGCCCAACAAAACGTGAAGAGGAGAAAAAATGAGACTAAAATTAGTCAAAGATCTCATTTAAGTCTCAGACCCCGTCGACGACAGTGCCCGGCGACAGTGACATTGTCACTGTCGCGAGTCATAATCGCGCCAGGCTCAAAGCCCGCGGTACATCCCACGCGATAGTGACTAGCGATACGATCACAGTCGCGCCAAACCCAAAACTCGCGGTACAACCGCCGCGATAGTGACCGGCGATAGTGCCCTTGGCACTATCGCGTGGCACTATCGCGCCACACCCCCGACCGCCCGAAAACTTAGCCAAAAAAGAAAACGAGCGCGAGGTTTAGATATTCAATGATTATATAACTCATATAGCATTATAACATTATAAGAATGATCATGCGCATATAAAGGACATCATTTACTCACATAATTACAGTTAATGAAATGAGAGGAACAAATACTTACCTTAAGATTTTTCGGGTGTTACAATATGAATTTGGTTCATATATGTAAGTTTGTTATTCCTGCATATATGATTTTGGATTTGGGGTGCATATCTGGGACTTTTATGTGCATATATGATATTGTACTCAATTGCAGTATATGAAAACTGGTAGATGGTTGCATTTATGTTCTTGAATAGATAGTGCATATACGAACACATAAACAATTGGTTGTATTGTGCATATATGAAATTTGGATTTGGGGTGCATATCTGGGATTTGTATGTGCATATATGATATTGTACTCAATTGCAGTATATGAAAACTGGTAGTTGGTGTGCATATATGTTCTTGAATTGATAGTGCATAAATGAACAATTAAACAATTGGTTGTATTGTGCATATATGCAATACACGTGAATGAATTGCTTTTGCTAGAGACGATTTATATTTATTATTTCCCAGTGTAACGCCAACTTTTATTAACATCACTTGATGATAACAACGCATCTACGCTCTTACGGTTACCAGAATTGGCATATTTTTTAGGAAATCAAAACAAAACATATTAAAGTGCGATGGCAGTTAAAGCAAAACGAAGTGGACAAAGGGGTTGTGTTGATGAGGAATATGGAGACTTATATGGGGGATGACACAAACAACTGGGATAGGGGACTATACAAAGAGAGTACCAAACAAAAAAAAGGAACTCAAGGAACTACAGTCAAAGTATGTGGCGAAGATATTGTTGAGTGATGTGAACATCCGGAAATACGCAATACCGATAGACGTTCGTAGGTTTGTGACGATAGATAAACATGCAGATAGCAAAAAAGATCGTGGGTAAGATAGAAGGAATTGGTACCGTTAAGTGATTGGATGACATTAGTCAGTTTTTACTTATTGTTCCTTGCGTATTAAACATTTTGGGTTAGGTTTTTTGGATATGGTTATGTGTCAAACACTTTACGTAGCATATGGTTGTTGGTTTAATAAAAGTCTAGTTTATTAGTGATTACATTTATGACTAAGAATTAAATGCTTTCCTTTTTAACAAAAGTCAGATTGTATCAAAACCATATATTCTGAACTGATATGAAAACATTAACAAATAACAAACGTATGTGTTTCTCATCTATACTATAATATGACTATTTCAATGATGAACAAGACAAAGAATATTTTAATTTCAATAAATCCAAACACTATCAATACAAAACTTTATTCCTTTTTTAATCATGGCTTCAAACAAACCAACAAAAGAATAGGCTTCTCAACAATGGTGTAAGTCCAATTTGTGGCAATTCAAACAAAGTTATTGTCATCGACACACTAATACGGGAAAACAAGCAGCTCCTCAAAGAGCTCTATTTATAGTATCCATTAATATGATTTCATTTGGTTATTTGAAATACTTGAAAGGATGAAACATGAACTACTTGAATATATGAAATACATACAACGATGGTGTGCAACCATCATAAAGACCACTTTATTAGTGGTAAGTAATGGATGACACCGTATGAAATAACTTGACCGTATATAATATTAGATTTTCATTTGTGAACTAAGTTGACTGTATAAGATTTTAGAAGTTCATAAATCAAAACAGGTTTCCCTAATTTAACATTTTAATGGCTTAATGAAATTTCATATGTGAACAAAACAAATCTTCTCCATTCAATCAACAAATAACACTATAAAACCATGTCATTTCTTAAAAAAAGAACTAATATAGTCTAAGATGCATAAAAAACGAAATACTGAACTAGGTACTCATGAACGAGAAACTGTCTGGCAATTGCGAGAATCATGACCGATGCACTGTCCACATTTCTGACATTTGCGTTTGGGCTTTTTACTCTTCAACTGAATCTTCTCAGACGTACTAACCAACCTCTTACCGGTACCACATCCCTTGTTTCTAAGGACAGGCGGGGGTAATATGCCCGCTTCATTTGGAATTGGCACACCAAAATACTCCATAATTGCATCCGTTTACTGCTGTGATGGATCTTCATATGGTAGCTGAGTATTTATCTCATCTTTTATATCTTCAAGAACTTGAGAAACCTTACCTAACCATGGTTTATCATTGTGAATCCGGCTTACAATATCATCCATTTTTTAATACAAACCATTTATCAGTTTCTCTTTCTCTGAATCAACCTCGCCATAATGAACACGAGCGGTTTGTATATGCACATGAACCAACTCCTGGGTCCATCTTCGCACAACATAATGATCCGGTATGGAATCAACCTTCTCATTAATCAAAACTTTTAGTGCATGTCGACATAAATACCCATTCCGGATAAAAAATTTACATTCACAATCATCCGTGTTATTTGAAGCTTGGCGCGTCACCTAAATAACAATACGCAAAAACAAACAATAAATAAAACAACAAACTACTAAATAATAATAAATACTAAAAAAAGGGGTGTGGAATAATACCTTGAACATAGCCTTCGCAATAAAATACTTAGGGGTTGTTTTTTTTTTTTAAAAAACCTCTTAATGGCTCTTAAGTCTGAATCATTCAGACCTTTTTACACACCACCTCTTATTAATCATAACTAAAATAAGACTTCAGACTTTATACCACTTAAAAAACAAACGGCACCTTATTATTATGACTGATGACATACGTCTTCACATCACCTGAAAGTTCGACCCCCTCAATCCCGCAGTACAACGTGGCCTTCTTAACCTCTTTCTGAAAATCAAAAAATATTGCTCGCGTGTACACCCTCGACGCATGCAATTCGATTCGATAAGGACTAAAAAGACGTGGATACATAGTCCTCGTAAGATTCTCATTAATAGATTGTTCTTCACGTTGCTTCTCAAGTGCATTGTCAAAGTTAGTGAGGAACACTACAAGATCAAAGTGAAACGATATATACATATTGAAAAATGCATTTGCACTTTCAGATCTTGATGTCGTTTTCATAAGACCGAACATTGGATTATCATTATAGAAAGCAGGTATCCATGAATGACGAATATCATACATCTCTTTGAACCACTCATCATCAACAAGGTCATATTCCTCAATCATACTATGCCACTGCCTCTCGAAATCTTCAGGACTAATACGAACATTCCACACCAGTTTGTTTATCACCCGCTTAAACTCAGGATTCTGGTTTAACGCAACACTTATCTAACAAATGCAACAATCAAAGATGTATAATTACTTTTACTAAATATTTATGAAAATAAATTATTATAGGAATACAATATAAAAACAATGTCAACTTACCTTCGATGGAACCTTCTTCATTAAGTGCCACATGCATAATCGGTGTCTTGATTTAGTGAACACATATGGAACGGCTTGTTTCATCGCTGAACATTGATAAGTTATCACAACCAACGGTTGTCGCTCGCAACATTTCAAAAACTCCCTCAATACCCACTTATAATTCTCGATGGTCTCCCCAGCAATGAGAGCAGCACCAACAACAACAGAATCTTTATGATTATCAACAGCCAGGAAGGGTAGAAATGACAGAGCATGCCTATAAATATTTTTAAAAAATAGTAAAAATCACATAGAATAATGAAAATATTAGATTGGTGTAAAATTACTTACTCGTTCGTCCTGTATGTAGCATCGAACGACATAACATCTCCAAACTCTCTGTAGTTAAGTTGAGCAAATTTATCGGCCCAAAAGATGGCATGTAACTCACGTTTATTACACTTGTACTCAAAAAAATATCCACTATTAATATCCTTCCGGTTTGACATCTTATTAATAAACATCCTCCCATCCTTGTTCCCAACAAATAAACCAAGATCTCTCTTAAAATTATGGTACTCAACAACTGTACATCTATTGTGTTCATACCCACCATTCAACGCAGTTTACATTCTATGAGCCCTTGTTGCACCCACCTTATAACTAGAACTATTTAAAAGTTTCTTATAATCGGTATACTGCATTTTTCTATTCTTATGTGAAAATCTACGATCGTTATTGTTAAACAGAACGTGATTATGAGCTTCAACAAACTTATATACCTCGTATTGAGACTTATCCTTTGTCAGGTGAATTTTAACACATGCATTACACCCTGACCGTTTAACATTCGAGTTACGCTAACGCCTATCACCAGGACCCAATTCAAGTGTATCGAAATTTTTCTTTGTCGGATTACCTTGCTTACTACAGACAAACCATCTAGTATAAATAAAGTCATCCTTATTTGTCTTTTTAGCATTCAAACGAACATCAAAACCTGCAATATATGCATATTTCCTATACATTGCCTCCACTTCATTGTAGGATGAAAACACATCATTCAACTTTGGTTTCATTTGATCAGGCACGTTAGGAATCCAAAACTTTGTTCCATCATCAGCCTCAATGACTTCATCCATGTCTTCATCGTCTAAAAACTAACAATAAACTTGAAAATCAATTGACTAATAATCTTACTACTACATATTAACATACTGTAAATTGTTCATATATGAACATTCATGATATTTGAAAAACTAAATTACTCTAGAACATTTACGAATGGCAATGTCAAACCTCCATTAAACCAGTCTAAGTTGATCATTTATGAACATGTATGTGACTAAAAAAATTATAAATAAACTAGGTCAATAATAAATGACATTGCCATACTTCAACTTTATGCATACTATAACTTGTGCATATATGAATATGAGTATGACTAATAAAAACCTAGGATATTCATATGAATGCCACTGTTACACCTCGACATAATGCCTAAAGTAGCTTGTTCATGTATGAACATGCATGGGATTTGACAATTAACTATATCAGTGATGAATGACACAGTTACACCTTGACATCATTCAAAATTTAGCTTGCTCATATATGAACATGCACGGGATTATCCTTACACAGTTACACCTTGACACCAGGCATGTTGGGTTCTTGTTGGATCAAGATACATTATCCATAAAGTCGATTGATATATGAACATGCCTCGGATTTGATAGTAAAAATGTAAAAACCGTCCTTAATCCAACAAGAACCCAACATATCGTTCAAGAAAGATCATCAAAAACCTGAATACACCAAATACATACATGAATTGAACTAAAAAACAAAAGTGTACCATTCACACAGACATCGTTCAAACTTCGGTCGTTGTTACTGCATGATGGCCGGTTATAAACATCTACATACTCAAAAGAAAAATCTTCAATCCCATGGGAATGCACATCGGCACCCGTCTGGGTATGAAAATCATCAACGGTCTGTGTTATATCCTTACACAAGTTTCGATCTTCAACTGGATACGAATTTGCATTATGATACTCACCGGAAAACTGATACATGGCTAAACCTGGTTCGTTTGGATTGTCGGACATGATAAAAAAGGAGAGAATTTACAGAAAAATGTTCCTATATTATAGGAAGAAGACGATTGATATAATGAAAAAATCAAATCAAATCAAATCAATCAGATCATTATAATGGTTTAAAATTAAAAGAATAAAATCTCTAAAAAATCTCCCTCTCCATATTTATCTCCACGTGATGGAAGAAAAAATAAAATATTAGAAAATTTTAAATTTCCAAATTACAAATTTACCCTTTCTCTAAATCTGTTATGATTAACAAACCAAAAACTTTTTTGCAATCCTATTGGTCTAAATTGGTTAACAAAGTTAACACTAAATTTTGGGTTAACAAAAGAATGACCCTCTCTCTCTCTCTCTCTCTCTCTATATATATATATATATATATATGGGGCATTTCAAGGGAGATCTTCCTATTTTGTGGTAACTATGAGATCTAATCTCATCCATCCATCTTAGTAATCAAAGATTTAAAATAAATAAGAGATATATTAATTAAAAACACAATTTTAGGTCATTAAAATAGGTAAAAAGGGTAAAATTGTCAAAAAACTTTATAATTCATTGTGATCTAATTTAGGCGGGTCCGATAATTTTGGAATGAAATCAGACGAGATTATCTCAAAATATTGAAACTTATCATTCAATCAAACTTTATTCCGACGAATACCCAAAATAAATTATGTTATACTGTGATTACCAATGTGATACACTCAAAGTACATTGTGTTACATTGTGATTAGCATTGTGTTACACTATGATTACTATTGTGATGCACTCAAAGAACATTGTGTTACACTGTGATTAACATCGTGTTACACTCAAAGAACATTGTGATTAACATACAAATGTGATACCCATTATGATACGATGGGTAATACCAACTGTGGTACCACTATGATACCAAATGTGTTACATTGTGATTACCATACAAAATCCTATATTTTTTCATCTTTTTCCCCATGTTGTCTGGAAAATTTGTGGGACAATGAAACAGAGGAATGAGATAGAGATCCCAGAATTCGTCTGCGTCGATGGAGATGGAGATGGAGATATGGAGTTTTCAGATCTGGGTTTGATAGAGCTGCAGTCGAAGCCTCACGATCTGGGTTTGATAAAGAAAAAAACATTTCAGGCATGTTGCTGAAAAAGTTGAAAAATCAAGATCTAAAGGAGCAAGGAAGACAAAATCAAAATCAAACCTAACACCCAACTTTAATCGATGACCCCAAATTCATTATCGAATCCATCAGCTTCAAATAAGAAAGCAGAAATATGATGTTCCTATTCCTATGGATAACGAAGCCATCTGCACTCTGATATTCCTATTCATATTCCTCTGGTTTCAACCTCTGTGGTCAAAAAGAAAATGGTGGTGGTCATAGCAAGAGGCGGGTGGTGGTGCCGGAGGTGAAGAGAGGGGCTCGCTCGACAGAGATGATAAGTGGTCATGGGGGAGGGGTTGGTTCCCGTAGATTGTGGCCGACGGTGGAACTTACAATAGTAAATTAGGGTAATTAAAATTAGAATAGGTAAGCGTGTGGAAGGAATTTGGAATGTGTCAAATATGGAATTGATTTTTTTTTTTGTAAAAAGAAAATTCAAATTATCAATTTATCAAATTATCCTTTTATTTTATTTTAAAAACAAAATTAATTATATTAAATGAATGGCTCACGTTGGATCTCACGGTTACTACAAACTATATATATATATATATATATATATATATATATATATAGTTTGTAGTAACCGTGAGATCCAACGTGAGCCATTCATTTAATATTCATTTAATATATATATATATATATATAGGGGAGCGATCAAATGGAAACCACTCTAATTTTGAAAACCGTGAAAACCCTCGATTTCATTGGTTAATTTAATGAAATTGTTTCATGAAATTGTTTCATGAAATTGTTTCATATAATTCTTTTATTGATGAAATGGTTGTATATATTTGTGTTTTTTATGTAAAAATGAAAAAGTTTCATCAGACTGCGAAAATACATGAAACAATTTCATCAGAATGAGAAAAATAGATGAAACTACATAAAAAACACAAATATATGAAACAATTTCATTAACAAAAGAATTAAATGAAACAACTTGATCATATTAAACAACTTTATGAACCAATTTCATTAATTTAATCAATGAAATTGACGATTTCCAAAGTTTCCAATCTAATATGGTTTCCAATTGAAACCACCACTCTATATATATATATATATATATATAGAGAGAGAGAGAGAGAGAGAGAGAAAGGATCAAACAAAAACAGTAACTATTTAAAAGAATACGAGAACTAACAAAATCATTAGTGATTTTACATTAACGTGCAAAAAAGCCACGCGAACCTGAAGCTGCGGCCAAAGTTCTTTTTTCGTGTGTTAATATAAAATCACTAATGATTTTGTTAGTTCTCATGTTATTTTAAATAGATATTGTTCTCGTTTGAACCCGACTCTCTCTCTATATATATGTGTGTGGTTGCTAGCTAGGGTAGATACTAGATAATGTGTATATTCCTTGGTTAAGGTTTGACGTTTTGGTAACACACAAAATATAGCAAACGTTGTAGAAGGGATCCTTATCCTATATATTACTCATCATAAGTTTCATTTTCATGGAAATTGCAAATCATTGACGCCAAATTGGAATCTTCTTTTTCTTGTCGTTCTTGAAGAAATTGCATTGGTTCACAAGCAAATATTGTTAACTTTCATGATCAAATTCCAACACCTAAAATATTTTATAATTAAATAAATTTAATAATATCCATTTGGGTTTATAAGATTTTCTAATACTAATTTATTTACTAATATATTTTAGATGTAGTCAACAATTTACTCACAAATTCACGTCGAATGGTGTAGAAATACCCAACAAACTTTTCTATTTTGATTGATCAAGTTCCTGAATTTTATTTTGAATGAATAAATTATATTGAACTTTCTCATTTTAAATGATTAAATACTTGATTTTATTTTGAATGAATAAATCATTGAACTTTCTCATTTTAAATGATTAAGTACCTCATTTTTTAAATAAATAAACCATCGAACTTTTAGAAATTAATTAATTACATCATTTTAACCCAAAAAAAGTTATAAGCAACCGGCTAAAAAACCTTAAATCAGTTTTATCATTCCCAAACCCTAAATCATTTTGATAGTGCGTGGAATACACCTATAGACGTGTGCTAATTGAATCCCAAGGCAAGTATACAATGAGACCCAATATCGTCTTTCAAGTAATAAAGTGGTAAAATACCGAATATCGTCCCACAGAGATTGTTGTAAAAGTACAATAAAAGTGTAATGAAAGAGATGATTTCATATGGCGAATTTGAAGACTTTGTTTGGTTTGGTTGACAGTTAAATTAAGATAACAGAGAATAAAGATAGCAAGGGTGTAAGACTTGTGGTGAGTATCAAATGCAAGTTTCTGTGGACCAATGCTGTCGGAATGCTACAGCATTGTGTCTCTCAGCAACTATTTCCACCACCTACTTTAAGAACGATCCTCTCGGATTCAGCCGTAACACTTGGATTTAGCTTCTACCAGGCACATCTCTGTGCAGTATCAGAACCAGTGATAGTGTTGAACGGTGCTCTTAAAGTATATGGATAAATAAACAAGTTTATTAAAAATCACTCTCTCGAGTTAATTCCCATATCATCCAAGTTGACATGTTCCAAGTGGCTCATCTCTGAGTCCACTACACTTTAACACTTTGACTCGTGATCAACTCGTCGAGAATATATCGATTAGAAAAACATAGTTGCCAAATTTCTTGGTAAGCAACTTTTCCAAGTATACTTCCTATGTCATTCGAATTGTCGTGCATTAATGTGGCTCATCTCTGAGTCCACTACATTTTACCACTTTCAAAGCGATCAATTCGTCAAGAAGTGCGTTTGGATTTATAAAACTTAGAATGAAATGGTGGAACATCGTTATTGAGAAACGACGTCCACTTTCTTTTGATTTAAAAACTCACCATTTGCCTCACACCCAAGCTAATGAAATTAGCTACTCATGACGGAAATTAAATTGCAAGAAATATAAAGAGCGGAAATTAAAGACATAAAGTAAATTGCGTAAAGTAAATGACAATAATAAATTATGGAATGTAAATGCGATAAGCGTAAATAAATAAATAAATACAAGAAAGCAAGAAATAAAGTAAATACGAGACTTATATTAAAATGATTACGAAAATGTAACAATCGGTTTATGAAACCGATTGGGTCTTGAGAGCCAAAAGCTTTTAGCTACTTGGAACTTTAGAGTACTTGCTAACTTAAAGTTTGAGAGAATAATCACTACTTGAGATTATTTACTTGCACTCTAAACAAACACCTAAACCCACCTATTTATACAAAAGAAATTGGGTAATAACCATTGGGCAAAGACTAACTTGGGGCCCAAGATTACACAAAAGACAAAGCTAGAATTAATAAAGTGTTTTTGACATTTTCCCAAAATCAAATCTAATGATTTCTTCAAAAATCAGCAGCCCACAGTTTTAACAAAAGCCTGGCCCAATAACCATGACAGCTGGATCCATGAAGCCCATCCAAAAGTCTGCTGCCATCCAATGTTGCGGGAATGCTGTGACTAACTGCTGCAATATTTGAACAATAAACATAAAATAAGCTACTATTTAACCAAAAAATGAGTTTCACTACCACATTAAGCCTCATAAAGAAATATGGAAAATAACATATAAAAAAGACTCAAATTAGGGATTTGAAAATAAAACAATTATCCTAAAAGAGAGAAAAAAAGTGAAAATGCATTAATTTCTCAATGCATATCACATTTAAATCACACGCACCCAACGTTAATGCTGACCTTCGCCACCCCTTGCACATCGTCATCCGCTTTCTATCACCGACCATCACCGTCGTTGTCCACTACCACCGATGAACCTCTTTTTAATCATTGTTTTTGTCTTTCGATTCTCGCATTTTTTATTTGTTTATACGCACTCCGTTAAATTGTTGTAAAAGAGGGAGAATCATAGACAAAAAAAAGGGATAAAAAAGGGGGATCGATGGTATGGCCAACGACGTCGATGAGCAATATAGAGAACGAACAACAATGGGCGGCTAAAGGTGGCGAGGGGGAGTGATGCTGCTGGGGTGCGAGGGGTTTGAATGACTTAATTAGGTTTGTGAACGGTAAAATCGATTAAGGTTTTTTTAACTTAAAATGGTTCCTAGCCAGTTACATATAGCTTTTTTTAGATTTAAAAAAAATGTTGGTAGTCAATTTTTAGAATAAAAACGTTCAAGAACTTAATAATTCAAAATGAGAATATTCAATATAAAACAAGTTCAAAAACATAATTATTTAAAATGAAAAAGTTTGAGACTTTTCCCGATTAAGACCATAATTATGGAAATGATGTAGTAATTTGTACGAAAAAGAGAGTTCTTTTCCAAGTACATATATTTCCTAAAATAATAAGTTTCACACTTCACATTTTCAACCGATTTCTGACCACCATCAAATCATATATCTATATATACAAATGTAACATTTGAAATCGAAACTGAAACATCCCAAGTCGTAGGTTTGATTTTCTTGTTTCTGCTTTTATTTAGTCAAATGCAATGCTGGAAAATTTGGGGAATTAAAGTTGGGTGTGCTTCCTTTTTGTAGCGACTTAGAGTAAACAATTAATACCTTGAGAACAAATAGGATTATTATGGCTAACAAAAATTCAACCATTGACACTGTCAAGAAACGACTCTTTGCCACATACCATATAAAAAAATCCACTACAAAACAAAGAAAACCATATTATGAAAACGATTGTGAATGATATATTAATTATTATTTTCCACTCAAAATTAAATAAACGATTTAAAAAATCGTATGAATGTGAAGAATATAATAGAACGATTGGAGTTTAAATATGAAATGACGATTTGTCAAAGAAGGCCATTTTGTTTATATAATTAATAATATGTGTTACATCACCCTCCTTCTATTGCTTTTTGTTTCTTTAAGACGTTTACTCGGTAAACTTCAAAAGTGAGGTTTGAAACATTAGTAGTTTTCTTTGTAGGTACGTAAGAAACCATAAGGGAATAGATTATATTCTTTTGTATATTTGAAAATTTTGAAACAAACCCAATAAAGGAAAAAAGAAGGATCACGTCGGTCGTGAGAAGAAAAAACACTTGGAAATTTTTAACGGGTGTTTGATCATCGATCTTTAAGTTGGTGAACCATAGGTTTAGTCGACATGCTCACAAGTTGGTTCAAAATTCAAATATCCGTACTTATAAAAAAAGGTTTCGTGCGTATTTTTATATGAATCTAAATATATAGTTAATAATTCATTTGATTATCTATCCGTTTGAAAATCAATAATTAGTGAACAACCGATAAATTTTAAATTGTAGTTCATGCCCGTTAGATATTAATCGATAATTTCATATAAGTTAAACGCAATAAACCAACTCTAATCACTACAAGGAAAAAGATGACAAGATGTATGTTTTATATACAACAAATTCATATAGAAATAAAAAGTTTCGCTCCTTTTCGATTCCAATTTTTCTTAACTTTAAAAGTAATTCATGATTTGAAAATTTCAAATTATCGGTTTATTTGTTCTTGTCTTTTAATCGATGTCATATTATAACGTTAACAAACTTTAATGTTTAAAAATTGTAACTACTATTTTTCTTAAACTTGGATTTAGATGATTTCACCTGTTCGTGTACCAACTAATTTTGATATAACCTATTTTTATATAATTTGAATTTCAAAACGAAATGCAAATTGGAACATGTCCTCGTTCAATTTCGTTTGCCAACCCACTTTTGGTCACAAGAAATGACGTTACATTCACTTTACCCTTCCTTTACCATGAAAATATATAAACATTCTAACTTCAATTTATAGCGTGTTTTAATGACTTGACTGAAAGGACTATTTCTTATATGTTTTAATTATAGTTTTATTTAACTTAAATTACAATGAAGGGGGTCCCTGTTGACGACACTTAGTTTGTCCTACACCAATATTTGATTTTGAGATTAATTAGGGTTTTCTAGAAGAAAACCTCTTCCATCTTTTTTCATCTATTTTCTTCTTCTTACGTCAAGATTATTGGTCACATACGCTAACTTACCCATCAAGATTACCAATATTAATGTCGTTTCATAAGACATATTTCATACTACGTTTTATAATTAGAGCAACATATTTTCTAATCGAAATTGATTTTGAATACATGAAAATGTCATCTTTAAAAAATGTATATATTTTATTTCGTTTAGCCTTTTTATTTAATGTTTTCTTGGGAAGATTTTGGGAATTTTTTATAAATGTCACTACTAGAAAAATGTGAAATACCGACGGCAAAAAACAGTCGGTATTTACCGACGGCAAACCGACGGCTTACCAACGGTATCTTTTTAATTTTATTTTTTATTTATTTTTAATAAGTCGTCGGAAAACCGTCGGAAAAATTAGTGAAATACCGACGGCTTACCGACGGTTGTTTTTTTCATTTTATTTTATATTTATTTTTAATAAGTAAATACCGTCGGAAAACCGTCGGTAACTGGAACCGTCGGTAAGCAGTCGGTAGTTGTCGTCGGGAAACCGTCGCTGAATATTACCGACCAGCTTTTTACCAACGATCATTCCCGTCACAAAACCGTCGCTAAAGTCTTTTTCCGACGGTTTACCGACTGTTTCAGCCGTCAGTAATATGATTTATTTTAGTAGTGTGTATTATTTTGGGATGGGGTGTTTCATTGTCATTTTGACAAATTAAGATATGCCACGGGTTCACGGCATATCCGCTTCCTCTGCTTAGATACGGGTTGGATACTCGTGATACGTATTGGGATAGTATTCTTAGACGGCTATGATCTGATAATTCTGATTGATTGTTTATTGACAACCAAAGTGTAAATATTAATTGTCTCACTTGATCGAAGCCTTGAGAGACAGATAAAGCATAATTAAAACGTTTGCTTGAGATCATCCTTCCACATCATCATCCATAAATAGTTTTTCTTCAAACTAAAAGGAAATATGAGTTATTTTTTGTTACAAATGTGATACGGTTTTTAAATTTTGATCCAATTAAACTACTTTGTAGTTTATAATTGATTGCCACGAAATTTTGTAACAAAAAGACATACTTGGCTAAATTGGGCAAGCTTTGTCTCCCTAATAGTTTATAATGAACTTTAGTTGATCCTAAAAATAATGTAGTAGCTAATCTTAAAACTAGAAAATGCACACACATAAAAAAAATTAAACCTACAATATACCCTAAAAATAAAGATTCAATGGCTCTAAGGGGTTGTTTGTTTACTTCTTAATGGTTTCATTAAGAGACGACATCTGAATCGCTAAGAGATTTTTTCCGCTATTTTTCTTAAATCATAAAACACATGAACATACCTGGAATGAACGCAACAACGACATCAAATGTTATGAATTCAATCATATATAATGACGTCGATAGGAGTGTGATTGGTGGAATCGTGTCGATACGGGAAACACATAATATGGATGGAGGATATTCAGTTAAGGCGGTTTGTATGTAAGTGCATACACACATGTTCGATGTGATATTTAAAAGTAATAATGTTCATATTTATTCATATGAATATGATGTCAGTTAAGGTAACATAAAGTTAACACATGTTCGAGATGATATTGAAAAGTAATATTGTTCATATTTCTTCATATGAATATGATGTCAATTAAGGTAACATAAAGTTAGCACATGTTCGAGGTGATATTTAAAAGTAATATTGTTCATATTTCTTCATATGAAGATGATATTTAAAAATAATAATGTTCATATTTCTTTATATGAACATGCATGAACCGAGGATTACGATTCTTTTGAAAGAATAATGTTCAAATATATACAGATTCATGAGCACTAATGAACTGAGAGTTACGATTCTTTTGAAAAAAACATTAATTAAAAGAGAATAAAAACTTAATATTTCATTAATTTTTTCCCAAAATACCCTTATCACTATAGTTCACTTCTAATTTTTCATTAATTGTACATTTATTAAGGCTTTTAAAAAATATTCAATCTTAACCATTGATTTCCAAGATCAAAGGCTTATAATGGTTCATAAAGTTAACACAAAAAATGTGGTTAACAGAACCTGACCCTATATATATGGTCAGGTTCAAACGGGCCACATAATTTATTAATTAAAAAACAGCATAAATAAATTCTTTTTTTAAAAATTAGGATAATTACAATTTGAATGGTATACATCCTTAAAAATCTCATAATATCTTTTAAATTTATTTATTTTTTAATTTTAATAAATTCATAATTTTTTTTTATCAAATTCATATTATTATTTCTAGATAAAATCATAATTTTCATCAAATATCACATGTGATATCCATAACTAATTCATTATTTATTTCACCATTTTTTTCTCTATTTTTTAGATTTACGTTTTGAATCAAATGTGATTAACTTCGTTTAACATGCGATATATTATTATGTATCACATATGAACCCACTAGATGAATTTTTGTAAATATCACATATGATAATATATGTATGAATATAAATGACAAATAATCACATGTGATAATATTTACATCACAAAAAGATCTATAAATATACATAATCACATATGATTAACTAAAATATATACAATTATTACATGTGATAATATTTACATCACAAAAAAATCTATAAATAGAAGTATACGTGCTAAAATATATACAATTATCACATGTAATAATATGATATGTGATATGCATAAATATTTATATAATGATATCACGTGTGATATTTGGTTAACATTGTGAATTTTTTTTAATTAAAAGTATATTTAGAAAAAAAAATAATAAAAAAATTAATAAATAATTGAAATTAAAAAATAAATAAATCTAAAAGATATAATGAGAATTTTAAGGATTTATCCAATTTAAAATGATAATTATTCTATTTTCTAAAACTATTTTTTATTTTTTATTTTTTATTTGTGGTTTTTTTTAATTAATAAATTATGTGGCCAACATTCCTTCTCACCTTCTCGCAAATTAGTCTGCTTCTCGCATTATCTTCCCCCCTCCCCTCTCTCTCTCTCTCTCTCTATATATATATATATATATATATGACAACGTTAAACATACAGATACAACATTATCTATACTATATTATAAAGCAGACATAAAAAACTCTTAAAAACAAGTCTTAAAGCTTAATGTACAATTATTTAATGCTAATTACTTAAAAAACAACCATTAAAGCTGTATGTGCTATATTTAATGCTATTTATTAATTTTCAATCATTATCTCTAACCATTTTAACTCACTTAAAATCATTTCTCACTTTAACTTCCTTAAAATAACTCTCAACATAATTAAATATAGTATAAAAATCAAATTTTAAATATAAAAAATCTAAAATATAATTAAAAAAATCTGAAAGAATATTTTATAAAAAAATTATATTATTAAACCAAAATAAATTACATTATATTATTAAGTCTAGATTAAACAAATTTATATAAAAAATCATTATCACTCTCTCACAACCATCCAAAATCGTAATGTAAATCGACAAAAAACAGAAAATAAAATGAAACATTAAAATCGTGATGTATCTAGCTGCATTGCGCGAATACACTTCTAGTATTATGTAAAATTGATAACCAAACAATAACTTTGACGCTCTCGAAATTACAAAAAAACATAAAGATGAAATCTAGCTAGTGCATAAGACAAGATTGAAGGTTCAGTTTCTTAACTTCAGAATCAATATTGAATCGCATTGCATTGCACTAGTATACTTCCATCGTATTAAAATACAAACAATGCAGTGAAGTAGATGGTCCCAAAGTTTAATATCATACACCACAACAAAATTGGTTTTATAAAATGTCTACGCTTTTTAATAAAATTCTTTACAAAACTTAAGCTTATAAAATCAAACAAAAAAATGTCATATCTAAAAGTGTTATAATAGGTTTACATAATGCTTTTAGACGTTTCAATAAATTTTTAGGTCGTTTTTGAAATAATGTGTCGTATTAGCTAGCTATTTTATATGACTATTTTTGAGAAATAATCTATAAAAACAAATGTCATATAAAAAGATGGTTTTATTTATAAGACACTTCTCAAAAATGTCTTAAAATTAGATAATACACTTTATTGCGAAAACATCCTAAAAAGCTTGTTAAAAACACTCAAAAGCGTATTGTTATATTTTAAGATAAACTCCTTACAGTTTGGTCTTATAAACTTAAGTTCTATAAAATATTTAATTAGAACACTTAGCTAGAGACATTTTAGATATCCTATAAAACCAATTTTGTTTTGATGATGAATAAATATGCATGTACATGTGGTTGATCATCAAACGTGAATTATCTTAATCGTTATCGATAATTTATGTCAACATATATAAAAACATCCGTATGTACATAATTGACAAAAAAAAACGTATTCAAACATATAATATTTTATCTATTTAATTAACCAATAAAAAAATAGATGTACATGAGAATGAAGAGACGAATGCATATAAAAATAAAAATAAAGATGACAGAGATTCTGGAGGTGGGAGAAAGACAAGTGAGAAAATACTTGGTGCTAACAGTTGTAGCATTCCGGGTTGCCTCCTTATTCTATTACTCTTTAATTTAATTTAACTAATTATATTAATTAATTATATGTTGTCATAAAGTTCTATACCTCTTTTTCCAACTTCATCTTTTTGAAAAATCCAGTGATCATTCTCTTTAATCCCCTCATCTTTCTTCTCCAGCTACTTCCCTCTTCTCTTTCTCTCTCTCTATATATCTATATCTATATCTATATATTCGTATATATTATTATCATCATCATATATATCATGTACCCTAAAGCAATGGGTAGATGAGAATAAAGAGATAAAACCAAACACCAACAACTCCACAACAACAAACTGATCGAAGCAGAAGCAGAAGGAAAAGAAAAAGGGCATCTATTCAAGAACCCTAATAATTACAATGGGAAGAGCACCTTGTTGTGACAAAGCCAATGTTAAAAGAGGACCATGGTCACCTGAAGAAGATGCCAAACTCAAATCTTATATCGAAGAACATGGCACCGGAGGCAATTGGATCGCGCTACCTCATAAGATTGGTAAGTAATCTTTTTTCGCCTTTTTAATTTTCTAGCTAATTATCCATCTACATAAAATCATACCCAAAGAATTGAAGATGATCTAATGAATGAATCATTGTTTTGTTTCTTTATGTTTAATATAAAGTAGTAGGTAGGTTTAGTCCTTAACGAATCTTGTGTAATTCGATGGTTTTAATTATAATCGATATTAGGTCTCAAGAGGTGTGGCAAGAGTTGTCGCCTTCGATGGTTAAACTATCTCCGCCCAAACATCAAGCACGGATCTTTCTCCGAAGAAGAAGATCACATCATTTGCACCCTTTATCTCAGTATTGGCAGCCGGTAATTAATCGCTAATTTCTCATCTTTCTTTAAGAAAGATTCATATTTCAAAACATATTAAACTATTAAAAGAATTATATGTATGATCAATATGCAAATATATATATATATATATATATATATATGATTAAGCTTGTGTATTTAATTTCTCGCATGATATTCCTATATATATATATATATATATATATATATATGTAAGTTGGTCTCACAAAAACAGACTGGTCTAACGTGATCCCAAGTCTATACATATATACATGGAGTACTTATATAAGTTTTTATTTGTTTTGAAGATGGTCTATTATAGCTGCACAATTACCTGGGAGAACGGATAATGATATCAAGAACTACTGGAACACGAGGCTAAAGAAAAAACTTCTGGGAAAACAGCGTAAAGATCAACAATCATTGAAGAGAAGTGGCGTAATCAAGCAAGAAATGAAGAGAGAAGTTCTTGAAGATTTCAAGACACCATCTTTATGCATGAGCATGAACCTCTATCAATCTTACTGGCCTATAGATTTCCCTAATTTGATACTCACAAACCCTAATCATCATCAAGAACAACAACTTCATGCCAAAAACCAAGATCCCATCACAAGTTTCGATCATGATCAATACCCTTTCGATACATCCTCAAATCAATCCCAATTGTTCGATCAAAACACCGAGAAACCCATCTCAACTCATGTCAATTATCATCCCCAATTGCAAAACACACCATCTTATAATCTTGTGAATGGAGATGGTTTAAATATGTTTCAAGAATTCAACAACTACCCATTTGGGATCAATGAATTGGTGTACAACAACACACAATTAGAGCAGTTTGATCATCATGGGTTGGTTGGGGGTTTGGATAACCTAATCAATGGAAGCAATTGTACAACTTCTTCTGCAGAAAGTACTCCTACTAATTGGGGAGATCATCATCCTCTTGTATGCACTCCTCAAATGATGATGACTTATGAAGATTGCAGACATGGGATGTTACAAAATTGCCCTCCTGATCATGATCATCAGCAGACTCATGGGTTTCAATAAAGATTTTTTAGGGAGGGTATATTAGAGATTAGCATGCGATATATGGTGTTGATTTCGTGATACCCATTTGAGGACAAATTGTTGTT
Organism: Arctium minus; assembly: GCA_954870635.1. Classification (NCBI taxonomy): domain Eukaryota; kingdom Viridiplantae; phylum Streptophyta; class Magnoliopsida; order Asterales; family Asteraceae; genus Arctium; species Arctium minus. The sequence continues at coordinate 11,605,489 of OX941097.1, read as the reverse complement.
GGCATTTTCATGGGGTATTTATTTAATTTGTTTTCTTTATTCACTATCACTTTCATTCTGATTTTACTGAGATTTCTTAGTATTATTCCACTTTCATTACATTCATGCAAACGTTGTTTTCTTGTATTCTAATTAATTTCTATAACATCAATTTTGGGTATGTATGTATTTCATATGTTATATAATTATTTATGTAAGGTCAGGGTTCAGGGGAAAATCGCAAAAAAATAAAAACCGAGTAACACCCTGACAATCATTCATCTCGACGGTAGTACATGTGCATAATAGTAATTTGTAACATGTGCATGAAAACCTAAAAACAACTTCAATTACTTGTATTCACATGTATATATCGTCCAAATGAACGACTATCGGGGTATTCCTCAATTTTTATTTTTTTAAGATTTTCACCTGAACCCCCCCTCTCTCTCTCTCTCTATATATATATATATATATATATATATATATTGATTCGTAATTCGCCTGCGAGAAGAATTTAATTAGTACATGGTATTGCTAAGAATTAGATTAGAAGACCAGGAGTAAACTTAGTAGCGAGCAAAGATCATACTAAAATTACTTGTCTAGTTTTCGACAACATTTAGGTAACGTGATGGTTATAGTTACATGAATAATAATTACTAATTAATTAGGTAAATTACATACCAAACGATATATAATTTTGCAGTGGAGATCAATAATTACACATTTTTCGATCGGTTTCTTTCACATGGCAATCTTAAAAAAGAAAGTGACACGTTGCTTTAATTATAGAATGAAGATATTGTTTGTGATGAACCCTAAAATGTGCAACCATTGTCTTTTTCATCTTTACATCAAGTAAAAGAAGACTTGTAATCATATTTTGTTTTCCTAATAAATTATAAAGAATCTCTTAAATATTTTGAGAATTCGAAAACTAATTATTTTATGTAATATTTATGATGAATAACGTATAAAATAGTTGGTTCATAAATTCTTAAAAAATATTTAAGGTGTTTAAATGAACCTCACTCTATTACAATAAAAAGGTCAAAGTGGGATGGAAAATCATTTTATGTTATGAACAAGGAAAACCAACTATTCATAATGAATATTCTTAAACATTTACATATCAATGAGTATCCATCTATCATATGATGATATTCATGAGATTTAACATGACTTGGTTGTTTTCCGTTCTCAAATATTTGTTTCTTCGATTAATCTGCCAATGTGTATTTATATATATTATATATAGAGAGGAAGATTCAATTAAACAAGAACGCTAACTATTTAAGAAAACAATAAATCATGTACAAAATCATATATGATTCAGCATTAACGACCCAAAAACTGAACGCGGACGACTTTGCTCGCGACTTAAGTCGCGGGCAAAATCGATTGAATCATATATTATTTTGTACGTAAAACATATATATGATTTTGTATGTTATTAGGTTATTCTCGTGTTTTCTTAAATAGATATTATTCTCGTATGAATCCACCCTCTCTATATATAGATATAAATATAGACGGAGAATGGCATGCAATGTATATATTTTGTTAAATTGGCGACACGTTGGTGGGCAAGTAGGGCAACCAAAAATGGCTGCATTCTTTTATATTTATCTTCATGGCCGTAAACACCAAGCAGAAGCACTCAATTCTCATCCCCGACACCCATAAAGTCACTCCATTCCATGCACTGCCAATATTTTCCCAGAATTAATTGGAATTCACATTAATTTGGAACATATTTTATTGCATAATGTACAACTTATAATTAGGGTATTAATAATAATAATAATTACGATTTCATAATCTCAGCTCAATTATGGAAAAAGATTACCTTTTTATCTTCATATATGTTTGTATGTGAAGGTGCGGACCTACATAAAAGGATACGGTTCGTTGTAAGAGAAAAAATATTATGTTTATGAAATGTGTCATTGTATTCTCTTGTTTTTGAGACAAAAATGTTGGTGCAAGACTTTAATCGTGAAAATGTTAAGCATTCCCGCCTTTCTACAAAAGGCCTAGGTTTGATCCCATTATTGACAAATTTGTTGGTTTTTAGCTTAAATTTTGGTGTTCTTTTTATATATTTCTTCTGCTTTGAAAATATATGCTAACAAAGGCTCGAATGTGATTTGACTGTTTTTTTTTTTACTTTGTTCTTGTTTGATCATCTCTCTCTCTCTCTATATATATATATATATGTGTGTGTGTGTATGTTTTTTTTCAAGTATATAATATTTATATACGCCAAATGCAACAAATAAACTCACACACATACACACATAAAATTGTAAAAATCTTAAGAACTAGTGTATTTAGTGTTATTTCATTAAAAAAAATTCATTTAAAACTAGGATTTAGAATATTTATTAACATATATTTGTTTTACATTTATTTGTTTCACAAGTAAAAAAGTTTCACATTGTGATTTGAATATATATGAAGCGATCACATTATGAAACAAATATTTGTTCATCAATACATTAAGGGGTTGTTTGTTTTTCTAAAAAAATCTCTTAATCTCTCTTAAGTCTAAATCGTTCAGACCTTTTTACACACCACCTCTTATTAATCATAACTAAATTAAGACTTTAGACCTCTTAAAAAACAAACGACACCTAAGTGTTTAGATGGGAAGAAATAAGTGAAACAATACCTTAAAGTAAAATTTTCACAGTTATCATAATATACAGAGTTTTTATTTGATTACGCCATTATATTTATATAATGGTAAAAATATTTTGTATTTATAGAGCATTTTTATTTAATTATTCAATTGATTTTTGGTTCTTTTTATTCCAAAGGAAAATTTTGTTTTCCACTTTTGGTTATCGATTTCCTTTTTAAACATTGAAAAGGACTCGTTGTTTAGTTCTATATGATATGGGTAAAATTATCGATACAAAAAAGTATTTGTAATTGATACTAACAAATTGGACTATTTTGGGGAATGTTTTTGCAAAAGCAAACAAATAAAAATCATCTCAAACTCTATGTTCTATTCCTATCCCACCAATCATAGGTTAGATTATATATTCATTTAATTCATGATTTTATTCTCACTCTTCAATAAAATGCAATGTTTTTAAAACTGAGTTAGATTATATATTTATTTAATTCATGATTTTATTCTTTCTCTTCAATAAAATGCAATGTTCTAAAAACCGAGTCAACCCGGCCGGTTGAACCGGGAACCGGTGAAGAGACCGGGTCAATTGCGACCGGGTTGATGTCATTTTATGACCCGGATTGAACCGGCCGGTTCTATTAAAAAACCGGTTGAACCGGTCATAACGAACCGGTTGACCTGGTAACAAGCCTGTTCCTGACATTTTATAGGCCCTAGACGAGATGTAAAAATGGGCCCTCGATATATTACTACGAAATTATTTTAAATATATTATTTATATCATCAAAAATAACATTGAATTCTATAAATACTAATAATTTATGTAAAACCGTTTTTCCTGGTATTCCAAGCGTAAGATCAATCAATAATTATTTCTAAATTAATATTATATATCATATCATTTTTACATATCATCGTCAATTTGTTCCACCATTAAAGGCATCTTATGATATACCTTTAATATATAAATTGAAATCATTTTAGGTCACTATGTTGACTATTCCGAGTAACACTTTAAGTAAATCAACATAAACCAATTAAGTTTCCACATGTTACCTGATGTTAATGGTTTTCATCACCGTTTTAACTTTTAGAGTTGAAACGAACTTTTTAAGAACTATCAATCTTTGAATCAAAAGTCTATGTTGGCTATAGTTTGAGATCTTATTCTTGTTTTAAAGATAAGAGAGTACTTAAGATTCATACATTTAATATTAGGCAATAAGAAGTCAATAATTTTTGAAAAAAAGAAGAAAGATAATTCTGAAATCCTAATATAGATATAAGTTGGGTCGTCTCACATAGTTGGTAATTGTTTTCAAAAGGTTGGAGTTTTCTTAATTAATAACAATAAATCTACTATATTTAAACACAAAAATAAAATCCATGCGGATGGAATAATCAAAACAGTATGTGGAAGATGAGTAATATAGTATATATCAAGATTTCTAGGCAAAAATAATTTTTAGATATTAGTAATAGATAAAAAAACTTAGAGAAACAATAAACAATACTATAAAATGAAAAAACAATTAATTTTTTACAAATTTTATTGTCTAATGTAATTAATTAATACATGTTTTAACCCTTAATATAATACTATTTTTTTCTATTATATACTAATTTTTTTGTCTTGTCTTTTTTATTTACAATTTTTTTAACTACTATTATATAGTATATACTTCAAAATTTTGGATTCCTATTTTCTTTGGGCCTTGGGCGTGCGCCCGGCCCGCCCTCCCCCAAGGACGGCCCTGCACGGTAACAAAAGTTAAAAACCAATAATCCAATAGGCAATACGTATTAGCGTTAAAAACCAACACTCCAATGTCTCAAGATCCATAATTTGGTTTGATCGTTATGATTTGTTTTGATGTATTTGGATTGATGAAAAAATTATGTTTATGTGTGTTTATTTAATGTTTTTGGATTGATGTAAAACTTGTTGTCATGTATTTTTAAATGTTTTTGATTGATGTAAAACTTATTGTTATGTGTATTTTTAATGTTTTAACTTGTGGAAATCAAATCTTTGGTTATATATATATATATATATATATATATATATATATATATATATATATATATATATATATAGTGTTTGGTTCATTTGAGAAATAGTAAATATATGAGAAATAGAGAATTAATCATAGTCATTCATATGGTCAAGATCGGATTTGACTAGTCAAATATTGCGGCTTTGACCGGTCAAAAGTTGCGGCTTTGACTGGTCAAAAGTTGCGGCTATCCCAAAAATAGAAGGACAATTTCGTAAATTTTACAAAACACACGGGCAGTGTTCATATATGAACATGTATAATTCACATATGAACTATATGTTCATATATGAACCAGTGCAATTCACAACTGAACTCTTTTAACTGATTCATATATGAACCTTTGTGATTCATATATGAATATGTATGAATCACAAAGATTCATATATGAATCAGTTGAACTAATTAACAGATTCATATATGAATCTTTGTGATTCATACAGATTCATATATGAACTCATCACGTGTATTTTACGAAATTACCCCTCTACCTTCTATAGATCACACAAGGAATTATCCGGTGTTTCGCGGTTAAAGCCGCAAATGTTGACTAGATGAATGACTAAGATTACTTCTTTATTTCTCATATATTTACAATTTATCAAATGAACCTCTCCCTATATATATATATGTGTGTGTGTGTGTATGCAGGAAAATGAAAATTACATGGAAATTCTTGAAATCGAATTGAACCGTGACCCGGTCACCACACCGGGTCAACCAAAAAAACGTTTTTTAAAACATTGATAAAATGTTGATTTTTCAGGACATGATCAGTGGACAAGAGATTTTTACTCGAAACAGATGGCCTACTTTCGAGCCCAACTGACCTTACTTTTATAAAATTAAGGAGGTATTTGGTTCATTTTAAGGAATCTGAATAAAAATGGAGATGCCAATGCAAGAGAACTAGAATAGGAATAAAATTTTCATTGCCCTCAATTTGGTCAGGTATGGAAATTAATGGGGGTCTGAGGTAATAAGTCCATTATATTATATCAAATCAAACCATATTACTCATTATACATCATCTCATTTCTTACCTCTTAATACCCCAACCAAATGCCTCCTAAATTATTTTGGATTAGTTTGGTTATTATTTTTAGTGGATATTAAAAGTCCATGATTCCAACTTGTGTGTGGGTATTGAATGGCAAGTACAACATCAACTTCTTTGTGATTGTATGGTAAAATGACCTTTCAAAAATGAACTTTATAATTCTTGGAAAACTTTATGAGACAAGATTGGTCCCATTAAAGAAATTTTCAAAAAGAAACAGTCACAAGCTTGTAAGAACTCTATTTGTACCCCATGCCACCGGATAGACTTGGTCATGTCATCGTAGGCACTAGCCTATTAAAACTGTATCTAACAGTACCCCAAATGTTTCCTTCGATTTAGCTTTTCTGAAAGCTCCATTTTATAATACAATACAAATACCACATGCCATGAGAACTAGTTACAACCAAAAATTCCATCTAGTTAGCTAAGTCGATCAGTAGACCACTAGGCGCTAATTAATTAACCTTCTGGCCGTGTGATGGGTGATTAGACACGTTTTTAATTAAGTCCTTAATTATGTTCCTAATTTAAAGATTTCTTGATGCTAGTAATTAACATGAATCTTTAGCTTATATATATATATATGTATATATATATATAGTTGTTATAATTTTGATTATTTGGTTTTAAATCCTTTGGATTCTAAGAATGGATTAGCAAGCACATAATGGGTGTGATCCAATCCAAATGAGATCATATGTGATATTGTGTGAGGTCAATAAAGGTGGTGGTGGTGGTGGTAGTGGAGCACAAGAATATCAATAATATATATATATATATATATATATATATATATATATATATATATATATATTTAATGCTGATCATGAGCTCAACAATATGGACCAAGTCAAGGGTTTTAATTGCTCAGTCAATACATATGCTCCAAAAGCTTTCAAAACCCAAAAAAGACAACTAAATTAAGCTCAAGTTATTATGCAAATAGAACTTAGAGAATATGTATCTAAATTATATAAATAGAATATATATATATATATATATATTAATCTTGGTAATACTATTTAAAAAAGAATTAAGAAAATCGAAGTAGAAACTCGATAAACAAAGGAAATTAAAAATAATGTGTATATAGATCAGTTTTTCTAAAAGTGTTTCTATTGCTCATATGGATATATTAATCAATTTATTCTTCTAATTCTAAAATTAAAAAAATAATATTTCTTTTATTCGAGTCCTGTAAGGTTACTGAAGATTTTTCTGGTTATTCTCCAGGGTTCCTGATATAGTACAAGTTGACTCGGACACTCACGATTAAAAAAAACATAATTATACGATCAAAAGAATCCGATTAACAAAAAGTTAATGAATATAAATGACTTCATGTGAAGTATGGTTCATTACATGACCCATTATGTTAATTAAGATATTCTTTTTTAAATATTTGCAAAAGGGATTTATACAATTTAATTAATCAAGATGCAATTTTTAATTATATTTTCCACAAAACATATAAAAATTATATATATCGAGAAATTGAAGAAAAATATAACGTCAAACCCGATCTAGATTAAAATTTTGTTAATTGGTTTTGCATTAGAAGAGCAAAATCCCAAATAAAAGTTGGTTATGGATAATATAATTTTATAACCAAAGAATTAATAAGAAATTAATTTAAGAAAAGAATAAATTAATTAATTAAAGAGGCACATGAAATGGGAGGATCCGTGATTGAAGCAAAGGGTTGTGTATGTGATGACAATAGCCTCCCGACGTTCCTTAACAGTCTTTTTCTCTTTGATTTCCTATTTCTTCTATATTCCATTCGATTGTGACATCCACTATAATATATATAGAGAGAGAGAGAGAGGGGTCACGGTTATTTTGTAACCCAGTAAAAAATTACAACTTTGTGCAACCTTTATCTAAACTATTCATTTAGCCCTTTGCATTGGATTCTCATTGATTCTCTTAATAAATTTACCTGATTTCGTCGAATTTATGCAGCAGATGCCGATGCACATAACGACTATATATGTGTGTGTGTGTGTGTCAATTTACTTGTTTGAGAAATAAGGTTTAAAATGAGCAAATGTTTGTTGTCGTTACTGTTGAATAGACCAGTCGGGTTTCAGACAAAGACACGAAACATCACTATATATATATATATCAATTTTTTCATTTTTAGAAAAAAATATTAAAATTAAGATAATATCTGAGTATTTTTGTTTGGTCAATTGTTTATAAGTTTGCTCAAAATAATCTAATGTCCTGATTTAAAATTTTAATTAATATACAATATTACGAAAAAACATTTATTAATGGAATATAAAGATTTTACTTTTTGTATGATTTATTTTCTATTCTTAAATAAATAAAAATAAAAATAAAAACATGAGAGAAAAGACAAGGAACAGCCTAGGATGATTGTTGATCATGGGCTAGAACACCCAATGGGCACAAGTTTAGGATGTTTTTAGGCTTTCACGTAAGAAATTTTGATTTGTCAATTAAAAAAAAAACAAAATTAATAACTTTTAGATAAGAAACAGACTATTCTTTTAGTCATATATGATCATTTGTTTATGACAAAGCCATCCCTTCATTGCTTAATGCATTAAGTCGGGTTATTTCCGACTCTATCATCTTATATTTTTGTGTCTTAATATAATTTGTGGTTATTTAACACCCCCCTTCTCTTAGATTTAACTATTTTTCTATATTTAATGATTAAAAATTATATAATAATATTTTATTATGGTTTTTTTAATCAGTTTTTCAACATAGGTTAATTTCTTGGACTTTAAATATCCTCTTATACCCCTCACATAAAAACACTTTAATCATTTTACCCTTTATTTACCTTTTTTTTTTTTTTCATCCCACAGCAATTAACAGAAGGACCACCATCACCACAAATCAAACACAACAAAACCTTAAATCCATGTACTTCAAATAAAAAAGATAGTTTGACTTTGACCCCACAAGAAATCGCTCCATATTTTAGTTAAGGTAGGCCCATAAAAGAAATTAGGTCACTAAGCCCATGCAATAATCTAAAGCCCATTCCTTTTAACAACTGCCCAAAAATAAATAAATATATAAAAATTTACTCTTGTTTTCTTCGGCATACACTTAAATACTCAGGGTTGTTTAAAAGTTGCTGAATGGTTTGATGCGAAATGATTAAGATGTCGCTTGTTTTTTAAGAGGTCTGAAATCTGAAGTCTTATTTTACTTCTGATTAATAAGAGGTGGTGTTGAAATCTAAAATCTGAATTAACAAGACTGTATGTTTCTGTAACATCTGGAGGCGTCTTGAGAGAAAAAAATTGCATATGAACTGAGGTGGCGATAAGAGGTTTTAAAAAGTTAGGTCACCACTTCTTATTTCAGACGTATTTAAGAGTTAAGAGGTTCTGAAAACTGGAAAAAAAAACATTCTAAATGTAAAAAGGTCTGAACGATTCAGACTTAAGAGTCAATAAGAGGTTTCTTTTTTTAAAAAACAAACAATCCCTAAGTGGTCAGAATGATTAAGAGACTATTATGATATAGTGCAAAATAAAATGTGATTGTTTCATAATTGTTCAAAATGAAATTAGGCCGTTGAATAGTTAAGGGAGGGCCAATATACAAAATACTTCAGAGGGTTTTAAAACCATTAAGAGACAGACTTTTTTTTTTGTCAAACAAGATTCATTCTATTCAGAGATTGTCACTTAATGGAACCATTAAGAGGTAAACAAACAACCCCTCAATGTCTTAATGGTTCTATGTCAAAGTCAAACTATACAAATTCATATTGATAATTATATCCATATCTATACATATAATAAATAAGTAACTGGAGTGTCACGTGTCGCTTTCTGGTGAACCGACTTCAGTATTTTCCCGCCTAAACATGTATCTGAACACATAGCACATCCACATTCATTACTCCTTAAAATTTTTTCCTTAATTCAATTTAACATGTATCTGGACGCATATCACACTCACATTCACATTCACTCCTCCTTAAATCTTTTCTTAATTCAATTTTTTAAATTATACGTTACATTTACTACCCTTATAATTATATTTGTAGTTAATTTTAATCTCTTAATTTTTTATTTTTCATTTTAGACTCTTATCATATAAACATAAATAATGTATATGAACTAAAATGCATTAAAAAACATTTCTATTTTTTACAAATTATATCATTGTAATTGTTTCATCAATACCTTCGAAATGAGTTCAATATTGAATATTTTTTTATTTAATTATATTATTAAATATCATAAATATATACGAATTAATGTGTCGTGATTAGTATGAGATTTGATACAAAAAAACAACTGTGAAGGGAAAAAAACTTGGACAAGTAGTATCGTACTTTCGATGATCATTCATATCTGTAAGATAAGTTCTCTTACATGATTTAATTTTTTTAAATTACCCCGTATAATACACGGGTTCGAAGCTAGTAAGATTTACTAGAAAATTAACCAAACACCCAATAATTTTATATATCATAGTATTGGATAAATCGGTGTAGATTGGATGGGCTTGTACTCTTACAAAGGCCCAGGTTCCAGAAATTAAGGGCCTATAAACTACGAAACCCAATTATATTTTATCATTAGAGTTTGTTTTATTTTATTCTTGCTTAAAATTTCTTGGATAAATTGCACTGCAAATTCATCCTTTGGACATTCAGCTTTTATTAATGAGTAATATAGGAATTTATTCAAAACATAGTAATTAATGGTATAAGTTTTTTTTAAGTAATAATATATGAGAAAAAAATTACAAATTAAAATGTTGCTTTCGTGAATTTTAATAATAAATGTTCCATATAAAATTGATCGGCATTTTAAGTATTTAATTAATAATTAAATATTTGAATAAATAGATAAATTTAATGGTTTGATGAGATGTAATTACTGGTGGAATATAATGACGTGGAAATTAAAGGTGTGTTTGGTTCATGGATTTTGAAGGAATTGAAAGAAATTGGAATGGATAATTCTTTTGACCAAATTCCAATTCCTTTGTTTGGTTCACGTATTGATTATGATGGAATCCTTTGAATTCCATAAACCAAGGAATTCATCATTCTTTAGCTAAAGTGAAACAATTGAGTTTCATCCAATTCCTACCAACTAAACGCGTGGTCAAATTCCATTTCAATTCCTTCAAAGTCAAATTCCTTTAATGGATTCCAATTCCATTATGTGAACCAAACGCCTCCTAAGGGTTTAAACTTCGAGATTATGAGTAACGCTTTAAATTAGGGGTAATTTGTAATCTAGCTAATTTGAGGAGGGACTAAAGGTCACATCCCTAAATAATGATAAGCTAAGGACATGGCCTAGTTGTGCCATATGATGAAACTATAAGTGTTGGGGGTATTTGGTATTAAATTCGAACTCCGAGATGAACATGTGTTAGTTTCAAAACAGAGAAAGAAAGAGGAATGAACTGAGAATGAGTGTATCCTCCCAAGTCAGTAAGAAATGCAAGCATTTAGTTGTCATTTGGTTCGTCCACCATTCCTAAGTGAAAACCAAAGAGAGACAGGTAGAAAATACAACAGTTAGAAGCGAAAATGAAGCAAAAGTCACCATGAAGTTTAGAGAAGAAAACCAGTTAACTCAAGATGAGAATTCGTCTTAAATTATTTGTTTTACAATGTTATCCATAGACATTATACTATATAGAAGCGTCTAGCATAAAAATAACATGAAATTATTGATTTCAAGACAAGATATATTTGTTAAAGATGGAGTTGTTATGCTCTTGAAGTGATTAGTGGATTCAATCCAAAATTGATGAGTGAAATGATATTACAATTGGCATTTCAAAGTTGGCAATTTCAAGTAATTGACCCTTTTTTTTTTTTTTCTCATTGCCCATTAATGAAAATATTATTTTGTTTTTTTTTTCCTCATTGCCCATTAATGAAAATATTATTTGCCACTTACAATATAACACATGGTTTTTAAAATACAAAATGTGTCATATTACAATCAATTTATCATCAACAATTGATCGAGAGGACATTAGCTTCGTTTGTTCAAGCTATTAGATTATGTACTATCTAATTTAAGAACTATAATTCATAATATTCTAATAAATTCTTCAAAAATACGTTAACAAACAAATAATAAAAGTTACCGCAATGAATTCGACCAATAAATTCTAAAAAATGTGATCCCAAAATTTTGAAAAAAGATAATGTATGTGATTGAGATAGATGGTGGGGCCGAATAATATTTGATGGTTGATGGACCCATAGGCATACATTAAGTTGTAGGTATGGGAGAGGATTTCCATAATATATATATATATATATATATATATATATATATAATATGTATATATATGTCATGTTCATTTGGCCAAACTTGTCCTCCCCAATCTCAGCATCGTCATACCAGGTTGCTTCTTCATTCAATCCATATATACATACATATATCTATATCTATATATGTATATATATATATGCATGATGTATATATATTTGGACCCACAAAATGTTTTGGAAATGATTAGGGTATAATTTAACCTGACCTTTTGACACGGTTTCGAGAAGACGTTAACTAGGGTAGGTTTTTTGTGTTCCCTTCACCTTGCATGTGCTTGTGCTTTTGCATGCAAAAGCTTTCATGTGATACCCATATGACACCCTACCCCCATGCCTTAATTAATTACTTCCATTAATCTTAAACAAAATTAAGAAGATTAAATTAGCATAATCAAATGGTATTTAATTAATTAAACCATGCATTTATTGCTTGGAAATTGAACAAATGTAAAAAAAAAAAAAACTCACTTTTGGTTTATGGGTTTCGACAAGATTTCAAATAGAATTGTTGAAAATAGTGACACGAAATAACGAGTCATGACGTGAAGTTGATCAAGTATCAGCAAATAAACCATTAGCTGATGAGGAGCTAAAGAACTGAAGTCGTCGGTTAATGAGTTGCTAAGCAACTAATGCCATCAGCTAATGAGGAGCTAACATCTCCAACAGACTTTCTATAATTTATCTAAATTAAATAACTAAAAGTTAAAATCTCTAAAAAGAATTACATTCAATTTCAATAGATTTTTTTCTATTTTTGAGATTTTAACACCACTTATATTATTATAATATTCTCTAATTTATTTTACCAATACACTTTTAAAAAAAAAACTTAATATAAAATGATAAAAATTCAATCTTATTGGTGGGATAGAATAAAATACTCATTTATCTCTCCCACCATCAAGTTTTAGAAAAAATTTTAAACTTCGAAAAATTTCAAGTTTTCTCTAGTATAGAAAACAAGATAGCAAAGTTGTTGGAAAAGTTTAGATAACAAAAACTCATTTGTTTCTATTTTAGAGAAACTGTTGGATATACTGTAAGGAATTGATGTCTTTAGTCAGCTAAGGAACGTAATGTCATGCGATACTCTTAACTTACGATTTTGCTTCGTTACTGGTTACTTTTATCACATGCTTTCAATCCTACCTTATTCTCCACATCGACTGTTAATTCATTTGATACCACGTTTACGTTTGTGACAAATTAAGCACATTACTTCGTTAGCTTCTTCGGGACCATGTGATACCCAAAAACCAACAAGAATAACATATTCACACCGATATTTTAACACCATCACTTTCACTAAATTTAAAAATTATTGCATAATGAAGGGCATGAATAGTCTTTATTTTGACTAAATTAATGTTGACAAATGTGTATCAACACAAATTAACCTTGTTTTAATTTGTTGTTAGTACAAAGTGTCGAGAGATTATATGTAGGATTAGATGCAAATATGTTGACCTTAAACCTGCTTTAGGGAACCATGTTGGTCCTCTTGCCATGTCTTTTATAGCCAACGTCGGTGCATACAAACATATTTGGTTTCTTTGTCTTTTTTATTTATTTATAATTTTGGTGGTCGTAAAGTTTTTTTTTAAATGGTAAATGTAACTTTACTTGATGAAAAAGAAAAAGAAAAACTTTAGAATTAAATAGTATTTTGAGATTGGTTATTTAATAAAAATTTGACCGGTTAGGTTTGTAGATAAGTGATTAAAAATTGAAAGGAATAAAATATTATCATGCTACTAATTATATACGATTCTCAAAGGATTATAGAAGATCAAAAAGAAAATTCTATGATAATCCCAAAATCAAAGATTCAAACACATCAAAGAATATATATATATATATATATATATATATATATATATATATATATATATTATAGAGAGAGAGATATAGGAAAGTTCAAATAAAAACTCATTTTTCATTGTACACGTGAGGACAAATCTCAGTCACTCGATCTATTTTGATCCAATAACTCATATTAAAAAAAGTTTTTAATTTTAAAATGTTTTAAAATGCTTAGGGGTAAAAATGAAAGAAAATTTAAAGTCACGTCTACCATATTTGATTTTTTATTTTCTTTTTTAATTAAAAACTTTTTACCCAATTAAAGTTTAAAATAAATTATCTTAAAAATTACTAATATTTTAATCAAATAAATTACATAAAAAATACAAGAATTTCATGCTCTTCGATATGACATCCATCTCGATATAGTTTTTTTTTGTCATTTTAACCGTTTTTTTATGTGAAATGCTATATATGTGTTATATTCATTATGAATATTTATGTACGTTCAAGTTTGTACAACACATCGACACCGTAAGTATGTAACTCGACATCAACTTCTTCGACACTTTCTTTAACGTCGTAAGTCATCACGTTTCTTCAGCACCATAACCCAACACCCATCAAGACGAATCGAGAACCTATCGAATAATTCTGTTGTGAATCGGGGAACAAAAGAGAGTGCGTCACATCTCCACATCTCCACAAGTCATTCATGTGTTATTCATCATTAATAATGTATCATTCAGGATGAATAATACAACATTCAGGGTGAATAATTCACGATTCATGAATTCGTGTATTATTCGTTATGAATGTTGTGTAATTCATCCTGAATACTATATTATTCATCATGAATAATGAATGAACGTTCACATTTGTTATTCATACTGAATGTGGGACATCCGGGGATGCGCATACATATTCATAATGAATTAAACCAAATTTCGGTGGTGAATTAGGAAACAAAAGAGAGTGCACCATGTGTCTACACCTTCACGGATCATTAATATATTATTCATCAAGAATAATGTATCATTCAGGATGAATAATACAACATTCAGGGTGAATAATACACAATTCATGATAAATAATACATAAATCATGGATTCATGTATTATTCATTCTGAATACTGTATTATTCATCATGAATAGTGAATGAACGTTCACCTTTGTTATTCATACTGAATGTGGACACCCGAGGACGTGCATGCATATTCATAATGAATATAACACATATACAGAATTTCACGTAAAAAACGGTTAAAACGAAAAAATCCTGAATATTGTATTATTCATCCTACATACAGTATTATTCATCATGAATAGTTAATGGACGTTCACATTTCTTATTCATACTGGATGTGGACACTCGAAGACGTGCATGCATATTCATAATGAATATAACACGTATATAGAATTTCACGTAAAAACGGTTAAAACGAAAAAAAAACTATATCAAGATGGATGTCATATTGAAGAGCACGAAATTCTCGTTTTTTGAGGTAATTTGTTTGATTAAAATATTAAAAATTTTTAAGATAAATTATTTTAAAGTTTACGGGGGTAGTTTTTTTTAATTAAAAATAAAAATAAAAAGTCAAAGAAGGTAGGCGTTGATTCAAAATTACAATTTTGTTCTTAATCACTTCCCAATTAACCTTATTATGTACTCCATCCGTCCCAAAATAAATGTCCACAATGAAAATGGCACACAGTTTTAGGAATGTGCAATTATTACATTTTTTAAATAACCAAATGACACTTTTACCCTTGATAATAGAGAGAAAAACTTTATCCACCTCATAATTAAGGGTAAAATGGAAAATTGAAAACTTACTTTTGAAAGTGGACATTTATTTTGGGACAAACTAAAATAGTAATGTGGACACTTAATTTGGGACGGAGGGAGTATTAACCATTGATTAATTTTCTAAGTTTTGATCAATGGTTAAGATTTGTCCTCATATGCATAATGAAAGATGAGTTTTCATTTGAACCCACCCATATATATATATATATATATATATATATATATATATAGCTTTTGATTCATTTGAGAAATGATAAATATATGAGAAATAGAGAATTGATCCTAGTCATTCATACGGTTAAGATCGGATTTGACTGGTCAAATATTGCGACTTTGACTGGTCAAGAATTGCGGCTTTGACTGGTCAAAAGTTACGGCTATTCCAAAAATAGAAGGAGTTTCGTAATTTTTACAAAATACACGGGCTGAGTTCACATATGAACTTTTTTAACTGATTCATATATGAACTAATTAACTGATTCACATATGAACTAATTAGCTGTAGGTTCATATGTGAATCAGTTGAACTAATTAACAGATTCATATATGAACTTTTGTGATTCACATATGAACTAATTAACTGATTCTCATATGAACTAATTAACTGATTCATATATGAACGTATTGTTCATATGTGAATTATACATGTTCATATATGAACTTGTCCTGCGTATTTTACGAAACTACCCGTCTATCTTTTATAGACCACGTAAGGAATTATCCGGTGCTTCACGGTCAAAGCTGCAAATGTTGACCAGATGAATGGCTAAAATTACTTCTCTATTTCTCATACATTTATCATTTCTCAAATGAACCTCTCTCTCTCTATATATATATATATATGTGTGTGTGTGTGTGTGTGTGTGGAAAGGTTCATTTGAAAAATGCTAAATATATGAGAAATAGAGAAGTAATCATAGCCTTTCATTCGGTCAAAATCGGCTTTGACTGGTCAAATATTACGTCTTTGACAGGTCAACAATTACGGCTTTGACTGGTCAAAAGTTGCGGCTATTCCAAAAATAGAAGGACAGTTTCGTAATTTTCACAAATACACGGGACAGGTTCATATATGAACTATATGTTCATATGTGAACAGTGTAATTTGCATATGAACTATTTTAACGGATTCATATATGAACCTTTATGATTCATATATGAACCAATTAATCGATTTACATATGAACTAATTAACTGTAGATTCATATCTGAATCAGTTGAACTAATTAAGATATTCATATATAAACATTTGTGATTCACATATGAACCAATTAACTGATTCATATATGAACGTATAGTTCATATATGAATCGGTTAAAAAAGTTATTATATGAATTACACTAGTTCATATATCAACATATAATTCATATGTGAATCATACATGTTCATATATGAACTCGCCCCACGTATTTTATGAAACTACCCCTCTATTTTCTACAGACCACAGAAGGAATTATTCGGTGTTTCACGGTCAAAACCGCAAATGTTGACCAGATAAAGGGTTATGATCATTTCTTTATTTCTCATATTTTTAGCATTTCTCAAATAAATCTAATCCTATATATATATATATATAGTCCACGTTTATTTTGTAACTTAGTAAAAAGTTACAACCCCGTATAACCTCATCTAAACCATTCATTTAGCCCATTCATTATGTAGACACTAGATTGATTACTGAATTGCATATGATTTTGTAACACCCTCAAACTTGGAAAAAACGACTAATTTAAAATTTTCATAAATACACCAAATAAAGGATAAATCATCTTTCTACGAATCAATACTTGAATTACCTCAAATAGAAAATTTAGATTTAACATTAACAATTGATGATCCAAACCTTACACAAAGTCTATATTAGGGACGGATGTTACTAAAACCCAATAACAGTCGCTATCTCCGAAAGCGGAACGCATCATTTAATAACTAGATCCTTCATGTGCATCTAAATAACATTCAACTCTTTACGGTGTCGCTAGTACCATTCCCACCAATGACCCGATGCACATGCCGACAAATAAAATGTTAGAGTTAACGCCTATTGAGTTCAACAATTTTCATCATTTATATAAAACGATAAACTAAAATAATGTTATTTAAATCACGATTTCTAAGATGAAGTAATTATGAACGCAACATCTTTCCCAAAACCTACTGTTTTCGTGATAAAACTCCAATACAAAACATTCATTCAAATATGAATTCGAAAACCAATACTCACCTTAAAACGTGAATAATGATTAATGCTCAAATACTGAAATTCGGATAAAAGGTTATTATCCAAAATACCAAAATATGAGTAGGACTCACCATTCAAAATCATAACTTATGGAGAACACTCCATACTCAAAACGTCACCGAAAAACATGGATAAAACGCAATACACAAAACAACACCTTCCGGTGGCAGGGAGACCCAACCTTTCTGGGTCTATGTTATATAAGCGTCACTTACGGATTACACATTCATTGACATCAACCTTTCTGGGTCTATAGTTAATAAGTTACCAAGCTCAACAACTCCATGTATATTGTTTGTGAAGTCCCAAGCTCAACCACACTAGGTCTGTACCTTGGGTTGTCCAAACCCGAGTCTAGACTTGTTCACTATAAAATTACATTTCACTGCTCATTTGCCGATGCTCGACTCTAGGAACCCACACCTTACTTTCCAACAGAGACCCAATGCCTATTTCAAGTTACAATGGGGAAATTAGTAACCCAAGACAATTTCCACAAGAAATTACATTTTGCTGTTCAATGTAGGGGTGTTCATGGTTGGGTTGGTTGGGTTGAAGTCACTTGAACTGCCCAGCCCAATGTTTGTGGTTTGAAAAATCTCAACTCAAACCAACCCAATCAAAAGTGCAACCTCCCAACCCAAACCGTGCGGGGTGGTCGGGTTGAATTTTAACACATCATTTTACAATCAAACTAAGTGATTCCGTTTAAAAAAAACTAGAATCACAATGGAAATATAAAAATAAGGCTAATAAGATAAGAGAAGGGTGGAAGAAAAGTATTTCTTGCCTCTTGATTATATCGATTTTGAAGATTTTTGAAGACTTGAAGGTTATATTCGTGCGATTTTAATCAGTGTGGTCTCTTGGACAGATCTAAACTATGGCTAATATAGGAAGACTTGAGAATTGATAGAAAGAAGATCCACTAAAATTCTAAAACCATTAAAAAAAGTAAAAGCGTACAAGTTTTGGTCGGGTTGACGGTGTAACACCCGTAATTTCCGATAAAGGCGATTGCTTATGTGAACATATATATATATATATATATATATATAGAGAGAGAGAGAGAGAGAGGGATTTTACCGTTAAGCCATGATCTATGAGTAGGAATTGTGGTGCTTTGAATCCTACGCTTGTCGGGAATATTCAGGGTCGACAAAGGGGATTATCAGGGTCCTGCACTACGTGGGCGACAGTGCCCGCGATTGTGACATGTGTCACTATCGCGGGGCAAGGTCGCGGAGTTGGCAAAGCCCACGGTACTATTTGGGCGATTGTGCCCGCGACAATGCCATGGGCCAAAGTCGCAGGGCACTCTCGCGGACCATGTACCGCAGAGGGTTGGATACGGGCAACAATGCCACACGACTATGCCCAGAGCATAGTCATCGGTCATAGTTGCGGTCGACCCCAGAGTTCTTTAAAGATGCGATCTTTCACCCCTTATTCATTTACTTCTCAACCATTACACCCTTTTCTCTCTAGAACCGACCCTCAAACCCTAAATTCGGATTTTATGCATTTAAGGCACTAAATCTAGAGTGTTTCAAGTAACTCTTCATAATTTAGCAAGGTTTGGAATCTAGAGCTAAAATATTTTCATCCTCTCCATCTTCTTCACCATCTTCATCAATTTCTAGGGTTTTTCACCTAACCCTTTTCATTATTTCGAAGTTTGGGAGTTTATGACTCATTTTGGTGACCTAGAAGTGCATTGTTGATGGATCCAGGTTGTGGGTAAGGTAACCTTCTCTCTTCTTCACCTATGGAAATTAGGGTTTTAATATGGGTTAATATTTTTATGTAAAAAGTTTGGGGAACGATTCTAAATGTTTGAGTACGAATATTTACGGTTGGAAATTTGTGAATCTAGGTTTTGGAAGGATTTTGCTTGTGGATTCAGATTTCTTCAAGGAAGCTCAAATTGGGGTAAAATCTAGATTTAGCCTAAATCTAGCAAGGTGAGTTCAAGTTGATTTATGAAAATGTTGTACATGCCAACATATTCATTTTAACGTGTTTATGTGTTTTACGTGAAATTATCACTTGTTGGGTTATTTGGTGAGTTTTGATCATTTGAAGAGTTTGGTTTTATAACCCTTGTGAAAGCCCCCACATCGGGATTTTTGGGCACCTTGATAAATGAGTCATTTAAAAGTGTTTTGATGATTTATTGCATGAATGGAAATTATTTGGTAAAAGACACTTTTAGTGTTTATTTGTGTAACACCCTGAATTTTGGGGTTGGGTGAAAAGTTGACCGTTACCCAAAGTTCAGGGGGGTTAAATGTAACTTGGGTTATATATATACAAATCAAGTTTAGATATTTTGATAAATATCTCAGATCTCATATTCTTTCAGTTTTTGAAGAGAGAGAGTGAGAAGCAGGAGTAAAAAGGGTTCGATCGATTCGGACAAATCAAGGTACGAGTCTAGCTTAATGCTTTGATCTGAATGTTTTTAGCCGTGTAGAATCTCGTTGTTAAGGTTTTTAACCGTTCCATTTTGAGATTTGAGTGTTTTCGATTTGGTTCTGGGTTCAGTATCTCCGGTGTGTTCTTGGTGAACAAGACGACCGGGCATGCTAAGGACCGATGTGGCACTCGACCGATATGCATTCGACCGAGAGGTTGTACTCGACCGGTATGCATTCGACCGGGAGGTTGCACTTGACCGGTATGCATTCGACCGGGAGGTTTCACTCGACCGGTATGCATTCGACCGGGAGGTTTCACTCGACCGGTATGCATTCGACCGGAAGATGCACTCGACCGGCATGCGTTTGACCGGAAGTGGTATTCGACCGGAAGTGAAGTCTCATTCTTTTGGTGGATTATGGATTGTCAACTGATGTAATCTTGATATAGGTGTCTAGATTAGTTTGTTGATAAACCCTATATCTGTACAGGTTTTGTAAAGTCTTAAAGACTGATCCCATTTATGGGAGGTTTATATCAATACGAATGTCATGTTGCCAGGTTTTCCAGATTTTAATTTACTCTGAATTTTAGGGTGTTACAAGTTGGGAGAAATGGTTTGTGTTATGGGACGTTTTGAAAGAAATAAGAGTAATAAATCTATTCGGAAAACTATTTGTCCCAATTTAAACTATATTGGAGTCTACACATGTATTTTGGAGTGTGTTTGCATGACGTGAGTCGATTGCGTTTATTATCTAGAGATCGTTAACCGTTGGTCAAAAAGGGGTTTTGAGCATTTTAGCTCGGGGTTGACTTAAAAGAGTCTTGGGAACACTTGTCCGGTTTTAATGCCTCGGTGTAGAGCCTGGTTAGGATTTACATATTAATGCACCTTGTTGTGTATTGATGTTAATTACATGCTTAAGTGTGTTGGTCATTCATGTGTCATGTAATGTTAGACTGTGTTGCATTAGATCCATAGGCACGTAAGTCAGTCTGTTTTGGGTAGTCAATTGGATATTGCAGGGTTGGACTCCGATACCTATGTTTTACGACCGGAAACTTTTCAAGTAGGCACTAGGAGGGTTGAGTCTAGAAGTACTACCGGGGAGGTAGGCACTGGGACCTCCGCTGCTTGAAGTAATGCCTTGGAGGTAGTCTTTAAGTGTGTCGGGCCTTCGGGGTGGATTTCTTTGTAATGTCCACTGACATTGCTTGGAATACACCTATAGACGTGTGCTAATTAAACCTCAAAGCAAGTATACAATCAGATCTAATATCGTCTTTCAAGTAATAAAACGGTAAAGTACCGGATATCGTCCCACAGAGACTGGAGTAAAAGTTTAATAAAAAGTAGAAGAAAGAAATGATTTCAGATGGCGAATTTGAAGACTTTGGTTTGGTTGAGTTATCACTTTGAATTAGTTAACAGAGAATAAAGCAAGTATGAGTGTTAGACTTTCAGGTGGGAGTTAAACATAAATTCCAGCGGGCCATGCTGCAGGCATGCTGCAGCATGAAGTTCTGCAACAACTAAATACACCATCTATTTTGAGGTTATTCCTCTCGGACTTCAATATTCACACTACTGTTTAGATTCAACTAAACACATCTCTGTGTAGTCTCCAACTATTTATAGTGTGGAATAGAGTCCTCAAAATATATGGAGATACAAATCTCTTTACAAAAACCGCTCTCTCGAGCCGATTCCCATATCATCCAAGTTGACGTGTTCGAAGGGGCTTATCTCTAAGTCCTCTACACTTTAACACTATTGATTAGCGATCAACTTGTAGAGAATAAATCAGTTTAGAAGGATATAAACGATAATTGTCCTTATCAGTAACTCTCTCAAGTATACTTTTTATATCATTCAAACAGACGTGCTTTTCGTGGATTGTCTCTAAATCCACGACACTTTAACACTTTAGCAAGTGATCGGTTCGTCAAGAAGTATTATTGATATTTATAAAACTTGAATGAAATGGTGGATCATTGTTATTGCGAAACAATGCCCACCTTTCTTTGGTTTAAAATCCCACATTTCCGTCAAACACCCATACTAATAAAATTAGCTACTCATACGGAAAGTAAATGCGTAAAATAAATGACATAAAATAAAAGACATAATGTAAATGACAAGAATATAAATGACGTAAAAGTAAATGACGATAAAGTAAATGACAATAAAGTAAAGTGCGATAAATAAATTGCGGTAAATTAAAAATGCAAGAAATAAGAACTTCAATATATCACTAAATTACTTGACTTTAATAATCAAACCAAGAGAGTGCCAATTCTCTTACTTTGATTTTTAAAGATCACAAAAGATATTCTAAGATTTACTACAAGTTTTCTAAGAGTGCAAGTAAGAAGATCATGTCCCTAAAATACACCTCCCAAGCTTCCTTTATATACTAGGAAGGGGAGGGCAAAAAAGACATTTTACACAAGTTTAATAATAATTGTACTACAATAGATGACACCATGAACAATAAAATAAAGAAAAGGAGATTCAAAATATATTTTCCAGCCAAAAATCAGATCCAGAAAGTTCCCCAAATCTGTCCAAAATATTGTTGCAAGTTGTCCACCATAAGCTCCTTTTCTTCCTTTCAAGCTGTAGTTCATTGTCTGATGCTGCAGAGATGTTGCAGCATAAGTCTGCACTTATAAATCTGCCAAAAATAGATATTAATTAGCCATTCTAAGTCGTAAAACAAGTCATTCAATACCTTAGCTCCATGAAACAAGAAAAGAGAAAATAATGAACTAAAATGACTCAAAGGTTGGGATTAAAAGGTAAAAACTATCGTAAAAGTAAGAGAAAAAGAGCATAATGGCACTAAATAATTAGGCACTTTAAGATAGGATATTTTGAGGTTGATAGAGTTGCTAGAAACGGGAAACTCGTTGAGGGTAGCAAGGATGACCAGGTACGGTACGTTCATAATTGCACCTGATCAGTGTTTTGGTGAACCTACATGTTACATGTGTATGCTTGAACTGCCTTGGGGTAGTGAAGAAGTTTCTAAGCGAGTACCCGATAGAAGAGTTGATGTTTATAGCATTGTCATTTGGGGTGATGGATAAGCATGGTAAATACATTAAGTTGACCATTTTGGGTTGTGGTTATTGGTTGGCTTAGAACCATAGACTTAGGGAATCGACATTATTCGACGATAATTGTAGGGTGAACCGATGAAATCCCCGATGATTGCCTTAAGATGTTTGAACATCCAGATGACGATAGCGTGATTGGGAAATTGAGGAGCGTGGTGCCGAAACGTTGAGTGCCGATCAAATTCATGCACGCAACTTATTTCTGAAATAAATTGCACCAATTATTTCTCATGTTTCCAAATCACCATGTTGATTATATTAAGAAATCTTGGAAAAAAAGTTTGGCATACACAAGTTTTTAAAACATGATTTTAAACATTCATAAAATTATTTTATTGCATGTGGTTGCAAACTTTGTTGAGACTTTCTTTATTCTTGTTGTTGTCCAACACTATTTTCGGATATTGTGAAGTCTGTATTTTAATGTTGTTTAGGGTCTTGGATAAGTAACTGCGACTTATGACTTTAACATCGCATATCCTCCACATATGTTAAGGTTTTTGATGAATAGTTACCTTCCACTATTTTGGTATTTGAGTTTTATGGAAGTTTTGTTGAGTCTTCAGGAGTTTTATTTTACGACATTTTGCGCCGCATGAATGAATTTTGAAATGTGTATACTTGATTTGTTGTGTATATTGATTTATGAGTTTTATTGAACATTTTTATCTCATGCGAGTTCTGTTGAGAAAATGTTACCTTACGTTTCCACATGATTTTCTCTTTCGATTTTTGTTCTGGTACGTTTCATTATATACTACGTGGAGTACAAATTGGTTTATACTTATGGCGTGAGTAAGTTTATAAGGAGTCTGCGATAGTTCATACTAAATGTTCTGTTTTATACACTTCAGTTGTTGGTACTTTTATTATCGTTTCCTATGAGTGCATTATATTAATTTATTGACATGCATGACATTATAGCCACTATTTTTTAACTGTTATGTGTATCATTTGTACATCTTGAAGCTTGAAGTCGATTTAAATTATTTACGTATCAAGCGAGTCACATGCACTTATGGTTTATGGGTCGAGTATTATGCCCCACCCGTGTTTTAGGTGTTTTGGGATGTAACGTTCTATCCACGTTCCTTAAAATGGGCGTAAATTCGTATTATCGTTTCGAGTAAGTTTTGGGTTGCATCACTTATTAAAGAATGCTTTGCAATGAGGTGTTCATCTTTGAAATTGTATTATATTGGAAAAGAGTCGTTTCCACGGTTTAAAGTAAATCATTTGAAAGATCATGATTTTAAGTAAAGTTCATCCTTTTTAAAGATATATCTATACATGTAAAACTCTTGAACTTACTAGGCGTTAGCCTAACCTTTTTATTTGTCGGCATGTGCAACAGGCTTCGTTGGGAATAGTTCTAGTGACATTGTGAAGAGAGGAGTGCTAGCTGGGTGCTCGGAGAGTGACCAACTTGTTGCATGATTCCGCTTTTGTTCTGGGAAGAGCAACTTGTGTTTGGGGTTAAGTAACACCCGACTTCGGTTTAGTACTTGTATATTATTGGAGTTTATGTTTTATTTGAGGTTAGTTATAGAATTTTAACTTGAGGCATATTAAGTTTTGAATTGTATAAGGGAGTTTTGTTCCTTATGATTGATATTATATCAAAATTTTAATTAGTTGCTCTTACCAAATTTGAGGGTGTTACAAACGGGTTGGTCTGGTTACTTTGGGCCTAACTTATTTCCAACCCAATAGTTGCAGTTAGGGCAAATTTGTGTGGATTATGTATTGGGTTACCTCAGTTCAAGTTTTTTTTGTGTTTTTTCGGGTTGGGTTGGCCGGGTTGGTCGAAAAATTGAGCAGCCCTAGCTTAATGGCTGATGCCCGACTCAAAGAGTCCATGCCTTATTTTCCAATCGAGACCCAATGTCTATTTCAAGTTATATTACAGAATTATTCATCTAAACCAAACTGACCTCTATGCCTATGGATCCATTGCATTATAGTCTAAAACATTACTTGACTCCAAATGAATGACTAACGCACTCAAAACATGTAATCTCAAATCAAATGCAATTCATAACCGAAGCCCCATATCGAGCTATTAAAACCGGACAATTGTCCCCAAGACCCAACAGGGTCAAAACCGAGCCAAAAACTTAACAATCCAATTGACTATACGATAAAAGTCATCAAAACAATGAAACATATCTAATTAACTTTTATGCAAATAAATGCTCAAAGACATGATTAACTAAAAACTCATTGTTGGTTGGGACAAAACATTTTCCAATTAAAACTATACAGTTTATATTTCCAAATAGTCCCATAACACAACGATATGTATTTTCCAACCTACTTGCACTAAAAGTGTTTATCATCAAATTATCTTTATTAATAACATAAGTCATCAAGGAACCCACACTTATGATTTAGTTATTAAAATGTCTAAAAACCCCAAATATGAGCATTTCTCAAGATTTATAAACTCAATGTACAAAAATGAAAACCTCATCAACTAATTACCACATTTGATAAATATCAAGAAACATTTCAATACATCGAAATATACATATTTGGTATGTACATAGTTTTCACAAAGCAACTTAAACTCACCTTGCTAGATTTAAGCTAAATTTAGGTTTTACGCCTAAAACTTGAGTCTCCTTGGATGAAGACTTGGAACCTTTTAGTGAGATCTCTAGATCTTAGATCCAATCTTTCTACAAAGTTTCATTTACCACAAATATCCCCAAAGTTACATCAAACTCTAAGAAGGTATAGGGAAATGAATAAACAATGAAACCCTATCTTAAAATTGAGAGAGATGAGTAGCTTACCATTACAAAACACTCTTGAATCCTCCGAAAGACTTCAACTCCCTTGATCTACTCTTAAAAATCTCTCAAACTCGAGAACATAGTAAAAATAATTGTCTTAATCGGAGTATAGATAAATAAGTTATGAAGAAATGAAGAAAACTCAAGAGAATCGTGTATTTGCAGTTACAGCCGCCCATGCTAGTTTCACATTAGTTCAACTAGCGTGGTACTCGCCCGAAAGGCTTTTGGGTTTCCATCAAGGCAGCCCCCAACGCGAGTTTGATGCTAGTTTTGGGCCAAGAAAATCACGTGAAAGTCGCATGGTCACTGTTTTGGCCATAACTTCTTCGTTTTAGCTCTGATTTTCTCCGGAAAGAACCATTAGACTCGCTTTTGAATTCTTTATCCAACAAGACTATAAAATCCATAGTTTAAGACCAAAATCAAATTTCTTCTATTTCTTTTGAAAGATCGATTTATGTACTAACTTGAATTAATGCTTACCCAAAAACCCAGGTGTTACAGATTTCGTCAAAATTCTGCAGCTGATATTGATACACACAACGGTTCATGCGATGTATCGGATTAATGTGGTACTTTCATGAAATAATACGCATTCCATGTTAGTGTGTGCATTTAATGAAATACTATGTATTTCAAGTAAGATTATTGCAAGAAACCAATAATCATTGATATAATTCAGTAACCAATACATAATGAATGGGCTAAATAAATGGTTTAGATGAGGGTTGCACGGAGTTGAAACCTTTTACTGGGTTTCAAAATAAAACACCCCTATTGTAAGATCCCACATTGGTTGGTAAGGGGGAACGAAAGTTGCCTTATAAGGGACTAGATACCTCCTCTACCAGAAACGTTTTAAAACCGTGAGTCCAGGTGTGTGGACAAAGCGAACAATATTTGGTACGGTTGGCCTGGGATGTTACAGATGGTATCAGAGCCGGGAGTCGGACTAGTGTGTCAGCGAGGACGCTGGGATCCCAAGGGGAGTGGATTGTAAGATCCCACATTGGTTGGGGAAGAGAACGAAAGTTGCCTTATAAGGGACTGGATACCTCCTCTACCAGACGAGTTTTAAAACCGTGAGTCCAGGTGTGTGGAAAAAGCGAACAATATTTGGTACGGTTGTCCTGGGATGTTACACCTATATATATATATATATATATATATATAGAGAGAGAGAGAGAGAGAGTGTGTGGTGGTTTCAATTGGAAACCATATTAGATTGGAAACTTTGGAGACCGTCAATTTCATTGGTTAAATAAATGAAATTGGTTCATAAAGTTGTTTAATATCATCAAGTTGTTTCATATAATTCTTTTGTTAATGAAATTGTTTCATATATTTGTGTTTTTATGTAGTTTCATCTATTTTTCTCATTCTGATTAAATTGTTTCATGTATTTTTGCAATCTGATGAAACTTTTTCATTTGTACATAAAAACCACAAATATATGCAACAATTTCATCAATAAAAGAATTATATGAAACAATTTCATCAAATTAAACAATTTCATGAAACAATTTCATTAACTTAACCAATGAAATCGAGGGTTTCCACGGTTTTCAAAATTAGAGTGGTTTCCATTTGATCACTCCCCTATATATATATATATATATATATATATATATATATATATATAGTGTTTGGTTCATTTGAGAAATGGTAAATATATGAGAAATAGAGAAGTAATCCTATCCATTCATATGGTCAAGATCGGATTTAACTAGTCAAGATCGGATTTGACTAGTCAAATATTGCGGCTGTGACCGGTCAAAAGTTGCGGCTATCCCAAAAATAGAAGGACAATTTCGTAAATTTTACAAAACACACGAGTTGTGTTCATATATGAACATGTAAAATTCACATATGAACTATATGTTCATATATGAACCAGTGCAATTCACAACTGAACTCTTTTAACTGATTCATATATGAACCTTTGTGATTCATATATGAATCAGTTGAACTAACTAACAGATTCATATATGAACCTTTGTGATTCATATATGAATCTGTATGAATCACAAAGATGAATCACAAAGATTCATATATGAATCAGTTGAACTAATTAACAGATTCATATATGAATCTTTGTGATTCATACAGATTCATATATGAACTCATCCCGTGTATTTTACGAAATTACCCCTCTACCTTCTATAGACCACACAAGGAATTATCCGGTGCTTCGCGGTCAAAGCCGCAAATGTTGACTAGATGAATGGCTAAGATTACTTCTCTATTTCTCATATATTTACCATTTCTCAAATGAACCTCTCCCTATATATATATATATATATATATATATATATATATATATATGGAATGGTTCAAGCTAGGAAACCTTCATTTTACGAAAATATGAGAACATTTTTTTACTATAGTTGATCACATGCATGTGATACTATAGTCCGTCACATATGATATTAATTCAGAGACGCATGCAGCCTTTGTCGCAATCTAGGTTACGGGATAAGTCGTCTGAACACCAATAACAGGCCCCATCTCGTTTATTAATTATCGCATGCGATATATAAGGGTATTCTCGATATCATATTATAATCCATCATATGTTATAATAAATCAGAGACACAATGACCTTTAGCACGACTAGGTTGTGGGTCAAGTCGTCCGCACACCATTAGGTTCGTTCACATTTGTTAACGCATGTGATAAGGGTGTTTTCTCGTTTTCATAAAATGGAAGTGTTTGAACCCCCACACATATATATATATATATATATATATATATATAGAGAGAGAGAGAGTGTGTGTGTGTGTATGTGAGAGAGAGAGAGGATTAAACAATAACATAGTCAAAAACTCAAAACAAAAAAACACGAAACAACCAAATCACATTTGATATTTCCCTCAAATCACATGCGATTACGAAATACGATCAACACAAGGGTGAGCAGATAACTTGGCCAGCTACATAAGGACGTTGCGGCCAAAGTCGTGTTAATCACATGTGAATTTACACGTGATTTTCTAGTAAAATCCACATGTGATTTAGACGTTATCATACTGTAATACCCCAAACATTGTGACAAACACAAACTTTCATGAAACGGAAATAGTGGTATATAAATATGCCAAAACATCGAGCCCCCCAAAAATGGGGAATTAATAATCACCCGTTAATTACAAGATGTAATTGAAAGTAATTAGAAATAACAACCTAATAATCTAATTTCACTGGAAACAAAATTATAATTCGGGTGTCATCCAAAACTTCCAAAAATAAAGATCTTCTATAAGTTGGTGTCCCAAAAGTCTCTTCCCCAAGCTCGCTCTAACCCCGTCTAAGACTTCTTAAAGACGGCACCGCTAGAACCTGAGATACACGTCGACAACAAAAGAAGTGTTAGGCCAAAAAGCCTAGTGAGTTTGAACAATTAATAATATACAATGAGTAAGATGTGATAACATTTTTACCAATAAACAACCAAAGATTGGAGTCAATGGGGGAGACCCATAGAACCAATCAAGTTCCACCCAAAGAGTTGATATACCGTAGTGTCAAACTACCATGAGCGACACCAAAAAGACCCGACACATTCGAGGACTACAACCATGGAATTACCCCAAATGGCAGAGATTTAGGTACATACCACACGGTGGAACCCAAGACTATATCATCCTATCCTCCAATATTCCAAATAGGCCATAAGACACTTTAATCCATGTGAAATGTGTACAATACCATTACAGGCAACTCATGGTTTAAATACCACATGTGTCATAAATAGACTTTCACACAATAATCTAACATTTCCAATTTAGCCAATAATGGACATATATTCTCACATGAGAGATGTCCAAACTATACAACTATATTTTTATGCACATAACTACATAAGAACACAATAGTAAGTACAAGGTCATCCATAGACAAAATGTTCATTTTATGGAGTCATGTCCCTAAGTTAGGTCAAAACCCTCAAATATAGGTACTTTCATGAAAGGACCAAATACCAACATAGTTTACAAATAAAACATTTATGGTCACCAAGGAACCAAATAGAACGTTTCTCACCATCAAGACTCATGAGTTGTTAAGATATGTAGATAATGACACTTTTGCAAATAAAAGATATTTTATAAAAATATGTAAGGATGATGATAGGAAACATACAATAACGCGTATCTAGTTTAGCAAAAAGGTTAAGAAAACTCACAATCTAGGTTTTTGGTTAAAAACCTAGGAAAGTAGCAAAACCTTAGAAAGTTTGAGAGAGATGAGGAGTTGAGGTTGAGGGCTTGAATCTTCACATTAAGTAGCTTTAATGAGGTATTGAATGCTTCACCAAAGATCCACCAACTTCAAGGGTTTGAAATAAATGAGGTTAGGGTTTGGAGAGTAGAAATCGTCCTAAGGCTCCCAAAAATCAGGTCTAAATCTGATTTTGAGGAGAATGGGGTGAAAATCAGCTTAAGTGAGAATTTATACCCATAGACCTGCAACACGATTGTGCCCAGCGACTTTGCCAATTGACATTGTCACTGCATTCTTGCGGTCCTCTCCCCCGTCTCGGTACAAGCCGAGCGATATTGACCGACAACTATGTCGGGGTGTCACTCTCACTAGCATAAACGCCGAGAGTGTACTGCGGCCTGTTAGCACCCCGTGACTATGCCATGCGGTAGTGCCCCATGGCACTATCTCCAGCTATGTCACTCAGACCACGTGTGAGCTCGTTTTCCTTCCTTAATCGTCGAACACAACATTTTCATTAACGGTTAATGATTACTAGAATGAATTTCCCATCACTCTTAAACTAAATCATGATTCATATATGGAAATTAAGGAATGGTTCTTCACTGATACTTACTTGGATATTTTTTTACCGGGTGTTACGATCCTCCCCACCTTGAAAGGATTTTGTCCGCAAAATCTCGTCCTAACTAAACAAGTGAGGGTATCTCTTCTTCATGTCCTCTTTCAACTCCTAAGTCACATTAGCACCGTGATAGTGTTTCCATTGAAACTTGACCAATATCACTTCCTTATGTTGTAGCTTATTCGTCTTCGACTCTAATATGGCTTTCGATTCTTCCACACTACGGTTGTCGTTATCTACATGGATTTCAGACAATGGAATGACGCTTTCTTCCTCAGCTAAGCACTTTCGTAGGTAACAAACATGGAATGTAGGATAAATTCCATTCATTTCCGGCGGTAAATCTAACTTGTAAGATTGTAGATCAATCCTCTCTAATATGGTGAAAGGTACAAGGAAACGGGGACTAAGTTTCCTAGCCTTTCCAAACCGAATGATCCTTTTCCATGGAGACACCTTCAACATAACCCGATCCCCAACATGGAAACCAGACAGTCTCTGTTTCTTTTCACATAGCTCTTTTACCGGTCTTGAGCCGCCTTCAAGCGTTCTTGGATTTCCTTCACCTTATCCGTCGTCTCTTGTACAATCTTCGGCCCGGCGAATTGTTTCTTTCCCGCTTCAAGTCAACAGACCGGAGTTCCACATTTTCGGTCATACAAGACTTCAAACAGTGCTACCCCAAGACTAGAATGGTAGCTTGATAGTGCCTTAAATACACCTATAGACGTGGGAATAATAAAACCAAAGAGAAAGTATACTGATTGGAACTATATCATCTTTCAAGTAATAAAGTAAAATACCAAATATCGTCCACAGAGATTAGAGTAAAAGCGATTTAAAAAGTAATAGAAAGAGATGATTTTAGATGTCGTTTTTGAAGACGTTTGTTTTGGTTTGAGTTATCTCAAGGTTAACACTGAATATAACAAAATATAATGTAATAAGAATGGGTGCAAGATGTTTGGCGAGACCTAAACACAAATTCCAGTAGACAATGTTGTTGCAATGCTACAACATTGTTTTACAACAACGAATTTTACCATTTGTTTTAAGGACGTTCCTCTCAGACTTTAACCTTTGTATCAACATTCGTCTTCTGAGATATGTATAATCTCTTATACGTTCCCTTAGTTAACGAGGTAGCAACAATGGTGTTCTTAAAACGTATGGAATAACAAATCTATTTGTTAAAATTACCCTCTCAGGATAATTCCCATATCATTCAGGTTGGTGTGTTACAAGTGGTTCATCTCTAAATCCACACTTTAAGACTTTGACTAGTGACCAACTCGTAGAGATTAATTTTATTTGGCAAATATAGGTAACAAATCTATTTGTTATCAACTCTCTCAAGTCTACTTTCTATATCCTCCAAGTTGACGTGCATTCGAGCGAATTATTTTTAAGTCTACGGCACTTTAACACTCTTCAAGTGATCAACTTGTCAAAAAGTGTCTTGGCTTTATAAAACTTGAACGAAAATAATAAAATGTGATTTTTGTAAAACGATGGCTACCTTCCTTTGGTTTGAAATCTCACATTTTTTATCTCACACCCAAATTACTAAAAATTAGCTACTCATAATGAAAATAACTTGCAAACATAAGATAAACGACATAAAGTAAGTAGATAAAAATAAATGACTGAAATTAAATGACAAAGTGTTAGGTCTGATTTTATAGTAATCATTGTATTTATAGGGTTTGATCATATACTGTGTTTTTAGTCTATCTGTGTTGTATCTGACCAAGGGTATTTAAGTCCCTTTGGTCTTTGTTCCGTGTAAGAATTTCACGCATACATCATTATACACATTACTTTGCGCTTCTAAGTCTCTCTCTCTACTTTCTCTCTCTAGGATTTAGTGATTCTTGGACTCACAATTGGTATCAAAGCCATCTGAATCTTGAGAGGATTGAGAGAGTGTGTTTTTCATTCCTGAATTTGTAGAACTAATCGAAAATTTGATTGATTTTCTTGATTTTTTCAAGAAAATCTCGTTTTCTTGATTTTCATCAAATTCAGATGTGTTTTTGAACGAATTTCATTAAAAATCAGTTTGTTGGATTCGATTTTGGTAGTAGAAAACTTTTGTTTCACTTTGTTTTTCAAGAAATTCGAGTTTTGAAGGTTGATTTTGAAGTTTTGTGATTTTTTGAAAAACCGTTTTTAACGAACTGTGTGATTTACGAAATTTAGATTTTGTGGATTTTAATCGAAATTGTTGATTGAAATGAGTTGAAAAGGTGTTTTCAATCGTATTTGTATAAGAAAATTTCATCAAAATTGGTGTTGACATCGATTTTTTGGAAGATTTTGTGTTTTTGCCTTCGGTTTGCGCAAGATCTAAAGTTTGCGCGAGATTCATATAGCTTTGCACAAGTTCTTCCTATTTTGCGCGAGTTCATAGTTGGATTTGCGTGTTCTATTAATGATTGTTCCTTTGTTTCAGGTTTTCGCATTGGGTTTCTCACACAAAGCTACTTTGTGTTTCACTCCAATCACGCAAAGCTAACTTTGCGTATTCAGTGCATCACGAGAAGCTACTTTGCGTTTCAAGCTACTTACGCAAAGTCGGTTCTCGTTATCAGCGTGTCACGCAAAGCTTGATTTGCGTCTCCCGCTACTCACGCAAAGGTGGTTTGCGTATCCAACAGCTCAAGAGAACCTCAGTTTGCGTTTCCGTCGTATCACGCAAAGTTTACTTTGCATTTTCAACGTCTAACGCAAAGCCTACTTTGCGTAACAACCTTCTCACGCAAAGCCTAGTTTGCGCATCAGCCTTTCGTACGCAAAGTCTCGTTTGCGTCTTCTACCTGTCACGCAAAGCTCATCTTTGCGCAAGCTTGTCACTTAGCATTTTTTCGAATTTTTCTGAAATGGATTCTGACAAGTTTTCTTATCAAGCTCAGTTCTACAAAAGTGATCTTATGATGACTTTGGGTACAGACAGTCGTCCACCAGTACTGATAGATGAAAATGAATTTACTCAGTGGCAAGATCGGTTCCTGAACTTCATTGAACGACAAAAGAATGGAAATGACATGATGATCATTTTATCTGAAGGACCGTTCGAAAGACCCAAATTGGCTTCTGGATTATACAAGCCTACTAAAGAATATTCACAGAATGAGTTGTCGGCATATCAAGCTGATCGGGATATTAAAGCAAATCTAATGCTAACTTTGCCAAACTCTGTATATAACAGGATTGATTGTTTCAAAACTCATCCTAATCTGATGTGGCAACAGTTGGAAAAGATTATGATTGGTTCTTCTGTAGCAACTCAACCCAGGCATACACGATACATGAATAATTTTGAGGAATTCAAAGCCAAGGACGGGGAGCCACTAAAGATTGTGTTTGATCGTTTCTGTGCCATGATCAATGATCTTCGGAAGATTAAGGTTGTAAAGACAGAGCTTGAATTAAATCTGAAGTTCCTCAACTCATTGAAACCAGAATGGAATAAATCATGCCATAGACTGAGGAACGATGTCAGAATCTCCACAATGCAAATCCAAGAGATGTTCGAGATCTTGCTGACTGATGAGAGCCTGGTTATTGAGAAGAAGGCTAAACTAGAGAAAAAGAAGAAGTCAGGAGACCCGGTTGCACTCCTCACGAGCCAACTGGTCGAACAAGCGTTGTCTGATAACGCTTACAATGGGTCAACTGATGATGGTGGAGAGGCTCTGCAGAAAGCTATGATCCTTCTCTCTCAACATTACCAGAAAAATTTCCAACCTCGATCGGGTTCCAACACTTCTCGCTTCACTTCTGGTTCAACAGTCAAAGTGCCCGAGCCAAAATCTACTGCTTGTTATAACTGCGGAAAGACTAGGCACATTTCAAAGGAGTGTCGAGCAAAGAAGGTTAAGGACTCAACTTACTACAGAAAGAAATTGGAGCTGGCTGAGAAAAGAGAGAACGAAACAGCTTTACTGGCAGAAGAAGAGTTCTGGCTGGATCACTCTGACGACGAAGTTGCAAACGTCGAGATCGCTCAGATGTGCTTGGTTGGAGATAACCAGTCAGACGATTCTGATTCTGATGAAGATGAAGTATATTCTGAATTTGATTATAATTTCATTACCTCTCAGATGAATATCATAATTAATGCTTTATCTGATTTGCGTTCAAAACTTTTATCTGAAAAGAATTTAAATTCTGAAAAGTCAGATTTGATTGACAAACTGAAAATTTCTTTGAAAGATGAAAAATCTATTTTGGAAAACACTAAAGACATCTTTCAAAAGAAATTGGATGACTTGGAAAATTTAAATAAGACTTATCTTGAGTCTTTGACTAAAATGACTTCTTTAAAAGATGAATTTTCAGATAAAATAAATAAGTTAGAAGAAAAGCTTTATCGAAGAAACCAATCTGAACAAACAATTTTTATGAATAAACCGCGGAGTGAAGAAGCTTTAAAACAAAGGTGGGGACTTCGTTTTAACAATCCTCATTGTTTAAACAATGCGATTGAAAAATCCCCAACTTTATACAAATACGATTATCTGACTCTTGCTCATTATGCTCCTCAATTTAAAATTGATTGAATGAATGAGAAGCAAGTGTTAGAAATCGAAAATGAGAAAATGATGAATAACAAGAAAAATGAAATTCCTTTTGTTTACACAAGCGAAAATGCCAAATATTTTCCTGATAAATCAAGAAGAGGTAGAAAAATTTTAAATGATATATCTTCTATTAAATCTTCAGTATCTGATGATTTTGTTTCTTCTTATGCACCTGATTCTGATAAGGAAAATATTTCTCCTATCATTTATTATTCGAATAAATATACTCCTCCTTTAGTATTAGAAGGCAAAATCATCGATCTTGAAGATAAGATAGAAGATCAAAATATTTTGAAGAAAATTGAATCTGATATTATTCTTTCTTTCATGACATCCAGTCTTGAAGAAAAATTATTTTCTCAAAAATCAGATTCTATTTCTAGCCTCTCTTCTGATTCTAAGGAAAACAAAAAGGAAGTTTCAAATTTTAAAATCTTTTCTCCAAATAATTCAGATTCCGAGGCAAATTCAGATTTATTAGTTGATCAGATTGGTTGCTTAGATAAATTTATTTCTTCTGGTTTAAATATTTCGTCTAAAGTTCTTGATGATTCTTTTACGCTCAATGATCAATATTATAAACCTAAGCGTAAAAGAAGAA
Source organism: Arctium minus (assembly GCA_954870635.1). Classification (NCBI taxonomy): domain Eukaryota; kingdom Viridiplantae; phylum Streptophyta; class Magnoliopsida; order Asterales; family Asteraceae; genus Arctium; species Arctium minus. Next base: position 11,569,188 of record OX941097.1, on the reverse strand, counting down.
AGTCAAAGAAGTCGAAGAAACAAGATAAAGTTATTTCTGACAGTCCTAATTCTTCCGATTCAATTCCTACAGATAGGACTTTGAACAAGTCAAGAAGGCAGATCTGGAAAGCAAAGCGGACATCTACTGATTCTATGTTTGATGGAGTTCGATATGTAGACAAACATTATAAAAGTGATTCATTTGCTTATTGTAATAAAGTTTCAAAATATTCTATAAAGCAAATGTTTCAAATTTCCAAAAATGTCTCATATTCTTCTTCTGATTCTAGTTCAGATGATTATGCTTTCTCTTCTGATGATTGTGATTATTTGTCTGATAATTCTTCTTGTGTCTATACTGTCAAATTTAACAAGTATTTCCCCATAAGAACTGCAACTAACAAACACGGGCCCAAATTCAAGTGGTACCAAAATCTCTATCTGATTCAAAGTTGCAGGCATCTCATGTTAAGGGGGAGTAAGTGAATGATGGCTTCTGAGTACTTCAACTCAGAACCCGTGCTTCATAGAATATGACTTCTAGACATGTCAGAGTCTAGAACTCGTTCTTCAATGCTTTAAGCATTCTGACTAATGAGATACTGTGAGTACATCTACTTAATTTCCGCTGCATTTTTTTCTGATGATGATGTTGTTCCAGTTTTCTCAAATGCTTTTAAAAGAATCTGAGTATTTTCAATTTTTCCTGAATTTTGATTCAACCCAATTTTTACAAATGAGACACAATTTTTTTTTTACATTGTGTGAAAGATGATATTACTGAATTATATTTTGTTTCAACTGAATATAAACTTGCCAATCTTAAAAAAAAAATCGGCATGTTGTTTTAAAAGTTTAAACATTTACAAATTTTATTCTATAAAGTAAAAGTTTTACAATTTTTCTTTCTTTTGAATAAAATGTGTGTCTAGGATAAATTTTCAAGTTGCTTTGTTTATATTAAAGTTTTTATATGTTCAAATTTCAGTTCTAACAAAAGTAGAAAAATCAGCAACATGTTTGTAGCTTTTGATTTTGCTTTAAAGTTGTGTGATTCAGAATATTTATAGTTTACAATGCTTAGAAAACCTAAAAAGTCGGAATTTTAGATCGTAATGAAAATATGGGCTAAGCACTTAGACGTAAAACCTTGTGTTTGAGATGATTATTAAATTCTTATAAAACATAAATCTCTAAGTTTAAAAGTTTATACCTGTGACCTTTCTGGTTTGGAAAAGTAAGTTCCGAAGGATGCTCGTCATCTGGTCCCCTAAGGTCAATTGATCTGGGATTGATCGAACCCAAATCCTTCTATAGAATCAGATCGAAAGTCATGTTCTACTGGTATGAATGGGTTTAGGATATGTCGATGTAGCCTTTCTGATCCGGGAAAGTAAGTTCCAAGGGGTGCTTGACACCTAGTCCACTAAGGCCAACTGGTCTGGGAGCGGCTGACCCAAATCCTGCAATAGGGTCAGATAGAAAGTTACATTTACGACATGTTCTTTACGTAATGAACTCTTTGATTAAAAGATGCCATAGAGCACACTCATGTGAAGATGCCATAGTGCACAATGCTAAAAGATGCCAATGAGCACACATCTCATGATACTTGGTTATATATTTCTGAGTTGCAATAAACCTGTAAATTTATGAAAGTCTGAATTTTTGATGGCTTAGTGTGATTACATGCAAAGTTTTCTATTATATTTTTAGAATTGCATTTTCTTGAAGCTAATCGAAGTTCACATGCGAGCACACTGAATAGATTGATGAAAGTTTTTGAAACTGAACATGTCTTAACTTGATATGCAATAAAACTTGTTTCTGTATCCAAACACATACATTTGATTTCATTTGATGGATTTTATTGTGATATTTTACTAAGAAGAGTTTTATTTGTTTATGTTTAAATTTTTATATATTTAGTCGTTTCAAAATACATATTCGGTATATTTTTCTTTCTACATTGATGTTTACATTCATTGTGTTCTCATAAATATATTTCAAATGGATTTGAGCATTATTCAAGGGGGAGTGAAAAAGGAGAATTTTTCTTAATGATCATATCTGTTTTTGAGGGGGAGTATCTTATTTTTTTTATATATATGAATGCTAACTTGAATTGTCATATCTAGTGCATTTGTGTAGGGGGAGTCAAAGAGCTTAAAAAGGTAAAAAAAAATTCTGAGTTTAAGTCATCTTTGCGCCATCAGTTGGTCGCGCAAACCTTGATTTGTGCTACTTTCACTTCGCGCAAACCTTGCTTGGCGCCACCTTGGTGTAACGCAAACCTCACTTTGCTCTACCAGCGTGACGCGCAAACCTCTCCTATTTTCTCTGTTTCTTTGATTTTGCAGATCTTAAGTTGTCTCGTCTCCAACATTTGCATGACCAAGTTGATCCTGATCATCAAGGTCATGAGGGGGAGAATTAAGAGATGTTAAGGAGATGATAAAGAGACAAAGAGCACAAAAGTTTATCTGTTGATCAAGATTCGCTCAAAGATTCTATTTTCTCAGCTACAACTTCTTCTTTTGCTGTTTCTGCTCCGATCACCACAGTTCATTCAAGGTCATTTAAAAGAGGTGTGTCGTCTAGAGCTCAAGCTGATGCAAAGAAAACTCAATCTGAAAAATGCTAAGAAGAAATTTTTTCTTAAAAGTCAGAAAGCTTCACAAAGTCACTTTGTTGGTCCGTGCTGATTTAGAAGATGAATTTTTGAAGACCAAAGCGCCAATGATTACTAAGGGGGAGATTGTTAGGTCTGATTTTATAGTAATCATTGTATTTATAGGGTTTGGTCATATACTGTGTTTTTAGTCTATCTGTGTTGTATCTGACCAAGGGTATTTAAGTCCCTTTGGTCTTTGTTCCGTGTAAGAATTTCACGCATACATCATTATACACATTACTTTGCGCTTCCAAGTCTCTCTCTCTACTTTCTCTCTCTAGGATTTAGTGATTCTTGGACTCATACAAAGTATAAAGGAATAACTAAAAATGCATATATATTAAACGAAAGCTAGAGATAGAAAGAGAAAGAGAGAACTAAACTACAAGTAGTTTTAGTTCTTAGAAGTAGATGAATGAAGTCTCCAGTCTAGTAAAAGATGATCCTAAGCCCTAACCCAACACATCCTTTTATACTAGAAAGGAGTGTGCAAAATGGTAAAAAAAAAGAGGGCACAAAACAAAGTATTTACCCAAAGGTTAATAAAATACACAAGTCTTCCACCAAAAGATAATAACCAATACAAAACTCAAAGAGCTAACTAAACTAAATCTCATATTCGTCCAAGGGATTTTCTTCAAAACTTCTAGAAGACTTTTCATTTTTTCTTCTACTTCATCCCATTCTTCATTGATTGAGCCAAGCACGCCAATATCACTGATCCGAATGTTGCAGCATTCCTGTAGCAACCAAATTCCAATCCCAACAAGTCCACATTAGCCTATATATTGTTGTAAAACAAGTAAATCATAACTTTAGCTCCCCTAAAACAATAAATGTTAAATAGGATAAGAAAGGACTTAAAGTCGGGATATAAATGATAAAAATAAACTGAAATAAAGATGAAAACGAGTGCTTTCACATTGATAAAGCAACGCGTATCATAGTTATTATTGTAAGCAAATTCTACTTAGGGTAGATGTGAATCCCAACTTCCTCCGAAATCGATGACACACGACCTCAACATGTCTTCAAGAGTTTGGATTGTACTTTCACTTTGACCGTCCGTTTGAGGATGGTATGTCGTGCTGAGCTTGACATTAGTACCCAACTCCTTTTGTAGACTATCCCAGAAGTTGGAAATAAACTGACTATCCCTATCAGACACGATATATAAGGGCATACCATGTCGTGATACTACCTCGTTGATGTAGAGTTTGGCCAACTTGTCTATTGGCAATGTCTCTCGCATTGTTAGAAAGTGTGTGCTCTTAGTTAAATGATCTACTATCACCCAATCGTATCATGGCCCCGTAAGGTCTTTGGTAGCTTCGTCATGAAGTACATCGTGATGTTGTCCCATTTCCATTCCGGAATCGACAAAGGCTGCAAACTCCCATACGACTTTTGGTGTTTTGCTTGACTTGTAGGTAAGTGCCACATTTTTCTACATAATTTGCTACATCAAGCTTCATCACCGGCCACCAATAATTTAACATCGAATCTCTATACATTTTTGTGCTACCGGGATGTATGAAATATTTAGACTTATGGGCTTCTGCTAAAAGTAGTTCATGGTTTCCTCCTAATTTTGGCACCCAAATCCGACCTTGAAAATGCTTAAGGCAACGATTGTCGTCTGTTAGTAATTCTCTTTACTTGCCATCACCTCAGCCTTAAGATTTTCTTCTTATAGTGCCTCCGCTTGGCACGTCTTAATGTTCTCCACTAAACTTTCACCACATGGATCCTAGTGAGAGATAACTTAGTCCCACACCTGTGACTCTTTCGGCTCAAGGCATCTACTGCCACAATGGCTTTTCCGGGATGGTAGAGTAATTCACAATCACAATCTCTCAAAATTCAAGCCATCTCCTTTCGCATGTTGAGCTCCTTCTGATCGAATATGTACTTGAGGCTCTAATGATCGGTGAAAAGGGTACACTTTGTCCCATACAAATAATGTCGCCACAGTTTCAATGCGAATACCACTACCGCCAACTCCAAATCGTAAGTCGGTAATTCTTTTCGTGGTCTTTAAGTTGCCTCGATGCGTAGGCTATTATTTTACCTCTTTGCACTAACAAACACCCGAGACCCATTTTGGAAGTGTCGCTATAGACTACAAAGTCGTCCGACCCCTCAGGTAGGGGTAGAATTGGTGCTTCACACAACTTCTTCTTGAGAGTCCTAAAGGCTTGCTCTTGTGTCTCAATCCATAAGAACTTAACATTCTTTCTTGTCAATGAAGTAAGCGGCGTAGCGATCTTTTAGAAGTCTTGAATGAACCTCCGGTAGTAACCAGCTAACCCCAAGAAACTCCAAATTTCCGTTGCGCTCGATAGTGGTTCCCAATTCATCATTCCCTCGATCTTTGTCGGGTCCACATTCACTCCGTCTTTAGATACCACGTGGCCCAAGAATTGGACTTCTTGTAGCCAAAACTCACACTTCGAGAATCTAGTGAACATATTTTCTTTCCGAAGGACTGCCAACACCTCCCGCAAATATTGCCCATGCTCGGCCTCATCCTTTGAGTAGATTAAGATGTCATCGATGAAGACTATTAGTGATTTGTCCAATAAAGGACGACACACACGGTTCATCAAATCCATAAACACGGTCGGAGCATTCGTCAAACCGAACGACGACACTAAGAATTCGTAGTGTCCATATCTCGTCCGGAAGGCCGTCTTTGAATGTCGTCTTTCTTCACCCTTACTTGGTGATATCCAGATCGTAGATCGATTTTAGAGTAGCATCCTGCTTCTTGCAATTGGTCGAAGAGATCGTCAATCCAAGGAAGTGGGTACTTGTTCTTTACCGTAACCTTATTTATCTCCCGGTAATCTATGCACATCCGCATAGACCCATCTTTCTTCTTCAATAAACTCCAGAACGCACACTATTTCCTTCCAACTCTCTCTCTCTCTCTCTCTCTTAACCTCCAAAAAGGGTTTTGGGGGTTTTACCCTCTTCATCCCCTGATTACACTCTAGCCCCTGCAGATTGAAAGTTTTCATCAATTTACCCCTAAACCTCCAAAATTTATAATTAATGGATTTAGGTTATTATATGTATTTAGCAATAAGCGAAAATCATACACCTCTATATACTTTTAACCAACTAATTTATAAGTCTATTAAGTGAAAACCATACACCCCTTGGTGTATTTTGCAATTTAGTGGGATATAAATTTTATATAAACTTATTTTGAGAGTTAATTTTAGAAACATTAATTCTTCCAACTCGATATTAAACTTATATACCACTTGATATCATGTGGAATTCGGATTATAACTTTGTTTTGGCTTAGATTTAATCTTTAAACATTTGACAACACATATTACAAATGCAATCTTCGATTGCCCTTTTTTTGACGATCCTAAGACAATATAGCATGTTTTTCTCATGGATTATTTGATTGATCATGATTCTTTTCTTGATCCTCAAAATATCATTCATATGCATATTAAGTAGAATATTAATTCATTACATAATTTGTTTATTTGTAATGATCAAAACAAATATGTATATATATATATAGCATTAGGTTCATTTGAGAAATGGTAAATATATGAGAAATAGAGAAGTCATCCTAACCATTCATACAGTCAAGATAGGATTTGACTGGTCAAATATTTCGGCTTTGACTGGTCAAAAGTTGCATCTTTGACCGGTCAAAAGTTGCGGCTATTCCAAAAATAGGACACTTTCGTAATTTTTACAAAATACACGGGTTGTGTTCATATATGAACATGTATAATTCATATATGAACTATATGTTCATATGTGAATCAGTGTAATTCACATCTGAACTCTTTTAACTGATTCATATATGAACATTTGTGATTCATATATGAACATTTGTAATTCATATATGAACTAATTAACTGATTCACATATGAACTAATTAACTGTAAGTTCATATATGAATCAGTTGACCTAATTAACAGATTCATATATGAACTAATTAACTGATTTTCATATGAACTAATTAACTGATTCACATATGAACGTATAGCTCATATGTGAATCATATAGGTTCATATATGAACTCATCCCGCGTATTTTATGAAACTATCCCTCTACCTTCTATAGACCATGTAAGGAATTATCCGGTGCTTCGCGGTTAAAGCCGCAAATGTTAACAAGATGAATGACTAATATTACTTCTCTATTTCTCATACATTTACCATTTCTCAAATGAACATGTTCATATATATATTAGACCTGGCAAAAACTGACACGACACGCTAACCCGACACGAACTCGACACGAAATAAACGGGTTTGGGTAATACATTTCAACCCGTTTGAGTAAACGGGTTGACACGACACGACACGAAAATTAAACGGGTAAGGTCAGGGTCAAAAATTTCAACTCGAAAATGACCCAAATAACCCGTTTATATATATATATAGATATATATATATAAGTTTTCCTTTTAATGCTTTGGATTTTTAGTGTTTTAGATTTGATTATAATTTTGAACTATAAATTTTGGATTTCTAATGCTTTCATTTGAATTTTGTATTTGTATTTTTTTGTGAATTTTTGATTTTTAATTTTAATTTTATAAATGTTAAACGGGTTAGGCGGGTCGTGGCGGGTTAGGCGGGTCGGGTTAGGGTTGGGATTTTCTGACCCGTTTATTAAACGGGTCGGGTTAGGGTTAGACAATTTCAACCCGTTTAACTTTGAACCCGACCCGACACGTTTGCCAGGTCTAATATATATATATATATATGGAGATGTGATAACCGACACACAAACATCCACATTAATATTTGTTAGGTTAATTGTAGTATATTAAGGTTTAGGGGTTGTTTGTTTTTTTGAAAAAACTTCTTAATGACTCTCAAGTCTGAATTGTTCAGACATTTTTACATTCAGATTGTTTTTTTTTTAGTTTTCAGAACTTTTTAACTCTTAAATACATCTGAAATAAGAAGTGGTGACCTAACTTCTTAAAACCTTATATCGACGTCTCAGTTCAATTGTTTTCCTTTCTCTCAAAACGCCTTCAAACGTTACAAAAACAAATAATCTTATTTATTCAAATTTCAGACTTCAGCACCACCTCTTATTAATCAGAAGTGAAATAAGACTTCAGACCTCTTAAAAAACAAACGCCACCTTAGTATTTTTCACTTGACACACGATATATCATTCATATGCATTCCTTTCAAAGTTAATTACCACCTAATTAATTTCATACCATGGCATTTTTTCAAACCTTTCGATCAAACAAAAAAAATATCCGAAGACTATGATATGACTTTTAGGATTTTTACACGATTCCAAATCAATTAAAAAAAGACATTGTTTGTAACAGAAAGCACATGCAGTGGAGTCAAACAAGACATGGCATGAAATCAACCAAAATGCAATACTTTTTCATATATTAAATATAAATAAATCTTTGGCCATTATTAGGAACTAAATATATAATGTTATAGTTTTATTACAAAAAAGAAATTATTTCACCAATGCTCTTTGAAAACTAAGATAAAAGAATTTGGTATTGTTTGACAAGAAAAAGCTAGTTTCTTTTTTATATGTTTGGATGACCATAAACTAGCTTATTGAAAATTTACTCATAGTAGTGTTTTGAAAAATTAGCTTATCAGCTACCAGCTAGCTTATAAGCTAGTTTGTCAAACATAACATTTATCTTCTCGTTGATAATGGCATCTTAAACAAAGTTTTTAAAATAAAAAAAATTAAGGTTTTGTTCTGTATTTTATTTTATGAGATTTTTTATATTATTTTTTAAAATAGAGAAAATAAAATAATTAAAGCTTCAAGTTTAAAACATTCTATAAAACTTGATGGATTGTGAGAAAAATGATTTTTGTTATTAATTTCTACCAATGAGATTATACAATTATTATTTGATATATTTTTTTTAAATAAGTATGGAGATGATAAAACTATATAATATTTTAATAATATAATTAATGTTGAAATATATAAAAATAGAGAATTTGTGAGAGTTGAATATAATTTTGTTTAAATATTTTGATTTTTAGTTCTTTGTTTTAAAGAAATTATAAAGAACCTCTTGGAGATGTTCTTATATCCATTTGTTGAACTCGTAATAATAAGTTTCATCCGAATGTAGAAAACAATAATAATCACAGTAATATATATATATATATATATATATGTGTGTGTGTGTGTGTGTCTTTTTGTAATTTGTAATGATGTGGCATTGGTCTTTTAAAAGTTATAATGTAGTAGTGTCGTGGCGAAACTGACAAGATATTTCTATCATGCATACTGTTTATCCTCATGACGCCTGTTTGATGCTTGACACCATTATGGTTTGACCATGGAGGCCATGGCGCCACCACGACGCACATTTGATTCTACCTTTTTAATTTTATTTAGATATAAGATTCATAGATCATCACCAACAAATTTTATATAGTTTTTCTAAGATAGATAACTAAAATTTAAAAATCTCAAAAACCCTACATAATGACTCCAACAAATTATTTATTTTAAAGGATTTCAAAATTAATTATTAGAGTAAATTACGGATTTTGTCTCTCACGTTTGACGATTGTTACGAAATTGGTCCTTTAACTTCATTTATTATATGATAACCCTCTAGGTATGCATTTTGTTACAAAATTGGTCCCTCGAGCTAACGGGTGTCTAATTTCTCCGTTAAGCATGAGGGTATTATGGTCATTTTACCTTATTTCATTTATTTTACCATTTTTTAATTAAATATATTTTTTTTCTTGAATATTCATCTTCTACAATAATAACATGATGAACACCAAGAACATGAACACAGATCTAGAAACTTAAATCAAATCTATATTTAAAACCGAAACCTAAATCAAACTCATGTCCAATAAACGAATCGAAATACTTGCAACATATAGCAGTCAACTACATATGTCATTGATTACTTGTCTGCAAATTGTGCACAAATGATACCCAACTCCAAGAAAAATCCATCTGGTATTCCTAATCAAACAAGCAAATATATGGCTAACCTAATTACATGTTCATAAAGCATTTCCATGAATCCATCGATGATACAAAACCACAAGTAATGATTACCTTTTCTTTCACGAAAAAAGAGGTTGTAACAAAGAAAAGTCTATTCACATTCTGTAACTATTGTATGGGTCGGAATCATACATTCCATACCCACCATACGAATGTCGACTATAAGACGACGGGTAAGATGAATCTGCAAATTAAGAGTGGGTAGACCTAAGACCGGAATCCATGCTTCCTTAGCCACTTGGAACCTGATCTTTGTGGGTGTATACACATTCCTGAGTAAACAAACATAGGGACGAGATCTGAGAGAATAGAAGGGATAGATATCCGAGAGAAGAGATCTGAGAGAAGAGAGAGAGAGAGAGAACCGTTGAACACAGGGACGAAAACCGTTGAACCCTTGGCCGACGACTTCGTCTTCTCCGACAACTTCGTCTTCTCCCCGTGGGTTGTGACATGAAATGGATCCTCAAAAACCTCAGAAACCTCAAAAAACAAGTGATAAATGTTCATATCTTGATCCATTCTCTCTCTCTCTCTCCCTCTCTCTCTCAGATCTCTATCCTTTCTCTTCTCTCAAATCTCTCTCCCTCTCTCTCTCTCTCTCTCAGATCTTTATCCCTTCTCTTCTCTAACAAATAGGTTTGATTTAGGATTTTTTTAAGTGGGTTTAATTTTGGTTATTGGATATAGGTTTGATTTAGATTTCGGTTTTAAATATAGATTTGATTTAAGTTTCTAGATCTGGGTTCATGTTCTTGATGTTTATCATGTTATTATTGTAGAAGATGAATATTCAAGAAAAAAATTATACTTAATTAAAAAATGGTAAAATAAATTAAATAAGGTAAAATGACCACAATACCCTCGTTCTTAACAGAGAAATTAGACGTCCGTTAGCTCGATGGACCAATTCCGTAACAAAATGCATACCTAGAGGGTTATCATGTAATAAATGAAGTTAAAGGACCAATTCTGTAACAATCGTCAAACATGAGAGACCAAATCCATAATTTACTCTACTTATTATTATTATTAAAATATCATATAATTTTATCATAACAATACACTTTAAAAAAATTATAAAATAATAACTCAATTTCATTTGTGGGAATAATAGAAAATCTCTCTCTCTCTCTCTCCTCAAATCAAGTTTTAATTTTTTTTCTTTTAGAGAAACTATAGATAATAACATCTTAATTTTCTCTATTTTAAATCATATATTGCATATAATCTTGTATATCTATATTATATTATAAAGATGACATAAAAACTCTTAAAAACAAGTCTTAAAGCTTAATGTACCGCTATTTAATGTTAATTACTTAAAAAACAGCCCTAAAAGTTGTATGTACTACATTTAATGCTATTCATTAATTTTCAATCATTATCTCTAACCATTTTAACTCCCCTAAAATCATTTCCCACTTTAACTCCGCTAAAATAACTCTCAGCATATTTTAGATATAAAAAATCTAAAATATAATTAAAAAATCTTACAGAATATTTTATAAAAAAAATTATATTATTAAAACAAAATAAATTACATTATATTATTAAGTCTAAATTAAACAAATTTATATAAAAAAATCATTATCACTCTCTCACAACCATCCAAAATCGTAATGTAAATCGACAAAAAACATAAAATAAAATGAAACATTAAAATCGTGATGTATCTAGCTGCATTGCGCGAGTACACTTCTAGTATATATATATATATATGTGTGTGTGTGTGTGTGTGTATAAGCAAAAGTGATCGAGTGACATGAAGAATTACTATTAGCAATCTCATAAGAATTATACATTTTCTTTTTTGTAAATTTTGTGGGATTACTTCAACTAGTAATAAGACCTTGTCTTTAGAGATCCTCTTGATGTCACCGGTTCGAGTCGTGTAAGGACTCTGGAGATTTTTATGACCGTTTACTAAGGACCCTAGAACTAATTGAGGTACATGTAAATTGGCCCGGACACACATGGTGATTGGTGAAAAAAAAGTTCTACCATAAATTTGTATGCATATTTAATTATTTATGTTATGTCCTCAAAAAATATTGATGCAACAATAATGGTTTAATTTGTTGCTATAGTTGACAAAAACAGTTGAGATATTATATACAATATTCAAATAAATAATTATAACAATAAAAATAATCAAAAACATATTTTAGTAACTAATAGATTAATTATTTCGATTTTTATAGTTATGTAATTATGCTCCTCCAAAGTCCAAACTACCAATGGACTAACCAACGGTCTTCGTATATCCCGCGGACGCTTTAAGCCGCATATGATTGAAAAACATATGATTATATTCCCTTTTCCAAAATAAATATAAGTAAAAAAATATAATTTTATAAAACATTTGGTTTTTAGTTTGAAAGTTGAAATAATAAGATTAAATAATATGAGAAGATAAAAGAAAACGTTAATAAAAGTTCTTATATAAATCAATTAAAATTTTAATTTAAGATAGACATGTGAATTGTCTGCTAATGTAAGTATTTTCAAATAGATTTTTCGGATTTTCTCAATGGTTAACACATGATTCTTTTTTATAATCCTCTCTTATTTCCAAGTAACTAAATTACGTGAAATGTGGCGTGGTGGCAATGTCTAGCCTCAAGTCTTATGAGTTACGGCGATACCAAGACGTTTTTCATGGCGTGCCTAAGACGACATATGTATACAATATACATGTATATATATATATATACTTGCGTGTGTTAGTATTTTGAATAATCTCGTAGAACAATTTAAATTCATATATAAAGTAATGAACTTAAATGGAAAAATTATCATTTATATCAAATATATCGAACTTATAAAAAAATGATATCAAGTGTGTAAAATCGGGATTAAATATTTTGAGTCTCTACTCACTATTTTTACTTCAATCAGTAAAAATTTACATATTCAGATTTTTTTTTTGTTTTTATGCTTTCTTTTAATGTTTATTTAATTTTAGGTGTCGTACATAATTATAATTTATCCCCAAGTTATTTGTTTAATAAAGTATAACAAAAACACGTCTTCCAAAATAACACGTCATAACTATAACAACCCAAACCCGCAAAAAAAACGCATAAACGATTCTAACATAAATCAATGCCAAATGGCCCCAAAGCGCTAATTCACATAACAAGGTTTGCGGAAACAAACTAATACACAACTGAGATTTAATACATAAATAACTAATTCAGGGATCTCGCAGCAATCTTCTCCTATGTCACCCTTCTCGCCTACAACTTCTCTTGCCCTTGCTAGAGCCCTCTACCGGGTACTTTTCTTGAAAAGGGTTTTTAGTTTTGAAAAAAGTGAGGGTTAGACCGAAAGGTCTAGTGAGTTTCCTCTAATACAGTTCACGTCAAAGCCACATAAAAGATTTATCGAAAAATAAAAACCGATTCAGCTTTTATAATAAAAGATCGTACTTACAAACACGCTTATGGCACACACTACCGTTACGCAGAGGAAACGACGTGTCTGGCTCACACTGACTTATTTGGGACACCCCCCGGTACACTACCGTTACGCGGAGGTAACGACGTGTCTGGCTCACACAGCCTTATTTGGGACACCCTCCACAATGGCATATACGGGACACACCCCCTGTACACTACCGTTACGCGGAGGTAACAACGTGCCTGGCTCACACTGCCTTATTTGGGACACCCCCCACAATGGCATATACGGGACACACACCCTGTACACTACCGTTACGCGGAGGTAACGGCGTGTCTGGCTCACACTGCCTTATTTGAGACACACCCCCCAATGGCATATACGGGACACCCCCCTGGTATGAGCACAGGCGGGACACACCCCCGACTTGGCCATCTCGCTAACAACAATGTATGCATACATTTCCACTAAGTCAACAAGATAAAACCACATTTAAGGTAAAGCTCGCATATATATATATATATATATATATATATATATATATATATATAGGGTGCGTTTCATTTGAAAACCAATCAATTCGTGGAAACTCTGCAAACCATTGTTTTAGGAAACAATATATATATTTATGGAAAACAATATAAAGTATAGATAAATAAATAAAATGCTTTGAATGACTTTCACATGCTTTTAACCACTTTATCATCGAAGAGCATTTAGTTTAGAAAACTCACCTGATAGCAAGAACTCCCTTACGCTCCCATAAGCACGCTCCAACTCCTATATGACCACCTAAGGAAGATACAGTAAATTAAGTTCCGGAAGAAAACCCAACTGAAACATCTTCCTGGACTCTACTCGATTCTCCCCCTTCCTTTGCTGTCGATACTAGGCTACCCAGGATCGCTCGACTCCAGGGTCCCCCGATCAAGACTCATCCCCGGGCGTCCCGACTCCCGGGGTCCCCGCCCGGGTTTCAACCCACCCCCCTCCTGCGGGGCTCCCCCGACTCCCGGGGTCACGACCCGGGTCCTTTCATCCCGACTTCCGGGGTCACAGCCTGGGGTCTCACTAATCTCGTCTCCCGGGACCTCCCAGCCAACCCCGGGTCGACCCGGGTGGAAGGCTCCCCGGTCACCCCGGCTACGACGCCCGACCCCAGAGGGTCGACGAGCAGATTGCGACGAGGGGAATTTTCTTTTAGATTAAACGATGGGAGTAACTCTCCTCGTAAGAAAATCCCGACTACTCAACTACAACGAGATTTGGGAGGATTTAATCCTTCCTTAAATCTACCTAACCTTACTAATCAATCATCCCAAAAGTACGAACAAAAGGGGAGATTATTTCTCCAACAAAAAACCTAGTTCTAACACAATCCAACTAGAGAAAACAGATTAAAGGATGAGGTTAGAATATTACCTTGATTACCAATTAGCAAAACCCTCTTCTTATTCTTCTTCTTCTTCTTCAATTTCTCCAACTCTAGGTTCCACCTTCAAAATCTCTCCTCTGCCTTTCTCTTAGCCGCCACTCTCTAGAAATGAGCAGGGAGAAAAGAGATGTAGGGTTTTAACCCCCCTTTTTCCCAATTTGCAACAAACCCCCTCATCTTTAGGCTTAGAGCAAAACTTCACTCCAAGCTCCCATTTATTATCTAACGAACACGGTTATTACAATACCTCCCCCTTAAAAGAATTATGTCCCCGGAATTCCCTCGCTGAACCAAACTGGGGTACTGGGACCTCATGTTCGCTTCCAACTCCCACGCTGCTTCTTGCCCTTTGTGAAATTACCATTGCATTTTCACAAAACAAATCTCTTCAGACCTCAACTTCTTCACCTTGAGGTCTAAGAGGGTCCTCGACTCCTCAACATAACTTAATTTCTCACTCACACGAAAATCATCCAACACACAACCACACCGAATTCTACTAAGCACTCCTTCTGATTCGACACATGGAAGAAGGAATGGGCACCTTGCCACTCTTTGGTAAATCCAGTCTCCCGACCACCTTTCCCACTCGTGCTATAGTAGTGAATGGCCCATCACACCTAGACCCCAACCTTCCTTTCTTCCTAGAATGATCAACACCCTTCCTAAGCGAGACTTATAACATTACCTCCCCCCCCCCCCCACTTGGAACTCAAGACCCATACTTTCATTCTAATCAACTTACCACTTAGTCGCCCAAGCCATCCAGATCAATCTCATCGACGCAAATATCCATCATATTCACCCCCCCTCGATAAACCATGACCTTCTTATGTCGGAATGGATCGTTTAATATACTTGTAACGTCTCCCAACAACGAAGCCGGATATTTTCTGCTTCGCCCACGCCTGGACTACTGATTCTTAGAAACACACCACGATAAGGTTTTCACATACAATTTCGTTTCTTAAAAGAAGAATTTTACCAAAGTTAACTCCTCCGACAACATGCATTACTGACTAGAACAAGTAACCACTCAACTCGCCAACATAACATATAGTCAACCTTAGTTATCACAATAAACTCACAGTTATGAGTTTCTTCGTTCGGTAACCCGCCATTACATAGGAACTTCTCTCAGTACGACATACGTAGAACGTAAAAGCACTTTTTTCTCAAACCATACTATTCACATCCCCATGGTGATACCCAACTCATACGCAATAAACATACAGCGCCCCGAAGGTCATCACTCTAACCCTACATAAATAAAAGAAAATTCCACATTACATTACCTTCATAGCCCACTAGTTCCAACCGAACGAATCATAATGACACCCACTTCCATTTCTCGTCGCATCCAACAATCGTCCGGTCATATTTGAAATAAATCCAAGTTTCACCCGCTCTAACATAGAGTGGCCATACTCCTACCAAACTATTCCAAATAACTTAACCCTGGAAGACAGGTTCACTTGGAACCTTTCCCACGCAATTACCAAGTTTGACTCACTCCGAGCACTACATCCAACCACCTCTTCCACTTCCTTCTCGAAAACAACAAACATGCTTCTAATGATAGGCTCACTAGTTAGCCCAATCCTTAGACTAACCGCACGATTTAGCTTTCTCCACACCAGAACCATAGCATACACTCTAATCCCCTTTCTCACATCCTCACTAGGGTTCATAAACTCACTATTGGAAATTCTGAAAACATAAATTCTCATTTCTGAGTCACTTGCCAAACTTCTTACTCTCAAGTTACCCACTTTTCAAAAATTCCAATGCGTCGAAACACAATTACATTACTACACTTCACCAAACGGTTACCGGCAATCCTGACACGAGACAATTAACCACGCTCTCCCAAAACATTACCCCCTGTTCGAAGACACCGCACACTTCTCACCCTCCTTCGCTATCTGCAGGGTTCCTTCATGCTAAAAAATAATTTGACATTCTCATGGATTTTCCCCGTCTCCTACAACCCATCAGGAACTACATCGTTCAACATTCCCTTCAATATATCACTGAAATAAGAGGAACTTGTCCATCAACTCTTCACAACCCAGGAACCCAAGGTTCCTCTATGAAGTTGCCACCAACTATTGCTCGAACCCATAAACTTCAAATTAGCAATATCACCAACCCAACCAACATCCATGCATCTCCGCCACATATTTGACGAGAATCTCTGAGCAAGGATTTCCACCAATGCTCATCCCATAACACCAACACAAGTCTAATACTTAACCTCAAAGGATCTCCTTACCCCCAAAATGACTTGTACGATCACTTTGGCACAAAATAACACTAACTCATCTAAACATCCATCACCCTACCACATCATCACCATACCATCAAATCTCCGCAACACTTGGTACGCATACCAGATACCATCCTCTTTATGTCGATCGAAACACTAATACTTGAGATAAAATCGTTTTCACGACTTTGTCTTGCTTAAATCTGGATCACCCACCAAATCATGATCATTTAAACCACTCAATGTGATCTCGTTCCTGGTCGTCCCATCATGATATGCCAGAAACAAATTCAGATAGTCTATAAGATTAAGCATACTACCTCGCAGACCTAAATGCTCGAAGCGCAACCACTTCTGTTGTGTTATAAATACTTCACTCTTAAACGAACCATCAGAACCTCATAGGACTTCACCTGACCAAACTAGCGGTTTTCCTATCTCGCTATACCCCTACAAGGTGGTCCGACACCATACTAGGTACACACATTTCCCGTACAACTCCTTGCTTTCTTACGAACACTCAACAAAAATAATCATGGGTACTTCCTCATTTTTCCACCTCCCGATCATGATCTCAACAATTGACCGCTGACTTCAATAATACTACCGACTAACAAGGATTCCCAAGGGACCTACTCCCTCCAACGCATCATAACTAACTCGGTGCACCACCGACTTCGCACGTTGAAGGCACAAGACTTACTTGATATAATCTGATTACTAAACCACCTCAAACTCCGGCTCGACGTCGACGACTTTTCATCCAAAAAACCCCAACGCTACTTATCAACATGCTGCTAAAAGAGGTATCTTAACGGCTTTGAATTTCCATCCCGACAACACCGCACGTCGACTACCATATCACCAGTTACCGACAGAAGCGCATGCTACCACCAAAACCAATCATTCTCAACTTCAAATGCTAAGGCTCCCGTTAATCCTTGCCTTTCCCTAGTGGGAACGCCAAGGTCATGAATAGACTAACAACTGCTCGAACGCCACCCTTCACTCTCTACACCTTCCCTCCTCCTTAACCGCAATGCATCCTTACGACCTAGAGAGTTCATAACCTTCATGCATGACAAGATACCAGCTTGAAAACATTTGACACGTTTGAAATCCGACAAGTACCTCAAAACGATATAGGCTTGAGTATACACGACACTACTCCGGCATAACTGAATAGCCGTGCTAGACGATTTTAATGATAGTTCTCACTCGACTTCACGGAGAAATGAACCTTATCCAACCAAAATCGATGTTGGCACATTTGAAAATATTTTCAATGAAACTTTACTCGAGCAATTCATGAAATTATAACAAATTTACTTATACCAAGTGAGCCAGTCGACTTCCACCCTTGGTGGCATGACTATGTCCATACCAGTCTCCCTTATAAAATCACACTGTTAAATGATACTATATTTTCCACAAAAGTTAACTCATTTATAAAAGAAATGAAATAGTTCTCAAATTACCGAGTTCAAAATTTAGCTCACCAAGCAATAAACTTTCCCTTTTCCAAAACCAACACACGTTTACACACGCTATCTCGTTTTCAAAACAAATAAATAGGTTTGCGGAAAATAGGTTTGCGGAAACAAACTAATACACAACTGAGATAATACATAAACAACTAATTCAGGGATCTCGCAACAATCTTCTCCTATGCCACCCTTCTCGCCTACAACTTCTCTTGCCCTTGCTAGAGCCCTCTACCGGGTACTTTTCCTGAAAAGGGTTTTAGTTTTGAAAAGAGCGAGGGTTAGATCGAAAGGTCTAGTAAGTTTCCTCTAATACAGTTCACGCCAAAGCCACATAAAAGATTTATCGAAAAATAAAAACCGATTCAGCTTTTATAATAAAAGATCGTACTTACAAACACGCTTATGGCACACACTACCGTTACGCAGAGGTAACGATGTGTCTGACTCACACTGCCTTATTTGGGACACCCCCCAATGGCATATACGGGACACACCCCCCGTACAATACCGTTACGCAGAGGTAACGGCATGTCTGGCTCACACTGCCTTATTTGGGACACCCCCCCAATGACATATACGAGACACACCCCCTGTACACTACCGTTACGTGGAGGTAACGTCGTGTCTGGCTCACACTGCCTTATTTGGGACACCCCCCCCCCCCCAATGGCATATACATGACACACCCCTGGTATGAGCATAAATGAGACACACCCCCTGATTTGGCCATCTCGCTAACAATAATGTATGCATACATTTCCACCAAATCAACAAGATAAACCAACGTTTGTAACACCCTAAAATTTGGTAAGAGCAACTAATTAAATTTTCGATATTACATCAAGCAAAAGATAAATCTTCAAAATAAAATTCTTTATTTGACCTCAACAAATATAAACTCTAGTATTATACAAGGACTAGACCAAGTCGGGTGTTACTTAATCCCAACTACATGTTGCTCTTCCCGAAACAAATGCGGAAGACTTTACTAAAGTAACCACTTCTCGAGAACAATACTAGCACTCCTCTCTACACAGTGTCACTATAGTTATTCCCAACCGGAACCTGTTGCACATGCCGACAAATAAAAAGGTTAAGCTAACACCTAGTGAGTTCAAAAGTTTTCCACATGAGTAAAGATATATTTGAAAATAGGTAATGCAGTTTAAATCATAATCTTTCAAATGATATGCTTTGAATATGAAAACGACTCATTTTCCAATAATATGCATTTTGGGCAAAACACCAATATAAACGTTTTTAAATCCAAACTACTTCGGGGACAAGATCCCTATATAGAACGTTCTTTCCTAACTAAACTCCAACCCAAAACTCACTCAAAACGCTAATAGAAATCGAATTCTACATTTATAAAAATGTGGTTAAAACTTTTATTTTGAAACAGCCAAAAAGCTGGTGGGGCATAATACTCAACCCGTAAATCATGGATAAGATCCATTTATACAAAACGTCACCGAAACTTGGATAATAAAACTCAATACCCAAAAACAACACCTTTCGGTGACGGGGGATACCCGAATTCCATTAAGAGTGGCGGGCACACAAAGTTAAGCCACTTATCAATGTTCGCGAGCATCACATAGAGCCATGGATCCCCGTATACGGCTCCCAACCGAGCTACCACGACATCATACCCAAATGACCCTAGTGCCTACTCGACCTCTAAATGAGTCTCACCACAAAGTCATAAGTCCCCGTATCCGGCTCTCCAAGAGCACCACTGCAAGACTTAGCTCCGTATACGGCTCTTCAGAGCACCACCGCAAACTTACATAAAAACATGACTTGGGGACCACTCACTAGACTTCAAACGCGAACACTAAATTCCACGATGAGTAACCAGACTGGATTACAAACGACCATCAAGTTCAACCACCCACGATATATACCTTGATCCCTTCAATAAAGGTTACGCGGTCATCGAGTTCAACCACCCACGATATATACCTCGAGCCCTCCCGCTAGCCATAATAATATCTAGTCCCAAAACGGGGATAAAGTCCCCACTAAACCAACTGACTGACTCATATGCCTATGGATCCAATGCATTACAGTCTAAAACGTTACATGACTCAAAAGAATGAAGTAACGCATTCAAAACATGTAACTCTCAAATAAGATGCAACTAAGTACACCATACGTTCGAGGCTCCTTAACGAGCTACCAAAACTGAACAAATGTTCCAAAGACTCATTTGAGTGTAAACCAAGCCCCAAAAGGCATAATGAACGTTTGGCTAAAATACGTGAACCGATAGAGTTATATAAACCAAAATACATCTTTCCCCAAAACTTTGTTTCTCAAATCGCATTTAGCCTTCGGCCCAAAACCCAAAAAGGATTATCATTTTCTAAAGTGTTCCCAAAGTCGGGATCGACCCAAAACCAAAGGACTCACACATTTGTACTTTTCAAAACATCTCATTTCATGAATGATGCATAAAACCCGACAAACACTTAAAAGTGTGTTTTTTGACCAAATATCTATTTATGCAATAAATTGTCGAAACACATTTATTATGACACATTTAACAAAATGCCCAAAAATCCCAAATCTGGGTGTTTTACAAAGTTTAATAAACTAAACACTTCAAATAATCAAAAGTTGCCAAATAACTCCACAGTTGACAATTTCATGTAAAACACATAAACACTTTAAAATGGACATTTTGGCATGTACAACGTTTTCACAAATCAAATTGAACTCACCTTGCTAGGTTAGGTTAAACCTAGGTTTCAAATCCAACCATTAGCCTTCAATAGAGTAGATCCACCATTTCCAAGCTATTACCAACAAAAGCTAAGGTTTCCAAACAACCTATTCCTTCAAGTCTAGCATAAACATCAACAAGTAAACCTTCAAATCTTTTAATATCCTTATACAAAAAGGCTTAGATTACTCAAGGAAACTTACCATATTGGATGTTGAGACTTTCCACCCAAAGCCATCCAAACAAACCATCAAATCTTCAACCCGAGCTTCCAAATACCGAACCCTTGAGTTTTGTTTGGACCAATCCACCATAGTTGCTTCCAAATATGAAATCCTAGTTCCCAAAATGAACTAAAGAGGAGAGAAAAGGAGAGGGGAGGATGAAATGGGAGAAAACCCTAAAAATGGGGTTTTAAATCGTTCAGACTACTCCCGCGACCTTGGCCACGACCTCCAAACCGCGGGCCAAGTCGCACGTGCTACATAGTTGCACGCAACAGTGGGTTACGCGGGTTTAGCCGCGACTTTGAGGTCGCGGTCTAAGTCGCGCGTGTCTTTGTTGCCCTTCTCACCATTCGTGCTAAACCGTTCCCCGATCGTTTCTCTCGGTAGATCACTAACTGGTTTCCTTAGCTGATCATAAACTGTTCTTTAGAAAATTGCGGGTGTTACAATCCTCCCAACCTTAAAAGAGATTTCGTCTTCGAAATCTGTCTCCGACCAAACACCCAACCGTCGAACTTAGCGAGGTTAATTGGTCCTCTATCCAAAAGGATTACCTCCCAACTTGATACCCTGCCTCCAACACAAAACCGATTACCTCCCACTTACGGTTATCACTGAATCTTTAATAACGAGTCGTCACAACTTAATTTCCAAGGTTCGAGGTACCTTACCGATGACGGAATGAACATCGAGTCCTTAACAAATCAATTTCCTATCATAAAATTCCGGTTGCCTCCCAACCTTAGATTTAACATAATACCTCAAAAGTAACTTACTACTCTAACCAACCAATTCCACCAAGGATATTTCGAAGAGAACTTCACCCTTAAATACTTCTAATCATCCTTCATCGAATTACGTTACACTCTTTTCTTGCCTTCACGAACACAACCAACTTTGCATAAACGATTCAACCGTAGTTTGACCATGCTCTTTTCAATTCCAGGTATCCACCACTAGGTTGACTACCCGAGTGTTAAGGAATCCATATATAGAGTTGCTGAGCTGATCATTCACTGTTGTTATAGAAACAATACTTCTAGTCCCAACACATGACAATCTCCTTAATAATCTATTTGTACTTAAAGTCTACCTCGATATTCTCGCCAAATTTCTTCAATAAACACCTCCAAGGATTTATCGTCCTATCCCTAATGAAGTTGCTAACGCTAGCTCGGTCCAATCCAATCTACAACAAATAACACTTGCAGACAGAGGATTACCCCAAATCATACAGTTATACTTCTCCCTTAATGCATACAAGCATCAATTGTTGCTTCAGTGAAAACCCCAATGATTACAGGATTACCAATGATCGATCCCTAATTTGCCAGCATCTAATATTCTTTAGGTTACCACTTAACTTGCAAGCACACCAAATTTAACGAAAGTGCGCTGAAGTACCCAGACAGTCGTTGTCCTTCAAATCGAATGTCGACTCCCATCCTTAAAACGACTATCTGCAAAGTGGGTATACTACCAACCATTCAATCCCAAATGGCAATGTCGATTTCAAGTTGACACCTACTTTCTGAGATAATCACCCAACTTATACATTCCCATTAACCCAATATAACATTATCATTGTTCACAAGTACCGTTAAGGTGGTACACCACATGCACAAAACATTCTGCCGTAACATCAACCCCCAACTTCAAAACCAACCAAAAGCAAGCAACCACCCAAAACTTAACACATTTAATTCATCGAAACCGAAGATCACCACTTAATAACTGGGAGAGTACTTAAATCTAATACCTCAATCATTCATACATGCATCGGTTCATAAGCTGGACCCAAAATTTGGAACCGACTACAAGTCGGATCATCCGACGCTTCAAATCCCAAGGATTTCTCTAATCCTTAATTACAACTCTTTTCACGATAGGGTTTTAAATCTATAGCCCTAATGAGTTCAAGGTTTTTCAACTACTATGCCAGTTTGAAATTTTATAAACTTTCAAATGCAAAAGCTTTATAACGATTAATCATACGAATAAAATCTGCTACCTTTACTCGGTAGGTGTACAAAGTGGTCACCACTGACACACGTATAAAATCATTTAGAAACCAATCGGATTATTGTTCAAGCTAATAATGACGATGAACAAGGATATACAACAAGTTTCTCTAATGGACCACTATGGTCCTAACATGCATAAATTTTTATTCCAAGAATAAGAAATAGTTTACGTACTAAGACAATGCATGACAAGGCGTTTGTACAAAGCTACAGAAGGGAAATTCATGAATTCAATTTCTAGAAATGTTTGCATTAACCATATAATGTCATGTAATAAGATTTCCCAACATGATTCGCATACATCAGTTCATTCCCCCAAAACTTAGTAAAGACGGATGCATGCGATTTGATCAATCGTAAGAATAATTTAGTTTGATTCCAAACTTTAGGTCGTGCTGATAAAATGCTTGTAAAACCCAAAACAGAATTTTCCATGATATTAAACTCTTCAAAGTTTTCTTTCTTTTAGCCACAACAAGGCATGGGATAATATCCCACAACAAAACTTGCATGAAACAGTTTATTTCACAAAATTAGTGAGGTGATATTTGCATGCACTTTGATTAAAACATAAAATAATCTATGTCGGTTTCAAGTTCAAAGACAAATAATAATATGCTCTCATCGTTCTAAAATGTTAGCTAAAACACTATGACAGAAGTTCCAAATAGACATGTATGCATACTATATGCAACCAAACAACTCACACAAAGTTCAAGGAAAACTATACCACTTGACGCCATTAAAATCACCCCATTAAATCCACAAAATCGCATTAATTAAAATTCTCAATAAAACTCAAACACCAAAATAATGGAAGATAACTTTTCGTCCAAAACCTTAACATACGTGGAGGAGATCCAATGTTAAAGTCGTAAACCGCAGTTACTTATCCAAGCCCCTAAACAACATCAAAATACGCACATCGTAAAATCCGAAATAACGTTGGACAACAATGTGAATAAAGAAAATCTTCAGCAAAGTTTGCAACTTCATACCATAAAACAATTTTGTGCATGCTCGAAATCATTGTTCAAAACCTTGTGTGTGCCAAAACATTGTTCCAAGATCTGCAATTTAATCCACATGACGACTTGGAAATATGAGAAATAATTGATGCAATTAATTTTAGAAATATGCTATGTGTATGCAGTTGATCGGCACTCAACATCTCGAAACCATGTTCCTTAGTTTCTTAGTCACACTATCGTCATCCCGATGTTCAGCCACCTTAAGGTAATAATCAAGGATTTTATCGGTTCACCTTATCATTTCTCCTCAAATAAAGTAAATTCCATAATGTTATGGTTCTATCACGACCATCAATTTTCGACCCGAAACAGTCCACTTAATGCAATCACCATGCTTATTGTCACTCCAAGTGACGAATGCTAAAATCATCAGTCCCTCCTAACGGCTACTCACCTAGAAACTTATTTACTACCCCAACGGTCGTCACATCAAGGTAGTCCAAGCATATACATGTAACTCGTAGGTTCACCATAACACTGGCCAGGTGTAATTATGAACGTATTGTACATGATCATCCTTGCTACTCTGGGTGTGCTTCTCGTTCCTAGTGACTCCATCAATCTCAAAACTTCCAATTTTAATGTGCCTATTGGTGCAACTTCACTTTCAATCATTTAAATTAACACTAGTTTGAGTCTAGGCATCCAAAATCAATACCTAATTCTCTCAAACTTAAGCTCTGATACCAACTTGTAACACCCTAAAATTTGGTAAGAGCAACTAATTAAAATTTCGATCTTACATCAAGCAAAAGATAAATCTTCAAAATAAAATTCTCTATTTGACCACAACAAATATAAACTCTAGTCTTATACAAGGACTAGACCAAGTCGGGTGTTACTTAATCCCAACTACAAGTTGCTCTTTCCGAAACAAATGCGGAAGACTTTACTAAAGTAACCACTTCTCGAGCACAGTACTAGCACTCCTCTCTGCATAGTGTCACTAGAGTTATTCCCAACCGGAACCTGTTGCACATGCCGAAAAATAAAAAGGTTAAACTAACGCCTAATGAGTTCAAGAGTTTTCCACATGAGTAAAGATATCTTTGAAAAGAGGTAATGCAGTTTAAATCATAATCTTTCAAATGATATGCTTTGAATATGAAAACGACTCGTTTTCCAATAATATGCATTTTGGGCAAAACACCAATATAAACGTTTTCAAATCCAAACTACTTCGGGGACAATATCCCAATATAGAACGTTCTTTCGTAACTAAACTCCAGCCCAAAACTCACTCAAAATGCTAATAGAAATCAAACTCTACATTTATTAAAATGCGGTTAAAACTTTTATTTCGTAACACCCAAAAAGCTGGTGGGGCATAATAATCAACCCGTAAATCATGGATAAGATCCATTTATCCACTTATCAATGTTCGCGAGCATGACATAGAGCCATGGATCCCCGTATACGGCTCCCAACCGAGCTACCACCGCAAGATACCCAAATGACCCTAGTGCCTACTCGACCTCTAAATGAGTCTCACCACAAAGTCACAAGTCCCAGTATCCGGCTCTCCAAGAGCACCACCGCAAGACTTAGCTCCGTCTACGGCTCTGTAGAGCACCACCACAAGTTTACATAAAAACATGACTTTGGGACAACTCACTAGACTTCAAACGCGGACACTAAATTCCACGATGAGTAACTAGACTGGATTACAAACGGGCATCGAGTTCAACCACCCACGATATATACCTCGAGCCCTTCAATAAAGGTTACACGGTCATCGAGTTCAACCACCCACGATATATACCTCGAGCCCTCCCGCTAGCCATAACAATATCCAGTCCCAAAACGGGGATAAAGTCCCCACTAAACCAACTGACTGACTCATATGCCTATGGATCCAATGCATTACAGTCTAAAACGTTACATGACTCAAAAGAATGAACTAACGCATTCAAAACATGTAACTCTCAAATAAGATGCAACTAAGTACACCATACGTTCGAGGCTCCTTAACGAGCTACCAAAACTGAACAAATGTTCCAAAGACTCATTTGAGTGTAAACCAAGCCCCAAAAGGCATAATGAACGTTTGGCTAAAATACGTGAGCCGATAGAGTTATATAAACCAAAATACATCTTTCCCCAAAACTTTGTTTCTCAAATCGCATTTAGCCTTCGGCCCAAAACCCAAAAAGGATTATCATTTTCTAAAGTGTTCCCAAAGTCGGGATCGACCCAAAACCAAAGGACTCACACATTTGTACTTTTCAAAACATCTCATTTCATGAATGATGCATAAAACCCGACAAACACTTAAAAGTGTGTTTTTTGACCAAATATCTATTTATGCAATAAATCGTCGAAACACATTTATTATGACACATTTAACAAAATGTCCAAAAATCCCAAATCCAGGTGTTTTACAAAGTTTAATAAACTAAACACTTCAAATAATCAAAAGTTGCCAAATAACTCCACAGTTGACAATTTCATGTAAAACACATAAACACTTTAAAATGGACATTTTGGCATGTACAACGTTTTCACAAATCAAATTGAACTCACCTTGCTAGGTTAGGTTAAACTTAGGTTCCAAATCCAACCATTAGCCTTCAATAGAGTAGATCCACCATTTCCAAGCTATTACCAACAAAAGCTAAGGTTTCCAAATAACCTATTCCTTCAAGTCTAGCATAAACATCAACAAGTAAACCTTCAGATCTATAAATACCCTTATACCAAAAGGCTTAGATTACTCAAGGAAACTTACCATATTAGATGTTGAGACTTTCCACCCAAAGCCATCCAAACAACCCATCAAACCTTCAACCCGAGCTTCCAAATACCGAACCCATGAGTTTTGTTTGGACCAATCCACCATAGTTGCTTCCAAATACGAAACTCTAGTTCCCAAAATGAACTAAAGAGGAGAGAAAAGGAGAGGGGAGGATGAAATGGGAGAAAACCCTAAAAATGGGGTTTTAAATCGTCCAGACTACTCCCGCGACCTTGGTCGCGGCCTCCAAACCGCGGGCCAAGTCATGTGTGCTACATAGTTGCACGCAATAGTGGGTTACGCGGGTTTAGCTGCGGCTTTGAGGCCGCGGGCTAAGCCGCACGTGTCTTTGTTGCCCTTCTCACCTTTCGTGCTAAACCGTTCCCCGATCGTTTCTCTCGGTCGATCGCTAACTGATTTCCTTAGCTGATCATAAACTGTTCTTTAGGAAATTGCGGGTGTTACATTATTTAAGGTAAAGCTCGCATATATATAAAGCATAGATAAATAAATAAAATGCTTTGAATGACTTTCACATGCTTTTAACCACTTTATCATCGAAGAGCATTTAGTTTAGAAAACTCACCTGATGGCAAGAACTCCCTTACGCTCCCATAAGCACGCTCCAACTCCTAAATGATCACCTAAGGAAGATACAGTAAATTAAGTTCCAGAAGAAAACCCAACCGAAACACCTTCCTGGACTCTACTCGATTCTTCCCTTTCCTTCGCTGTCGATACTAGGTTGCCCGGGATCGCCCAACTCCCGGGTCCCCCGATCAGACTCATCCCCGGGCGTCCCGACTCCCGGGGTCCCCGCCCGGGTTTCAACCCCCCTTCCCCCCGGGGCTCCCCCGACTTCCGGGGTCATGGCCCAGGTCCTTTCATCCCGACTCCCGGGCATACTCCTCCCAGACTCCCCCGACTTCCGGGGTCACAACCCGGGGTCTCAATAATCCCTTCTCCCGGGACCTCCCAGCCAACCCCGGGTCGCCCCCGGGTGGAAGGATCCCCGGTCACCCCGGCTACGACGCTCTGCCCCAGAGGGTCGACGAGCAGATTGCGACGAGGGGAATTTTCATTTGGATTAAACAATGGGAGTAACTCTCCTCGTAAGAAAATCCTGACTACTCAACTACAACGAGATTTGGGAGGATTTAATCCTTCCTTAAATCTACCCAACCTTACTAATCAATCATCCCAAAAGTACGAACAAAAGGGGAGATTATTTCTCCAACAAAAACCCTAGTTCTAACACAATCCAACTAGAGAAAACAGATTAAAGGATGAGGATAGAAGATTACCTTGATTACCAATTAGCAAAACCCTCTTCTTGTTCTTTGTAACAACCCGGTTTCCAAAATCAACTTCAATAACACAAATATAAGAAACCAACCAATACGCTTTCCAAAAAGGGTCGACTAAAATAATATTCCCAGAACCATCTCAAATACAACGACGGTAAGAATAATTCTAACCACAATAAAAACTAAAATAATCACTAACCGATCCGACAAGGATCCTTTAGCATAATAATCTAAAATCTTTACCAATCCTCAACCACAAAAGTAAATAAATCCAATCGAAGATTTATGTTCTTACCGATCTATAATCACCAGAACCTTTAACCAAAAACATAATTAACCCGATAATATTAACGAACCGGTAATTGGAGAGACAACTTTCACATAATAATTATCGTTTACCCTTTTCCCCAGGCTAGCAATCCCGATATAAAAATCACCTGAAATGCATATTTTGAAAAAAAAAATGAGGGTTAGACCATACGGTCTAGTGAGTAAATCCCTGTCAGATAAATAATTCAGTAAAATCAGTTTGACATAATGCCATAAATCATTAACTAATAAGGTCAACACTCCAACACTACAAATCAGTTATAAATAAGTTGGCACTCATGCACAACATCCCTCCCAGGTAACTAACCGCAACAGTTGCCACAATTTAATCGCACACACCCCGACAAGATTGCAATCAATATCGGTTGTGGCCCACCACACGAAAAAAATTCGTGGGCACTATTTATATGTAATCCTTGCTCGGACCATTACAGTCCTAACACACCTGACTTCTGTTGTGAAAGTCCCTTTATCCCAAAAATTCATAATCAAGTCGCATGTGTTAATAATAAACAACATGTAATAAAAATTGTAACACAATTAACGATAATAATTCAAACATACCAATCTGGTATAACATTGAAATAATAACCATTTGATAATGTATGCATTTCATTCGAAAATAGTTAAACAAAAACTCACCTTGGGTCCAACTATTCCGTCTCAAATCTTAACGATTAATATATTCCCAAACCGAACATCTTGATAACCAAAAATCCAAGCTAAAAATCTTCAAGACTCCTTTAATCCCATGGCTTTCTAAAAGTTCATAAAAACCCAACAAATTATTCTATTTTAAATGATTAAGTCCCTAAACTAATTTTTTGAATGAAAAAACCATTAGACTTTCATATTTTGAATGATTAAGTCCCTGAACTATTTTTTTGAATGAAAAAACCATTAAACTTTCTCATTTTGAACGAAAAAAACATTAAATTTTCTCATTTTGAATGATCAAGTCCCTGACCATTTTTTTCAATAAATTAAATCAACGAACTTGTAAAAATTGGTTACTTACATCATTTTAACCCATAAAAATTACATGTAACCGGTTATCTTTTGATAGATAAAAAATAGATCAAAAAGAAGGAGATCGATGGCAGGGGAACAACGTGTTAGGCTATATGGATAACGGATAACGTTCGGGCAACGGAGAGTGGCGAGGTGGAGCGATATGATTGTTTGTGAGGGATTTTAAAGGCGTAAAGTTTAAGAACGGTAAAACTGGTTTAAATTTGTTTTTACTTTAAAATGTTCATAGTCAGTTTCAAGTACCTTTATAAAAAAGGTAACCAATTTTTAAAAATTCGATGGTTTATTTATTCAAAAAATATTTTTAGGGACTTAATCATTCAAAATTAGAAAGTTTATTGGTTTTTTCATTCCAAAAAATAGTTTAAGAAATTAATCATTAAAAATATGATAGTTTATTGGGGGTTTTTAAACTTTTCCTTTTTTTTAAACAACTTACACTAATAAATGGTACATATGGAAAGAAAGGCGGCAGATCAAAAATGAGGATAAAGATGAAATATCCTCTATTATAACATCAATTTACAACAAAGGTCCCTTAAGAAAGGATAAATTGCCAGATCTTCAACAACCTTTTTATTTTACCAAAAACTAAAAATTGGGTTATTACATTCTTCTTCTTCTTCTTCAATTTCTCCAACTCTAGGTTTCACCTTCAAAATCCCTCATCTGCCTTTCTCTTAGCCGCCACTCTCTAGAAATGAGCAGGGAGAAAAGAGATGTAGGGTTTTAACCCCCTTTTTCCCAATTTGCAACAAACCCTCTCATCTTTAGGCTTAGAGCAAAACTTCACTCCAAACTCCCATTTATTATCTAACGAACACGGTTATTACAATCACGTACCATAACACGTTATAACAGAAGCCAAACGTTAGAGTGAAGCTTAAGCTACAAAGGTTAACATGGCGGCGAAATCGATCAAGCCTTAAAGCCATATATAACGTGTCATAACGAGTTATTTTGAACCGTGTTTATTTCATTCTCACAATAGTTAACGTTATTATTTGAACCGAACCATTGGTTTTTAATTAATTCCCAATTGTGAGAGTTTTCTAAGCTTCAAAATTATTATTTTTATTTAAAGAAAAATACAAAAGAAATACATGTACGAGAACCATATAACTTTAAGGTTGTATATGAGATGAAACTGAATTTAATTGGACTGAAATAACATGACTAGTTGTTTCATGAGTAGCATTTGGTTGGAATGAAATAAGAAAGAAAAAAAAAAGACAAGTTAACATTTAAATAACTTAATTAAAAAACATCAACACAGATATATATAATTTCTTTTTAATATATATAAAAGATTCTCATGCAAAAAACGCTATATGATAAAATTCACAAATATGAACAAAACTTGTCAATCATCATACCGTGTTTTTTTTTTCTTTATTATTATAAATTAAAGTGCATATAAAAAATTGGAGGGTCAAAACATAAGGCATTATGGTTTGTGGGGATAAATATTATTGATTTTTTCTTCTTTTTGGAAATTAATGAAACATCACATGTAAAGGGAAATCAATTATAATTATTTCATCATTATTGGCATAAATTATATTTTAATTATTTTGGATTTTATTTGTAAGACCCTATTAAATAATTATATTATATTTTACAAAATCAGATAATACAACATAAATAGTTCTTTTATAGAAAATATATAATACCTTTTATTTTGATTTAATTTATATTACGAATTTATCGTTTTTAGTAAGATTTTAATACATTCTACTACATGATTAATTACACCATGTTCGACAAGGTAAATGCATTAAAAAGGTCTCAATTAAATATATTTCATCAAATTTGGGATGTGATATGGTTCCAAAATAACATATTTCTAAAATGTATTTTGAAATATTTATGTATATATTTAGTGTCGGGTTCAAACGGTCAAAATTGCATGAATCATATATGATTTTACATGTATTTGACCGTTCTCGTGTTTTATTAAATAGTTGGGTTCCGGTGAAAAGTTGAGTTATGGTGAGAAGCGTGACAAGTGGTTATTGACCGTTGAATGAGAAATTAACGCACATTAGGATGAGATGCACAGAGATAAGATGCACCGAGATGCACAAGATCAACTTCCTTCTAAGTCGCAACTCACAATTCATGGATGAGCTTGAGATTAAAATAGATCAACGGTTCATATCCACTTCCCACGCTTCTCACCATTAACTCAACTTCTCACACGATCTTTTGCCTATATATATATATAGGGTCTCCTTCATTTGCTAACCACAACATTAATGTTAACCGTGCTAACCAATTTTCAACCAATCAGAATCATCATAGAGTTTATTTCCTCAAAGGGTAATATGGGCATTTCATAATTCACGCATATTTAATGTATTTCTATATTTCAAAGATTTATTAATATGACAGTTATCTAAATATTAAATATAATATTTAATATTTAATGTATTTCCATATTTCAAGGAATATTAATATGATAGTTATCTAAATATTAAATTTAATATTTAATGTATTTCCATATTTCGAGTGTGCATATATGCATGTCTAGATGTCAGTGTGTATCTCGACCAATGCAGAATAGACAGTTGATATGTACATATACAACATGTACATATTCACAATACTCAATGTGCACATATGCATATTAGATACCAGTGTGCAAATATGCATTTGCTCAATGTGCATATGCATATACTCAGTATGCACATATGCATATTAGATATCAGTGTGCATATATGTATATAATTTTCAGCAAACATATGCATATATGCACTGTATGCAAGTGTGAACATATGCACTATATGCAAGTGTGCACATATGCACTATCCTGAAAATCGATTTCTTCAAATCCTGAAAATCGTTTTAACCAACTTTTCGGCCAAAATTCCGGTGACCCCTATCTTGGTTCAATTCAACTCCACTTCATTTTCTGGTAAAGTTGATTTATGCGGCGATGTGTTTAACCTCCCATGCATTATTTCTCCGTCTCCCACTTTTTCTCCGGCGAACCCAACCCCACCCATCACCGCCACCAAGAAATCATAATCGCCGTTTCTGTTGGTAGGTTTTTGTTATTATGCATCTTGGTTGCATTATTAACGATTTGTTTGAAAAGAAAAAAAAAGACGTCGACGGTGGGTGTGAAAGACGCTGAAGCAGTTCCGACGGCGCGTGATGGCGGTGGCGGCGGCGAAGGTGCGACGAGTGGTAGTGGGAAGAATGGTGGAGGTGGGTTTTCAAGTGAAGGTGATGACGGCAGTGGGATTGGGAAGTTGATGTTTTTTATGGGATGAAATCCCTAATTATTTGGGTTTTTAATTTGGTAGGCCCATAGTCCCCAAATTAAAAGAAATTGTATTTTGACCGTAATACCCCTGTGTATACATGCATTGTATTTTTTTCAACCGTTTTTAATATTTTAATTTAATAAAAATTCAATTAATTGTGGATCATTGATCTCATCAATCTACGGTTGAGATTGGTTAGCACCAATGTCGTAGTTAGCAAATGAATGGGTCTCTCTCTCTATATATATATAATCTCTCTCTCTCTCTCTCTCTCTATATATATATATATATATATGAGAGAAAGGTTCAAACGAAAACGCTAAATATTTAAGAAAACAGCAAAAAACAGCAGGTAATGTACAAAATCATATATGATTTTACACTAACCCGAAAAAATCGGACGCGGACGATGTTGGGAGCGACCCACAGGTCGCGCACAAAGTCGCATGAATCATATATGATTTTGTACTTACTCGATTGTTTTCGTGTTTTTTTAAATAGATGATGTTTTGGTATGAATCCTCCTCTTTCTCTAAATATATAAATATTTAAAGCAGATAAATGGAAACCAAACTAAAAGGTCGGTTTGACAAATATTTTTGACTATAATTAATTATTATATGCTCGACTTTATAAGAAAATTTGGCCGGCCGACGTCGGCACCGCACCTCTCAGCAGCTGTAGCCGCAGATATCGGCGCTGCCATTTTAAGAGAACAGGACCATGTTATGGAAACAAATACATATATGTTTATATATTTTAGTTATATTTTTAAATAAAAGAATATTTATGAGTTCATACATGCAATTCAATATATAATACATTATTAGTTATAATATAAATTACGAATAACAGTATACATCAATTTCTGTTAAATTGTTTTTCGTTTTTATCTCAAATTAATCATTTGTGTTAGGTTTTTTTTTTTTTTTTTGAAAGAATAATTAAAAATTAGATGCATGATATATAAATTAACGTGTAAGCCTATATAATATATATTATGATCCATATATATATATATATATATATATATATATATATATATATATATTTTATTTAAATTAGAACAATAATGTTATTTTTCTTTAAGAAAAGTCGTATCTATGCAATTTGGCTTATATAAACTTTACTAAAAATATTTTAATAAACTTAAAAATAAATGCCATGCAAAAGTATTATAATTTCCATGAAATTAAACAAATGTAGTTGGGGAATAACAGTATCCTTTTGAACAATTCAGAAAGTAATTGCATCATATCAAAATTACTCGATGGTTTTACAAAGTGATAGAAGAACAATATGCCACTTCTAATCCATATGGATTGAGTGCACTCTCTCTTCAAGAACTACAATCGCACAAAAATATTTATAACAAAAAAAAAAAAAGACTCAACATATACTAAAATATATGTCGAGAAA
This sequence comes from Arctium minus, assembly GCA_954870635.1. Taxonomy (NCBI): domain Eukaryota; kingdom Viridiplantae; phylum Streptophyta; class Magnoliopsida; order Asterales; family Asteraceae; genus Arctium; species Arctium minus. The sequence continues at coordinate 11,534,798 of OX941097.1, read as the reverse complement.
ATAACAAAAAGAACTTAATTAAACCATAATTAACAACGGTTAATTAATCTTCACTCCACACTAACGTTCATCGGCGCCGACTTCACGTTGGTCAAACGATAGTGAAAAAACCCATTTGGGTAGCGACTTTGTTCTTCTCGAATTCCTGTTCAGTAACTGCTGGTGACGACTCTGGAAATTATTCTTCTTAACCATTGACTCCACAAACGATTTGACACGTTGCATGGCAAGAATTAGGGTTTCCTCTGACATGTTCGCAAAGCAAACCCTAAACCAGCCCGGTTCACTACAATGACACGAAGAACCGGGCGAAATATTCAACCCAACTTCATAAACAATTTTCTCCCAAAGCTCTAATTCCCCTTCAAAAGTATCAGAACTCAAAAGATGCCTCATATCAACCCAACAAAACAAACCAGCATTGCTTTGAAGACACCGAATCCCGGCTTTTTGAAGCCCTTTTACGAGCATTTCGTGTCGTTGCTTCAATCTCCTCCGGTTCTCCGATAAATACGTCTTCGTAAACGTCTTATCGGATAGGATTTCCGAGAGTAGGTATTGGGTTTGCGACGAAACTAAACCGAAGCTTGACATTTTAGTCGCGGCCGAGACGACGCGATCGTCGTTCGAGTAAATGGCTCCGATTCGGAAACCCGGGAGTCCGAGATCCTTGGAGAGGCTGTACACAATGTGGACTCTTTTGCGGACGTCCGTGTTCATGAGGTTTCGGTTTTTGAGGACGTCCATGATACTGATGAAGCTCGGTGAGTTAAAGACGGTACCCGAGTAGATTTCGTCGCTAACGAGGTGGATGTTTTTATCGGAGACGAAGTCGACGAGGAGGTCGAGTTCGTGCAAGTTGAGGGACGTCCCTAATGGGTTCGAAGGGTTTGTGACCAAAACACCCTTCACTTTGAGGTTTTGTTTTTCAGCTTGTTTGTATGCTTCTTCAAGGGCAGATTTGGTAATTCTGAAACCATTCAAGCTTGAACATTGGATTGGTACTATTTCAGCTCCGGTTCTCCATTTGAGATCTCTATCAAACCTATATATAACATTAAACAATAAATGATCAGAACCATGAACATTGTAAGTGGTAGAGTGGTTTTGCTATATCATCTGTTGTTGTTGGATAAATTAAACAACTTACCCTGGATAATATGGGGTCGGAATGAGGAAGGCATCGCCAGGATTAGCGAGGCAAAACATTAGGGTTTCGTTCGCTGAGGTCGCACCTGCGGTGAGTACAAGGTTGTTTGGATCGAAAGTAACGGTGTTTCCTCGTATCTCCGACATGAATCGCACTAGTGCCTGTAAAGAAATCGTAACTTTCGTTTATTAATTAACCGAATATATAGAAAATGAAAAAGAAAGAAGGGATTATACGCATACAAGTAATTGAAGCTGTTTTTTTGGCTTTTATTCATGCATGCATGTTATGCACATGTGCATGCCGGATAAATTGCTTACAAATTACTTGTATGCACATGTGCATACCATCCACATGAACGGTTACCAGGGTGTTCCTTAGTTTTTCATTTTTTTTATGGTTTCCCTTTAACCCTGCCCATATATATATATATATATATATACACACACATATACATATAGATATAGGTGGAGAAAGTGATGAATGCTTACATTTTTGAAGGCAGGAAGGCCATGATAATCTTGAAAGAGAGCAAGTTCTTTGAAGATAGAGTGATTAGTGTTGGGTTTCTTGAAGGATGATGCATGTGGGTTGTTTTGGAGCCAAGATTCAAGAAGGTCGAAGGAGAGTTGATTCTCGGCGAGACCCATTTGGATGATGCCATTTGGATTCTTAACCTCATCGAAAGGATTTTTCTCGTACTCTTCCCATCCTAGGAAGTAGGAGGAATCCTGCCCATGAGAGTTGCATGTCACCTTTGTTGACAACATGATACTTATTTTCTTCTACTTTGATGATCTTTCAATTTCAAACAGGAAATTGGTATGGTTTTATTTGTTGTTAAGATGATTTTGAGCAAGAAATTTAAAGGGAATTGAAGGAAATGAAGGAATTGAAGAAGGATTGATTTGGAGTGAGTGATTTGTGTTTGGAAGGAATATATATAGAGGGGGAGGTTGAAGAAGGATCCAAGGTGGTAGAGAGAATGCCAAGTGGATAGGATCCTGTGTTGACCTGGAATATCTACATTTCTATCATATATATTTTTTCAATATCAAATATTTTTTATTTTATATATAAATCATGTTTTATTATAGGTTGTTAAAAATGTCTAAATATTCTAATATACTGTTTTAAAGGTTTTATGTTTATATAACCGAACATTTGTGCAACATGTGTAATAATGTTGCAATATGTTTATAAGATGTTTTTATACATCTTAACAAGTTTTTTGTTATAATTTAAAATAAAGTATCATGTTTTTTTTTAATGGCAATTCATTAAAATTTTGCTAGGAAGAGGCTGGCGGAAAGAGAACAGAGTTTCACCTTATCAAAGCAATTACAAGGGGAGTTCTCCACTCTATGATGTACTTATGAGTTATGACACTCCTTTCGTTTAAGGAATATCCATCTAATTAAAGGACTTATCAACAACAAAATCGAGCATATTGCCAAACATCAGTAAAGAGTTGTCAAAGATAGATCTTTTGCGAGAACACCAATTTAAGTAACAAGTTAACATGAATATGGCCTCCCAATACTTATGGGACGGAGATTTAATTATGGCATTATCGATACCGTTAAGGGAAGTTTCCATGGAGCTGAAGTCAGAGAAAGAAATAAAGCATCATGTTATTTTTTTACATTACATTATTTGGAAGAAAAAAAAAACTTATAAAAGCAAAGATATTATAAAAGATGTGTTTATAACATACTTCAAAAGACAAAAGAGTCATGTAAAGAAAATAATTAAATAATTTATTTCCAAATTGCCTTAAAAACTTGTTAAAACGATTTACTCCAACATTTTTACATAGGTGTAAAATTTTGGTGCTAAAATTCTATATATTAAACAGTCTATTATGACACTTTATACGATAATATATATACACTTTTGACATATTATATATTCACTTCCTTTCCATCACTTTCACTCAAAAACCAAGAAGCAGATGGATCATAAAATTGAGTCTTTGTATATATCTTGAGAGTTTGCTAATAAAAATTAAATTACATCCAAAAGAGTGTTACTTTCTTTGTTTCTGAAATTAAAAAGATTACCGACAAGAAATGAAGAAGAAAATGGAGCAACAGGTGCACTGGTCTACTTGCCTCCAACACTTCCATGGCCCATTTCTTCCTTCATGTCGGTCATATATATATATCTATATCTATATATATATATATATATATATCCTTCAAACTTTCAAGTCAACCTGTGATTGATTAATTAATCAAACAAAGTTGAACCACTGGTAATAATATAATGAAATTGGGTTTATATGTAAAATGACACAAATGTCTAAGAACATGTTTGCTAGCTGGTTAATAATCTTTGTAAGACTTAGGGTCTGTTTGTTAACAGCTTAATGAGACCCACAACTTATTCGGTCAGTTATATATGACTGTTTGGTAGTTGCTTAATGATACAGAAGATGGCTTCTTCAGTAAGCTTCGCTTTATGCAAAAAACCAAGTTTTTTCCAAGCATGTCCTCCCGATTAAAAAAACAATTTTCTTCCATCTATGAAAAATACCATCCCAAACAAAAAGCATCTCAATTTATACAGACAGATTAATTCGCACAGACAACTTTATTCACACAAGACTTAATGGAAAACTAACCAAACAGCCCCTTAGAGCTTACTCGATTAGTTATACATGATTGTTTGATTAGTGGCTTAATGATGATATAGAAAGTGATTTATTCAGTAAGTTTGTAGGTGTTTTTATAAAAGCATATTTGGTCATGTAAACTTAAAACCTATAAAAAAGTAATTACCCGTTTTTGTTGTAGTGGTTAGTTTTTTTATATGACGCTATGGAGAAGTGTCACGTGAACGATTATTTTTGTAGCACGTTTTTTAAACAAGTGATTAGATGATTTGTCAAGACGTTAAAAAATGTTATATAAACTTATTATAACATTTTTATGTAAGACCTATAATTATTCTTTTTTATAACCTTAGTAATTTAGACATTTTTGATGTCTACAAATCCGATTTTGTTATAGTGTGAAATTGCAGTTTGATGCTTCAAGATTTGTCAAACATTCATGATCACTTCTTAATTTGAAAGATCGACAGTTGTCCCTTTTTAGCAGATTTTTGGGTACAAAAGTGTTCCTTAAGTGACATAATCTCGTAATTAAATGGGGAAATTTGTTAATTTTGACAATTAGTGATTTAGTGGCCTACGTGTTAATTAAAATATTATTTTTTTTATTAACTAGAAAATTCGTAGCAACTTTAAGATTAGAAGTGGAAGTTAAAAATAGAAAAAAAAAAAAGAAAAAAAAGAAAGGGGGAAATAATTATTCCGCCATTGGTATTTGCCAACTGATTTTGAATCTAAAATTACAAGTATATAATATATACTATATAGAGTAAAGTTCACTTTTCGTCCCTAAGGTTCGACAATTTCAATGGTTTTCGTCCTTCAACTTCTTTTTTTTCAAATTTGTCCCTCACGTTTGACATCTTGCAACGATTTCCGTCCCTCCTGTTAACAACTGTTAACTTTTTCTGTTAAGTCCAATTTTGTAAGGGGTATTTTAGTCATCTTACCTTTTCTTTTCAATTTCTATTTATTCATTTTTAGTGTACAATTGTAGATGTTTTTTGTACAAGTATATTAACCTATAATTGATAAAACAAAAATGTGAATATAGTCATTACCCCTCTCCGGCCACTCCACTCACTCCGGTCATCTTCTCCGGCCATTCCATGGTCTCCAATCATCTTCTCCGGCCACTCTATTTACTCCAATAATCTTCTACGACACAACTTATCAGAAAAATACACTCCAAATTAACCCAAATCTTAACCCCAATCACCAAAACTCAACTCAAACTCAAAATGTTTGGATGTTCAAACATGTAACTCAAATATGGAACTACTCCATTAACCCATTTAGAACCCCAATTTAAAACCATTTGGAACTCAGATCAAAACTCAACTTAAATCAACCCAAAAACCAAACCCTAATACCAAAACTCAACTAAATAAACTCAAATCCTATGGAAGACCTCGACCACGACCTCATGAATCGGACCAAACCCAATTTCGCAAATCCATGTTTTGGTTTCTTCTCGAACCTCGTCGGCGCCACCTACAACAATGGTTGCATTTACAATCTCTATTTGCCTAATCTTGCCTTCATGGTTCAATCTTACCCTATATCTCCAATTACACAAATCTTCAGTCACTAGACCTCTCAAACAACTCCTTCACCGGACCTGACTAATCCACACTGAACTCTAGTACCTGGTCAACCTCGTCGTCCTCAACCTCTCTGCCCACCCCTTCCTATCGGAAAACTTAAGGTCGATGATAGAGGGTGGAGGAAGACGATGATGGATGCTTGGATGGTGTGGAGTGGTGGTGATGGGTTTGTTCTACGGTGTAGATCGAGGATGTAGGTGGGGAATGTCTCGTTGCAGTAGAGGTAAAGTGCAACTGCATGTGGTGGTGTTGGGTTCGATCAAGGTAGATCTAGGTGTGTGTGTGTGTGTATTAGTAGTGTACCCGCGCAATGTGGCGGAAATTAAAAATGAACGTATGTGAACAAAAATGCAAAATACGAATACGCCTTTACATGAAAATTTGTTCCATTGATGTAAAAAAAAGCTTTGAGAATATACGAAATCCATAAAATTACTTTTCAAAGTAGTACTTGAGGAGAGAAATGATGTTCTAACATATATAGAGGAAAAATGATACAAGTCCAACGGACATTAACAAAAACATATTTCCTTACATCTGATGTTTGTTAGATGTATGGTTGTTGGTACAATGCAAACATTCGAATGAAAACATTCATATGCCAAGGGTTAAAGAAATACAAGTGCAACATAGTTGCATACGATGCCATTTTCATGAATTAGAATCTTACATAGTAAGGTAAGTGAGAGTGTTGACTCTTGCATTTAAGCACTTCCCCGGTAAGCGTTTGGGTAAACGGCCCTTTATGAAAATGATAAGACCAAGTTCAAATTTTTAACCCGTTATCCCTACCCTATTTATTTCAAACTATGTTATTCTTATAATTCAATACCCAACAATCAAATCGATATTTGTTAAAAAAAAAAAAAAGCAAATCAAACTTCTGGAAGTGAATTTTTGATTTGGCATTCAACTTTAAAAACAACCAAAACAATAACACCATATAAAATCATGAATAATCCACTTGATTGGTAGGTTATTAAACATATATCATCACATTTTCAGTCATTTATACCTTTCTTCATACTATAATAAATGAAGAATTGAAGTTGAACATAGTATAGAATTTGGATGATGAAGAAACCACCCCAAAAATGCTTCAAAATAAGTCATTTCAATTGAAAACATGGAATGCAAATATTATTTAAATACACATGTGCATAAAATTCAAAGGCAACCAACTATTATAATTGAACCATGGCATTGTCGAAGCTTCTGTAATTGGAAACAAAGGGTAGAATTTAAATTACCATAATAAGCATGAATATACCTACATAAACAATATATCAAAAAGAAATTAGAAGCTACTTGCTTAATTTTTGACTTAATGTTCTCAAACCAATGGGTTGCCTTCCTAGACATTGGCTTTGTTTGGCAAACTAGCTTATAAGCTAGCTTGTAGCTGATAAGCTAGCTTTTCAAAACGCTACTTTGAGTAGCGTTTTAATAAGCTAGCTTATGGTCATCCAAACATGTACACTGGCTTATAAGCTAGCTTATGGTCATCCAAACATGTACACTGGCTTATAAGCTAGCTTTTTTTTTGCCAAACATAGCCATAATCAATAAGAGAAAGCTATACATGAGATATTCAAAGAGTGAAACCAAAAATACCTAGTTGTAATTTAGTTGTATGATCGAAATCTTAATCTAAAAAACGTGAAAATTATAAAAATTCTAACAACCTAAAAATACAAAGAACTAATCACAAAAAAAATTCTAAAATAGTTTCCAATAGAAAGACCAATAACTGAATGATCAATAATACAGATAGATTCCAAATTAATATCAAATATGTCAACATCGAAAATTTAGTTTGAATCGAGCATGCATATCAAAATATGTATGTGTCTCTCTTTGTACAGAGAGAATACTATAATTAAAATTTTACAGGGTCATTAATATATTGAATATTTTGATACTATAATAAATGCTCTAATCTTTAAAATGATGAACCTAATACAATTAAATGTAATTTTTTTAACCTTTTGTTTTTTTATTTCAAATAATTTCTTAAAGATGAAAGTGTGGTATTTTGTGGGTTTCTGCATTTCAAACCAACACCTTCCACCTTGTTCATAGTAATGGATAAAACTACACTTGGGAAAAGAATGCAGTAAAAAGCAAAATTTGGATGTATTTTATACCTTTATCATCAATACATCAATCCCAAATAGATGATCCTCAAACCACTGCACCAAACAGATGTTAACAAAAAAGACTCTCATCAAGATTTACATGAAAACAAAGTTAATAATTTGTTCATTTCAGCTTTGCTCAGTTTCTGTCCAACTGTGCAAGCAAACACTGCTTTATTGTTCAAGATTACACCCGCCTTTATTGCATCACCAATAATCACAAACATGTCTTCATCGCTTCTATCATCTCCAACACAAAGAACAAAATCAACCCGTCTTTCATTCCTAAACATCAATAAAAAGATCTTTTCTACAACTAAACCTTTAGTCACACCCTACAATGCCAGGCAAATCTTTAGTCAAACCATTCGATTCTTGATTTTTTTTTAAATGTAAATACATCAAAGCAAGAGCATGTATGTGTCGGTCCACAATATATATCAAGTTCTTATCGACTCATACACATAAACGATTACCAACCTGTTTTGATTAATAACAATGGTTACAGGATTGATGTTTGAAGCCCTCGATGTGTTTTTCTCTGTTTTACACCTTGAGTGTGTGTGTGTTTTTTATCTGATTTCTAAGATCTTCGAGTAGCTTCTCTAACACACTTACTATAATATCTAAACTTAGATATTAAAACAAATATCTAATTTCGATATTAACTAGCTAATATCTAAAACTAACTAATATCTAATAACTTAGATATTTAATCTAATTAAACTAAATATTAAATTACAATAAACAATAATTAACTTCGACATTTATTACAAAGTAACATTAGACTTAATATCGAGAGTCGACTTTCCGGCATTAGCTTCAGATTGGATCGTCAGATTGGATGATCTTGAATCCAATGAGACTGTGCTCTAACAATCTCCCCCTTTGGATCAAGATCATTACTAAAAAGATTTTAGCAATTCAGTCTTCTTTTTCAGCTCAGAAGATGCAATCTTTTTCTCTAGCTCAGAATGTTTTAGCAAAGTATCTTCAAAGAAAATTTATCTGAAATCAGCATGTCTTCAGAATACTTTGATCTCACATTTCTTGGTCTTGTAATGTAATGGACTGGACATTTCTTCAAGCTTTAGATCCTCCCCCTTTTTGAGGAAAAGAGCAACGCTTTCATCAAAACATGTAGGAAGAAATGTATGTCATATGGAGCCTCTGATCCGTCAATTCAAAAGATATTCATCCAGATCTTTGCAAATACAGACAAAATAATCGTATAACACCTGAATCAACAATTGAATCAGTTAAAAATGTCTATCAGTAACACTAAGTCACTGTGTGTAACGAATACACAATGGAAAGGAGATTTTTGATGTTGACTCCCCCAGGGCTTCCATTTAATCATCGAAACACCACAAAAGTAATTTCTATAAACGTTATGACAAAGAAACAAATTCCTTGTGTGTTCGTGCTTGTGATAGAAAGAATTAAGCACTTGATGATTGCTTATAGGCTCAAAATTGTGTAAACCACTGAGACAACAGTAAGTTAAACACAGACTCAATGTGCATGAGTAAAGTGTGAAGGTAGGGCAAACTTCCTTCTTTTCAATATCCAGATTTTTCAAATGAAAATCAGATAGCAAATGTGTTGCTTCCCCTTAGAAAATGTGAAACACTTTCTATTTGAGTAGAAAATGAGTAGATTGTGAGGTTTGATCAAGAGTTGGCATGGGCTAGTTGCCTGTTTCAATAATGATCACCAAAGAGTTGTGAAACATTAGTAATGTGGTTGCCCGACTCAGAAAAAGTTGGTGCAGAGTTCTGATATTCTTTTAACTATGTTCTCACACCCTCTTTCTTTTAAACATTAGGCTTACTCTAATCAAACTTGCTTTTTCATGTATAACTCATCACTCAATCCTTTCGACTTCTCACACTCAATCACTATGGATTAACTTCGTGGGTAGAAATCACTGGTTAACGTGATTCCATAGAAGTTGTGTTAATTCCTAGCACAAAGAAATCATGTTTTCCTATGATGCACATGATGCTCAAAATGGTTTAACTATTTCAGTTAAAGCACAATGTTGATCTTGAAAACATTTAAAGTCACACTTCTAATTCATGAAATCGGTTTAAGAATCGGGAAGTGGTTTTAACATTTATGAACAATGTTTTCAAATGATTGAAAGTTATCCTTCTTTCAACCATTTATGAGATTAAGATAAAGGATTGTACCTTTACGTGCGATCTTACATCTCATGAAGCTAAGCATAAAGTCATAAACATATGAACTTGTAAGTTTCTCTCAAAAACTCTGCAAAAGTCTTATGTCAAGTCAAAGCAAATTTATTCACTTAAATTGAAAAGACAAAAAGCAGTAAAACTATGAAAGTACGAGTTCTGATCAGAAATAATCAGAAGTCATCACCTTTTTACTCCCCCTGAAATTATGCATTTGAACATTATCATTGAAAAAGATATGCATAAAATTTCAGACAAATATGTACTCCCCCTTGATGGTTGATTTCCTCATTTGAGTATTGGAGTACACTCTTCATATCAGAACTGGAGTAAGGTCTTTTGATCACTGAAGTACGAGTCCTAAACTGTTGTGTTTAGAAGTCATTCTTCGTTGAAGTACGGGTCTTGAACTGCATTATTCAAGAACATATTGTTCTTTGAGGTACGAGTCCTAGACTGTTTTGTCTAGAAGTCATTTCCATAAGCTCCCTCTTAAACTTTGGGTGCCTGCAACACAGATTTAGCTTTTGGTACCCATTTGAAATTGGGTCCAACTGTGTTAGCATAAGATTTTGGTACCCATTTGAAATTGGGTCATCTTTTCATTTGAAATTCATTTGAAGCATTATAATGATATGAGTGCACATGATAATTTCCAAACCAAACCTCAGAATCTTGACAAGAAGTAGAAACATGTTTATCATAAAAAGAAGACTTCCTAGCAGATAAAGATAACTGGAATAATTGCTTAAAAGAATATTGCTTACGAGAAACAACAAGTTTTGGTTTCAAAATAGTAGCAACATTCATTTTCAAAACATCTTTACTACGTGAAGTCTTATTACAATTAACACTAATAAACGATTTATCAGTCTTGTCAAGCTTCAGTTTCGGTTTCCATTGAGATTTAACTTCTGGCTTTTGCTTGCTCAGATCTGAAACATTTGAAACTCGTGAGTTAGACTTTTGAGCAACAAACGAATGCTTCTTCTTCGACTTACCAGTAGTGATCGGTTTCTGTGAATGCTGAGATTTAATCTTACCTTTAGCATTCTTAGCTTTCACAGAGACTGATTCATCAACTTTCGTTGATTTTGCACTGTTAACAGACGTACTGGTTTTTCCCAATGATTTCACAATAAAAGATGAATGGTTAGGAAGTGTCGCATTAAAATCAAATTGTTCAAAACAATCATCCAAACCACCGTCAGAGTTAAGAAAATCAAACCCTCCGTTTGTTAAACCAAACAAGTCATCAGATTTTGAAGCCTTTGAAATAACAACATTTTTCAGCACAATTGAAAAAACTTTTTGTTGAATCTCAATCAAAAGTCTTTCATCTGTTAAAGAGTTCTCGAGTTCATAAATTTTACTTTCTAAAACGAGAGGAGGGCATAAAGTTTACCTTTAATAGGCTTCGCCTCCATTTCTTTGACAGAGTAACTTTGAAAAAAATCATTTGAAAGAGATTTCTTGTGATAAATAGGATCATCATTATAACTATTATTCAACTTCGCATAATAAAATGGAAGGTGAACTTTAGATGATTTCCTCTGTTTTTCAGTTTCCTTGGCTTCATCCTCTTTTGATAGTCCAGTATTAAAAACTTGAAGTTTAGGGTATCGGTGAGAAAGATTCATAAAGGTAAAATCATAAAGTGCAGGCACTTCAGATATACCCTTTTTAAGGCAGTGAGGTTTCTCATAACCAATTCCCCAATTGTCTTTATTCTCTTTTGGTTTATTAAGATGAATGGTTTGCTCAGTTTGACCTAGTGAGTATAACTTCTTTTCCAAAGCATCTAATTTTGCAATTAAAGATTTGTTTTCTTCAGTACATGAAGAATACATTTTCGTAAGCTCTTTTAAATCAAACTCACTATTTCTCAAATTATACTTTATTTCAGAATTCTTTTAAAAATTATTGTCTTTTCTTTGGCGCTGGTGTCATTGTTTCTATGTAAAACCTCAATCAATACTTCCTTCTCAGCAATTTCATTGCTAAGTTTCTGTATCGATTGGTTTTTGTCAGTAATAACACCCTTTTCTCGCTTAAGCTTCGACTTTAATTCTTGGAGTTTTATATTCATGGCACGCATTTGATTTAAGAAATCGGAATAAGATAAATCACATACCTCATTCTCCTCATCATCTGAGTCAGCTTCAGCTTCTGATTCCTGCTTTCCCATCAAGCACATGTTGGCTGCCTCATCCTCTTCTTCATTCTCTTCTTGCTGGTCTGAATGGTCAAGCCAGTACTCATTTTCATCCATCAATGCCTTACCCGCCTCCTGTTGCTTTGCAAGAAGCATTTTGTTCTTGTAGTAATCGGAGTTTCTGACTTTGGGTCTTCGGCAGTCTTTGGCAAAGTGACCTATTTTGCCACAGTTGTAGCACGTTGGTGGTTCTGACTGGCTGAATCCTTCAGCTTTAAATCTTCTCTCTTCAGGCTTCCTCTCTTCTATTCTCTTTCCTTCAAACCTTTTTCCTTCAACCCTCTCCTTATGAACATAGTTGCTCGGACCAGAAGAATACCTCTGACTGTTTGAACTTAGCTTCTTATAGAACTTCTTCTGAAAAGCCTTAGTCAGCATAAGCATTGCTTGCTTCAGTTGTTCACAGTCATCCGAGTCAGAGTTTGCTTCAGCTTCAATTTCTTCTGATTCACACACAATTGTCTTGTTCTTCTTCTTTTTGACAACAAGAGCAACTGTGTCATCAACTGTCTTCACTGTCTGCCTCTTTTCATCTAGAATTTCATCCACCTCTTCTTCATTTTGTTTGAGGGTTTCATACACCTCATGAAGTGGAATCTCGTTTTGATCCTTGATCTGCTTCATTTGCCTGGCAAACCTCTTCCATTCAGGCTGTAGAATACTTAGGAATTTGACGTTTAGATCGATTTGTGATTTGTTGACCTTGTTCTTGCTTAGTTTGTTCAGCAAGGTCACGAATCTGTCATAAGTTCCTTCTAGAGACTCTCCAACCTTGCCTTTAAATTCTTCATAATTGTTTAGGCAGTTGGATATTTTGAGTTGGTTCCCAACCTTTGAACCCAGCATCATCTTCTCTAGTTGATCCCACATCTATTTGCCAGAGGCTTTATAGCTGTCTATCTTCACATATATTTCGTTTGGAATGCCTTGAAGAATATAAGACTTAGCTAATCTATCTCCTTTTTCTCTCTTCAGGTTATCACCTCCTAGATCCTCATACTTAAGTTCAATTCTTTGCTCATTAGTTCCCTCTGGAGGTTCCCTATAAACTGGTGCCATTAGTCCTTCTTCTATCAATTTCCTGATGAATTCACCCAAATATTGTCTTTCTATGAAGTTCAGAAACCGATCTTTCCACTATTCGTACTCTCCCCTGAAGAGTACTGGTGGTTTGGTGTCAGTTCCGATTGCTAGGGCTTCTCTGGATGTCATTATGAATAAAAGGACTAAGTCTTGTATTGGCGCAAAATGAGGTTTTCGCGAAAGGTTGCTGGCGCAAGAGAGATTTGCGCGAGTTGTACGTGGTGCGAAGTAATGCTTTGCACTAGTAGAGCATGGCACAAAGTATGGTTTGCGCTACAAGGTGTTGGCGCAAAAGTTAACTTCGAGGAATGTTGGATCAAACTGAGGTTTGCGCGGAGTGAGGGTCGCACGATTTGAGATTTGCGCGAGGTGAGGGTCGCGCGAGGTGAGGTTTGCGCGAGTAATGATTGGCACAAAACGAAGTTTGCGTTGGCAGTTGGTCGCGTGAATCTGACTTTGCGTGATGAACTGCTAGCGCAAACGCGAACTTTGCGTTAATAGTCGTTGGCGCAAAGTGGAGATGCTTTTCTCGTCAGATGAATGGAACTTTGCGCGAAGTAGATTTTCGCTAAGTGTTGGTGGCGCAAGACAAGGTTTGCGCTATAAGTTGGTTGCGCAAACTGAAGTTTGCGTAAGCTGTTAATGGCGTGAGTTGGTGTTTGCGCGATGAACTGATGGCGCAAACGAGACAATGAACTGGCGCAAACGTGACTTTGTGTGAGTTCGTCCCTGCAACTGATAAACCCGACAGAAATTCACAATAAACCTGTTTCGACTTCGGTTAGCAGTACCAAACTCTAACAAAATGACTACAAACACTTCTAGAACAGATTGTTACCACTCGATCTCGATAAGAATCACTTTTTGAAAAGCAAGTCGATGGCACAGTGACTTTAAAGAGTCGAATGTTTTATCACTAAACTCACAAATTGGAACACGATTTCAGTTATATACTGAAATTAAACACTCACAACTCGATCTAGCACCCTAATCGATCACAACCTGATCAATTTCAACTCCTAAAACACACTTAAACTCGAAATCGATTTTGAAATGAAGAAGACAGAGTTGTTTTTCCAAAACTTGATTTGAATCAATTATCAGGCTCTGATACCAATTGTCGGTCCACAATATATATCAAGTTCTTATCGACTCATACACATAAACGATTACCAACCTGTTTTGATTAATAACAATGTTTACAGGATTGATGTTTGAAGCTCTCGATGTGTTTTTCTATGTTTTACACCTTGAGTGGGTGTGTGTTTTTGATCTGATTTCTAAGATCTTCGAATAGCTTCTCTAACACACTTACTATAATATCTAAACTTAGATATTAAAACAAATATCTAATTTAGATATTAACTAGCTAATATCTAAAACTAACTAATATCTAATAACTTAGATATTTAATCTAATTAAACTAAATACTAAATTACAATAAACAATAATTAACTTCGACATTTATTACAAAGTAACATTAGACTTAATATCGAGAGTCGACTTTCCGGCATTAGCTTCATATTGGATCTTCAGATTGGATGATCTTAAATCCAATGAGACTGTGCTCTAACAGTATGCAATACCTGTAGTTTCACTTATACGATGTATTGACCACTTTTTACGACAACAGGTTCATTAGCAAGCACACTTTCAAGATGGTCTAACATTTCCTTAGCCTGAGTTGAGCCAAAACTTGGATCAACATCCTGGTGGTGCCAAACCAATGCACTTTCTTATAAGAACCATCAGTGGCTTCTGTATATCTATATCTATACTACTTTATAAACCAGATTTCCCAAAAGTCTTAAAGACAAGCCATAATGCATCATGTACTACCCTTTAAAGCATGAAGTCTTAAAGTCTTAAATCTTAAGTACTACTTTTATTGCATATGTACAAGTTATTAAGCTTTTATTTCTTGAGATCCACCCCAAGACATCTAAACGCCTGCATCTTTTATTGAGATCCACCCCAAGACATCCATGCCTACTTCCTTCTCCCAGACGTCGACGATTCAATCTCCCAAGAATCTCTCATTCCAAAGTGGCGATTCAAACTCCGGTATGATATATTTCTCTCCATCCATCTCTACAGATACGCTTCCATCTTTTGATTTCTCTACCAGGGCTCATCTCTTCTCCATCTTCTCCGGATTCAATCGCTCAATCACTCTATGTAGAGTTGTTATATTCATCGTTGTGTTCATAAACCCTAACTTGTTTTATTTTCCTCTTCGTTACCACATGATATTCTCAATTCGCCTGAACCTAATGGATATTGATTCGTCTAAACCCTAACTCTTTGTGTCTTGTCTTCTTTATGTTCTAATGGATTAATTCGTTTGATTATACCAGGGTATAGATCTTGCTGCTACTGGAAAAAGCAAGAGAACTGGTACAGCCTCGAGCATTCATGGACGTTCTGGTTCAATAACCCCTCGCTAAATCCAACCAAGTCGCCTCATTCATGCGCTCTATCTCCAATTTCTCTCCTATGCTTAAGGTTCATCTACATCCATCCTATCTCACATACAAAAGGTATCAAAATCTTGGTGGTTTTTTTTACTTTACTTATTTTTGGGTTTGTTTAATTTCGATTTTGCAGGAGACCCATTTGTATATTACGATTGGAACATTTCTTATGTCACGGCTTCCCCACTTGGTATCAAACAACAGGTTTTCTTGCTTCAAAATCTTTAATGTTTATTTGTTTAGATCTTAACTCGAAGACCATGAATGTATGATTATGTGTTCAGTGTTTTATGACCAGGTAGCAATTTTGATTCTTTGATGTGCATTACTCTATTCCATTAGCAAATTAAAGGTAGCAAATCAGCTACCAGATGAGAAATTTGTTTCTTGTAATTTTCCTTGATCCCTTTATTTTATTATGTTTTTGTTTACTTCTTTAGTTACCCATTAGACTCTTTGATGTATAGTTATTATGTCAAAAAGTGTTTAATGTTTGACTACAAAATATGGGCAATGGCCAAGTATTGTTGCAAAACTGGCCTATAACATTCAACAAGATAATCAGGTTGTCGTACGTTTATCAAGTACATATTTCATTGAGGGCCTTTGCTATTTGAGAATCAACACGGTTCACTTTCCAGTAAGAAATTTTCTTTCTTATCCCTTCTCATTGCTTTTCAATTTCTCTTTGCTTGATCCACTTTTGTTTCACTTTATTTCTTAATTTACAGGTTTTGTTCAATCGCCAAAACTCTCCATTGTTCCGAGGTTAGTTGGTTTCCGTTTCCACTTTGCAGTAGATTACATGAATTTGTTTGATCCATTAAGAACCCTTCGACAAAAAATTCAATAAAGAAATAACATCTATATTATTTATATATCTAATTAGTTTCTTCTTTTGGCAAATTTTGTTTCCCTTTCATAAGTTTCACCACATACGCAGTTGTAAAGTTCATTTTGATCTATTGATTTCCATGACTTTTGATGTGCATATTTTTTTGAGTTGCAACAAGAAGTTTAGATATAAACAACCAACTGAAAGCTAAATTCAACAGGTTTGAGGACACATAATACCTTGACATACTTTTTTTGCACGTCAAACTTCATATCAATGTCTATGTTTTTCGTCTTAAAAATGGCTACAGTCTCATTCCCTTTTGGTGTAAAAATATCTAATCTTTCTTTGCATCCGGTTTAGTCTGATTGTTTTTTAAATATTTATGTTCAAATTGTTATGGAGATCGAGATCCCTTTTATAGAGATTTCATTTAATTTCCCTCTTCAACAAATCAGAGACAAACATAAAATCTTTTCTCACTCTGTCTTTCATTACTTCGTGAAGCTATCATTTTGTCATATATAAAGCTTTAAAACAAACCTTTTAATTTGTGCATTATGAAGAAATTTAATCTATTGTATCGTATGTTACTATATTAATCTTTTGCAATACTAATGAGGCATGAAATAGCAGTGGCATATGCATAAGACATATATGTTATAGTTTCATGTTCTAATTTTGCAGGAGCATCTTTGGACAGAGACTTTTTCCATCTTACATGTATATCCACCGAATACAATGCAGTTGGCATACACTTCTTCTTCTTAAATGAATTGGATGCTTGTTTTTGAAAGCTTGTGGAGTTATGCTTGGGTTATTTTTATGAAGCCTATGATTTCTGTTTTTTAGGGTGGATGGTTGTTAATCAGATTTTGCTTCAATTCTTGCTGCTGGAGTTGTTTATTGGGTTTTAACCATGATTTGAGTTTCAGCGTTAGACTCTTTTCGAGTGTCTTCTCAAAATATTTTATCGGTAGGTGAGTTGTAATTTTGGGGGTATACCCCTTGTAATTTGTATGTCCATTTTTTACTTTGAATAATTTTTTATCATAGGAGTATTGTCCTTTTTTTTCAAAAAGAACCCCAAGTAGTGGATGAATCTAATTCAATTGTTTATTGTATACAAATTTTAACAACCAATTTAATTCAACTAAATTTGCACAATTGATAATACCAATAATGATTAAATTGGTTTCGTTTCATTTAATATTTTGATCAAATCATTTTAATCATATTTGTATAGATTGTATTGGTTTAAGTATATATTAGATTTTAAAAGTGTCATATAGTTTTCAATCGATCGACTGCAAGCCATAACTCTTATTAGTCGGTATGTATTAATAAATAAAGATTAAGGGGTTGTTAACCAAAATCGGGTAAGCATATAAGGACAAAAGATTCTTCATTTACCTTATTGTGTAACATCCATGGCTATAAAAGTGGATTGTTGGTAAGCATTTTAAACCCGGTAAGCGTTTTTCGGGTAAGAGACATTTCTCATACTTATGAGGTAAGACTCTCGGTCCTTGCCTTGTCTTTTATCGGGTAAGTTTTTCGGTCCTTACTATACTCAATAAATAAGGTGTTTGACATCGGTAAACGTTTACCAAATAAGTGTTCAGTAAACGGCTCTTAAGTGTAAATATATCATTGTTAAACTATTCTTTAACAAACCCGCCTAAGCTTCAAAATCGTTTACATTCACGGCTCCCGCCGCATTGCACGGGCACACAACTAGTAATTTCATAACAGGCTCAGCCATCTGCATACACGTAAAATTGGTGTTTTGTGCACACGTTTCCCATTCTTTATCGGTCAGCCACCTGGTATCACATGATTGTTTTTAAGTATTTGTGAACGAATATATGTGTGCTAGAAGTTTATGTATGTGCATAATACCTCATAAAGTAACCATGCTCGGCTGCGAGGACTAGTTTCTCACATGGGGCAAACCATTTGCCAAGACTTTCTTTACCTCGTCCACTGATGACGAACACCATATTACAACACAAAAAAAATTAAGCACATACCCAAAATCGTGGATTCTCTTCACCTACAGTTGTTGCCCTTTTTTGGTTGCTGTCTTTTTTACATTGCTTCACCTACAGTTGCTGCAAATAAATAACTAAAATAATCTTATTGCTCAGTTTTTATATTCGTCTCCACATAGAATGGATTTAATTCTTGAGTCCCCGATTTATTGGGCCGTTTAAAGTTACCGAACGAGTAGGTCTTGTAGCATATAAGTTGGATTTACCCGAAGAATTAAAGGGTATACACAATACTTTCCATGTCGCTAACTTGAGAAAGTGTCTCGCATATGTGGATACGGCCATACCTCTGCGAGATGTTCAGGTGGATGAGAAGCTGAATTTCGTCGAAGAACCCGAGTCTATCGTGGATCGTAAGGTTAAGCGATTAAGGACGAAAGAGATTAACTTAGTGAAAGTTCAGTGGAAGTTTCACAAAGGGCGATAAGCTACGTGGGAATTAGAGTCTGAAATGAGGTCTAAGCATCCGCACTTGTTTGCCAAGGAAGATTCTGGGACGGAATCCTTTTAAGGGAGGGAGATTTGTAACACCCGTCTATGTTGGAAAAGTTGGTTAGTAAAATAGAGAATTTAAAATTTTAAATAAAGTTGGTTTGGGCTTGTGGGCAAGTGAGTTAATGGGCCAATTAAGGCCTAAAACCCTATCTCAATACTCATTTTTAGTCCCTGGAAGATTTGAGTGCGGTGTGTGTGTGTGTTTTGAGAGTGAGCGGCGACCGAGAGAAAAGGAAGAAGTCGAATCGAAGGCGTGAACGGAGGTTTCAGAGAGAAATTTGTGAAGAACTTAACATCGTAAGGTAAGCATCAAAACCTGTTTCTTGTTTCTCTTACTGATTGGATTTGGAAGTTGGAGTTGTATGAGTTTCTATCTTCTTCTTCTCTCGGTTGATAGTTGTGATTAGGGATTTTCAAATCCCATGTAGATGGTTGATTAATTGATTAATCGATGATAAAAATTATTGGTCAAGTGATGTCTGGACTAGTATTAAGATTAGGTAGGTCGAGTTTCTGTTTTGGGGAAAGAGAAAGGAATTAAGGGTCTGCTCCTTCGACCGGTATTCCATCGACCGGTACCCTTCGACCGGTATTCCATCGACCGGTACCCTTCGACCGGTATTCCTTTGATCGGTACTCCATCGACCGGTATCCTAGTGACCGGTGTCTACTGTGGATCCAGTATCATAAAGAAGTTATAATATTAATACCAAATCATTCAACTGGTTTATATGGAATCTTTTTGTAGGAGTTAAATTGTCGGGATTAGGATCTGGGTGTGTGCCAAGCTTATCACAAGGTGAGTTTCCTTACTCCTGTTTTATTTAACCCATTGCTAAATTGGAAATGGTCATTACCAAGAGATATTAATGTTGTTGGATTATGTGAGATAAAATGATTCTTGTTCTATTTACGATATAATTGTATCGGTCCTATTTATCTCTCAATTGTTGATCAAATTTATTAAGCAGAGGTAAAGGATTTTATATGGCCGAGACCATCAACTAGTAACCATCGGGGATGGTTTATCTGTGTGAGGTAATTTGTTTCCCTACGCACGAAAAACGACATCGACATGGAGGGGCCGTATGGGGATCTACTGGGGGGCCCGGGGACGTTCAGTCCTGGTTATGACAGAAGGCTTTAATGTGTAAAACATTATTCCTTGAGATTTAACTTACAGAGCTATTCTTTTACTTAAAAATTTAAATTGTTAATTGTTATTATCGTATGGGCGAGTTTGGAAATTCACTAGACCTTTAGGTCTAACCCCCGTCACTATTCTGTTTTTCTTCTTTCTTGCAACCCATTTCCAGGTAGTAGGAATGCAGCAGGTTCCGCGAAGGGAAAGGAAAAGTGTTAGAGATGTTTGGATCAAGAGCTCGGACCATAGAAGTGGCATAGTTGATATTCTACCTTATTAGATTTTAGTATTCTCGGTTGTAATAGATTTTGGAATGTTGGAGCTTATGCACTGTTACTTTTTCTCAGAATTTTGTAATGGGGACCCAGTGTTGGGAATTGAATCTCATTTATTCATTTATGTTTTATTTTAAGAGGTTGTTACAAATTGGTATCAGAGCCGTAGCTTAAGCGAATTAGGTGGCCTTGTCGGACCTAAACTTAAACTATGGATGGGACACAATCGAGAAATAGGATGCCTTAGGAATTTCCACGTAGGAACTTGTGTAACGGGAAATAGGAACTAACATGTAAGGTAAATTTGAAATTACAACTGGCCAATGTAATTGCAAATTTACAGGTACATGTATGTATCTATAAAATCTTGTTACATATAGGATTGTAAAGGCTAAGGTTACTTTGTTGTTGTTTCAGTTGTCGTCATGGCAGACCGAGTTTTACGAAGTAGAGTTATGATGAGAGAAAGGGAAGAGGAGATAGGCGGGGCTAGAGCTGACTTGATGAGAGTCCGCACTGGAAGGTCGATCATTCGGGGACGAGGGCGTGGTCGTGGGCGTGATCCAGCAGGGACGATTAGTAGGGCTACGACCCACGTAGAGGGAACCGATGCAAGAGGTCGGGGAGGAGTCAACGCTCGAACCCCTCGCAGAGCAAGAAGCGTCGAGGTTATTCGGGATGAGGAGTTATCACATCAAGAGAGCTCAGCACCCGTGAGAGGACGTGGGACTGCAAGGGCCCGTGGTCGAGGCCGAAACCAGGCCTTTGTGACCCACGAGGCGTTTGCTACCGAAATGGGGAAACTCCAGGAAACTCTGCAAGCATTGTTGGCTCATCAAGAGAAATCAGCTTCCGAAAGTAAAGATAAGAGCGAAAGCAAGGAAATGACTGAGCTGACAAGCCCGCCGGTAACCGAAGTGGGAGGTAATTATGTATCAACAGTCGAGACGTCAACCAAAGCAGTGGCGAAGGGATGAAGTTACAAGGAGTTCGCAGCCTGCAAACCTCCTACATACAAGGGGGAGTGTGATCCGGTCTTGGTAATGAAATGGATAAAAGAGATGGAGCTGGTGTTTGCTACCAGCAAGTGTGCGGGAGAGGATAAGGTAACATACGCTTTATCCATGCTGAGGTCTGAAGCCACCTTGTGGTGGGATGCCGAAAAGGGGGATCAGGAGTGGCCGCTGGTGAAGGAATGACTTGGGAGACTTTTGTGGGTAAGTTCAAGGCACAGTTTTGCCCTATGGCGGTAGTGAAAAAGTAACAGGAGGAATTTCTAGGGTTGGAGCAAGGAGTTATGTCAGTTAGGGAGTACACCAAAAAGTTCATCGAGAAGTCACGTTTTGCGGGAGCTTATTTGCCGAACGAGGAGAGTAGAGTGGAACGATTCATTTTCGGACTGAAAAGTAACTTGCGTAAGTGGGTTTCCACAAGGGAGCCAGCCACCTTCCAGGCGGCTGTGCATGCGGCTGAGATGACTGAAAAGGAAAAGAATCGCCAACAATCTGACAGGGTAGGCGATAAAAGGAAGTGGGATGGACCGGGTATGGATGCAAGGAAGGGTAAAAATTTCAAACCAGAGCAAAGATTTGGTCGGGGTTTTGGGGAGAAGACTTGTGGGAAATGCCACAAAGTGCACCGGGGGGATTGTGCCTCGGGGGAAAGATCTTGTTTTCAGTGTGGTTTGCCGGGGCACTTGTCTAGGGATTGCCCGAATAAGAAAAACTGCTATCAGTGTGGATCGCCAGACCATCTTCGGTCCGAATGCCCGCAGGTCAGGTGGGGTGGAGCAAATCAAACCGGAGAGCGTGGGGGAGGCAGGAAGGAGGAAAAGAAGTGGGAGTCGGCTCGACCTAAAGGGAGAGCCTTTAACATGACAACGGCGGAGGCGGAGGAAGTACCGGATGTAGTGGCAGGTACGTTTCTGATAAACTATACTTGTGCTAGAGTATTGTTTGACTCAGGAGCGACTTGCTCTTTTATATCTCCCACGTTTGCTCAGTGTTTGGGGTTAAAACCTAAAAGGCTAGGGCGAGAGTTCGGGGTAGAAACTGCTAACGCAAATCGAGTGTTGGTTAGGGAGGTGTTTGAGGAATGTGTAATTGATATCGAAGGGAGTTTGGTATCGGTGGTACTATACCCTATGTCGATGAGAGAGTTTGATGTAGTCCTTGGGATGGACTGGTTGGATAGGAATGAGGCTAGTATAATCTGTAATAAGAAGATGATTCGTATGGTTCTACCGGGAAAGGGTGAAGTAGTGATCTATGGGGATAGGCGGGAAAGAAACTCTTGTTTGATCTCCATGATCAAAGCAAGCAAGAGTTTGAGAAAGGGTTGTAGAGGGTTCTTAGCATACGTGTTAGACGCTAAGAAGGAGAAGTGCAAGTTATAGGAGGTTCGAGTAGTGAATGATTACCCGGATGTATTTCCGGAGGATTTGACAGATTTACCTCTTGATCGTCAGGTCGAATTTCGTATTGATTTGATTCCCGGTGCCGCACCGATAGTGCGTGCACCATATAGGTTAGCACCCTCGGAAATGAAAGAAATGATGTCGCAATTGCAAGGATTGCTGGAGAAAGGGTTTATAAGGCCTAGTACATCCCCGTGGGGAGCGCCAGTTCTTTTTGTGAAAAAGAAGGACGGATCTATGCGAATGTGTATAGACTACCGAGAACTCAACAAGTTGACGATCAAGAATAAGTATCCGATTCCGAGGATAGACGACTTATTCGATCAGCTTCAGGGATCCAGTTTCTTCTCCAAAGTCAATTTAAGGTCCGGTTATCATCATCTCAAAGTGAAGGAGGAGGATATCCCGAAAACCGCCTTTCGTACCAGATATGGACATTATGAGTTCCTCGTAATGCCATTAGGATTGACTAACGCTCCTGCAGCTTTCATGGATATGATGAATCGGGTGTGTCAACCTTACCTAGACAAGTTTGTGATCGTGTTTATTGACGATATCCTGGTATATTTGAAGACCGAAAAGGATCACGAGGAGCACCTGCGAACGGTTTTAGAATTATTAAGGAGAGAGCGACTTTACGCAAAATTCTCGAAATGTGAATTTTGGTTGCGAGAGGTACAATTTCTAGGGCACGTCATGTCCCAAGATGGAATCAAAGTAGATCCGACGAAAGTGGAAGCAATTAGCAGTTGGGAAGCTCCGAAGACACCCTCCGAAGTTCGAAGTTTCTTGGGTCTAGCAGGGTACTACCGGAAGTTTATTAGAGATTTCTCCCTGATAGCTACACCGTTGACTTCTCTGACGAAAAAGAATGCAAAGTTCGTCTGGATGGAAGTTCAGAAGGAAGCTTTCCAGAAACTCAAAGATATGTTAAGTAGCGCTCCGATTTTGACTTTGTCGGATGGTACAGATGACTTTGTGGTATATAGTGATGCGTCTAGATTGGGCTTGGGATGTGTTCTAATGCAGAGGGGAAAGGTAATCGCTTATGCATCACATCAGTTGAAAGATCACGAATCGAGATATCCTACTCATGACTTGGAATTGGCCGTCGTGGTTTTTGCGCTGAAGATCTGGAGGCACTACCTGTACGGGGCTCATTGCAAAATCTTCACAGACCATAAAAGTCTCTGTCATTTGTTTGACCAGAAAGAGTTGAACATGTGTCAACGAAGGTGGATGGAACTGCTAACATATTACGATTGTAAGATCGAATACCATCCAGGAAAAGCCAATGTAGTCGCTGACGCTTTGAGTCGCAAGGAAAGGAGCGAAAAACTGATGATGATAGCCACCAGAGCGGAAATGACATGCGGAAATGACATCAACTCTTCTAGAGGAGATCAAGAGATACCAGACGGACGCCTTGAGACCCGAAAATCTTAAGACTGAAAGAGTGGTGGGTCTTATGGAAATGTTAAGAGAGGACAACCGGGGATTAAAGTGCTACAATGGAAGGATCTGGATTCCGAGGCAAGGAGATTTGAGAAAGGTTATCCTAGCGGAAGCTCATAAGTCAAAATATTCGATTCATCCAGGGACGAACAAGATGTACGGAGATTTAAAATTAGATTACTGGTGGCTGGGTTTGAAGAAGGATATAGCGCATTTCGTGGAAAGATGTTTGACTTGTCTGCAGGTAAAGGTGGAGCATCAACGACCGTACGGGAAACTTCAACCGTTAGACATCCCTGTCTGGAAATGGGATCAGATTACGATGGATTTTGTGACTAAACTACCCAGGACTCCGAAGGGGTATGATGCGATCTGGGTCATCGTGGACCGGCTTACCAAGTCAGCGCACTTTTTGCCCATCAAGGAGGACTACTCGATAGAGAGACTTGCGAAATTGTATATCGATGAGATCGTGGTACGTCACGGGGTACCGTTGTCAATCGTATCCGACCGGGACAGCCGATTCACTTCAGTTTTCTGGAAAAAAATTCAGTGAGAAATGGGGTCGAAAATCAAAATGAGCACAGCGTATCACCCGCAAACTGACGGTCAAAGCAAGCGAACAATCCAGACCCTAGAAGATATGCTGAGGGCTTGTGTTTTGGACTTTCAAGGTTCGTGGGAAAACCACTTACCACTGATCGAATTTGCTCACAATAACAGTTATCACTCAAGTATCAAGGCAACTCCTTATGAGATACTATATGGTAGGAAATGTCGAACTCCTCTGTGTTGGAACGAGGTTGGAGAAAGGCAAATGGCTGGGCCAGAATTAGTGCAGGTTACTGCAAATAAAATTGATCAAGTACGCGAGAGACTGAAGGTGGCACGTGACAGACAAAAGAGTTACGCAGACAAACGCCGAAAAGATATAGAGTTTCAGGTCGGTGATAATGTAATGTTGAAGGTATCACCATGGAAAGGTGTAATCCGGTTTGGGAAGAAGGGGAAGTTGAGTCCCCGATTTATTGGGTCGTTTAAAGTTACCGAACGAGTAGGTCTTGTAGCATATAAGTTGGATTTACCCGAAGAATTAAAGGGTATACACAATACTTTCCATGTCGCTAACTTGAGAAAGTGTCTCGCATATGTGGATACGGCCATACCTCTGCGAGATGTTCAGGTGGATGAGAAGCTGAATTTCGTCGAAGAACCCGAGTCTATCGTGGATCGTAAGGTTAAGCGATTAAGGACGAAAGAGATTAACTTAGTGAAAGTTCAGTGGAAGTTTCACAAAGGGCGATAAGCTACGTGGGAATTAGAGTCTGAAATGAGGTCTAAGCATCCGCACTTGTTTGCCAAGGAAGATTCTGGGACGGAATCCTTTTAAGGGAGGGAGATTTGTAACACCTGTCTATGTTGGAAAAGTTGGTTAGTAAAATAGAGAATTTAAATTTTTAAATAAAGTTGGTTTGGGCTTGTGGGCAAGTGAGTTAATGGGCCAATTAAGGCCTAAAACCCTATCTCAATACTCATTTTTAGTCCCTGGAAGATTTGAGTGCGGTGTGTGTGTGTGTTTTGAGAGTGAGCGGCGACCGAGAGAAAAGGAAGAAGTCGAATCGAAGGCGTGAACGGAGGTTTCAGAGAGAAATTTGTGAAGAACTTAACATCGTAAGGTAAGCATCAAAACTTGTTTCTTGTTTCTCTTACTGATTGGATTTGGAAGTTGGAGCTGTATAAGTTTCTATCTTCTTCTTCTCTCGGTTGATAGTTGTGATTAGGGATTTTCAAATCCCATGTAGATGGTTGATTAATTGATTAATCGATGATAAAAATTATTGGTCAAGTGATGTCTGGACTAGTATTAAGATTAGGTAGGTCCAGTTTCTGTTTTGGGGAAAGAGAAAGGAATTAAGGGTCTGCTCCTTCGACCGGTATTCCATCGACCGGTACCCTTCGACCGGTATTCCATCGACCGGTACCCTTTGATCGGTACTCCATCGACCGGTATCCTAGTGATCGGTGTCTACTGTGGATCCAGTAGCATAAAGAAGTTATAATATTAATACCAAATCATTCAACTGGTTTATATGGAATCTGTTTGTAGGAGTTAAATTGCCGGGATTAGGATCTGGGTGTGTGCCAAGCTTATCACAAGGTGAGTTTCCTTACTCCTGTTTTATTTAACCCATTGCTAAACTGGAAATGGTCATTACCAAGAGATATTAATGTTGTTGGAATATGTGAGATAAAATGATTCTTGTTCTATTTACGATATAATTGTATCGGTCCTATTTATCTCTCAATTGTTGATCAAATTTATTAAGCAGAGGTAAAGGATTTTGTATGGCCGAGACCATCAACTAGTAACCATCGGGGATGGTTTATCTGTGTGAGGAAATTCGTTTCCTTATGCACAAAAAATGGCATCGACATGGGGGGTGTAACACCCCGAATTTTGGACTATTGGTAATTTTATATTGTAATATATATATATCTGGTTTTGTTCAGCTTTTATCGTCAAAGTTTGCTCGTGAGTGCGTTATGGAAAAACGTCGAATTTTGGAGGGAAGAGCAGTCTGGCGAGAGTGCCTGGCGAGAGTGCCATGGTCACTCTCGTGGAGGGCACAATCGCGGGGGTTCGATAGCCGCGGTACACCTTCGGCGAGAGTGCCCGGCGATAGTGCCAGGGTCACTCTCGCGTGTCACAATTGCGGGAGTCGTGGGAGCCGCGGTACATCCTCGGCGATAGTGACTGGCGATAGTGCTCTGTCACTATCGCGATGTCACAATCGCCGACGGGGGATTTAGCCTTAAATGCCTGATTTCTAGTGTGGGGTTCATTTATTTCATTTAGGGTTCTGAAGGCAGCCGATTTCTCTCTGCTAGGTAAGATATATTCACCTCAAAACTCAATCTCTTCAACATTTAATCCTCTCTAGAATCTTGTTGGGTGTATTAAATGCTAACCTAGGGTTTCTCTCCTTTGGTAGTCAAGTTCTAGCCATTTGGTGAACCAAGGTTTCTCCTCACCTACTTCTCATCTCCTTGAACCATCTAGGGTTTGGGATATTGGAGCAATCTAAGTAAGTTTTCTTAACTTGTGAACATGCATACTTGCACCATTACTTGCTTATATGAAATATATGAAATGCATGAAGTTGTCCTAAAAACTAGGGTTTTGCTATCTTCAATAAATGATGTTTTGGGGGTTGGTGGAAGTGTTTAAATAGGTGGAAGAGTGTTATTTACAAGTCTTATAGAAAAGGGGTAAATTATGGAGAAGGTCTACGTCTATACATAAGGAAATGTCAAATGACTAAATTCTTATCAGCAGTTAGGGTCACTATACTAGTTGGGGTTTTGTATGTGATTAAATTAGATGTAGTTTCTTATGGTGAATATGTATCAAGCATGATCACACTATTTGGGCCAATAATATGTTTGCATGAAGATTGTCATCTATAATTGTTCATAACTCTTGTTGGGAGTCTTATATCTATTTCCTTGTGCACGAGGATTTAGATGGTATGCATGGTTATTGCATGGTTATTGCCGTTGGGCATTTTGAGTAGACAATAGGGGGCCCAAGTCCCTTAGTTGTACACTCGGCTAGATTGGATAGGCACCCTTGCCTGTAAGACCTTGAGGTGTAACCCGACGGGGTAAGCACTAGAGGCAAAGAGGGTTTGAGGATTGTGATGTCCGGCGCGGCATGGGAACTAGAACCGGGCTGGACGGTGAAATCCAATCTAGATCGCGGGTCACCCGCTTTATATGGAGGATATTTGTGTATTCTTTTGTACAGGAAATTACATTGTCCCTATTGGGAGGTTTGGCTTTGACCTCCACGCATTGGGAGCCGGTAACATCTAATTATTGTACTTGTTTGCATATTAATGGGTATCGGTATATCAACCAATAGACTTCGTTCTAACACTTGTGTTCATGTTTAAATGGTTCACAGGTTCCGTTAGCGGTGCGAGTAGGATGTCTTGATCGGTCGGGATCGCACCTAGGATTCCTCCATGGACCGGGAATAATTTTGGGGAAAAGAGAAAGAGCGTTTTGAAGTCGTAGTGACACCCACTTTAATCTAGTTGTTAATTATTCTAGATTGAATAGGTTGTCATGTATATGTCTTATGTATTCCGCTACTTCATTTTTGAACTACCCCGACTCTGTTGGGTTTTAGTCAGTACAATTACAGGTTTTGGATTCGTCTTATTTTAGGCGTTATATTGCAGAAATTTTAAGTTTTATTTTACCCAATTTTTAGCGTGTTACAGGGGGGCCGTATGGGGATCTACTGGGGGCCCCGGGGACGTTCAGTCCTGGTTATGACAGAAGGCTTTAATGTGTAAAACATTATTCCTTGAGATTTAACTTACAGAGCTATTCTTTTACTTAAAAATTTAAATTGTTAATTGTTATTATCGTATGGGCGAGTTTGGGAATTCACTAGTCCTTTAGGTCTAACCCTCGTCACTATTTTGTTTTTCTTCTTTCTTGCAACCCATTTCCAGGTAGTAGGAATGCAGCAGGTTCCGCGAAGGGAAAGGAAAAGTGTTAGAGATGTTTGGATCAGGAGCTCGGGCCATAGAAGTGGCATAGTTGATATTCTACCTTATTAGATTTTAGTATTCTCGGTTGTAATAGATTTTGGAATGTTGGAGCTTATGCACTGTTACTTTTCTCAGAATTTTGTAATGGGGACCCAGTGTTGGGAATTGAATCTCATTTATTCATTTATGTTTTATTTTAAGAGGTTGTTACAAAGCACAAAGAGAAAGCAAGCATTAAGTGGAAATAAAAGAAAAATGCAGTAAAATCAATATGAAGTAGCAACAACAAGGATATATAGACACAAAAAAGATTACCTACTTGAAATCTTTGAGAAGACCAAAATTGGTTCCAATATCCAACAAGAAATTGCACACTCCAAATTGACTGCTTTACCTGCAACAGGCTACATAGTTCAACATGTCTTCTTTTTACTCACACAAAAAAGCCTTCCCATTTCGTAACAGGGAGCTTATGCAATGAGAATTTGATCAAACAATAAGTGGGACAATCATTATCAAACACTTTGGGATAGGTTATGGACCGAGAAATAGGATGTTATTGGGTTCTTAACAAAGACCAAGCATCGTCTTTTTCTACCTACATTTATTGATCTAACAATATGTGGGGAAAGAGTACGAAATGGTGAGAAATCAAACGTAACGTACGAATAGTTATCAATTTATGATAAAAACTATAAACAACATGGTTCCAATTAATATGAAATGTATATTGTAGAGTTAATAAATAGATTAATAGAAGGTTTAAATGTAGGGCATTAGTAACAATGAACTTGAAAATATTCAATGGTAGGGAAGCTTTAAAAACATCCCCTCAATGGCTCGACAACAGCTTAAAGTTGCTGCTGTTGGAACTGGCTTTATGGTTGAACAATATTCATCCCCGACTCAGTCCTACAACCCTCTAGATAGCATAAAAACGATCTCGAAATGACAGCTAGACAACCCCTAATAGCTGCTACTCAATGAACAACACTAACAAAGATGTTGCCATCAATCCTGCACTCAAAAAAGCCCCTTAGCTACTGTCAAAACATATAATAAGTCTGGTTTAAGTTTATCAGAACTCTGACACAAATTTTTATCGAGTTTTTCAACATATACATATATATATATATGTGTGTGTGTGTGTGTAAGATATATATATATATATATATATATATTTAATATGTTATTTTTTAGTTAAAATTTAATCAAATTTACTACATTGAGCATATTTATAATTTTTTAAACATTTTAAAACCATATCAATTTACAAATCGCCAGATTTTGATTCAGGTAATTTAGATGAAAGGAACATACATGAAGCACCAGTTGCTCTCTTGTCTATTTGTTTGGCCTGCTCTATCAAATCAGTAGTAAGGGTGGTTTGGATCAGTTTAATTGGATGTCCATTCCAGGGTTATGTTCTGCAAAATCTAATTCAAATTCTGATATGCCCTTTTGCTAACAGGCCTGTACAGATTATGGGTATGGGATTTAAATTGTGTTGGCAATGGAGGGATATGGTTCCATGATAATATTGCAGTTAATGAAGTATATACCTGATTTGCAACCATTGTACAACATGAGATAAGAAAATCTCATTTAGTTGATGATCATGTATAAAAAAGGAGTGTATATTACTTGCAATATGTACGGGTTGGTGATAGGAACACATCATTACCAATTTTCACTAATGACCAACAAAGCATACCAATATGCATAGCTTTAGCAAATAAAAGATTTACACTTTCATACATAAACTTGTCATGTTTAATTGAACAATATGATTAGAAACAAAAGAACCCAAGTAAAATAAGAGCAATATGCAGCAAATCTAAAGTTGACCCAGATGGTAAAGGTGAGTCAAAGTTATGAAATCTTACATTTCTTCCTTTCCAGTTCGTACACCCTCTTTGCCATGTAAAAAAACGAAAACCCCCAATTCGAAAAAAAAAAAAGACAATTAGGCGGGTAGAGAGTTGAATATGGTCATAGACCATGGACCAAAATAACTCTATTAGTGTCTCATCAAAGCAATTAACTCTACGAGAAACATACTCCTTTCTCATGATTTAAACCACAAAATAATAATCAAATTGGGTCCATATGGAAAAAAGTTTAACGTATCAATGGCTTGCAGTTGATGATAATGAATCAAAACAATAAAATCTAACTATAAACTCGATGATTACAGTCATAAACGACAATGGTTCCACATAATAAATAGTAACGGAAGAATGACTTCATATTGTAATTCATACCTTTTGAAGAAAAAGAAAAGATGAAGAAATGATGGAATTCACCCGGATCAAACCTGGATAAAAAAAGATATGACTTTGTAAATATAAATTACAAAAAAATTACAAAATGACATACACCGATGTTGAGCAAAGCATTACAAAAATAATTACAAAAAAATACAAACAATTACAAAATAACATACAAAAATATATGACTTTGCAATTACTGGAAGTAATTTATGAGAAGCGGAAACAAACCACATAATTGATCCCAAGTATGAGTCATGCATTTTATCGAACAAGTGATGAGCAAAGAAAAATAGATTAAACTAAACAAGTATGAGGAAACAGCCTCAGATCCGAAAAAATTCCAACAATTGAATTAGAATCACAGAAGTTCCATAAATATGCAAATGGTTGATGATCATGAAATCATACCATGAATCTTCAGAAATTAGCACATTTGAGCATCGCAAAATCTCTAGACAAGTTCAAATTCAAGGTCCCCTTGTTTAATCGTCCCTCGTCACCTTTGAGGAATTTTATCAAACAGTTGGTGAACTTAGATCAACAGTAGGTGAACCCAAATCGTGAAATCATAACATACCAAATCGTGAAATCATAACATACCAAAATTGTGAACCCAATTTGTGAACCCAAATCAAAAACAAAATCAAAATAAAAAATCAAGAGTTAGGATTTTTACCTTGAATCAAAATCAGACTGGAGAAGGACAATTGATACGATGCGTTTGAGAGAGAGAAAGAGACAGACAGACAGAGACAGAGAGAGGAGATTTTGTGGATGAAAATTTCTCTGAACCATCATCTTGATTTATATGTAACATGAAGATAGCGTGTGTGCAAGTAGAAGTAGTACGCAGGTATGGTCTTGAAGAAGAAGAAGTAGAAGAAGAAAGGGTATGGGCGTATGGTTGGTGGGTATGGTGGAGACGTGAAGAAGTAAATTAGGAAGTACTGGGGTATGGTGAGGGACTATTTTTTTGTGCGTTTGTGTGACGAGATACAAGAAGAAATTAAAGGAATGCATTGAAAGACTTGTATCTCATGCATAACAACTTGTAATTAAGAGATTTTTGAAATTCATGCTTAAATTGGTAGTACTTTATGCTTTAAGACTTGTCTTTAAGACATTTGGTCTAAATGTATATTAAGGTAGTATATATATCTATATAGGGGTGGGTTCAAACGAGAACATAGTGTGTTTAAAAGAATAAAGGGACAATTCTCAGCCAATCATTTTTTAAATTAATTCCAAAAATAATAGTTTCTAAAATTAAGAGTAAAAGAGCAATAAAGTCATATTACGTTATGAATAATTTAGGACAGTATTAACTTCCAAAAAAAAGGGATTATAATATTTAATTCAAATAAAAAAAGAAATCCTTCAAAATTCGTTTATCATGGTAAGCACAAGTGATTCGCTGCTATAATGAATTCAAATTTGGTTTATCATGTTAATCACAAATGATCTGCTGCTATAAAATTCAAAATTCGTTTATCATGGTAATCATAAGTGATTCGCTGCTATAATGAATTCAAAATTGGTTTATCATGTTAATCACAAGTGATTTCGTACTAAATAACTTGGATATAATATTTGATACCAAAATCACATGTGATTTTGTTCTAAATACTTAACACCAAATTAATAATTAACACCAAAATCATATATGATTTCGTACTAAATAACTTGGCTATAATACTTACACCAAAATCATATGTGATTTTGTTCTAAATAATTAACACCAAATTTATACTTAACACCAAAATCATATATGATTTGTACTAAATAGGAAGAAAAGTTGATTAGTTCAAATACAAACTATACATAATTAATATACATATGAAAAAATTGTGGCCACTATAGTAATTGGCACATAGTATAAGCAGCACCGGCAACCGGCGGCATCAAAGCAGCACCGTAGTCAGCAGCACCGGCCACCGGCGGTAGCATCGCAGCACCGTAGTCAACAGCACCGGCCACCGGTGGCATCGAAGGAGCACAGCAGTAGGTTTCTCGAATTCACCTGAATGATAATGATGATGATTAGTGTTGTTGTAATTCTTCGATTTCCACCCGTCCGACAAGATTTGGAAGAACATCTTCTTTACCACCGGATAACACCACATGTTGGTGGTGGTGGTGCGGTGGTGGTGAGTATAACCCACCGCCGCTGACAGTCACATGTTGGTGCGGTGGTGGTGGTGGTGCGGTTTTGCAGCGGCTGTGGCGAAGACACATGTTGGTGGTGGTGTTGGTGGTGGTGCGGTGGTGGTGAGTATAACCCACCGCCGCTGACAGTCACATGTTGGTGCGGTGGTGGTGGTGGTGCGGTTTTGCAGCGGCTGTGGCAAAGAAGACGACGTCGGAGACGTCAAATTCACCATTCCCGCCGGGTAATTTTGATGGAGGATTGAAGGGTTGAGAGAAATATGGAAGGGTTGAGAGAAATATGGAAGGAATGAATCAAGAATCCCATTAAATTAGGACTTGATTTTACTAATTTCTTAAAATAAAAATTACTAATGAAAAATGACATTTATACCCTTTTTTATTAAAATAAACAATTATTAATTTCTTAATTATGATTGGTCCAGAATTGTCCCTTTATTCCTTTAAATCGTTATCATTCTCGTATGAACCTATCTATATATATATATAGATATATATATATATATATATATATATATTCTTTTATCTCATTCATTATGTAGACAATGGATTGATTACTGAATTGCATCAATGATTACCGGTTTCATGCAATAATCTTACCTACAATGCATAGTATTTCATTAAATGCCATGGAATGCATATTGTTTCATGAATGTAACACTTTCATCTGATACATCACATGAACCGTAGTCCGTTATGTGCGTTGACATATTTTGCATAAATTCAAAAAAAATCGATGGAATTAGGTAAATTCATTTGAAGAATCAATGAGAATCCAAATGCAATGGACGGTTTAGATTAAGGTTGCACGAGTTGTAGCCTTTTACTGGGTTGCAAAATAACCGTGGCCTACACACACATTAAATATATAATATAATATATAAATAATATAATATCTTATTTAGGTTTTTAAATGAAAATTAATAAACAAAAAGGTAAAATGACCATAACACCCCTTATTTAATTGGATTTAACATAAAAAGTTAACGACCGTTAGGATGCGAGACTAAAACTATTGCGAAATGACAAACATGATGAGGGATAAATTCGAGAAAACGAAGTTGAGGGACGAGAACCGTTGAAATTGTCAAACATTAAGGACCAAAAGTGAACTTTAGTCTAATCTATATTTAATTAATTCAAATCAAGGAAGAGTCCATAAGATTCAACGCTAATTAACAAATAATTTTGTTTAACCAATAAGTTAGAGCTTACTTTAATTATCTTTTGGTCTTGAAATTACAAAATAAATTAAATATTCTGTGTTTTTATATTTGTTTTTTTTCCATGTTATATAAAGAAAAGAATAAAATTTCTTTGATAGTAACATAACTATATTCTTTTGTCAATTTCCCTTCACGTCTACGTATTTTCACAATTTGATTATTTATAAATCAACTAAAATAAAAATTATGACAATTACATAACACTATAATAGAATTTGATTTATAGGACATTAAAAAATATCCAAATACTCTAATGGACTGCTTTTCATAAAACTTACTTTTTCAAAATTTCTCCAAAATAGAGAACGAAAAGTCAAAATCTCCAAAAAGAGTTACATCCATCTCCAACAGATTCCCCATTTTAGAGGATCAAACATTGATTATAATATTAAAATATTTCATTCATTTATTAAAATATTATTTATCTTTCTACATATTTATCTTCAAAATTTTCTATTAATTCCCTCACTTGGTAATCATTTTTTAGGTGATCTCCATATTTGGAGAAAAAAGTCAAAAACTCTTCTCTCTCCTACTTTCTCCATTTTGGAGATAGTTTTGAGGAAAGTTGTTGTAGCAAAACATTAACTTAGAATCCCTATTTTTTTCATTTTCTCCACAATGGAGAAGCTGTTGGAGATGCTCCAATACATTATTCAAAAGATTTCAAAATGAAGAATAAAACTTTAAAATCTCTAAAATAAAAATACACTTTAAATGATCTGTTAGAGATGCTCTAACTCAAAGTTGTCTTGTTTTATTATGTAATTTGTAAAATATAACAACGAATTTAGATATATTTTTTGTTTTCCTTTTAGATTTAAATACTACAATAACGACATAGGATTATTTTGAGATAACCATATTTTTGTCTTTTTGTTGCAAAAGAACTATATATTTCTAATGAAAAATGATGTTTTTGTTTACAAATTGCAATAATCAACATAGTTGAACAAAAAGGGTCAAAAAATATGCTAATTTTTTTTGTTAATGGTTGATTTTTTTGTACATAGTTTTGGTAAAGAGATAATTTTTTTGGTTTAAAGACAATAAAAAACATAAAGTGTTCAAAGTTCAAACTATTCACCTTTATAATATGAAATAATATTGGTTTCAATATAAATATGGAAAAATTCTCCAACTCTATGAATGGTTAAATTTAGGGGTCGATCAATCCAACTCGAAGAAACTTGAAACAAATCAACCTGAGGTAACCCGACATATAATCGATACGAAATTAGGGCAACCTGAATCTATTGGGTTGATATTGGGTTAGGCCCAAAGTAACCTGATCAACTCGATAACCCGATAAAAGTTTTAGCGAATACTCTAAAATTATTTGTATTTCTCTTTAATATGTATAAGTTACCAAAAACAATTAAGCAATAACAAGCAATGGAACTCATAAGAGAACATTATTGGAAAACTACATGTAATACTCAAATATTTGATTAACTCGTATATTCTCTTGAATGATTGATCGTATTTTGAAGGAAGAGTTCCTTATTTTATGCTATCAACGTTGTTTTTACTTCGTTTAAACACAACACGACCAACCCGAACGGGTGGGGTTGGGTTGAGTTGCACTTTTGATTGGGATGGGTTGAAAATTTTCAAACTGTCAAAATTGAGTTGAGTTGTTCAAATGCCTTCAACCCGATCAACCAAACCTGTGAGCACCTCTAGTTAAATTGAATCTGCATGACAAATAAAGCAGGAAATATGACAATAAATCCTCTTATAAATATATAAATAATTGATTATCTATCAAAACTACGGGGTTGTTTGACAGTTGCTGAATGGTTTGGTGCAGAATGATTAAGTGGTTAGAATGATTAAGAGACTCTTATGTTGTGCAAAATGAAATATGGTTGTTTGGTATTTGTTCATAATGAAATCACGACGTTGAATGGTTATGGGAGACCCAAGATGCAAAATCATTCAGAGAGTTTTGGAACCATTAATAGGCAAACTTTTTTTTGTCAAACAAAATTCATCTCTTAGCGATTCATATGTTGCCTCTTAATGAAACCATTAAGAGATAAACAAACAACCCCTACATCACGTCAACTAAATCAAAGCATCAAGACAATGAAACCGCATAAGATTAGGATAAGCTAACTTATAAATTTGTAAATAATCGATAATTTTTCGAGATGGCATAAACAGGGGCGGATACAGTACATGGGGTAGGGGTCCTGGGCCCCCAACCATTTTAGGTCCACAAGGCTAAAAAAAATTATATATGTTTTAGGCTAAATGAATCAATGGGCCCCCAATAATGTTTTTTTGAGGTCCCTGCAGTGCAACACTCTCTCGTCCCTCCCCAATTTGATTTATTTCCTCTCGTTTACGAATTACGACCGCTCTCGGCTCTCCCAAGTCTCAACTCCAATCGCAATCTGTCGATCACTCAATCTCAAATCTGTCTCTCGGTGTATTCTGGAAACGAAGAAGAAGAAGTCAAGCGGTTGGTGGTCGGTCACTCGGTGTCTCGGTTTCCATTCTCCAGCTCCAGCAGCGCTGCAGCAGTCCAGCCTCCAACCATTTGGTTAAAAACTAAAAACCTAAATTTTTGATTTCTTGAATCTTCATAAATGATTTTGTTGAATTGTTGGTATTTGGTAACTTGGTTTTATTTTCTTAGCATTTGGTATTGGTATTTTAGATTGATTTTGTTAGATTGATTGGATTTGTTATTTGGTATTTTACAATTTACAGAATAGTTGAATAGAAATGTTTGTTAATTGTTAGGTTAATACTTAATAAACCATTGATTTTGATATGATTATCTTGCTATTGTTATTGCTAGAAAAAATGGAAAGATTTTTTAAAAGGAAAGCATCAACACCCGAATCGAGTTCTTCTCCTTCAATGGTTGATTTGCGTAACAAAATCGGTGAATAATTTTTGAATGCTGCATTAATCTGTACTATAGAAAAAGAAGCACTTCTCGATGTTACAAGTGATGATGTAGTTAGCCAATTCCAAAAGATGAAGACTCGCATGACACAATTGTAAAAGGTAACTTCTTACCATTTTTAATGAAATCGTATCTTTTGGTTAATTATTATTTTATTATATATGGTGCCCCCATCAATATTTATTTCTGGATCCGCCATTGGGCATAAACGCATAAGTTTCGATGGAGCTCATTTTAAGAACATTAATATTTTGGAGAGAATCTGAAAGCGAGAAATATTTTCAAATTTTATAATATTTACGGCAATCTATGGCGGACCCAGAATTTTTGTCAAGTGGGTGCATTTTAAGGTGCATCAAAGACTTGCAAAGTCACCCGATGCCACCGTTTCCATGATTTTATTAGAGTTTTTTGGTTGATTTCAATAGACTTTTTTCGGTTTTTTAGTTGATATTCCTTCTATTTTTTAATATCCCGGAGCATCCCTCAAGGTTTAACGGATGCACGTTTTATACCTCAACAAAAATCCTGCTTTCGAAAATAAGTTGAGCAGGTGTACGAGAGCCCACTCGAACATACATAAGTCTGACCCTGAACGCAATAGTAAACATATTAACTAAAAATTAATCCCCTATTAAAATGTGATTGAATATTATGGGAACAAATTAAGTCTTTACGACACAAGTATTTTTGTCGATGCAAGTCCTAGAAAGCCATTACTTATTTTTCTGACAGTTCTTCAGGATCCTTAGGATTAGTCGAAGTGTGTGCAAATTGCTCAGACACCCACGGTTAACCCAAAAAAAGTTTTTTTTGGACAATATAAAAAATGTCATATTTTTAAAGAGTAAGAGCATCTCCAATAATTATGTTATAAATATAAATTTTAGTCATTTAGGGTAGTTTTGTGCTCCAACAGCTATGTTATATGGTATTATAAAATATATATATAGAGAGAGAGAGAGAGAGGGAGAGAGAGAAGTAAATTTTCTTTTTTTCCACCAATAAGATGTATTGAAAATAAATGTTTAGGAGAGAGATAATATTTTGTTAATGTATAAAATATTTTAATAATATATTTAATGCTAGAATTGCTAAAATAGAGTAGATGTTAATGTTGAATGTAATTTTTTTAAAAGATTTTAACTTTTAATACTATATTTTAGAAAAACTGTAACATAGCTAAAAGAGTTGCTCTAACATTTAAAAATTCATTATAATGAAATCAGTTTCATTTTTATGCACTCATAAAAAAATAATCACGCTTTAAAATTGTAGTCGTGAAAATGGTTTGTTTCCAAAATTTACAGTAAACTAGAAGCGTATTCGCGCAATGCAGCGAGATACATCACGATTTTAATGTTTTATTTTATTTTTTTGTCGATTTACAGTACGATTTTAGATGATTTTGAGAAAGTGATAATGTTTTTTTTATAAATTTGTTTAATTTAGGCTTAATAATATAATGTTTTTATATAAAAAAAATTAAGTATTTTGTTAGAATTCAACGATTATCTTATATATTTTAATGACATATAGAAAAAATAACCAATTACATATTTAATAATATAATTAAAACAAAATTATAGTAATAAAATATATTAATTAATAGTGATACATGGAAAGATTTGTATAAAAGGAAGGTCTTGCACATACCAAATTGGTGGGTGTTAGAAGTCTGCAGTAGTAATATGTATCTTGTACTTTGATACTTGTAAATTAAGATATTTTTAAAATCTTGCATAAAATGATGGTACCTTATAGCTAATAATTTGTATTTAAGAGTTTTTTATCCGTGTTTTATAATATAGTATAGATAATCACATCTTATAAAATTAATGTCATAAAATAAAACATATTTTTGAACATGTTCTTTTAAAATTACTGTTAAAAAAAATGTTACCATATAAACATTCATGTTTTAAATTTAAAAAACGTAAGTTGCAAAAAGAAAACATGAAGGTGACTTAGAGCATCTCCAACATCTTCAAAATTTCTTTAAAATGGAGAATTAAAAGTCAAAATCTATATAAAAATTTACATCCATCTCTAACAGATTCTCCATTTTGGAGATGAAATTATTACTTATAATATTAAAATATTATTTAAATCTAATAAAATATTGTTTATCTCTCATACTCATCTCATTTGAAGAAATCTTATTGATAGAATATAATAAAAAACAATTTCTCTCTCATGATAATCATTTTTGGAGATTTTGGAGAGTTATCCATATTTGGAGAAAATTATACCCTCTCTCATACTTTCTCCATTTTGGAGAATCTGTTAGAGCACAAAAATGACTAAAATCTTCATTTTCTCCATTTTGGAGAAGCTGTTGGAGATGCTCTTATATGTTAAATTCTTTTGGTCCATAAAACCCTCATACTTTAATTACAAAAATAGAAATTTGAAAACAAGTGCACATTTTTTTTAAGAACAAGTAATTTATTACCAACCAAAAACCACCAGAAGAGAACAGCAGAAACCAAAACTAATAAGCCGCATTCAACTAAAGAAAAACATGAAATGTATTATGCATGGTTTGGTTTCACCTTTTTAGAAAAGTATGAGATATTTGTTGTTTAATTGACACTTAAAAAAAATAGAATATCGACATCATGTCAGTAAAATCATACATTAATAATTAATTAATGTTAAAGATATCACATCTTAACCCTAAATTAAACATTTAAAAATACATCATTTGAAATTAAAACTAAAACAAGTAAAAACATGAAAATAGACAAAACATAAACGACTATTTGAATTATAATAATTATAAAAAAGCGATATAAGTAGGAAAAAGCGCTCCCAGATTTAGAGGTAGTTTTCCTTAACTTTTTGTTTGCATATCAAATCTTTGTCACCTTTTTATGTTATTCTATCATTTTATTATTATTATTCAATTTTTTTAATTGGTCGCCAACAGTATTACGCCACCCATTGGAACACAACATCTGTTTTTCATTTTTTTATTTATAAAATGTGATTTTTTAAGAATAAAATAATAAGATTTTAATATTTACGAAAATATATATGTGGATGTAAAGTTGTAAATATAAGTTCCAGTTTGATTTGCGAGATTGTATTAAATTCAAACGAATTTCATTCTAATCCATCGTTTGGTTTAAAGAAATTTTTGGATTTAAAATCTCGGGATTTCATTGATTTTGAAATACTATAGAATGGTTGGTATTTTATCGATTTTGTAAAATTTATATGTAATAATGTTTAAAATATGTTAAAAACATTTGTTTCACAACAATCAATTAACAAAAAGATAAATTAATTATTTTAATAACTATTTATAATTTCTTTTTATAAATTATTTATAAAAAATGAGATTCAATTCCATTACAAACCAAACAAATCAAAGAATACAAATTCTTCTACGAAATCCAAATCACTCGAAACCGTTCCATATTTTAATTCTATTCCACTCTCACACTTAATTTAAAGCAAAGTTTAAAATTGAAATCCCACAAACATTAGGTTCATAAATCCCATGGATGTATATAGTTGTTATTTTATGTAATTTCATACGATTTATTTGTAATAATGTCTAAAATATCATCATAATGTAATTATTTATAATTTATTTTTATAAATTATCTATAAAAAATGAAATGAAATTCAATTACATTATAAATTTTGTAAACTAGACACACCAAATCAGTCCACAAAATTTAAATCTTTCAAAAATATTATGTTAAACCAAACGGTCAATGCTAATGACACTCTTATTAATGTAAAAATCAGGTTAATTCATGCATTGAAAATGTAAAAAACATATTTTGATGTTGATGTGTGTGAGGAGAAAATCATTTATAATGGTGTCATTAGCAAAGTATAGGGTGCTATTAGCCTCCCTCTTTTCTAATTATATTTCTTATATTTTTTTACTTAATTTTTAGCATATTTTTCGATCAAATTACATCATCATCTAGTTTAATAGTCAGTTTTTACTAAATATGATTAATTTATCGGTTAATAACCAGTTTGTCAAATATATGAAATACTCATATATAAAAACTTAGGGAAAAATAACTATATATATATATAGAGGCACCTTCAAATACAAACTTTTTAATGGTGCAAACCATGCAACCCACTTATCTACCACATATTTTGTTTTTACCTTTTTAATAAAAAAAATCGGAAAATAAAATATGTGGTAGATAAGTGGATTGCATGAGTTTGCACCATTAAAAAGTTTGCATTTGAACATCCTTCTCTCTCTCTCTCTCTATATATATATATAAATGTAACATTTAATTCCTCAAACAGACATTAATGCTGTATGGGCTAGAACATGATATCTATTTTGTATGATTTTGTCTTCTTTGAAAAAATAAAATAATGGGATTTTGCAACATATGAAATACTCATATATAAAAACTTAGGAAAAAAAAATAACTTCTAATATAAAAAATCATGTGTTTTTATTGCAACAATACCAAATATATTTTGTATGTTTACTTATTTATTTGGTATTTTCAGTTACCTTTTACACAAACAATCTTTCATAAAATACCCAAATTATCTCCGAAATTTTCAAATATAAATTTTACGTACGAAATACAGATATCATTTACATTTCTATATAGATGCAAATATCAGTAGTGAACAATGACCATGTTTGAGGGACCATTTCCCTAAACTACAAGAAGCCAAATTCAACGACGCTCCATGTTCGTCCATTCCTCCTTCTCGAAGACACGAATTTGACCATTTGTTTCCTCTCCATCATCACTGTAGGTCCCTAGATATCTATTTGTCTCTTATTTTCAAATATTTGTACCAAAAATCCCCTTCATGTAGGCCATCAACGACCTTCTATGATGTGTGAGATTGTCTCTTCTTCAAAACTATTCATCGAGTCAGATACCTGTAAAACAACAACCAGTGTCAAAAAAAAGGGGCATTCCGACCTTTCAAAAGAAACATTCTCACAAGAGCTTCAAACCCAATTCGATGTATTCTAACAACAGATATTTGGTGAACCGAAAGGGGCTTTTCAGATAAACCGAAAGGACTTGTCGATTAGTTTTTCCGAAGCCATTGGATCCTTTGTTCATTAAAATTGAAGGGGACCAATTTTTTGTCACGTTCTTATGTCCAATTCAAAAATGGTGGGTTGGATCAATTATGAAATGGGCCCAATACAACCCAATGGACCATTAATTTTATGGGCCAAAACTCAGAAAACAGCCTTGTGGAGGGGACAGTTTTGACAATTTTGTCCTTTTGTTACAACCCTAC
The DNA here is from genome assembly GCA_954870635.1 of Arctium minus. Taxonomy (NCBI): domain Eukaryota; kingdom Viridiplantae; phylum Streptophyta; class Magnoliopsida; order Asterales; family Asteraceae; genus Arctium; species Arctium minus. The sequence goes on along the minus strand of OX941097.1, from coordinate 11,492,221 downwards.
TACTTGTTAATGTTGCAACTTGCCAAATTTGACACTTAATATTTTGTTTGCATTGGTTATAAACATGGAAACATGTTACCCTTGTGTGGGATTTGGAAACTAGGGTCTAGAGTTATTCATCTAAATTGTCAAACCGTACAAACCGTCCACACCGTACCGTAAAGCGTGGTTTAGAACTTCTATGGTACGGTTTACAGTTTGCAATTTTACCAAACCGCACTATGCGGTGTGGTTTGTAATTTTGAGTTATCAGCCCCCGGTTCAAACCGCACCGCACTGCACATCATATATATGTATATATTTTTTATTTTATATATTACGCACACATATATGTATACATAGATTATTTGCAATATTTATGTAATATGTATTTAGGAATCGAACGTGTTGAATATTTTTGTTTTTTGGACTACGGGCACGTTATCTTTGATTTTAAAATGAAGTTTTAATATTATAATTATTGAATTGTTGGTGTAAAGTGCGTTAGGTACAAACCGCGTAAAACGCAACGCACCACGCCGCATTTTCCGGAGCGATTTGAGGTGTATGCGGTGCGGTTCGCGGTTTGGGAAAATGCTCAAATCGCACATGCGGTGCGGTTTTTGCCCCAAACCGCACCGCGAACACCCCTACTAGGGTCTTTCCATTTTGTTGTTATTTTCGAAATTAAAAAATAATTTCGTACATAAAATTGATATTTATTTTGTCTTATACGGCTGTATTATTTATACACACTGTATGTTGAATCAATCTTCAACAAACACTGGTTTTATTGTTTAGTAGTTCGAAAATTGTATTGTGAGGCATCATATTTGAAATCAAATCATAAATATGTTGAAGCATCGTATTATTGTTCTTTCTAGTCGTGATTTGGATTGTTGATCCCAACCCCAACAAAATGGCTACGATTGTTAAGAGGAAGAAGAAAGAATTTGATGAGAACGACCTTAAACTTCGAAGGGAGTTTCATAGAACAACATTTCGGTCTTGAAAATTGTATGTATAATGTAAAAGATAATAAGGGGTTGTTTGGTTGGTTTTCATTAAGTTATGTATAGATAAAGTTGTCTGTGTGGATTAATCTGTCTGTATAGATTTAGAATGTTTTTATTTGAGAGAGTTTTTCATATAGGGAAGGAACGTGTTTTTTAATTAGAGGGACTGGTTTGGAAAAAAACTTGGCTTTCTGTATAAAACTCCCCCTTGAAATCTTACTGAATAAGCCACTTTCTATATCATTAATTCATTACCAATCACATATAGCCGACTGAATAAACTGTGAGTCTCATTAAGCTCATTAAGCTGCAAACAAACATACCCTAAATATTAAATAGAAGATATGGGCTTTGCTCACAACATATATAAAACCTAGCCTTACAAAGTGGCCCAAACCCAACTACCCCTAGTCCCCTATATGTATAATAGGCTATAACTTGAGCCTGAAATCTGGCCCATTTAAAGGGCTCTTTCTTTAGCTATTAATAGATGTATAAAAACCTCTTAACGATTAAGAGGTATTTTTGACATTTGTTAGAACTTTTATCTAGAGCCTTTCACGGCTGTTAGTTAGGGGCTGTTTGGCAGTTGCTGAATGATTTAGTGTAAAATGATTAAGTTGTCTGAATGATTAAGAGATTTTTATGATATAGTGTAAAATGAAATATGATTGTTTGTTAATTGTTCATAATGAAATCAAGACTCTTAATGGTTAAAGGAGGGTCAGGATTTTGGAACCATTAAGAGGCAACACTTTTTTTTGCCAAACAAGATTTACCTCTTAGCAATTCAGATGTTGCCTCTTAATGGAACTATTAAAAAGTAAACAAACAGCCCCTTAGATCTGACCCGTCCAGTCCCACCCACTTTTTCAGAAACGGGACGAACGAGAATTGAGTTTTTTAAATTAACAAGTTGACATGGACAATGTAATTTTTTTGGCACAGATCTATCCAATCCATTAATATTTTATACTCAACTTTTTGATTATTAATTAAGTAAAATTAAAATTTATGGACGATTCCCATTCCCACTCAAATATGATGATTTTTTAAAAATAATATTACCAATTCCCATTTCCCTCATTTTCTTATCTTATTATTTTTTAGATTGCAAAATATTTGGTTGTTGAAAAATGACACTCTAGAAAATTGATATATTTTTTAATACGAAACGTCCATACTTTATATTTTCTTAAACTATTTTTCTTTATTTTATTATATTTTTAGGTCTTATTTTGAGTTCAAAATATATCATGTAATTTATTTAATTTTACATAATTTCTGAGTTTATATATGTTTTTTTTTCTTAAAAATATAAAAAACAAATTAGACTCGGTAGCCCATGTGTCAACCCGACGCCCCGACCCTAGGAAAAAAGACTTAAGACCGACCCGGACCCGGGAACTAATGCTCGTTTCTTCATTCTCTTCACGGCCTCCTTCAGGGTTCATCTTCCTCATTCAGCGCTTTATTTCTTCAACGCATAGTGTTCTTCTTCACATGTAACATCTCGATTTCTCTTTGTTTCTTACTAATTAGGGTTTTCTTTGTTCGATTTCTGTTTTTAATAACTTACGTGAAGTTGTATGCTATTCTATTCTATGTTGTTATAAACATAAATCTGTTGCTTGATTGATTCGGTATGGATTAGCATATGATATGCTCTTAGATAAAAGATTGTGATTTTGTTTTTCCGTTTACATTCCATCATTCTGGCTGAGAAAGATTATTCAATTGAAGCTCAATTGTGTCACTCAGTTTCTAGTAATCTGCCTCTAGTTTACACACATACGAAAATCTTGTTGTACAAAAGTTTTATAGATGAATCAAATTTCATCATGGCCTTCACACCATTTTACCCATTTGCTTAAAACATGCATTTCCCATAGAGACCTATTGATTGGAAAATCCCTCCACACCGTCTACATCAAAGCCCTCATCCCTGCTTCCACCTATCTTTCCAATCACTTCATCCTCCTTTACTCCAAATGCCGCCGTCTCTCTGCCGCCCGCCATGCGTTTGATGTAATCCCACATCCTAATGTGTTCTCCTTTAACACTATTGTCTCTGCCTATGCAAAAGAATCCCAACCCCTCGTTGCCCACCAGCTGTTCGATCAAATTCCTCAACCGGACCTTGTGTCTTACAACACGCTAATTTCAGCTTATGCTGATCGCGGTGAAGCGCAGCCTGCTCTCCGCTTGTTTATGGATATGCGTGAGTTGGGATTTGACATGGATGGTTTTACGTTCTCTGCTGCTGTGACTGCTGCCTGTAAAGATATTGGTTTGATTGGTCAGCTTCATAAGTTGGCAATTTCGGGTGGGTTTAATGCTTATACTTCGGTGAATAATAGTCTTATAACGTATTATAGCAAAAATGGGCTTTTGGATGAGGCAAAATGGATTTTTAATGATATGGGTAACAATAAAGATGAGGTGACATGGAATTCGATGATTGTGGCGTGTAGCCAGCATCGAGAAGGATTAAGAGCACTTGAATTGTATCGGGAAATGGTCCATATGGAGTTAAGGATTGATATGTTCACTTTGGCTAGTGTTTTAACTGCATTTACCTCCCTGGAAGATTTGCGTGGTGGGCTTCTGTTTCATGGTCAGTTAATCAAGAAAGGTTTCCACCAGAATGCGCATGTGGGAAGTGGCTTGATTGATTTGTATTCGAAATGTAATGGGGATATGTCAGATTGTAAGAAAGCGTTTGAAGAGATCATTGAACCGGATTTGGTTCTGTGGAACACCATGGTTTCTGGGTATTCTCAAAATCACGATCTCTCAGAAGAGGCTGTCTATTGTTTTAGGCAAATGCAACGGGAAGGTTATCGCCCAGATGATTGCACCTTTGTCTGCGTGATTAGTGCAAGCTCTAATCTGTCCTCACCAACTCAAGGGAAGCAGATTCATTGTCTTGCACTTAAATCTGATATCCCATCAAATAAAATCTCTGTAAATAACGCACTGATTGCCATGTACTCTAAATGTGGAAATTTGCAAGATGCCAGGCGATTGTTCGATCTGATGCCGGAGCACAATACCATTACACTCAACTCATTGATCGCAGGTTATGCTTATCATGGCTTTCAAATGGAAGCATTGCATCTTTTTGAGCACATGCTTGAAACAAATATTGCCCCTACAAATATTACCTTCATATCGATCCTCTCTGCCTGTGCACACACAGGAAAAGTTGAGGAAGGAAGAAAGTATTTTAGTTTGATGACCGATAAGTATGGTATAGAACCAGAGGAAGAACACTTTTCATGTATGATTGACCTTTTCGGCCGAGCTGGTAAACTCGAGGAAGCTGAAAGACTCATTGAGATGATGCCCTTCAACCCTGGCACTATAGGATGGGGTGCTTTGCTTGGAGCCTGTAGAACCCATGGTAATCTGGAGTTAGCCGTTAAGGCAGCCAAACAGTGTCTCCTTCTAGAACCTTCTAATGCAGCTCCATATGTCATGCTTGCACACATGTATGGCAAGGCTGACAAATGGGAAGAAGTGGCAATGATCAGAAAGTCTATGAGAAACAGTGGAGTGAAAAAGAATCCAGGTTGCAGTTGGATTGAGATAAACAAGAAGGTTCATGTCTTTGTTGCAGAAGATAGTTCCCACCCTATGTTGAAGGAGATTACAAAGTTATGGGAAGAATTGTTAGAGAAGATGAAGCAAGTAGGATATGTGCCAGATGTGAAATGGGCTGCGGTTAGAGATCATGGACTTAGGAAAGATGAAAAAGAAACAAGCTTAGGGCGTCACAGCGAGAAACTAGCTATTGTCTTTGGATTGCTGTCGACCAAAGATGGGGAACCTCTGTTTGTGGTGAAGAATCTGAGAATATGTGGGGATTGCCATAATGCAATCAAGATCATATCTGGAATAACTGGTAGGGAGATTACAGTAAGAGATGCTCGCAGATTTCATTGTTTTAAGGAAGGACAATGTTCATGTGGAGATTATTGGTGAAACTGAAAGATTCAAGTTCATACGTCTTTGGAATGGTGTCTCATGGTACTCAGAGACTAACTGAAAGCTTGTCAGTTGATTCAACAAATGTACAACATTCAACCAATTCTTTCACTATATTTCCTAAATCACATTCATTGAGAGGGTTTTCCAAAAAGAATTTTGTTCTTATGCCGCTGTGGAGTTCATCCTAGCAAGTCGATTTTTGCAGAGAACTTTAATCCTACTACTTCAGCCATTACGTAGTCATGTAATCTATTCACATCCCTCAAAACAACTGTGTTCAGCCATTTTATAGCAAATAGGAACTGCTATGCCATTCTTGTTGGCTAATGGATAAAGATTCTTTATCTTAAAAGTCGACCTTTATTTCAACTAGAAGTGAATTAGTACCAGGTCTCTAACTTTTTGCTATTCAATATCCTGTGCCTGCATAATACAATGGTGATGTTTTGCTATTGCAGATCTGAGTACCACCCACTTGGCATTTCCATCAAAACAGTTGGCAACATGACCTTTTAGGAGCCTTCCCCTGTTCTTCTAAAGCCGTTGTGATTCAATTAAAGAGCAAAAATCTTACAGATGTTTAGAGCCGTTTACCAGATTCGAGCTTCATTCAGATTCGTCGCTCAAACCTTCACAAGAAAAACCAATCTTTCTTCGACTTCAGTCATCCCTTCCTTGTTCACCAATTTACAGGCACGACACAAACATGACGAGGCAGATGCAAATGAGTTCAACAAAGATCCAGGTGGCCCTCCAAGATTGTTCGTTGTACAACCGCGTTTTAGACCCGATGCTATATTGAAAACGAAGCTCGATGAAGCTCTTAACCTTGCCAATTCGCTTGAAGAACAGCGGGATGGGTACTACAGTACTGACTTTGCGGAGAAAGAACCCCCCCCACATCTTGTTGTGCAAAACCCTGCTTATCGAATCACTCGGGCAGGTTTGCAAGATTTTTAGCATATGAATAAATCTTCCCTGAAAAAGATAATACACTTTGACTTTTGGGGTTAAATGCACTGATATCCCATGTACATTGGTTTATTTTATTGCTACTTGAATTATATTTTAGTTATTACTTATTCATCAAAAAAAGAATATTAGAAATCATATCAATCTTGAAGCTAAAATGTAGCTTGTTTGACATTCAAAGTCATAGAGCAGTTTCTTTCTTAGAACTTAGGAAGTACTTGTTTTTTTATTGGGAACTATATAAAAGATTTGATGTCTTTGTTTGCTTCGGGTGATGCAGATACTTTCTTTGGTCCAGGGACAGTGGACAATATCAAATGCCATTTAAATGCTGAAGATTCAAAAGTGAAGTGTTATTATTAGCGTGATATCAGTTTCTAGTTTTTTATGTTTTGTTTCTGATACAGTATTGGAATTTTAGATGATTGCATGTTTTTTTTTACAGGGTGGAGTAGATGCAGTATTTGTGAATGGCATTCTAACTGGAATTCAACAGAGAAACTTAGAGGTAAGTCATGCATGTTTTCATTGCACAAACAGCCAAGTTACTTTCTACTTTTATTGTAAGATTTATATCATATACTTACTGTAATTGTGCCTTGATGATGGGAATGTTGGTTGAATACCATGTTTATCTCTTTCTTTTCTGAATAGGTTTAGAGGGAAAGTTGTCAATTTATCTTATTCTAGGAAATGGATGTTGTATCAATTGAATTTGGATGTGATGAGCGTATTTATGATATGTTATACTTTTGATGGCAGCGTGCATGGGGAAAAGCTGTTCTAGATCGCGTTGGTCTCATCATTGAGATATTTCATGCGCATGCTCAGACTAAGGAAGCAAAGCTGCAGGTATGCTCCCCCTTTCTACGTCATCATTCTTTTTTGGTAACCTTGGGTGTCCGGGCCAGCTTGCATGCACTTCGACTAATTCCATGGCTCTGTGAAGATAACAAGGAAAATCCCAAGTGGCACTGAGGAAACTCGAATTTCGATTCTTTTGGAGTGTTATTTTGGCTTAATGATCTTGAATCTTACAGGCCGAGTTAGCTGCTCTGATGTACAAGAGAACCAGGCTTGTTCGTGTACGTGGTAGCGATGGTCGCTTCACTTTCGGTGCACCTGGAGAAGCTGAAGTTGTTAGTGCCAGAGGGTGCGTAGATTCTGCTGTAACACTTATTGTCAATGAAGCAGACATGAATAAACCAAACCAAACGAATCCTGGATATCCCACCTGAGGTGGGGTCTGGGGAGGGTAAGATGTACGCAGACTTGACCTCTACCCCAAAGAGTAGAGCGACAGTTTCCGTGAAACTGACATTTAAATACTCCCTTTTAAAGATCTTTGAATCAATTTCTTATCCTTCAATTGGGATCTTTTTAATTTGAATGATTATAACTCATAGGAGAGGAAGCGGTGGGCGTGGGTTCATTAGTGGTGCGGGAGAAACAGAACTTCAGCTTCAACGAAGAAGGTTTTCTGCTCGACTCTAATACATACTATTACATTTTTTATTAGTGAAGTGACAGAACTGTGATTTCAGAATCATAGAACGGAGAAATCACTTGTTATCTGAAATAAAAGAGGTACGTCGCACCCGGGCTCTGCAACGTGCTTCTCGCAAAAGGCGTGGAGGCTCACACGGTCAAGACATGCCAACTGTTGCCATTGTTGGGTACACAAATGCTGTAGGTGTATTTCACAAATAAATGAATATAATTTCCTACTCTGTGTAAAGTTCATTTAGGAACCGTAAATATTTTGAGAACCGCAAGAACCAACTATTACCTAAATATTTATGAATATCTTTCATCATGCTTTTTCATCATTCATGATGAATATAATTCATAAATAGTTGGTTTTCATGGTTCTCAAAATATTGACGGTTCTCAAAATATTCACAGCTTAATGTGATTTTACGTTTCTCTCCCAGGGGAAATCCACCTTAGTTAGCGCTCTTTCAGACACTTATCTCTTTTCTGACAATCGGTACGACTATCATCGGATTCCTATAAGCTTCTCTTCAGTATGCATGATTCCGTTCTTGCCCTTCATGTTATCTGCATAATTTAAAATCATGTGCAGGATGTTTGCAACAGTTGATACTAAAGTGCGGAATGTTATTCTTCCATCAGGGTAAATAGGACTTCTCCTTCCATTTTGGTCGCCTTGCCTTTTTGCTGATTTCGTTCATATTCAAAATTTGGTAGAGGGTTGTTTTAGTATACCTGCCTTTCATGTTAGAGGCAGACCTAGAAAAAATTTCAAGCGGTGACACCATTTGACCAAAAGGGTGAAAGCTACAGAAGGGTCATGGGTTTGACTCCTCTCACAACCGCTTTCCTCCGATTTTAAAAAAAATCTGTAAAACCCCAAAAATAAAAGCTGAAGGGAAATTTGCTAACAGGGGGATTCGAACCCACACCCCCTTCGAACAAGAAATTTTAGTTCGATGACTTGGACCAACTCATCTTTTTTTTTCTTTTTTTTTTTAGAACGGCTTGTTAGTTGTTAGTGGTTCAAGTCCAGCAGTGACATCCAATTGGGCAGTATGCTGACCCTGAGACCCCCCTATTTTTCCAATATCACCTGAAGGGGTAAACGTCTCGGGTGGGACTCGAACTTGAGACCTCCCCTAGCCAAACATCCCCTCCCCAAGGCACCTTAAGGAAACCTTGGTGGCCAACTGAGCTAGCCCAGTTGGTTAACTCATCTATTCCAGTGGCACCCTTGAGAAACGTAATTTTTTCCACTACGGTGGAACCACGAAGCTGTGGCACGGGCCACCGTATGCTCCCATATTGGTCCCCCTCCCCCTGTCTTATTTATGCATTTATTTGTGGGGCCCTTTACTGTATGCCAATCTTAGGTTTTTACAGATCCCATTCAGGGAAAAAAGTTGCTTGACTCTTTGGGGACCAGACCCTGCCCCCGGGTGGGATATATTTGGATGGTTTTCTGGGGTAGTGGTCAGGTGTTCATACATCCTACCTGAGACCCCACCCGGGGATTGGTTTGGTTTATATATAATATCAAGATCTATTGCTTATACCCCAAGTAATTGCATGTTCAGGAAGAAGGTGCTCCTTAGCGACACTGTAGGATTTATATCGGACTTGCCGGTTCAGGTAACTGAGAAACCGCTCTTTTCATTAAACACAAAATCATACTCACTGTTGTTTCTCATTATAACTATTAATCCTACAGTTAGTCGAAGCGTTTCATGCTACTTTGGAAGAAGTTGCTGAAGCTGATCTTCTTGTGGTAGGAACTGCTTTTTGATCATATGTTATTGTGATACCTGCATTTGTTTCGAAGCTAAACGTTATCAATTGATTCCAAATTCATACTGTATGCAGCATGTATTAGACTCGAGTGCACCCAATCGTGATGAGCAAAAAGAGTCCGTGTTGCAAGTTCTTCAACAGATCGGAGTGTCTAATGAGAAGCTTCAGAATATGATTGAAGTTTGGAACAAGGTATAAGTCCATTACACCCTTCCTTCAACTCCATCTTCTCACTACCACAACATCAGCTTTATAGGATGTCAAAGATATCTAAATGCCCTAATAGACTGCCTTATAGGACCAAACAATTCTGCGTTTTATACAAAGGTGTTACAATAGGATGTTAGGGCATTTGGTGTGCAACTCAGTTGGCAAAGAGGTGGGGTGACTTTGCCCAAATACAAGGCAGGTCCCGGGTTCACCCCCCCCCCCCCCCCCCTCCCAACTCAGCCCGCTGAGTGAGCCAAAATATGCCCCCTCAAATAATGTAATAATAAAAGATTAATAGGACATTTTATTTCAAAATTGCTTTGAAAAACTTGTTAGGAAGCGTAATTTTTGGTTCTATAAAGTTAAGTCATTAAGCAGTCGATTAGGACTATGACATGGTTCGACGTCCTGTAAAACCAATTCTACTGTAGTGTCTCCCCTTCCAGCCCCGTAATCTGAAGTAACATATGATCATGTACATTCTTTTGGATCTCAGATTGATCTTAAACACGATGAAACGTCTGTCAGTGAACAAATTGAAGAGGACGTGGATGACGACTCGGATGATTGGCTCTCTCCCGGAGATGGAGAAGTGAAATGGGATGATGCTACGGCTTCATTCGTGGGATGGAAGATGTCAGAACCGGACCAAACTAAACCAAACGAGCTCAGTATATCCCACGTGGAGGTAGAGTCCAGGGATCATCAAAAAGACATTTCAAACTGGGAACAAACTAAACCATACGAACCCAGTATATTGGTAGGGTCGGGGGATCAACCAAAAGATGTTTGGAACTGCAGGGGTGTAATAAAAAGTGATTCAACATATGAACCTGATGTCAAAACTTCTGCCATAACTAGAGTTGGGTTACAGGAGTTGCTAGATCTCATCGATGATAAATTGAAGACCGAGGAAGTGGCGGAGAGAAACGTATTTGAGAGCAAATGGCGGCCACCACGGATCACGATACAGGCGTCGTAGTAGGATAGTTGCCGTTAGATGATGCTACTTTCAAGTCTTGTAACCATCTGATCAAATTGGTTATGGTAAACCATCCGATAGTATTTGTTGCCACCGTTGAATCGCTTTTTCTTCATTTCGTGTCTTCTAATTGCGTCGGTGTCGAGTAACGAGACTCGTAATTAAATTTTGATTCGGGTGTGTTAATGGTAAATACGTACCGAAAGAAGATGCTATTGAAAAACCGAAAGTTGATTTCTATAGAAACGTTATGATCTACTAGAGATGGAAATTGGACCGGTTAAAAAAGGACCGGTTGGGATTGGTCGGTCTGAACCAGTTAAGGGGTTTTCCAAGTGGACCGGTTAAACGGACTCGGTTGGAATCTTTTTTTTTTGTAATTCGTTGTGGCACGTGGCGGCCTCCAATTGGTTAATCAAAAGACCATCGGTTTCATCGTAATGTAGAAGTAGTTATGTACTAGTGTTTAGTAAATGACCCCTAACTGTCCTCGCTAGCTAACCTTTGGAATCTGGTTTTTCTTTTAGTGGTACGATGTTTTTGAAACGAAGAACACAACTTACACTTGAATTGCTCGCTCTTTGCATTTGCCAATACTCGAGGTTGAACTTCTATACGTCAATGACAATATAGTTAACCACAAGGGTTGTGGCGTACTGGTTAAGGACCGGAGGGATGTGGTGGAATATTCCATCTGTCCAGGGTTCGAATCCAGACGTACACAACAATTGTGGCCACTGAGGTTTAATCAAGACTGATGTCTTACCGTCAAAATTTGCCAAGAAATTAGTCTAGGCTAGGCTACCCTTCCAAAAAAAAAATGACAATATAGTTGATAAAAAGGGTAGCTAATATTCATGAACTCCACCAATAGACCACAATGATTTAACAACAACAATCAACAAAGATACTGAAATTAAAGAAGATGAAGACAACAATTTTTAGAATATTATGGGTTTTAAGTTAATATTTGTGTTTTTAAACAATTTAAATGAGTTTTAGAACCTTATATTATTTATTCATAATCAAATAAATAAAATGTCAACTAGTTGAAGTAAATAACACATGTTTTTTATGCACAAAAATAGTTATATATACTATATTATAAAACACGGATAAAAAACTTTTAAATACAAATTATTAGGCATAAGGTACCATCATTTTTTACAACATTTTAAAAATCTTTTAATTTACAAGTATCAAAGCACAAGATACATATTACTACTGCAGGCTTCTAACACCCACCAATTTGGTATGTGCAAAGTCTTTCTTTTATGCAGACATTTCCATGTATCACTATTAATTAATATATTATATTACTATAAATTTGTTTTAATTATATTATTAAATATGTAATTGGTTATTTTTTCTAGATGTCATTAAAATATATAAGATAATCATTGAATTCTAACAAAATACTTATTTTTTTATATAAAAAACATTATATTATTAAGCCTCAATTAAACAAATTTATAAAAAAAAACATTATCACTTTCTCAAAACCATCCAAAATCGTACTGTAAATCGACAAAAAAACAAAAAATAAATGAAACATTAAAATCGTGATATATGTCGTTGCATTGTGTGAGTATGCTTCTAGTATATTTTAAATAAAACATAAGAATTTATTAGTATATAACCATTACGTTATAATAAGATATTAAAAAAAAGTTAGGGGGGCAAATCCGACCGGTTAATTGGCCTTTATTTTATTGGTCCAGATTGGAACCGTGTAACTGGTTCAAGACAGAGGACCGACACGTTAATTGATTTCACCTATCTTTAGTCAACATTGCATTAGAGCATCTCCAACAACTATGCTAAAATAGAAAAAAAAATTAGCAATTTTGTTGCTCCAACAGCTATGCTAAACCATATGCTAAAATAGGAAAAAGAAGAGAGAGAAGATAAAAATCTCCAAATTTGAAGAAATCTCTAAAACTCTATTTCTAAGAGAGAGAAATAATATTTAATTTTTCCCACCAATAGGAGAAATTGAAGTTGTGTGTTTAGGAGAGAGAAATAATATTATATTAAATGTATTGAATATTTTAATAATATAATTGATGATAAAATTGCTAAAATAGAGTAGCTGTTGGAGTTGAATGTAATTTCTTTTAGAGATTTTGACTTTTTATACTCAATTTTAGAAAAATTATAGCATAGTTGTTGGAGATGCTCTTAGTTTCCTCTTTATATTACCTTCTTCTCATCGGTTTCGTTACAAATACGTCGGAAAAGTCCCATATCGACTAGACTTGAATCATTTGTTCCGAGTATAGTTAAAACCTTCATTTTCTCAGTAATCTAACGTATTCTAACATATATAAATAAATCGAAGATACCGATCTCAAGATTGCATCCCTATACATTGCTAAATGCACCCTTACCTAATAATCTCTTCCACACCCACATCAATATCTACTTTTTACATTTTCAACGAATGACTTGATTATGACATTAAAGGGATTGCAAATAGCATTTACCATTATTTAAATTAGGAAAATTGACTTAAATAACCAAAAAACGAAGTCACATTGGTCTCTTAGTCATCCCTTTCCCAGCATTTTTGTCACTATCTCCGCAATGACCAGGTCCACAATTGCGGATCTAGGTTAAAAATGTAAATATTGCGGAAGTGCCACGTGTCGAGCCCACATGGGTGACATGTGGGTTGATCTAGTGGCAACACGACACATGGCACTTTTGCAATATTGCGGAAGCGAGTGAAATCTAAAAAAATATTTACATTTTTAACCCAAATATGCAATTGCAGACCTAATCATTGTAGAGGTAGTGACAAAAATGCAAAATCGATAGAGAGATGGCAAAGAGACTAATTTAATTTCGTTTTTTTGACTGATAGGAGTCAATTTCCCTTTAAATTACATATTCAAGTCAAAGAAAGAAAGCAATAAATGTGGGTGGGGGGAGAGAAATAGTAGTAACAGACACTGATCCTTGTAAGTAGGATCAACATCATCGCCAACACCCATGCAAACCACCATTTTTCATTACCCCCACGACCCGTTTTCAAAATCCAAACCCGAAATTTCTCTTTCTAGATGTCGTAAAGTTCAAGCAACACCAAGAAATGCATCTCTATTTTCATGGGGTTTCCACCATTTCAATTCTCACATTCACCCCATTGCATTTCTAATCAAACCCTCTTTTGATCCTTTCAAGAAAAACTCCAAATTTTCATCTGAAATCAATCAATTTTTTGCATTTCTAATGAAACCCTTTTGATTTCTTTCAAGAAAAACTCCAAACTTTTATCTGAAATCAATCATTTTGCATTTCTAATGAAACCCTTTTGATTTCTTTCAAGAAGAACTCCAAATCTTCATCTGAAATCAATCATTTTGCAGTTCTAATGAAACCCTCTTCATTCTTCCAAGAAAACCTCCAAATCTTCATCTGAAATCAATCAATATTTTGCATTTCGAATGAAACCCTCTTGATTTCTTTCAAGAAAAGATCCAAATCTTTATCTGAAATCAATCAATCTAACATCTATCCATTGGCCATTGCATTTCTAATGAAATCATCTTGATTCTTTCAAGAAATCTATTGATTGTTTAAAAAGATAGAAATGTCAAGAAGGGGAGGAAATCTTACAAGAAGATTTACAGGGAGTGGTGGTGTGCCATTAGGAGGAATCTTTCATTCCAAATCACCTACATCTTCTCTATTATCCATTATCCTTGTATTACTAGTAAGACCACCATTAATTTATTTTTCTATTTTAATTTCATTATTTAATCTCCATTCATTTCTTTGGATTCTGATTCCAATCATTTCTGCAACACAGGGAACCTTTCTTTTCATTGCCTATTTTTATAGGGGCTCAGGTATTATTGGTCTCCTCACTTCCTACTTAGATTTTACAAAACTAGATACTTTTAGGATACGTGGAACCCCTTTCAATCTCTTTACGTACGTGGACTAGACTAGACTAGACTAGATGGGCAAGAGTGAAGTAGGCGGATGAAAGGATTGTACAAAGTTTTAGGATTTTAATGTAACATTATGGGTATTTTAGTAATTTACCAATCTTGTGTTGTCTTGCCCAACTCACTTTGTCCTGTCCCAGTCTAAATGTTGCACCAAACATGGGATAACAAGTTTTTGTTCCTTGTACCACACCCAAAAGAGCCTTTATATATAGGACAATAATCAAATGAGAACCATAAAAAAAATTACAAACCGTGAGAATCGATATAAAAATATTCTTTTACGTGATCTTTTTTCATCAAAGGTATGATTTTTTTAATTATCAAAAGCTATTATTTTAGTTATTGTTTCACATATGATTGTGTTCATATGGTGAAAAAAAATCCATGTGAAACTTTTTTTTTTGGGGGTTCATGTAGTAAAATGAAAAATACACGTAAATATGTTTCACAGTGTGAAACAAATGCATGTGAAGCTATCACATTATGAAACAAATATATGTGAAACAATACCTTAAATTCTAGCATTTGATGAGAAAAAATCATGCAAAAAATAATTTTTATTCTCACTGGTTTATAATTTTTTTGTGGTTCTCATTTGATTTAACCCCTATATATATTTAAATGTATACATGGTCTATGTCTAATTGATGTGCGGCTCCAATAGATATTTAGTTTCTTTAACACTTGTTCTTGGAATGCAGGTAGCTCTAAATTCAATAATGAAGTTAGCAAGATTGAAGGTAAAATCTTTACTAGGGTTTGAGCAACTTTTCTCTACATTTTCGGTATTTCTATATTAGTAACAAATTCTATCTCCATGTGGTTTCTTCTCAGAAGGGTTTCGGTCAAAATATATTTTTGAATCTTCATTATCTGTTCCATTTACGAGATTTACTGAGTCAGTTTGGTTTTCATTACCTGTTCCATTTCAGGCGACTTTGGTTGCACATTCGACGTTCAGAAAGCAATACCCGTTTTAATGAGAACATACGGTGACAGCATGAATAGAGTATTGCACGTAGGACCCGATACTTGCTCAGTAGTCTCACGATTGAAAAAAGAAGCGGGAACCGAAGCATGGGGTGTGGAACCGTACGACATAGAAGATGCCGATTTAGGTTGCAGACGGCTTGTGCATAAGGGTCTCGTTCGTGTTGCCGACATCAAGTTCCCTTTGCCGTATAGGGCTAAGTCGTTTTCTCTAGTAATAGTTTCCGATGCGGTTGACTACCTATCTCCCAAATACCTCAACAAAACCCTTCCAGATTTGGCAAGATTATCTGCCGAAAATCTTGTTATCTTCACTGGTAACTTTCTAGAAATGATTTCTAATCATCTTTTACCTTATTGCCTACCATCTTGACTGTAATTCTTCCCTGTTTCAGGTTATCCTGTTCATTCTAGAGCTAAATTTCAACAACAACCGAAATTTGGACGTCCGGTAAGTAGTTATCCGTCACCAAAAACACTTTTCGCGTTCAAAAAATCGTATGGATATGTAAAATACAGGATTTCCAATCCTAGCAGCAAAAGGAAGGAAACGGATACTCAATTTAAAGTGATAATTCCATACTCAATCTCATAGATACATATAGAATTATGCGGAAAGCCGTATTCGATGAAAGTCGTATGTACGGCTTGGAGGGAGATCTTTCATATCTTTCGAGATCCACCCTACAATATGGGGTAAAAAAGCCAAAATAAGTGATTTTAGCCCTTATAAAAAGAAAACTGGTTCTTGAACCCCTTTCACGCTCATGTCACGTCGAGGTATCCACGTCGAGTATACTTCGAACCTATCTCCTCTATAGATGTTGGAACCTCCTATCTCTCCCGAGAGTAGGGTTCGGTTCGGGTTGACCCATTTATTTAAATGAGTTGAAAATCTTAACACAACCCAACATGTTTAATTAAATGAATTGAGATTTTCAACCCAACCTAACATGTTACCTAAATGGGTTGACAGCGGGTTGACCTGTTTATGATTTTTTCAACCCAACCTGTTAAATAAATGGATTGCACCTGGGTTGATCCATTTAATTTTAAATTTTAAAATAAAATAAAAGGATAAGATTATTTAATTTTATGACAAATACAAATAAAGTGTTCAAAGTTTGAATAAAACATAACCACAAATGCAAATAAATTGTTCAGATATCATTGGAAACCTTTAATTTCTAAGTAACTCGCCTTCCGCTTGACCCATTTACTTAAATGAGTTGAAAATCTCAACCCAACATGCTAATTTTGGGTTGGGTTCGGATTGGGTTGGCGGGTTGGGTCACTTTTTGCCACCCCTACCCGAGAGCTCTTTTTGGATAGTAATCTAATGGGTTCCACATTTCTAACATGGTATCAAAGTCATAATCTACTATTCTAGGGACTCGACACTCTGGGACAATTTATGTGCGTCTAGCCTTCACTGGAGGGGTGTATTAGAATCTCACATCAGCTAAACTTGGACCATTTCTTCTCGGTATATGTTAAACCACCTCCCTGCTCTCTCAAAGAGTTCTTTTGGAGAGTAATCTAATGGGGTTCCACGTATTCTAACACTGTCATCTTTGTTCCGACTTATTATACCATATTTCACCCTAGAAATGATGACAAATTGAGTAACTGGTTTTTATGAAGGCTAAAATGCGAAGCACGACTTGGTGGGCTCGGTTCTTTGTTCAGACAAGTCTCGAAGAAAACGAAGCGGCAGCCATGAAATTCGAGCAGGCTGCTTCCGAGATCTCTTACAGACCAAGATGCCAAGTTTTCCACCTCAATTCATAACATTGATGTCATGGAATCCATAGCAGGAGAGGAGGGCATCTCTTTGTTTTCTAATTCTGTTTAGTTTGTTTTTTTCAATTTCTAGTCTAAATAGATAGAGTAGTTCTGTGGTTAGTTCAATTTGATGGAAGATGTTGATCCCATCACCATCCTAGAAAGATCAGTAAATGTCTTTTCCTCCGGAATCTCACTTTCTAAGCATACGATGAGTTCTTTTGCTATTTTTGGCAGTTTCGGCCAATACTGAAACTCTCTACCTATGGAGAACATGTAATGCAAGATTTAAAACGGAATAAAAACGTAAAATTCTAGTAAATTAGAGAAAAGTTGCAATGCCACGCACGGAGTCGATCTGCCTTACTCGCTCTGTGTGCTTTTTGCCGTACTTGTGTATGTCTTCGATGTACCTACTCTTTATCTTTTTATTTTTTCCTGATCTATATTCATCGTGTGTTAGGGGCCGTTTACCAAACGCTTACTCGGGTAAGCGCTTACCAGGGTAAGCGCTTACCAGGGTAAGCGCTTACCAAGTCGCATTACCTTACCGGATGAATATGGCAAAGACCAAAAATCTTACCCGGTAAGAGCCAAGGCAAGGACGGAGAGTCTTACCTGATAAGTGAGGGCGAAAACTCTTACTACGGTTAGCGCTTACCGGGAAAATTGTTGCATACGATACCGTTTTGGTGGACTAAAATCTTACCCGGTAGTAAGTGATAGTGTTGAATTTTACCGGTAAGTACTTACCCGAATAAGCGTTTCGTAAACGGCCCTTTAGTCTCGGGTCATTTTACATGTCTGACCACACTCTTGCACAAGTGGGGGTCTATGAGGAAACAGCTGCTTCACTCGTTGCGATAGAGGTCAAGTCTGCGTACATCCCCCAACCACAAAAAAAATCGAGTCTTATCATAAGATTTGATACAATTTTTATGCATTCAAGAGGGTGTTTACATACCAAATTTCTTGAACTAATTGCTGTGAAAACCAAGAAATAGCCGAGGATTTGTGGATCTTGTGTTATGCAGTTGCACATATTCTTTATAAAACATTGTATTGAGACCATATAAATCAAAATAGTGAGTGTGTACCTTACCCCACCATTGACTCAAAAGTAACCATTTGCTCCGTTGGAGCCTCACATCAGCTAGACACGGACCATTAACCCCCCGGGTTGGGAAAACCTCAAGAAAACGGAAAACCTCAAGAAAACGGAAAACTGAGGAACACCCTGGTGGCGGCCCTCTGGACGATATACACTTGTACATACAAACAATTTGTAACACGCACACGTGCATATGCACAAGTGCATAAAAACCAAAAAAATAACTTCATTTACTTGTATGCATAGCTTTACAAAGCTCTCTTTCTGGAGATATTCAAAGGGATTCTACGTATTCTCACAAGATCAAATACTACCAGCTTTAGCACGGCCCCATTGACGTCTACGAGCCCTTGTTTTCCTACCATCCTTTTTCGCCTTGGCTTTCTCTTTCAAGTCCCTTTCACCACGCCGTTTATACATTTTAAACGTTATTTTCCTATCGGCAGCCATCTGCCTCACCTTCTCCGTAATCTCAGCAGCAATCTGTCGGTTATACAGCTTTCTCAAACCCTTCATGAGCTTCGCAAAAGTATCCGGTTGAGGCATCACGCCAGCATCCATCATATCCAAACAGTAAGAACAAGCCTCCTTCACGTGTCCCTTGGCGAAAAGCGCATGGATCCAAATGGTCCAAGCGTAAACGTTAAGCTCACACCCTTTACTCACGATACAACTCCATAGATCTTTACTCAACTCGAGCTTTTCACCTCGTAAAAGCGAGTTCAACAGATCCTTCAAAAGACCATACTGAAAAGCCGAAAGAAGACCTCGTTCCACCATTTCTTTAAAGTAATCACAAGCCTCGACTAAACATTCGTGATCAATAAGCCCGTGAATCATGTTCACAAAATTGTCGATTCCCGGACTAATCCCGTCTGATTCCATCTGGTTCCACACTCGAACCCCTTCTTTAACCTCCCCTAACTTAAACGCTAACCGGATAAGAGTATTGTAAATCTTAACATCCGGAAAACAACCGATCTTCTTCATCTGGTTAACGAGTTCTAAACATTCTTCCAATTCATCTTTCTTTTCATGGGAATTCATTATATGCAAATAAGTGGTCTGATTTGGAGTATGCCCTTTTTGTATCATGTGATCCAATAGCCCATAACCCTTTTCGATCTTTCCCCGTTTACAAAACCCGCTTATTAACGTCGTATATGTGACAACATCCGGCTCACACCCACTCCTCTCCATGTCCAAGAAAACCCGCATCGCGGTCTCCATTTTCTCCTGACCGCAAAGCGCTTGGATCAAAACAGTGAACGAAATCGCATTAGGATCACACCCTTTTCGTCTCATTTCTTCCAAAAGATCAAACGCATCCGCCATCTTCCCAGCCACCGCATACCCGTTAAGCAAATTGTTGTAAACAACGATATCGGGCTCGAAACCGGCTTCTCTCATCTGAACCAAAACAAATTTAGCCTCCATTAACTTACCTTCTTTACACCAACCATATAACAAAGAAGTGAAATGCATGATTGTGGGTGTAAACCTCACTCTCATATCCTCAAAAAGTAAAGCAGCTTCTTTCACACTACCATTCTTACATAATGCATCTAATAAACACCCAAATACATACTCATCAGGCTCACATCCATACTTAGGCATTTCGTCGAACACCTGGACTGCTTTACTCACCATTCGAGATGAAGCAAACCTTCTCATCAATACAACAAACACCTGGGGGGTTATAAGTTGTGGGTTTTCTCTCCTCATTTCCTCAATAAGAGCCCAAACCGCACCAAATTGCCTCATTTTCCCTAAAATTTTAATCATTGATTTATATACATCATGGGTGTGTTTGTAATCGGGTTGTTTCGATGCCCAAACGAAGAACCTGTATCCCAAGTTTCCGGCATCACCGCAACGGTTTAACACACGTTCGGTTAATCCGGAGCGAACAACAACACCGGATTCTTGTAACGCGAGTTCCAATTTTGGGATTCGTGAGTGGAATTTTCTTAAGATTCTGTAGACTTTTTCGACATCATGTGAAAATTCGTCGTGGGGTTGATCGTTGGAAGTGGGTTCGGAGTTGTTTTCGAGACGAATGAGACCTAAACATCGATCGTTATTCTTTGGAGAAACTTGGGGTTTTGATGTGAATGGTGCTGTGAAAGTGGGAGTGAAGTGGGTTGATGGATTTGAATTTGATCTTCCATATGTGTTGTAAAATGATGTTAATTTTCTTGAAGAGATTCGTCGCATTTTGTTGATTTATAGAGAGAAAGTGAAGTGATGAAAAGATTCAAAATCTGAAAACTTTCATGGGAGTTTAGAAAGATTTCGAACTCGATTTCTATGTTCAATGGCAGCTTGCATAAAAAATTATTTTTACAAAAAAAGTAAACTACAGTTTTGGTCCCTGAGGGTTACACGTTGCTCCGAAAATGGTCCCCAGACTTCAATAACTACAGTGAGCATCTCTACTGCTTGCATTTTGCTTTGAAAATGGACCCTCTCGTTATCTTCGTTAAAAAACTCAGTTAAGTTAAGGGTATTTTTGTCTTTTTACTTTTCAGGGACAAGTAATACATTTTTATTTAAACCAAAGGGACCAAATTGTAATTACTCTAATTCATATTAATATACAGGGTCGGGTTCCGGTAAGAAGTTGAGTTAATAGTGAGAAGTGGTTATCGATCGTTGGATTAGAAATTGACGCACATTAGGATGAGATGCATCGAGATGCACCAGATCAATTCCCTTATAAGTCGCAATTCATGGGATGACTTGAGATTAAAAGATATCAACGGTTCAAATCAACTTCTCGCACTTCTCACCATTAACTCAACTTCTCACACAATCTTATATATATATATATATATATATATATATATATAGAGAGAGAGAGAGAGAGAGAGAGAGATAAAGAGGTGAGTTATTGTGCAACCTTTTTAATGGTGCAACTCATGCAACCCACCCATCTACCACTCATTTTATTTTCACTTTTTTTAATTAAAAAGGTGAAAACAAAATGAGTGGTAGATAGGTGGGTTGCATGGGGTTGCACCATTAAAAAGGGTTGCATTTGAACACCCCTATATATATATATATATATAGTGGAATGATATTTTACAACCCTTAAAAAGGTTGCAACCCTTGCAACCCACATCTTAACCGTTGGATTCATGATCGACGGTTATTTTATTTTTATTTTTTTTAATTAAAAATATTGGGTCTCATATCTATTGTAACTGCCGATCATAAATCCGACGGTTAAGATGTGGGTTGCAAGGTTTGCAACCTTTTTAAGAGTTGCAAATTAAACAACCCCTATATATATATATATATATATATATATATATATATATATATATATATATATATAAGATTAGGGGAGAGATCAAATGAAATCACTCTAATTTTGCAAACCGTGAAAACCGTCGATTTCAATCTTTCATTGGTTCATGAAATTGTTTAATTTGATGAAATTGTGTCATATAATTCTTTTGTTGATGAAATTGTTTCATATATTTGTGTTTTTTATATAAAAATGAAATTGTTTCATGTATTTTCTCATTCTGATGAAATTGTTTGATGCAATTTTTAATTCTGATAAAACCTTTTCATTTTTACATAAAAAAGACAAATATATGAAACAATTTCATGAAGAAAAGAATTGTATAAAACAATTTTACGGATTCATGAAACAATTTCATTAACGTAACCAATGAAATCGACGATTTCCATGGTTTTCAAAAATTAAGGTGGTTTTCAAATGAAACTACCCCTATAAGAGTAAATTGTGATTTTAGTTTATGTTGTTTGCTAATAATTTCGATTTTTGTTACTGTTGTTTCAAAATTGTAATTTTTGCCTCAATGATTTACAAGTTATTATTATTTTTGTCTTTGAACTAATTTGAATCTATAAATATAAATGACTAAAACTAAAAAGGAACCATAAACTATAGAGACTGAAACAATAATAAATTGTAAGAAGGAAATTAGCAATGATTGCAAATAATAGGAACAAAAAAAGTAATTTGTAAACCACAGGGACAAAAATTGCAATTTTTTACAAACCATAGGGGAATAAACGTCATTTACTCTGTATATGTAAATTACAGATTTGGTCACCGTGGTTATATCAAGATTATGGATTAGGTCCCTCAAATGAAATAACTACATGTATAGTCACTATGGTTTCATTTTTGTTTTGGATTAGGTTCCTTTTCCCTAACTCCATGAACTTTAACAGTTAAGTCATGGGTATAAAGGTCCTTTTACATTTTTTTTCCATTTCTTTTTAAAACTAGAAAATCATATGATAGAAAATGATGGTGAGCCTCCCCTTTACACCGCCTGCCAACATTCCATTTTCTCCGTTCTCCTTCCTTCCCTCCCTCTCATCATATCATCGCCCCACCAACTTTTCTCTCAGTTTCCCTCCCTCGCCAACTTCACTATTACATTAGTGGCAACATCGGTCCATCTGCAGCCCCTATCTGATGAGACTCTTAAAGAACAAGGGCAACATGAGTTGCTGGAGAGGATGAGGATGAGGATGACGGATAACCTGCTCGAGATGGAGGTTTTGGTTTCATCCTCTGTTTTGGCACACCACTAGTGGAGAACCTGCTGGAGATGGAGGTCGGCCGTCGGAGTAGGGGATGGTGAGTAGGAGGTGAATGCACAACACTCGATTTCATCATTCCTCCTATCATAACTGTCAATATTCCTCTAATTCCAATTATACACAACCTTCTCATAAATCCCATTTCATTCTTTATAATTTATTTTGCTTCTGGATCTGGGCTTGAATTCAGATCAATTGAACAAATGGACGGTGGTGGCGTTGCGTCGACGGTAACGCAAAAGCCATGAAGGTGGAAGCACCCGTTACCAGGCCCCATTAGGGCTTCAATTTGGAACCCGACGTGTCTGTTTCATCGCCGGTAACTAGGCAGAAGGTTGCTGCCGCTAAGCAGTTAATTGAGAATCATTACAAGAATTATCTACAAGGATGGCAAGATCGTAAAGAACGGTAGTATTTGTTGGGTCATCTGAAGATTTGAAGATGACCTCCTGATCTTCCATCTTATATCATCCTACTTAGAATATGTTTGAGGTTCTTTTAGTAGCTTGGTTTCTATACAAATGTTCGGTGAAGTCGAAGATCAGCCGAAGAAGACAAAGAAGGAGTACATCTCTCAAAGCGGATTGAAGATAGTCTCCTCAGCCTAAAACCAAGCATGCCCAAGTGATCAACACCATCAGCCAGGATGGTGTCAATCACATATCTCTCAGGAGTATGAAGGTGTTCTCACATCTTCAAGGAGCAGCCGAAGATCTCTCAAGTCTTCGGTAGCCAATGATCTCTCCTTAGAGTATGAAGGTGTTCTCACATCTTCAGGAGCCGAAGATCTTTCAAGTCTTCGGCAGTCTATGCTTAAGGATTTCTTTCAAACACATTGTACTTTTCTGACAAAGTATATTGTGATATCTTGCATTGACGTGGACCTCATCTGGAGATCAGATAAAGTAAGTTTTGTCTACTACACCATTTTAAGGAAAGGTCTCTACCATCCTTCTGCAGGTCAACACTTCAAGCCAAACACCTCAAGACAAAAGGTACATCCTGTACCTTGCTGAAGACCTGTGTCCATCCTTTGCTCAACAGGTGTCCCATGCATTTAATGCATGAGGCACTATAAATATGGAGGATGGTTCAACATGCAAGATCACCAGCTCTCAAGCATTCAAGCTCTCTAAGTGTACTGGCATTCTCTCTCTAAGAAGTTCTTATTGTTTTCTAAGTGTTTTACAATTGTTCTTCATTTCTCTTTGTGTAAGATTGTTTGAATAGATTTCATCTATTCTCTTCCGCAACAATCAAAAGTTTTCTATGTGTAATTCTTGATTTCAAATCAATAAGAATTAAATTAAGTGAAAACTGTGTGTATTGTATTCAACCCCCCCTTCTACAATACTTCTTTTATTTACTTACTGCTATTTGGGACCAACAGTATTTCTTATTACATTATATGTTTCGGTTCTTTTGAGAATTTAGTGTTATTTATGATCATGGATGATGGTGATTGTTGGTTTCTAGGAGACAAGCTTTATATGAAATTATGATCATTTTGTCCTTCTACAAACATATTGTAAGTTATTATATGCCCACGACACGTGTCACACAAAGATACTGCTGAGGAGTTTGTAAACCTATAGGGTCGCACACAAAGAATGCGTTTGTTTCCATTTGTAGAAACCCAGATTTTATGAAAATATGTGTTAAACTGTAATTATGATATTTACAGGGTGAAAACGTAATTATGTTAATTACGGGGAATTATAATGATTTATATAATTATATTTTAAATTTTAAAAGGATAATTATATATATATATATATATATATATATATATTTGAATTTGAATTTGAATTTGAATATTACAGATAATTACTAAACCTTATTTAATCCTTAATTGAATTATAGTCTAACTATAACTCTTCTAGTATAAATAAGGGGTTGGGCTAAACCTTTTTCTTAAGTGTTTTGAAATAAAATTAGCCTTACAGAGAAATACAAAAAAAGAAATATTTTCTTTTCTGTAAAACACATATAGATTATGGTTCTTGGGCTAGCACCTGGTGGAGACGGGAAACGTGTTCGTGTGTGGACTACCGATAGAGGAAACCTACTTTGGTTTTTAAGTGCTCAGCTAGTTCAACCACAACAGTTTTGAAAGGTACATATTCTAAACACCCTATGGTGTGGTTTTATTTTAATTAAATGCATCATTGGATCCGATTGGGTTTTAAGATTTATTTATTTAAAAGTTTTCTATAATTGTTGTAACCAAAATTACTTTGGTTTTCCGCTGCGTTTTATCGGTTATAAATTGCCTTAAAACCCTACAGTGGTATCAGAGTCACTTTGATGTTATTTAATTAAAAGAAATACGAATTATATATGGCAATTTAAATTGGTCCCAATTTCAAATTGGATTTAAAATTTAAATCTAGTTGGGATTTCATGTTAAAGGCTTGTATGGTACCTAAAATAAATAAAATAAAATAAATGGGTTATCTTTTTGGTCGATGGTAACAAAACAAAAGGGGGTTTTTATAACCCTAATTTATTGTTCAACATCAAAGCCGCTATAAGGCATTATGCCTATATGCCGATCGTCGGTCGCCGCTTGTCGGCCGCCGCTTGCCGACCGCCGCTGGTCTTGTGCGGCTGTTGCCACTGCTTGCTGTCATCGCCGGCGGTTTTTCCGTTGTGGTTCTGCCTCTTTTCTTCTTCGAGTAGTTGTGGCATCCAGATGGCCGCCCTATGGGGCTGGTGGTGTTGGCTCGTTTTATCTCAAGCCGTCGCCGATGTAATACGGTTGACTTGGCCACCGCCGCTGGCTTTTGAGTCAGGCGGCGATTCTCTTCTTCATCACTGGCTGTTAATGACCCAGTCGCCATTGACAGTCACTGACCGGAGACTAGTTGATTGTCTTCGACCATCATTGTTTCCTGCGGTGGTTAGTCACCCCTCTGATGTGGTTGCTACCATCTCAGATCGATGCACCACCGCCGACGACATCTTCTTCCTCACCGACCGCCGCCGTGGTTGATTTTCTTGCAAACTGGAAGTTTTCCGGTTAGGTTCCACGGCTGCTTCCATTTTCTGGTTGGGTCAAACGGCTGCTGCCGTTTTCTTGTTCACCACACCGCCACTCCAAGCGGGTGGAGTTTAGTTTTCCTTTTGTTTCAAGATTCCAATGCTAGCCATCGAGCCAAACAACGGTTTATGGTCAAATCGTTGTTGTTGATAGTTTGGGCTCGTACTAATAGTGGAACAGTGGTGGGACTAGGGCTATGGCCCAAAGTTGCCGTCACCGGCTGCTGCCGTTATTCATTGAACACAACTAAAGGGTTGTTGGTCGTCGGTTTATTTCTTTCCCTCACCATGGATAGTTGATTGCGTGATTCATGGTCAAGATATCAGTGTTGTTGCCACATGATACGATCACGGTTCAGGACCATATGGTTCATCGGCCTAATCCACAACTTAAATCGTCGATTTTGTTTCGATTAGTTTGGCCCAAAATTCAACGGTTTCGTGTCTAATGTTTTGGGCCAAATCTTTAGTTTTGGTGTTGGACTCCGGCTAGTAGGCCCAAGTGTTTTTTTTTATCATGGGATGTTTCCCTAAATAATTCGTTTTTAGGTTGTTACCTAAATTTTGGGCTTAGGTCCAAAAGGGTTTTATGTCATGGTTTGTTAACCTAAAACTGAAATAGGACAATTAATTTTATTTTGCCATATAATAAGTTGTTTCATTTATCTTGGCCTTTTAATTATGTTAATTCGGCCAATTTTATATTTATTTTATGTTTAGAATAAATAGATAATATATGGTTTTCCCCAAAGACTCGTGGTTGATTACTTTTATTTTGGAAAATTAAAATGTATTAACAGCATGGGATGTAATTTTAATTTTCTAGATAGGTTCAATTGTAAAATAGATTAGAATATGTTATCTTTCTATTCTAAATTGTAAACCAAACAAAGACGGAGTTCCAAGAAGTCGAGATGGAGTCCATGGAGTTCACCAAGATGGCGAGGCCAGTGGGAGCTTGAAGACGTCCTTAAAATTAACCGTGGTTGTTGTGTTGGCTCACAACACCACATTAGGGGCAAATCCATAAATTATTGTTGTGATTGTTTATTTTGTGCTTGCTTTTATTTATTGTTTTATTATTGTTATGACAACTGCAAACGTTTCAAAAATAAAATCAAACACAACAAAATTTTAAATCGGTAAATAAAATATGATATTTTATAATTGATATGTTTATCAAATTCAAACCGATTTAATAACATAAACTTTTAAAACAAGATTTTAGAGATAAAATCAAACGTTTTAAAAAGGGAATTAGAATGTTTTCTAAAATTCAACCTTTTACAAAACGTAAACTAAACGCCACCCATTTAAGGTACTTGTCAAGCATACAGGATCCCGGTATGGTCAGTGCTCAGCCAATCATGCCGGTTGAATGTAGTGTAAGATAAGGAGCCAAATTAACGAGATTTAAGTGGACAGTTGCTTGGCCATTCACTTAAATAGTCGTATTTTGGACGACTGGTCCTAGTAAACCATAAGTCTAGTATTTAGGTGGGATCACGATACCTTAGTATGGTTTGTTTACTTGAGAATATCATAGACAGTTGCTTGGCCATTTATAAGTATTTTCAAGGCGTTGAAGTGGGATTAAACGTGCCAATTTCAATATATGATATATTGAATAGGATCCCACGATATCTAAGGGTTATGTTGAACATAATTGGATGATGCCTACCTAAATAGCCTAATTCCATAGACAGTTGCTTGGCCATTTATGGAAGTAGGTGAAATATGGATCATAGCTCAAATCAAATGATTTTGAAAGGTTAATCCATTTATTTGAGATATTAAAGTTACTAAAATTAAATCATGTTTTTGTAGATGTATACCTCAGATTCAAACTCAAACAATTTATCCCAATTTACACTACGGTCAATCCTGGATAAGGAAAAATTGGACGGAACGAACTTCATCGAATGGTTTCGCTCCCTAAGGGCAGTCCTTAGGTATGAAAAGAAGTTCTACGTTCTTGAAAACCCCCCTCCAAATACTCCTGTCATAATTGCTCCAACTGAAGTCATAACTGCTTATGATAAGTACCAAGATGACTCTCTGATTGTTGGTTGCCTAATGTTAGCCACCATGACTCCCGAATTATTACGGGATCATGAAAACATGACTGCTTGGGATATGATATCTTCACTGAAGTCTATGTTTCGGTTACAAATAAAACGGGAGATATTTGATACAATTAAAGCATTGTGTGCTTGTAAAATGACTGAGCGTTCGTCAGTTAGTACCCACATTTTGAAAATGAAAGGGTACTTTGACCAACTGACTCGTCTTGGTTTCCCTCTGGGTCAAGAGTTGGAAATCGATATGGTTCTCAACTCTCTACCCAAAACATATAAACAGTTCATTAAGGGCTATAATATGAAAGGTTTGAATAAAACTCTCACGAAGCTTTACAGCTTACTTAAAACTACTGAGAAGGATATGAAATCCAAGTTGGGTTCAATCAAACCAAAACAGGCTTTGATGATCAAACCTGACAGTGGGATAATCAAGAAAAAAGGGGGAGTTAACCAAGGGTAAAACACATGTTGGAAGATCCAGCATAGATAAGAGCA
Organism: Arctium minus; assembly: GCA_954870635.1. Lineage (NCBI taxonomy): Eukaryota > Viridiplantae > Streptophyta > Magnoliopsida > Asterales > Asteraceae > Arctium > Arctium minus. The sequence continues at coordinate 11,463,728 of OX941097.1, read as the reverse complement.
AAGTAGAAATTCCTGAGGTTGCAGTATGGTATAATTGTTTTCACCATGGGCACCAAATGAGAACTTGTCCAGCCTGATTGGCAGAAATCAAAAAAAAAACAAGAGGCTACCAGAGCCGGACCTTCAGATATGTTTACCATTTGATTTAATTCACTTCTGACTAAGTATTACATATTGAGTATGATACTCATATTAGTACTACATTTTCAGGAAATAAGAAGTGAAGAGAAGATGAAGCCAGACCAAATGAAGCTAAGCTAGCTGTTGCTCAAAGGGACATATGATATGAACCTTCCAAATGGTCTAACATTAACACTTAGCAAGTGTCATCATGCACCTAGTGCTACTAGGAATTTAGTTTCATTTTCTCAATTACAACGAACCGAATTTATGTTTTAAAATAAATTTTCGTTTTATCTTAATAAATGTTTTATGAAATTAATAGTTGTAATTATAAATCATTATAACGAATTAAGCGGGGCTTAAAACTGGTCTATTTGTGACATTCAAACAAGAAACACATAGCCAAACTCCAGGCGGACGGAAAGTTGGAGTCATATGATGATTCATATGATATATGTGTATCTTGTTAGTCAAGATGACAAAAGAGCCTTCAAAGGGTAAACCTTTAAGGGCCACAAAAACTATTAGGGGTTGACCATACTGATGTATGTGAGACTTATAGTTATGTCACAAGATACGGTCATCACTACTTCATTACATCCTACTGATGACTTCAGCAGACATAGGTATGTTTACCTAATAGAACAAATATAAAAGCTTTGAAATTTTCAAAGAGTTTTAGAAAGAAGTAGTGAGTATACTTGGCAAAGGATAAAGATGCTTCGGTTAGATCGATGTCATGAATATCTAAGCCGATAGATCATCTTAGAGATTTTTGGGATTATATCCTTGTTGACTCCTCACAGGACATCGCATCACAACGGTGTATCCAAGAAGAGAAATAGAACCCTGTTGAACATGGTTCACTCTATGATGAGTCTCACCACTCTGCCTAAATGTTTCTAGGATTATGCCCTAGAAACAGTTGCCCAAATATTAGTTTATGTAGCAACCAACAAGGACCAATAAAACTCACTCTCTTAAATGAACTGGGAAGATCTTAAAGTTATCATATTTGAGAATATGGGGTTATAATTCTTAAGCTAAGCATAAAGCTTTTGGAAAGCATGATTCAAAGGTCCAATAGGTACATCTTTATGTGATATCCAATTGGATATTGTTTCTACAGGTCTAGCGAGAACAAAAGTTTTGTTAACGCACCCTGGTGAGTTCTTAAGAAAAGATTTTCTGTCAAGAATCACAAATGGGGACACAATAGATCTTGAATAAATTCAAGAACCACAAAGATGGAATGATGGTTGACATTGACATTCAACAAGATGTTGAGCTTCAACAAGCTGTTGAAGATAATCAACGAGATACAAAATAATCCGAAGATCGGATTACTGATAAATGGCAAGATGACCATGAAGACTGATGTCAAAAGCCACATTCCTCAAAAGGAATTTTGAGCAAGGACGTATACAAGGCTTTAAAACATCAAACCTAAAAGTGCAAGTTGCAAAAAGTCCATTTATGGACTAGAACAATCATCTCGTAATTGAAATCTTATATATATATATATATACAAGAAGGCCAGTGGGAGCATAACAATATTCTAGATCCTATACGGCATCCCAATGCTTGAAGGTGTAAGATCATGGATTAAGATAGTACTTCGCGATGAAGGATCTAGAAGAGATAAATTCCTTGATATAAAGATCTCTCGTAGCAGATCAAAATGCTTAATTAGATTAAGCAAAAGTACATACATTGACAAGATCTTGAAACACTTCAAGACGAAGGGTTCCAAGAAAGGAAATTTGCCAATAGAACATAGTGTACATCCGAGTAGAACTCAGAGTCCTAGCACTAAAGAGGACATGAACCGTATAAAGGGTGTTCCCTGTGTTTTCAGTCAATTGTTCAAATCATGTACGCCATGTTAATGTACTAAAACCAGACGTCTCGTATGCCCTGAGCATGACGAGCAGATATTAGTCAGACCCAAGTTATGCTCATTGTACAACAGTGAAGAACATTCCGAAGATCTGAGAATAACTAAAGATATGTTCTTACTGTATAACGGTTATGAAAGAGATCTGTGTGTTTAAGGATATACAGATGCTAGTTTCCAAACCGAATGTAATGACTTGAATTGTAATAGGGATATATTGAATGGAGGTACTATGAGCTGTAAGAGCTTACATACAAATCTACTTGTCAAGCCTATGTCTCAAAACAAACATGATGTTCATGTTATAGGCTTGAAAATTTTTATATTGAATAATAATTTTAGTAAACTTTAAACTTTATGGAACAGTAAAACAATTATGTTTTTATCTGATATGGCATACTGGGTATGAGTATATACATTAAACATTTATGTGTTCTTTATTAGCATGATTAAGTATCCTTAAATAAATATGATCATCATATTATTTAGAATTGTCCTTGATCGATTATTACTGGGGGACTAGTAATAAATCAAGATCATTGTGAAGTCTGGTCATAGTCCAAGTTGGAAGTGCACTAGGTGCAACCAGAGTCACATGCACTTGTCGGCGCACAAGCCGTTGGACAAGACCCACGGTCAAGATCACCTCATAGATCGGCGTCATAAGGTGAGTCTTGAAAAAGTACAACATTATTTATCCTCATACCTGAGATGTGCATTGGGATCTAATGCACAAGGAGTGTTATACTTTGATATAGTCTAACGTTACCCTTGACCGGGTAATCATAAGGGCTATATTAGGTATAACATGAATTGTGTAGTTAGTCGTGTACATGCAATATGGGATGTCTCCTCTCAAGATGAGAGAGATATTTCTGTGCCCCTCGATTACATATTATGATTTACATGCATGAACAAGTGGATTAGTTGGACTAATGACACTTGTATAATCAAATATGTTGGGATCGAGAAACACAATCTTTGAACTATAAATGATGAGATAGATCTATGCCTTAAGTTCAAAATAAAATATCGTGAAGCAAAAGGATAATGAATGATTCTACTATATGATTGATTAGATCAATCAAATTGCTCGAAGGTAAAAGCACATTTACATAGCCTTGGGGACGGTGACGTGTTGCTAGACGCTTACCATCGTCTGTGTTACTGTATATCGTGTGCAAGTGGGATAATGTAAGTTATTATATGCCCACGACACGTGTCACACAAAGATACTACTGAGGAGTTTGTAAACCTATAGGGTCGCACACAAAGAATGCGTTTGTTTCCATTTGTAGAAACCCAGATTTTATGAAAATATGTGTTAAACTGCAATTATGATATTTACAGGGTGAAAACGTAATTATGTTAATTACGGGGAATTATCTGTAATTATATAATTATATTTTAAAGTTTAAAAGGATAATTATATATATTTATATATAATTATATTTTAAAGTTTAAAAGGATAATTATAATGATTTATATAATTATATTTTAAAGTTTAAAAGGATAATTATATATATATATTTGAATTTGAATTTGAATATTACAGATAATTACTAAACCTTATTTAATCCTTAATTGAATTATAGTCTAACTATAACTCTTCTAGTATAAATAAGGGGTTGGGCTAAACCTTTTTCTTAAGTGTTTTGAAATAAAATTAGCCTTACAGAGAAATACAAAAAAAGAAATATTTTCTTTTCTGTAAAACACATATAGATTATGGTTCTTGGGCTAGCACCCGGTGGAGACGGGAAACGTGTTCGTGTGTGGACTACCGATAGGGGAAACCTACTTTGGTTTTTAAGTGCTCAGCTAGTTCAACCACAACAGTTTTGAAAGGTACATATTCTAAACACCCTATGGTGTGGTTTTATTTTAATTAAATGCATCATTGGATCCGATTGGGTTTTAAGATTTATTTATTCAAAAGTTTTCTATAATTGTTGTAACCAAAATTACTTTGGTTTTCCGCTGCGTTTTATCGGTTATAAATTGCCTTAAAACCCTACACATATGTTGGATGTTCTTTACTAACTTCAATTGTTGTGTTTTTAGCAACACTTTGTTGTAACACCTAACGACAATGACTTAAGATATTATGACGATATCGGAGTGGATTTGTTGTGATCCCTCCCCTCCTGCTGCTTCATCGACCACCAGCAACCCCCCCCCCCCTCATTGAGTTTTCTTCAAAGGGAGGGAGAGTAATTTTCCCGTAAAAATTGGGTGGGGAGGGAGGGTAGCCAAAGAAGGGTGGTCGACAGGGGAGAGGGGGAGTCAGCACCCAGCAGTGGAAAATGTTTCCGGAAAAGTGGAGGCATTGGGGGAAGGGTAAACGATGTGGGGGTGGTCGGGTAGGGAAGAGCATCTGTTAGGAAACAGGGACGATGAAAATTGTAACATATATAATATTATATATATTCATAATATTAAATATAATAAGTATAATTTTTGAAAAGAAAATAAATAAATTGTAAAAGACAATATTATCCCTAACTTAACGAAGTTTTAGGTAGTGGAGTTAGTACAAAGGGACCAAATCCGAAACAAAAAGGAAGTCACGATGAGCATGACTGTAATTAATTCGTTTGGGGACCAAATCCAAAATTTTCAATAACCAGAGGGACAAAATTTGTAATTCACTCAATTTTTTTCCTTTTAAAATAATTCTCCTTCCATCTCTATTCCCATTTTCCATTTAAATATTCTTTTAAGAAACCTCGAAAATAGATAAGTTGAGGTTTGATCTCAAACCGGAGGTTTCTTGTACAATAGATGTATAACTAAATAGACATGTTAGGATTAAAAGAGATCTCCAATGTTTGGACTCTATATGCATGAAACATTAAAAACTGATTTATTTATATACGACTTTGATTAAAAAGAATGTTGATCCATTTTTTAACTATCCCATTTATTAAAGAAGTTGAAATTGAGAGTGCGACTTGTGTTTTGAATAAGATGATTGTTGATTCATACCTATTAAATATTAGGAAGACTTGAAGTGAAGTTGAGACTTTCGTTCAAGAAACAGATCCCATGACATTTTTGTTGGTTGATGTCCTTACTAGAGGTCATGCATGATTTCTTAATGTCTCCAACTACCCATGTTATGAATACGATCTTTATGTGAATGATGACCCTGTTGAAATTTAAGTAACGATAACGAAAGAGACATGAAGGACATACATTATTTCCTGAAGGAGATGTCTCCACAGCCACATCTTTTGGAGGAGGAAGCGAAACAACAAGGTCATACACTCTTTGTGAACAAACGACATGATGACAACTTATTTTTCCCAAAATGTGACGTTCTTTTTATTGAAACGTCAACAGATTCTCAAACATGAAGATTTTGGGATTTTTGCTCTAACAGATTTCGCAAAACCTTCTCCAAAATGGATAAAGTATGTGAGAGAGGATGAAAATCTCCAAACTTAAAGATTTTTCCGAAAATTATTACTTATGAGAATGAAATGATTTTTTGTTCATGTGCGTGTGTTCGTGGTAGTCGATCGTGGTTTCGATGCCGCATTGCCTTCCAAAAAAAAAATACCAATGAAATTGTTTGAAATTAAATGTTTAGGAGAGAGAAAAAATATTTTATGAGTTGTATTGAATAGTTTAATAATATAATTAATTGTGTAATTTTTAAAATAAAGAATATGTTGTAGATGAAGATAATTCTTTTTTGAAGAATTTGACATTTTACTTATCTATTTTGAAAATTTGTTGGAGATGCTTTAAATTGTTAGAGCATCTCCAACAACTATGCTATATATATATTTTTTAAAATAAAATATTAAAACTCAAAATCTCAAGACAAAAATCACTTCCAACTCCAATAGCTAATCTATTTAGAGATTATAAGGGGTTGTTTGGCAATTACTGAATTATTTAGTGCAGAATGATTTAAGTGGTCAGAATGATTAAAAGACTCTTATGATATAGTGCAAAATGAAATATGGTTGTTTGGTAATTGTTTAGAATGAAATCAGAGCGCTTAATGGTTAAGGGAGACCCAGGATACAAAACCATTAAGAGGGTTTTGGAACCATTAAGAGGCGGACATTTTTTTTGCCAAACAAGATCCACCTCTTAGCGATTCAGAGGTTGCCTCTTAATGGAAATATTAAGAGGTAAACAAACAGCCCCTAAGATTGATTATATTATTAAAATAACTAATACATTAATAAAATATTATTTCTCTCTTCTAAATATTTTTTAAAATATTCTTTCTATTTCTTAAAAAGTGAGTTTTAGAGATTTCTCAAAATCTGGAGATTTTTATCTTCTCTTTTATCTATTTTAACATACAAGATAGCATAGCTGTTGGAGCAAAAATTTTTTATTAAAATCCAACTTTTTTCTATTTTAGCATAGCTTTTGGAACTTCTCCATTTTGGAGAAAATTGGGATTTTTGGGTCTAAATTGTCCTCCAACAACTTCCCCAGAACTATCTCCAAATGAAAAAAGTATGAGAGACAATGGTTTATTGTCCAAATGTGGAAATTATCCCAAAAATGATTACCGAGTGAGAGGACCAATAGAAAACTTTGAAAATAAATATATAGATAGAGACATAAAAATTTAATAAATGATGAAATATTTTAATATTATAAATAATGTTAGATTCTCCAAAATAAAGAATCTGTTGGAGATGAATGTAATTTTTTTAGAGATTTTAACTTTTAGTTTTCTATTTTAAATTTTTTTGAGTAAGTTGTTGGAGATGCTCTTAAATGCATCAGCCTTAGAGCATCTCCAACAGATTCCCCAAAATTTCTCCAAAATAAATAACCAAAAATCAAAATCTCCAAAAAAAAAAAAAAAAATCTATCTCCAACAGATTTCCCATTTTGGAAAATCCAACATTAATTATAAAATTAAAATATTTCATTCATTTATTAAAAATATTATTTCTCTCTCTACATATTTATTTTCAAAATTTTCTATTGGTCCTTTCAGTTGGTAATTATTTTTGGGGTAATCTCCATATTTAGAGAAAAAATCATTCTCTCCTCTACTTTCTCCATTTAGGAGATAGTTTTGGGAAAGCTGTTGAAGCACAATTTAGACCAAAAATCCTCATTTTCTCCAAAAGAAAGAAGTTGTTGGAGATGCTCTTATCTAGCTACTTTTCACACATATCTATATCTATACTATTTTATAAAGTATCTATTAAAAAACTTTTAAAAACAATGATTAAAACTTAATGTACCGCTATTTAATGTTAATTATTTAAAATCTCTTAAAAACAATCATTAAAGCTTTATGTGTTACATTCAATCCTTATCTCTGACCACTTTAAGTCTTTAACTCCTCTAAAATCACTTCTTACTTCACTCCCTAAAATCACTCCCGACATAACTAAATACAGAATAAAAATCATCCAAAATCGTATTGTACTCTCTTAAAACCATTTAAAATCGTACTGTAAATCAATAAAAGACAAAAAATAAAAGAAAACATTAAAATCATAAAATCATTGATTTTTGCATTTTCAAACCAAATTTAAACATTAATTGAGATGCAGGCCCTAAATTTTAGGGTTATATAGGTTGAGATGTCACAAAAATGACACCTATCATCAACAGCTTTGTGAGTTGGTCAATATTATTATTTTAAAGAGCAATGGAGTATGCATATTTGCACATGTAATCTTGCATTAAGATATATTATTTATAATATTATTGATAATAAACTTGTAATTAAAAATTAGGAGTAGATAAATCGGTATTAAAATTAATTTCAAAATAATAATGAACTTTTTTAATATAAATAAAAAACTATATATAAATGATTATAATTCATTTATATAATTGGATTTAATGGATCCTATATATATATATATATATATATATTTGATTAGGTTCATTTGAGAAATGTATAAGAAAATAAAGAAATGATTCTAGCCCTTTATATGGTTAACATTTGCGGCTTTGACCGTGAAGCACCAGATAATTATTTGTGTGGTCTGTAGAAGATAGAGGGGTAGTTTCGTAAAATACGCGGTAAGAATTCATATATGAACTATATGTTCATATATGAACCAGTGTAATTCACATATGAACTCTTTTAACTGATTCATATATGAACCTTTGTGATTCATATATGAACTATACGTTCATATATGAATCAGTTAACTAGTTCATATATGAATATGTTAATTAGTTCAACTGATTCACATATGAACCTATGAACCTACAGCTAATTAGTTCATATGTGAATCAGTTAACTGGTTCATATATGAATCACAAATGTTCATAAATGAATCAGTTAAAAGAGTTCATATGTGAATTACACTGGTTCACATATAAACATATAATTCATATGTGAATCATACAAGTTCATATATGAACTCGTCTCGTGTATTTATAAAAATTACAAAACTGTCTTTCTATTTTTGGAATAGCCGCAACTTTTGACCAGTCAAAGTCGTAATTGTTGACCAGTCAAAGACACAATATTTGACCAGTCAAAGACGATCTTGACCAAATGAAAGACTAGTATTACTTCTCTATTTTTCATTTATTTAGCATTTCTCAAATGAACCTCTCCCTATATATATATATATAGTGGAAGGATATTTTGCAACTCTTGAAAAGGTTGCAACCCTTGCAACCCACATCTTAACCGTCGGATTCATGATCGACGGTTATTTTATTTTTAATTTTATTTTATTTTTAATTAAAAATATTGGGCCCCATATCTGTTGTAACCGTCGATCATGAATCCGACGGTTAAGATGTGGGTTGCAAGGGTTGCAACCTTTTCAAGGGTTGCAAAATATCCTACCCCTATATATATATATATATACATACATATATATATATATATAGGGTCAGGTTTAGGGGAAAACTTCAAAAAAATGGAAAAATAAAGAACACTATGTTGCTTCCTGCTCTAAGAACAACTAGTTAGTATATCTATATCATAATTATATAGCCCAGAACACAAACCCAGACTGTTGCTTGTTTTGCCCTTTATCTGGACGGTATGCACTTGTGTATACAAGTAATTTGTAACATGCACACGTGCATATGCATAAGTGCATAATGCATTTGTGCATAAAAACCAAAAAACAACATAATTACCTGTATGCATAAGTGCATACCATCCAGATTAAGGGGCTACCAGAGTGTTCTTTTGTTTTCCGTTTTTTTGAGGTTTTCCCTTGAACCCCCCTCTATATATATGTAACATATAAGTGATTATGTTTTCAAATATTTCAAAATTAAAGTAATTATTGTTTGAAAAAAATTAACTTATGTAACATCACTAGACAATCGTATCAGATATTGTTTGTATAGGGACTCACGGTTATAAAAAGATGTATGATATAAGGCAACATTCATCCCCTCCCCAACCGATGTGGGATCTCATAATCCACCCTTTGAGAGCCCAGCGTCCTTGTTGGCATATCAGTCCAGTTTCCGGCTTTGTGTAACACCCGTAAAATTCCTCAAGTATTGTGTCCCCTAGCTGGAATCCTTAATTGTTTTAGTGCTTTAAACTTTCGTTTATGTTGATTATTATTTGCATGGGGCTAAGCTATGGGAGTCACACTCGAAACTTCTTGGACCGAACACTTTGAGAGAGCTCAGTACCTGTTCGGCGAGAGTGACATATGTCACAATCGCCGAGTCACAATCGCGGGAGGCATCGAACCCTCGATACAAATTCGGCGAGAGTGACCGGCGAGAGTGACACATGTCACAATCGCCGAGTCACAATCGCGGGGAGGAAAAGGGGTCCGACTTGCGGTACACTTTCGACGAAAGTGCCGACGAGAGTGCCCTTGGCACAATCGCCGAACACAATCGCCCGAGCCATCTGACCGGTTTAAATGCTTTCTTTCTCATTTTCTACTCATTTAACTTCACCAAAATCAGTTTTCTTAAGAGAGAAATGTAACACCCCGAATTCTGGACTGTATTGTTATGCTTAAGGACTTGTAGTATATATCTTTAATGCTTCCAATCCAATTTAGTTCGATTAAAGTTTCGTTTTAGGCAAACTTCGTCGTTGCAGCAGAAGTGGTCAGCAGCTAGGGAGGCATCGACGACTGTGCCAGTGGCACTGTCGCCAGGGCATTGTCGCTTGAGGACCCCCACTCTCGGTACGGTTCGCGCGACAATGGCTGGTGATAGTGTCGTGTCACAATCGCGAGGGGCAAGGTCGTCGGCCAGGGGACAGGCTCGGTACAGTCCGGGCGATTATGCCCTGCGACTATGCCATGGGCACTGTCGCGGGCGGCTGGACGATTGGGTTTTCATTAAATGCGATTTTTGAGTTATAGAAACCATTTTTGGGGATCTTCAATCCTAGAGAATTTTCACACACTCCTAAGGTGCGATTTTCACACACATCTCCTCTTCTCTAATCACATTTAATGTATTGGTAGGTTAAAGCATTGAATGTTTCTTTGCTAGGGTTTCTAGGTTAAGAAGGTTTAAATACAAGAGACTCAAGTGTTTCAAGCCTCTCATCACTACTCTTCCTTCTCCTAGGGCTTCCTATTTTAAGGTTTTTACATTACAACCCTATTGGTGAGTCTCCTAACCATTATTCATCTATATTTACACCATTATTTTCTTATCTGAATATTATGAGATATATAACGTTAACCTAATATTAGGGTTTTGTATGTCTAACATGTATAGGGATTATTGTTCCTTATGGGAGCTATTTATTGTCATGGGGGTTCTTTATGCATGCTAAGTGGTAAACAAGTTAAGTTATGGTAGAGGACCATCTTCATAAATATGAGAAGTAGGATACAAATATTCTTATCAGCGGTTAGAGTCTTTAGTTCGTTTGAAGGTTGCCTTGTTAACAAACAAACGTTGGAGTATAAAGTTAAACATGTATTGAGCTTTATTATGTTATTTGAAAGAAATGTGCATTGTATGAAAATTTCTATTTATACTTGATCATGATCTAAATGTGGATTTTATATCTATCTCCTTGTGCACGAGGATTTAGATGACATATCTATATGTGGTGTTAATTGTTGGTCGTTTGGGCACTAGCGAGTAGACAATAGGGGACGTAAGTCCTTGAGTTGGAACTCGTCTAGATTGGATAGGCACCCATGTCTGTAAGCCTTTGAGGTGTAACTTGACGGAGTTAGCACTAGAGGCATAAACGGTTTGAGGATTGTGATGTCTAGTATGTAACACCCTCAAAACTGGAAATAACAACTAATTTAAAATTTTCTAAATACATCAATAAATGATTCATCTACAATCACAATTTAAGATTTGTTGATCCAAACTCTCTCAGTGATTTGATAACGACCCTTTTCTGTACTTAGTGAAAATTACGTTTAATATGTATTAGTGTTTCACCATCAGCGATCAGACTGAGTTTGTTCAGTTATCGCTGATAGTCTTCTTATAAACATTTAGTATGTATTAGTGTTTCACTATCAGTGATCAAACTGATTCTGTTCAGTATCGCTGATAGTTCTGATGTAAACAGTAACGTAATCCCTGAAGACAAGTCTCGCGTCAACAGATGTTCATAGCTGAATCGAAGACGAAGCTGCTGAACAAAGAGAAGTCTACTAGTGACCTGATGCGGATATCAGTGAAGAAAAGACAACTCTACTTATACGCGAAGGAACATGAGGAAAGCTTCAGCGATCGCTGAACTCTTGATTTCTCTGAAGAAAGAGATATTCAGCGATTGAATGATCACAAAGCTTATACCTCAAGTTTCCATTTGTCTTACCTTGCACAACTCAGTACGATGTGTCAGACAGGACATGCCTCTGCCACAATTTGTACAACAACTCTGTCAACTACACTGTTCATGATCCGGCCGAAAGCATGTCTCCCAAAGTCAGAGTTCCAAAGCCAATCAGTGAACGCCACGTGTAAAGTGCCCTGCCATGCATTTAATGCATAGGGTATAAATAGGAAGTTCATCCCTCCATCTGAGGGTGTGCTCAATCCATGAACTCCAAATAGAAACCTTTGTTTTCTACATTCCCTAATCCCCCATTCTCTGAAATTCTTGTGCAACCATCTTAGTGTTTCTTAAGTTTATTTAGATTGAGTCTGTCTTAATCTTATTCCGCAACAAACTTATAAATTGTGTTTGATTTATCAATAAACAATTTATTAAACTTTAAATTTTTGTGTTTGTATTCAACCCCCCCTTCTACAAACTTGTTAAGCACCTCCGGGACCAACAAGATTTAACCTCCATACACACATTCATTCTATACATACAGTCTATAATAAGGACGAGTGCTACTAAAACCCAATAACAGTCACTGTCTCCAAACTGCGGAAGACTTCTCCAAACCCTTACACTTGCAAACACTAAGGCACATATGTTCAATACTGCTAGAACCATACCCCCAACTGGAACCTGATGCACATGCCGACAAATAAAAAGGTTAGGCTTAGCGCCTAGTGAGCTCAAGAGTTTTAACATGAGTAAATACTTTTAAAAGATAGACTTCTCTTAAAACATGATCTTTCAATTGATGCACTTTAAAACATAGAAACAACTCTTTTCAATGTCATGCGCTTTCAAAGATAGACACCTTATTTCAAACATGCTTTAGAAATTGATTGCAACTTAAATTAACTCGAAACATGCATGTGAATCGACTCCCATTTAAGAAACGTGGATAAAACGTTATATTCCAAAACACCCAAAAATCAACTTCAAAACCATATATATACCGTACGTCGGAAAACACCGGCTCTAGGCCCAAAACTCACGCGACCACATCAAAAGGAATCTAAATACCAAAATACGGGGACAACATATTTCATTTAAACCTTAATATACGAGGAGGAAGGTCCAATATTAAGGTCCTCATTCATTGTCGACCATAGAACAAATGGCACTACAGTAAAACATCTTTATTTAAATTACTGATAGCCGACAACGGGGGATACCCGTATCCGTTGAGAGTGGAGGAAACACAAAAGTATACCACCCATACAACGTTAATCGCATGACACCTCACGACATCACAGCCAGGTGTCCCTACGACTTCTTTACAAGCGTCACCCTAAGTTAGTTGACGCTTGATGGGTCTTCCGAAGAATCCCACCCCAAAGGCTCGACACACTTAAAGGTTACCTGTCACAGGCATTTCAAGTGGCGTAGGTCCTAGTCCCTACCGTCCTGGCAGCACTAACAGACTCAACCCTCCTAGCGATCGCTTGTAAAGTTTTCGGTCATAAAACATGGAATACTGAAGGTCATCACCCAACAATACCCAATCGACCATCCAAAACAGACTGACTACGTGCCTATGGATCCAATGCAACACAGTCTAACCTTACCGGACTAAACATGAATGACCAAAGCACTCGAGCCCAAAATCAACCTCAATACGCAACACGGCGCATTTGTACGTACGTCATAACTGTACTCCACATTGAGCCATATAAAACCCGGACAAGTGTCCTCAAGACTCCTTTAAAACGACAACAAACCAAAATACTCAAAACCTCTTTTTGACCAATGATTGACGCTTTTGTAATCATAAACATACTCGACTCATACTATGAAATCACATACTCCAAAACACTTGAATGGACTCCAACACAGTTTAAGTCAGAACAAAAGGTTTTCCAAATAGGTTTATACTTTTTATCCTTTCAAAACACCTCATAACACAAAATTAAACCTTTTACTCAAACACCCACCAAAACGCCTTTTAACCAAATAATATTACGTATGAAATAAATTACCAAACACACCCATTTATGACTCATTTATCAAAATGCCTAAAAATCCCCAATATGGGTGTTTTACAAGGTTTATAAAACTAAACTTCTCATTTAACCAAAACTCATCAAGTAACTTCTCAAATGATAATTTCATGTTAAACACATAAATACTTTAATATAAACATTTTGGCATGTACACCGTTTTCACAAATCAACTTGAACTCACTTTGCTAGATTTAGGCTAAATCTAGATTTCACCCCGCTTTGAGCTCCTTTGAAGAAACTTGAATCTCCAAGCAAAAACTTCCAAAACCTAGATCCATAAGTTTCCAACCATCAAAACATATAACCAACCACATAGAAACATTCCCCAAACACTTAATCATCCAAATCTCTATTTTGGGCAAAACCCTAATTTTGACCCAAGACTCCCAAAATCTTTCAAAACGAAATTAGAGGAATCAAACACTAGGTTGACATCCATCGAGCATTTATAACCCATAAAGAAGTTTGGAAGTGGAAGGGATGAACTTACCATTTAGGTTTTGATAAAAACCTAGAAAACCCCAAAATTCTTGAAGATGAAGGTGATAATGATGAGCTCTTGGTCTTAGCTTCCAATCCACCATTATAATTTCCCAAAACTAACCATCTAACCTTGACAAGCTCTCAAAAACGAAACCATAGCAGCTTGAATCACTGAAAACGGAGTTGGGATGAAGAAGATATGAAGAAATGAAGTTTGGTGGCTGAAATTCGTTTTTAGCTCGACCAGGGGGTTTCGCGACTTATCTCGCGACCCTAAGTCGCGGCATAAGTCGCCCACTTCCCCTGGTTTTCTTCTCGTTCACTGTTTTGGCCGTAACTTCTTCGTTATAGCTCCGTTTTTACTCCGGAAAGAACCGTTGGACTCGTAATTGAATACTTTATCCATTAAGACTATAAAATCTAGGATTCAAGTCCAAAATCAAAATTCTTATTTTTCCCCTTTAAGGCTACTGATTTCTGTGTTAACTTGAAATGGTGCTTTTCGAAATTCGGGGTGTTACATAGTATGGCATGGGAACTAGAACCAGGATATGTGGTGAAATTCAATAATATCACGGGTGACCCCATTCACGTGTTCTCGTCACCCAAGATGGTAACGGGTCTCCCCCGTTTTTCAGGAGTTATCTCTTGTGTATCTGTACAGGAAAGGAAACATTTGTCCCGAATGGGAATATTGGCATTGATTCAACCTATGGGTATTCTGGTAACAAATAATTACACTGTACATGCTTATATTATAAACTGTTAAGTATTGGTTACATTCTAGACTTTGGCCTAATACTTGTCTTGGTGTTTACTGGCTCACAGGTTCCGTTAGTGGTGTGTATAGGGCATCTTGATTCTCCGGCCGTGCACTTAGGACCCATCAAGGACCAGGCATTTTGGGTTTGAGAGAAGAGCGTTTTGAAGTCATAGCGACACCCGTCTTAATCTAACTGTTAATTGTTCTAGATTAAATAGGTTGTCGTGTATATGTCTTATTTGTTCCGCTACTTTATTTGATGAACTACCCCAACTTTATTGGGTTTTAGTCAACCTGTCGCAGGTTTTTAAATCCTCATATTTTTGACGTTATGTTGCCGAAATTTTTAAGTTTTATTTGTAACACCCCGATTTTCGAAATGTATCATTTCAAGTTAATGTAGAAACCGATATATTAGGGAAAAATAAGATAAAGGATTTTAGACTTGAATGCTATATTTATAGTCTTGGTAGATGAAGGATTCAATTACGAGTCCAACAGTTCTTTCCGGAGCAAAATCGGAGCTAAAACGAAGAAGTTATGAACAAAACGGTGCTCGGGCAAGAAATTCGGACGACAGTGCTCCGCGTGGATGGACCCGCGCGGCCAACCGTGCGGAGCTGCTGTGTGCACAAAAACGAGAAAATTCGGCCCCAAACCCCATTTTTCACCATAACCTCAAATCTTCCCCCCATTTCTCTCCCAAATCGACCCTCCAACCTCCAAATCGAACCCTAACTCATTTTGGAGAGTTTCCTCCTAAATCTAAGTGTTTCTTCTTCATCTATCAGGTTGGGAACTAGAATCATCATCCCTTCATCTTCCCCACCAAGCTTCCTAGGGTTTTACCCAATCTTTTTATCTATTTTGAAGATGGGAAGTTATGGCTCTTTTTAGTGACCTAGAAGTACATTGTTGATGGATTCAAGTTGCGGGTAAGGTAACCGTCTCTTTTCTTCATCTATGGAATTTAGGATTTTGACATAAGTTGAGTTATTCATGTATCAAGTTTGGGGAACGATTTTTGGTGGTTGAATGTGATTATATATGGTTGGAAATGTACAGATCTAGGTTTTTGGAAGTTTTTGGCTTGAGGATCCAAGTGTTCTTCAAAGGAGCTCAAATTGGGGGGGGGGGAAATCTAGATTTTAGCCTAAATCTAGCAAGGTGAGTTCAAGTTGATTTGTGAAAACGTTGTACATGCCAAAATGTTTATTTTAAAGTATTTATGTGTTTAACATGAAATTATCATTTGTGAAGTTACTTGATGTGTTTTGGTTATTTGAGAAGTTTGGTTTTGTAAACCTTGTAAAACACCCATATTGGGGATTTTTGGGCATTTTGATAAATGAGTCATAAATGGGTGTGTTTGGTGATTTATTGCACAAGTGAGATTATTTGGTTAAAAAGGCATTTTAGTGTTTGTTTTAGAGAAATGCGTAATTTCGTGTTATGGGTTGTCTTGAAGAAGTAAATGACATAAAATCACTTGGAAAGTAATTTGTCCCAATTTAAACTGCATTGGAGTCTGTACACGTATTTTGGGAGTGTGCCTACACGAAGTGAGTCAATTGCGTTATTCTTTTGGGGAGTCGTTAATCGTTGGTCACAAAAGAAGTTTTGAGCATTTTGGCTCGGTGTCGACTTAAAAGAGTCTTGAGGACACTTGTCCGGTTTTGAATGGCTCAAGTAGCCCCATTATGACGTACGTACTAATATACCTTGTTGCATTTTGGTGTTGGTTTAATGTTCGAGTGCGTTGGTCATTTCAGGTTAGACATGTAATGTTAGATTGTGTTGCATTGGATCCATAGGCACGTAAGTCAATCTATTTTGGGATGGTAAATTGGGTATTGCGGGGTTAAACTCCGGTACCCATGTTTTATGACCAAAAACTTTACAAGTGATCACTATGAGGGTTGAGTCTGTTAATGCTACCGGGGAAGTAGGCGCTAGGACCTCCGCCGCTTGAAGTAATGCCTGGGAGGTAGTATTTAAGTGTGTCGGGCCTTCGGAATGGAGTTTTTTGGAATATTCATCAAGGTCAACTGACGTGGGATGACACTTGTTAATGAAGTCGTAGGGACACCTGGCTGTGATGTCGGGAGGTGTCATGCGATTAACGTTGCTTGGGTGGCATACTTTTGTGTTTCCTCCACTCTCAACGGATACGGGTCTCCCCCGTTGTCGGCTATCAGTATTTTATATATAAGGATGTCTTGTTTTATTGTCATTGGTTCTTTATGGTCGTTAGTGAACGAGGGCCTTAATATTGGATCTTCCTCCTCGAATATTAAGGTTTGAATGAATTATGTCATCCCCGTGTTTTGGTATTTAGATTCCTTTCTTTTATGGTCGCGCGATTATTGGACCTAGTGTCCATGTTTTCGGACGTACGGTATATGTGGTTTTGATGATGATTTATGGGTCGAGTATTTTGCCCCACCCATGTTGGGTGTTTTGGGATATAACATTTTATCTGCATTTCTTAAATGGGAGTCATTTCATATTCATGTTTCGAGTTAGTTTACGTTGCATCAATTTATAAAACATGTTTGAAATGAGGTGTCCTGTTAGAGCACAGATATGTTGGATACAAGATCATTAATACTGAAGGTGAAAGTCAAGTAAGTCAAAGCCTCAAAGTCAACTCTCAAGCATCAAAGTCAAAGTTTTTGTAATAAATGTCAAAGTCAAAGTGTTATTTTGTTTCCATGTTTTAGTTGTTGATATAAATAGTCTTATTCATTGTAAGATTGTAAGTATGTGGTAAGTTCATATAGAGCATATTAGAGAAAACAGATTGCACATATCATTTTAGTGAGAGAGTGTAGAGAGTGAAAGTGAATCTTGTAATCTTTGGTTATATCAATGACATGTGATTATGATTTGTAATCATCTTGATTGTTTTGTTTGTAATTAGAACTTGAATTCTAGGTATAACAATTGTTATCAGAGCAGAAGAAATTCAGAAATTGGATTAAATTTCAAGATTTGATCGACTTTTGGAAGAACACGCAAATAGTTCTGTGAAAATTCAATTTTTGAGCTACAGTGATGTTTTTGCTTTAAATTTGGTGTTTTTGTACTCGATTCTATGTTTAGAATAGATTTGATTTGAGTTGATTTGTCCAATTTACATCAGAATCATGTGGATTTTGGATTTTTGCGATTTTAGTTCGAGTTTTTGAAACTTACTGTGTTTAGATCGAAACTGTAATTTTGGTGTTTTGTATTGAAAATTTTCGATTGTAATATGTTTGTGGCATGTATTAGAAGTGATCTGCAGAATTTCAGATCAATTGAAGAAGGTTTGAATCAATTTCAGTTGAAAAATCAAGTTTCTGATCGAAGAACCCAAGAACTCGCAAGATTCAAAGTACACGCAGATGAAGAACACGCAAAGGCAAGAACTCGCACAAGACTGAAGAACTCGCACAAGCCTAAAACATGTTTGAGGTGAAGAGCTCGCAAAGGGTTATGTACGAGAAGTAGAAACTCGCGCACCTTGCCTACAAGTTTGTACTGTTCAACCTCTTCAGCGTGCGTGAAGTGAACAGTGATCTACGAGAAGCAAAGTTTTGAGAGAAGTGATTGTTTGCGAGTTTACATTTAGCGCGAAATGGAAAAACATAAATTTTTCTAAGCCTCGAACGCGCAGACGCATTGCGCGAAGTGGTTTTGGAGAAACGCGCAACCTGTTGTCTGCGAGAAGCTCAAAACTCGCACGTTGTCTCTAGCGCGAAGCTTGAATGCGAATGTTCTTGTGTGCGCGAACCACAGAACTCGCAAGCTTTGGTGTGCGCGAACCAGAAACTCGCACGACCTTTCTTGCACGTAGTAAAGAACTCACACGTTCTTTGTGCGCAAACGTCTGAATTCGCACACTGTGTTATGCGAGAAGTTCATACGTGCATAATATTCTTCTTGCGCGAAGTTCAAATTTTTCTTTGATATGCGAGTTTCATACTTAGAATTTTTCTGAGTTTTCTGAAGTTTGACCAAATTTGACTTTTTGTAATCCAGTTTATTTCTGAATTTTTGACGATCATTTTCAAGTTCTTTTTGAAACAGGAATCATGGATGATTATTTCTTTGTTGAAGAATATACTTCTGAAGGGCGTAAATAGAAAAGTCAGGAGCATAAGATTTCTACTTCCAGAGAAGCTCTTGCAATTGAAACTAATGTGAAACCTCCTGTTTTAGTCAAATGAGAGTACGAGCAGTGGAAGAATAGTTTTCTAGATTTCATAAATAGACATGATTTTGGAAAATATATCAGAATATCTTTGAAGGAAGGAAAAATGATAACTCCAACAAGGATTGGCACTTTTCTAATAGGAAATGGATTAACAGAACGAAGAGAACGTCCAATATCACTTGATCAGTACACAAATGAGCAGAGATGGAGACATAAAGCCTTTATCTTGCAAGGAATTTCAGATGAAATTTCTATTAATTTAGATAGTAAAAAGGCTACAGGAAAACAGTTGTGGGAACAACTTGAAAAGATGATGGAAAGAACAAAGTTGTCTTCAAGAGAAAGAGTAAAGAGTTTGGAAACTGAGAATACTAAGCTGAAAAGAAAAATCTCTGACTTGGAAAAACAGATTGTCCAAATCCAGCAAGCAGCTTCTATTGACAATTATGAGGAAAAGATTAAGAATCTAGAGGATGCTAATGTTGAGCTTCTAAAGAAGATTTATGAGCTAGAACTGCAAATTGCTGAAGAGAGATCAGTTTTTGAGAAAGAGAAGAAAGAATTTGCAAAGAAATTCTCAGACTTTTCAAGAAAGAGTTTTGAAGAAAAGAAATCAATTGAGTTGAAATGTGCAAAGCTTTCTCAACAAGTATCTGATTTTGAGAAAGTGATTATTCTGGAAAGAGACAAATTTGAGAAGGAGAAAAAGACCATAGAACAAAAGAATGTTGGAATTTTTAAAGAAATATCTGGTCAAAGAACAAATGCTGAAAAGAGCTTTGGAAAAGAAAGACAGATGTTTGAATCTGAGATAAAGAAGCTGACAGAAAAGTTATCTGATCTATCCACAAATGCATTGAAAGAGCAGAAAGCAAAGTCTGAATTCAAGAAAGAGATTGACCTACTTGTCAAAGAAAGAGACAGTTATTCTTCAAAGATAAAAGAGCTTGAAGACATTATTTCAAAGGTTGTGGTGACTGGGCAAACGACTCCAGAGTCAAAAATCCACAAACCTAGAAATAGTTCAGTTGGATCTAACAACACAACCTCAAGCTCACATCAGAAAATTGTTTCTACAAGAAGGTCAGTTAATTCATTTGATCAGATTTGTACTACTAACATTTTCTATGATCGAAAAATAGATGGTTCAGGTACACAAAGAAGAAGAAGAAGGAGATATAATGAAGAGAAACTGGTCTGGAAAGTAAAACCAGTAGATGAAGACAAGAATGATGAGAAGAAGGAAGAAAAGAAAGGAAAGAAGGAAGAGAAGACAAGTAACAAATCATTTGTACACACATCAAAAGCCAAAAAGAATAATGTGCTGAAAGGTAAACCTGATTTTTCTTATTCGAGAGATCAATTGATCAGGTTGTCTAAAAAGAGGTATTGTTCTTATTGTCGTACTTATGATTTTGTTCATAAGTCTAGTGATCATTACTGGTATGGTTCTTACTCAATTACTCCTAACCGAACTGCAACTCACAAACATGGACCCAAATACCAGTGGGTATCAAAGCCGAAAGATGATTCTGTGTTGCAGGCATCTCAAGTTAAGGGGGAGTAAGAGAACTAAGGCTTTTGAATAAATCAGTTCAAGACCCGTACTTCAACGGAGTTTGACTTCTAAACACAACAATTTAGGACTCGTACTTCAATGATCAAAAGAGATGATACTCCCGGGCTGATAAGAGATTGTACTCCGATACTCAAATGAGGAAATCAACCTTCAAAGGGGAGTACATATTTTTTTGGAAATATGCAGTCAGAAGATATGATGATCTACACTTCAGGAGAAGTTGTATCTGATCTCTATCATGTGCTGTTTCACTGACATATTTTAGATGCATGTTTTCAGGGGGAGTATGAATTATGACTTCTGATTAATTCAGATCAGAACTCGTACATTCAATGTTTTACTGCTTTATGTCATTTTATTTTTTAATAAATGTTGTGAATAAAGTTGCTTTGACGGACTTTGTGACTGATGCAGATTGAGAGGATACTTAATGATCATATCATTATGACTTTAAGCTAACTTCATGAGATTTAAGACGGAACGAAAGATTTATTTCTAATCTTAATATCATATGTGTCTGAAAGATGGACAACTTTCAGATATGAAAACATGTTCTTAAATGTTCAAACCACTTCTGATTCGTAAATGATTTCTTGAATATAGAAGTGTGATTTTTAAATGTTTTCATGATATTTGTGCTTTCAATGTTTATAAACCGTGTGTTTCCAAAGATTAATACTTTTGTATTATCTTTTCTATATACTGTCAAGTATTCACACACACCGGTTTAAATTTTGTTGAATTTGTTCTTACCATGTCTCTAAATTGAAACAATATTTATCGATGGTAAGACACCCCGATTGTTATTCAAAGTTTGAGCATGATTTCATTTTTTTGAAACGTTCTTTCAAGAATGTCTATATCTTGAATCGTATAGACATATTCCAATTTTTGCTGACCTAAGCCTTAATCGATTAATCATTTTGATATTGATCTTTTTTATACAATGTCATATTTTCAAACAAGTTTCTTGTATACATTTCATTCTTTCAATTATCTTGTTTGAAAAGTCTTTAATGTTTAAAAATGCTCAAATCTTCATGATTACATCTCTGAGCATACATATATCTGACTTGTATTTCATATTTTGTGCTTTAACTGACAAGTTAAACCAGTTAAGCAACATCTACTTATAGGAAAATACATGGGTTTCTTTGTGTGAGATTTAATGAAACTTCTATGGATTCACGTTAACCAGTGTTTCCTACCTAAGAAGTTAATCCTTAGTGATCGAGTGTGAGGAGTCAAAAAGAAATGAGTGTGGGTTGTGTGACGAGGTAAAATGAAAAAGAGGGTTTGGTTAGACGCGAGCTCAATGATTAAAAGAAAGAGGGTGTGGGATTAGAGTAAAAGAATATCAAACTCTGCACCAACTTTTTCTGAGTTGGCAGCTACATTGCTAGTGTTTCACAATTCTTCGTGAACATTATTGAAACAGGCAACTAGCCCATGCCAACTCTTGATAAAAAAAACCCACCAGCCACTCATTTTCTTCTTAAAAAGAAAGTGTTTCATATTTTCTAGGGATGCGGCAAATAATCTATCTAGTTTTCATTTGGAAAATCTGGATATTGAAAAAGAAGGAAATATGCCCCACCTTCGCACTTCGATCATGCACAATTGAGTCTGTGTTATACTATTGTTGTCTCAGTGGTTTACACAATTTTGAGCCTTATTAAAAGCATTCATCTGTGCTTAATTCTTTCTAACACTTGCACGAACACACAAGGAATATGTTTTCTTGTCATAACGTTCATAGAAATATCTTTGTGGTGTTTTGATGATTGAATGGAAGCCCTGGGGGAGTGAACATCAAAAAGCTCCTTTCCAATGTGTATTGTTACACATAGTAACTTTGTGTTACTGACAGGCATTATAACTGATTCATTTGTTGATTTAGGTGTTACACTCCTAATTTGTCTGAATTTGCAAAGATTCAGATGGATATCTTTTTGGATCAACGGAGAATCAGAGGCTCTTGTGTTCAAAGATCAATAGTCAGTTCAGATTATCAAAGACATTTCTTGTTGAAAGTTTTGATGATCTCAATGCTCCAATCATCAAAAAGGGGGAGAAGAAATCAAGAAATGTTGGTTGATAAAGAGAAGTTATGTTCAAGAAATGTCTGGAACGAAAAGTTTGTATCAAATATGAGAGAAAAGTTCAAGATGTGTTTAACTCAGAAATGTTATAGATGGGGAGAAGATAAAGAAAGTTATTGGAAAGTTTTCAGAATTGTTGAAGATAATTTTGCTGAAGCAAATCGAGCTGAAACTGAAGATAATTTATTTCTAAGAGTCTGAAAGAGGTTTATGCCAACCTTGGGGGAGAATGTTAATATTATTGGAGAACAGACTTTGGGAAGATTGCTGAAGGTTTAAAGACAAAGTTTATCAAAGAAAGGGGATAATGTTTTAAGCAGAAAAGTTCTCATTGATTTCTGAAGATGATTTGAATTGTCAAGAAATCAACAAAGGGGGAGATAAAGTTGATCAAAGGGGAAGATTGTATAAACTGAGCTTAAAGAGAGAAGATTGAATTGCAAAATCTTTTTCAGATGATCTTGATCCAAAGGGGGAGATTGTTAGAGCACAAATATGTTGGATACAAGATCATTAATACTGAAAGTGAAAGTCAAGCAAGTCAAAGCCTCAAAGTCAACTCTCAAGCATCAAAGTCAACTCTCAAGCATCAAAGTCAAAGTTTTTGTAATAAATGTCAAAGTCAAAGTGTTATTTTGTTTCCTTGTTTTAGTTGTTGGTATAAATAGTCTTATTCATTGTAAGATTGTAAGTATGTGGTAAGTTCATACGGAGCATATTAGAAAAAACAAATTGCACATATCATTCTAGTGAGAGAGTGTATAGAGAGAAAGTGAATCTTGTAATCTTTGGTTATATCAATGACATGTGATTATGATTTGTAATCATCTTGATTGTTTTGTTTGTAATTAGAACTTGAATTCTGGGTATAACATGTCCATCTTTGAAAGTGCATAACATTGGATAAGAGTCGTTTTCTACGTTTTAAAGTACATCAATTGAAAGGTCATGACTTTAAGCGAAGTTCATCATTTTAAAGATATTTACTCATGTAAAACTATTGAACTCACTAGGCGTTAGCCTAACCTTTTTATTTATCGGCATGTGCAACATCCTTCGTTGGCGAATAGTTCTAGTGACTCTATGAGGAGATGAGTGCTAGTGGTGTGCCGAAGAGGTGATTAACTTAGTGAAGTCTTCCGCATTAGTATTGTGAAGAACAACATGTACTGGGGTTAAGTAGCACCCGACTTCAGTTAGGTCCTTGTTTAATACTGAAGTTTGTTATTGTTGAGGTTATTTATAGAGTTTTATATTCGAGGCATTTTAAGCTTTGTTATGCAAAGTGGAAGTTTTGTCATTTATTTGTTATTAAATTGAGATTTTTAATTAGTTGCTCTTATCAAATTTGAGGGTGTTACATTATTTTACCCCAATTTTTAGGGTGTTACAAGAAATCCTAGGAACGATTTTTAGCAACTTCACACTCATCTCTCCTCATTCATTGCCAAGCATTTACTCATTGGTAGTTGGGGGATGATTCAAGACTTCTTGACCATTTATTGAAGATTCTCAACAAGGATTCCAAGCTTTCAACTTCAAGTCTCCTACACCTCACCTCTACTTGAGTTCTCCAAGTTTTCTAGGGTTTTATATAAAACCTAGTTAGTGAGTTTTTTACTAAACTTTTCAAATGAGATATATATCTTATGTGTTATTTATCATAGTTTCATATTCATGTACAAATTTGATCACCTGATAAGTTTGACCTAACTGTTACTTTTGAGATTATTAGGGTTTTGGTTATTATGCTTCATGTGAACTTTAATGGGATTGTTATTGACATCATTTGGTCATGATTACGTGTTATCATGGGAACTATGGATATCATTCTTGAACTTACATATTTTAGAGTTTTGTACCAAAAATATGATTGGGACTATGTGAAGTCTTATACATGCATCTTGTTGACATGGGTTATGTTTGAAGATGGAAATTTCATGTATGTTGGATGAACTATGAGTAAACACTAAGAGGATGTAGTCTTAGGGTGCCACCATGACGGTATGCACCTAGACCTCCGCCATTTGGAGTAATGCTTGGGAGGTAGTTTTTAAATGTGTCGGGTCTTCGGGATGTTGCTCAAGCGAGTGAACATCAAGGTGTATTGACTTGAGGTGGAACTCATTAGTGTGATGGGTCTCCCCCATTGATTCCTGCATGGTCTTTATGTCTATAAATGATTTAAATGCTTATGCCATGATTATTGTTCAACTCACTAGGCTCGTTTGGCCTAACACTTGATTGGTTTGATGTGTATCTCAGGTTCTAGCGGCGCGTTCGCCAAGAAGGTTTAGCGGGCCTTTAGAATGTGAGCTTGGGAGCTTTTGGGACGCCATTATAGAAGACGATTATTTTAGTCGTAGATGACAACCAATTGTAATCTTATTTCTCATTTAGGAATTAGATTGAGAGGTTATTATCCTCATTGTTTTGTCATTACAAACTTGTAATTATACAGGTGTATATTGTCTTTTGAGCGAGCTCATGCTTTGGCATTAAATTGACTACCATATTTCCATTTTCCGGAAATTTTTGTTTGTCCCATTTTTTGGGTGTTACACTTTGATACCATTTGTAACATCACTAGGCAAATGTAGCAGATATTGTTCGCTTTGTTCACAACTGCAGGACGGTTCTTTAGCATTTTAAATGTGATTATGAACAGGGCCCTCAAAATTTTGGGCCCACAAAATTTTGGGGGTCAATTTTACGTGGTTAAGTGCCTTTAATCATCCAATGTAAAACTATAGGCTACCTTAGAGTGTCTCTAATTTTTTTCAGAAGACAAAAAGAACAAGCTGCATCATCACCTCTATAATTTGTATATATGTATATTTGTTATCTCATTTTGCATTGTAAACAAAAGTTTTAAATGTAGCAGTGCTTCCAAAAAATTTGGAACGTCCTTGCACAACTGGATTCACGGTTTTAAAACGTGTGATAGAGAAAGTATCCAATCTTTTATAAGACAACATTCGTTTTCCTCCCCCAACCAATGTGAGATCTCACAAATTAGGTATTCTATATGAAATTCTGGATGTATCATGCTAATGTAAATCGTGTAATAAAAAGATAAACCAAATAAAGCACGTTAATTAATATTTTTAAAATTTACATAAAAACAAATAAAAGTAATTTCATCATTTTTGGAACAATTCATAATTATGTTATACAATGTCTACTAACACAAAATATTAAAGGATCATGCAAATTATAAAAGTCCAACTTCAATACAACATGACACGTCTTTGTGATAAAATTTAAATATGTGTATATATATATTGTTATAGTTTTAAGAGAAAATTATTTCATATTTTGTTTGTTAATTTAATTTAATTTTTAAAAACTTTTTAGGTAAATATCCAATATACTAAACCCATGTTTGGTAAGCATAATGAACTTGTACACGATATTTTGAAGTATATTGTGAGGTGTGTTGTGACAAATGAGGCCACCACTCAGAGGTGCACAAAAACCTAACCAGGTGTTGGTCTAACTTTTTCTTTGTTTCCTATATAGCCTAAAATGTCAATTAACTGATAATAATGATTGTGGTTGTTTACACGGGCGGATGCAACTACAAATTGGTGGGGGGATGGGCCCCACTAAAACAAAAAAATAACATGTTTTTTCTAGGTTGAAAACAATTTTTTTTAACATTCTATCGTGGTTCCCCCAGCGTTTTTCTGTCGGTGCCCTCACCAACCAAAAAAACCAAAGAAAGTACCTCAAAATCAACCAAAAACCCAAACAAGTCTCTTGAAATCAACCAAAAAATCAAAATCGACAAAAATAAACTTAAAAATCCTTCGAAAACAACCGAAAAACTTCAAAACTCTCTTGAAACCGTGGAATTAGGCTAAAAAACACATCGAACGACTTTGCGAACCTTTAACCTACCTTAAAATGCCCCCACTATGCAAGCATCCTGGATCCGCCACTGGTTGTTTAAGTATATTGTTGAAAACTTTTTTTTTGGAAAGGGTATCCTGGGCCTATGGCCCAGACTAATCCCTGACAATTAGGGCCTTTGGCCCAGCTGCTAAAGCGTGCAGCCCTGAGTTTATCCTCAGTGGCCACAAGTGCTGCTAGTGGGGCTCGAACCCGGGTTGAGCGCTATGAACTCCCCAAGCCTTTACCACCACAACCCTTGTGGTTTATATTGTTGAAAACTTGTATGTCACAACTCGACCAACCTAATCCGCATGGGCAGCCAGGGCAGGGTTGGGTTAAGTTATGTTTTGTATATATTTCTCTAATGGATTTGAGAATTTTAAAATCGCACTAGTTGGGTTTGAATGTTCAAATGCGTTCAAACGGTCAACCCATGTGCAACCAGCCAGCCATACCACAACCTATTTATGCTAGTCCCTACTCTAAGGGGTTGTTTGTTTTTTTAAAAAAACCTCTTAATGGCTCTTAAGTCTGAATCATTCAAACTTTTTTATACACCACCTCTTATCAATCATAACTAAAATAAGACTTCAGACTTTAAACCTCTTAAAAAACAAACGGCACCTAAATGAACAACTAATATTTGTTTATATTAGTGGTCAAAATCTAAGCTTTAGAAACATCAAGTAAATACTATGTACAAGATAGTTCCCCATCCTTCGGGCTTCGGCCTTGATAGAGAGTTTCACAAGAGGCTCATATCTTTGTTGAATAGGGTGGAAGTTTGCATATTTGAGTTAACAGTCATGAAAAACATCCTATTCTCCATGGGTCATCACATACTCACATACGTTGTTGCAAAATCCTTCTCTAACAACAAATTATTGCTTAAAAGAAGACCCATAGGTCCTTAACACCCCCCCCCCCTCTTTCACGAAATAGGTGAATATTTAATATTAGAATAATGGTTGGCCTAGATAGATGAATAAAAACAAGTTGGACAGGATGAGAGAGGATAGGTGAATCATTAACTAATAAGCTAGCTTTTTTCGACTTTACTGAAAAAACGACATTTAGTTAATTTTTAGTTTTTTGAAAAATTGCTTAAAATTGGTTTAATAATTTAATTTATCAATCCAATTATTCAGTTGGAGGCTTTTTGACAGTTGTTGAATGGTTTGGTTTAGAATGATTAAGAGGTACTTATGGTATAGTTCAAAGTGAAATAAGATTGTTTTGTAATTGTTCATAATAAAATTAGGGCACTTAAACCACAAGGGTTATGACGTACTGGTTAAGGCCCTGGTGGATGCGGTGAAATATTCCATTTGCCTAGGGTTCGAATCCAAGCATACACAACAATTGTGGTCACTGAGGTTTAATCAGGACTGATATTTTACAGTCATAATTTGCCAAATGATTAGTCTAGGACTCTAGGCATAACTTAGGACACCCTTTCCCAAAATAAATAAATAAATTATGGCACTTAATGGTTAAGGGAGATCGATGATAAAAAAAATCATTTAGAAGGTTTTTGAACCATTAAGAGTTAGATTTTTTTTATGTCAAACAAGATTCACCTATTTGCGATTCAGATGTTGATTCTTAATGGAACCATTGAGAGTTAAACAAAGAGCCCCTTAGTACTTTTTACCAAACGTAACTAATTTATCAATTAATTTAAGTAACATATTTTAAACATAACTAATTTAAGTAACATATTTTAAACTAGATTGCGCCATAGAATTTGTGTTTATAACTTTATATACACTAATCATCACAAAAAAAATAAATGAAAACCAAAATCTTTATCGGGGCCTCGGAGAAAGAATCGATTTTTGTACAAATTTCACCTGACAAAATTCCAGAACTCCATACTTTTTTACCCCACTTTCTGTTTCAAAATCATCGATCAGATTTACACAATAACAATTTCAAAATTAAAAAAAGAAAAGAAAATTAAACCTACAAATTTTACAACAAACAATATATAACAAAACACAACTATCCAATCCAATTCAATAATCCGGCATCGATCGACTAATCTTCACTTCTTGTTCCGCCGCCGTCCGCCGCTCCGCCGCCCTCAGCCACACACAAACCACCGTAAAACTCAACGCCAAACTCAACAACCCACTTCCCAACCCGATCCCCACAATCGCCAAAACCGATAACCCGTTACTCTTCATCGGACCCAACGGGTACCCGTAAAGACCCTTATTACCCGAATACGAACTCGCATTAAACCCGCCCAAATTCCCACTCCGATTCCCCAAACTCGCCGGAATCAACCCGGACAACTTATTATCCGAAACATCAAAAGCCGATAACCGAACCAACGACCCGATCTGCGCCGGAATCCCGCCGGAGAGAAGATTGTTATGCAAATCAATCACGTTGAGGTAAATGCACATGGGAAGCGACGGCGGGATTTCGCCGGAGAGTCGGTTGGATGAGAGGTTGAGGACGGCGAGATTGACGAGAAATTGGAGTTCTCCGGGGATGATTCCGGTGAGGGAGTTGTTGGAGAGGTCTAGGGATTGGAGATTTGTACAGTTTGAGATGTAGGGTGAGATTGAGCCGTGGAGGTTGAGGTTTTGGAGGGAAAGTTTGTAGATTCTGCCGTTGTTGCAGGTGGCTCCGGCGAGGTTTGATGTGAAATCGGAGCATGGGTTTTGGAAGGTGGGTTTGGTCCAGTTATGGAGGTTTCCGGCGGGGTCTTGGAAGGAATTGAAGAGATGGGTTAAGCAAGATTCGTCTTTTTGATCTGGGGTTGATGGTGGGAGGAAGATGGTGGTGATTAGTGTTAACAAGATTGTGAATCTTGAAATTGTAGGCATGGTTGATTTCTTGGAGATGGGGTTTTGATGGGTTGATTTTTTGATGGGATTGTGGGAGGAGAAAAGGAGTTTTGGGGGTTTTTTTTCTCTCTCTCTTGTTGGGTATGAACTTGATTTACCAGTGCGCATGTGAGAGAGAAAGAGTTGATGAATAATGTTTTTGGAGAGAAAAGAATAAATTAAAATGAAATTTGTTTTGTATTTGTTTTTTTATAGACAAAGTTGCATTTTTGGTCCATGTGGTTTGTTGATTTTGTTGGATTAGGTTTTATTGAGTTTTTATTGCAAAACAAAGTAACAAACGCTATGGTACGGAAGAAAATGTTTTTTTTTGAAAGTCAAGCATACAAATCAGTTCACCAAAAAAAAAAACTAACAACACAGTAACGGGTACAAGGCAAAAAGCCAAACAAAACCGAAACAACAAAGGATTGCAAGGAGCAAACCTTAGCAACAAAACAACAGCCTACCAGACCAAACATTGAGCAACAAAAAACAGAAAACAAGATCGAAACCAACAGCAAATGCAAATAGAGCGCCACAACAACTAAACCGAAACAACAACTTACTGTTGTCGAAACGCCTACAAACACAGGAAAAAAAAACTGCAGCAAAACAATGCCCGCCTACCATAGTCCCGACGGATTTGTGAGCCACCCATTCCACTCGATTCTTCTATTTCCACTTCTTTTTGCGATCCACTCATAACTCCTACGTTGGAATTCAAAGAAATAGCTATCCAAACTATTTTTGTCGTCTTTGAACACCAACCGGTTGCGATGTGACCGAATAAAATACAAGAAGCACCAAACCAATTCGTCCCATGATTTTGGCCGAGCATTAATCTCGGTGATATCGTTGATCATTTCAATTTTATCCTCCTCGACCTTCCACCACTGAAAAATGCATTTCCAAATCTTGTTTACCTCTTCACACTTCACCAACGCATGGCCAACGGATTCCAACTCCTTTCCGCACTATGGACATAAAAGTGACAGAATGTCCATGCCCATCCTATCAAGCACCACTCTACATGGTAATCTACCTTATCTCGCCCCCCATAAGAAAATGTTAACATTCTTTTGAACCAAGCTTGACCACTTAGTTTCCAAACTTTGTTCTCCCATAACGGACAAACTTTCTTCAATAATGGATTTTAGTTCTTGAACCGAGATTGACCCATCCTCCCCGAGAAACCATTTATTTTAGTCTCAGGAATTTACCTTAGGCGACAATTAAGCAAAAGGGAATTAAGAGTATCCAATTCACCCAACTCCCTCCCCCTTGGTTCCCCTCTCCATTCCCACTTTCAAACCCACTTGTTACCTTCCCACAACCCTATTTTGGACACTAAAGCTTCTTTCTTAGCTTCTAGTTGGAACAACCTTTTGAAGCGCACTCCCAAGACTTCGTTCCCTATCCACCTATCCGACCAAAGCCTCGTCTCACGACCATTCCCAACCTCTTTCCCGAAGGAAGAAGCCAAATTGATACCCACCTTTTCTAAGTCTTCCCCTATTTTAATGATGTTTGCCCAAATCGAACCCCCCTATAACACCCGTGTTTCAGGAAGACTTTCTCTTATGGTTTCGTGTTGGTATTTTAGTAAGTTTATGTGTGTGTACCTCCTCGCCTAATTTGTGATCGCGAAATTTATTAATTTCCTCTAGTAAAAAATGGGCCAGTTTGGGTCGAAGGCGCGCCCGGTATGCCTTGAGCGACTATTCCCAACGACTATGCCACCAGGGCATAGTCGCATGTCACTGTCACGGCCCGGGGGTGGCTTACGGTACATGTGGGGCGATAGTGACCCGACGACATTGCCACATGCACTATCGCGTGTCATTGTCGCGATGGAGGTACCGAGAGTGGGGTCGAGGGTGCGACATTTCCCCGCGACTAAGGGCACTGTCGCTTGTCATAGTCGCCGGCGGGGTCTGGCTGTATAAAAACTCCATTTACGAGATTTTCACATTTGGAACTGATTTTGGGAGCAGATTGGGGTTTTCTCTCCTGCGATTTTGGTAAGAACTCTTGCCCTAATTTCCCTCTCTTCATTTATTGAGCTTCCATATGCGTTAATGGAGATTTAATGCACCTCTAGGGTTGATCTTTGTGAGGAACCTAGCTTGTAGCAAACTCTCAAGCTCTCATTTCTCTACCTACCTTCTCTAGGGTTTGATTTCTTCTAAGAAATCACCAAGGTGAGTACATACTTGTCCATCCTACTTTATACATGTCTAATATGGATTTTAATCCTTACATATCCCTCTACATCTTTGTCTTGGTTGCATGATACTTGACCTAAATCCTTATTTTGATGATGTTGGATTTTGATGGGTTGAGGTTGGGAAGGTTAAATGTATACATAATGTGAGCTTGTAGGTGGATGGGAGGTTCCATGTTGTTCATATAAATACTCCTTGAATAACACGTTTGAGTGGTAAAAGTGGTGAGTAAACTGTGAAATGGCCAGACTAAAGACTCAGTTTGAGTTGAGGTCTAATATGACTAAAGACTCGGTTTGAGTTGATGTCTAATACGATTAAAGACTCGGTTTAAGTTGAGTTTTAACATGACTAAAGACTCAGTTTGAGTTGAGGTCTAACATGACTAACGACTCGGTTTGAGTTAAGGTCTAATATGACTAAAGACTCGATTTGAGTTGACGTTAAAGATGACTAGAGACTAGGTTTGAGTTGATGTCCGATGCGACTAAAGATCCGACAAGGGTTGATGTCTTATTGGATAAAGACCCGGTTTGAGTTGATGCCAAATATATTTAATGATGGGGATATATTTGATATCCGTGTCGCCGAGAGGCCGTATAGTGCAATATGCGATGATTTAGTCTTTGAATACTTGTTGAAGGCTACATTTATATTATGTCATTGTTACATTAATTAAAATTATCAATTGTGTGTTTCTCACCAGGCTTTAGCCTAACACTTTTCTTGAATGACATGTATATCAGGTCACGCTAGTGGAGGGACTCCTCGGGATTGAGCGGAGAGGCATATGACCGTGTATAGCTTTTGACGTGATATAGAGAGGGCGACTATTGAGTTACGAAAAGGAAATTCTTTTGAAAGGGATAGTGACGCCTGTTTATAATCTAGACTAGCATCGTTTAGATTAGTAGGTTGTCAAGTTTATCTCTAAATTAATTTTGTATTCGCCATACTATTTTCCCATTGATGGGTAACTCTTATTATTACAGGTCAATGTTCTATGCCAATATTCATGTTTTAATTTACCTCTATTTTTAGGGTGTTACACCCCCCCCCCCTAAAAAAAAAACTCCTCACATCCTCCTTAAGGTCGCCTCCCTCCCCATAAATACCTTGCACCACCTTGACTCATAACGCCTTTTTTTTTTCACACACGAACCTCCACCACCATTTCCCCAACAAACCCCAATTAGAAATTTGTAAACTACCCACTTTGAGACCTTGTTTTTTTAAAATCTTCTACTACCTTTACCCATTTAACCCAAGCCACCCCTTTATTTCTATTGTTCCCATTTCCCCTCCCCAAAAGAAAGAACTCCTCACTCTCTCAAGCTCACTAATCACTCCTCTCAAAGAGCGAAATAGCGAGAAGTAAAACAACGATACTTTTCTCATTAAGGGGTTGTTTGACAGTTACTGAATGGTTGGATGCAGGATGATTAAGTGGTCAAAATGATTAAGAGGATCTTATGATATAGTGCAAAATGAAATTTGGTTGTTTGATAATAGTTCAAAATGAAATTAGGGTGCGGAATAGTTAAAGGAGACCCAAGATAGAAAATCATTTGGACGATTTTAAAACCATTAAGAGGCAAAAAAAATACTAAACAAGATTCATCTTTTAGCGATTCAGATATTGCATCTTAATTAAAAGAAATCCTTTAAATCATGGATATTGTGGTCATTTTCTCACAAACTAGTAACAGTTTCCCCCCTTCCACCAACCAATTGAGATCTGACATCATCTCTGGTCATATTCTTCGAAGGAGGACAAGAAAACCCAATATCAACTCCCATTTGCAACATGCAAATTGAGCACTCCACCTGCAACTCCAATCACGCATATTTCCCTACTGGTGCAAACGGTGATTTGGCCGATTGTTCCTCTTGCCTCATCACATGCTTTCCTCCCCAATCTTCAACCAGTGATACACTCAATGCACTCATCTACATTGATGTCGTGTCTTCGCATACCATCTTCTCCCCCCCCCCCCCGGTTTTCACAAACCGCTCGATGTTACCGTCTTCTTCCTCATCATCAATAAACCCTCTCAACTCCATCTTCTTCATAGATATGTTGGATTTTCACGGGTGTACTGAAGTTTACGCATCTTCTTCACAAATATGTTGCCTTTTTAACTCATCTACTTCACATATTTGTTGTTTTAATTTTGATGGGTTTTCCTTGGTTAGATGTAAAATATTAAAGGTAGGACTAATAATCTACCCAAGTTGGAAGGCCTTGGTTCAAGGTTTTGGATATTGCCAGAGATGGAGAAAGAGTTATCGACTAAGTAGCGGGTGGGATGTTGTGAAAGGAGAAGGGGGGGGGGAGGGTTTATTTTTTATTTAATTATAATATTGGACCCTTGTGTAATATTTATATTTTAATAGAAAAATTTAAAAATGTACAATGACTATAATACCCCTTGGACTTAACAAAATTTTTAAATGGTGTTAGTAGAAAGGATCAAAACTAAGCATTTTAACATACCACTAGGGTTTCTTTGCAATAAAAAAACTACAAGGACCTAAGCTAAAAATACAATTCACTCTTGTTTTTATTTTGTATTTCAATTTTCAAAATTTTAATTTTAAGGGCCAAGAAGTAAATTTTGTAAACATTTACTTAACTAATAAATGTACGCAAATTAATAAATCTTAATTGTGGTTTAAGAAAAAATTTTAAACTGTGAGGCTCGAAATGAAGTGATCAAATAAGTCAAATTCTATTAACTCAATTCAGTTGAAGAGGGAGGTGTTTTTGTGTTTTGAGGCTGTTTCGCTTACCACTTTATGGTGTATATGGGTGTTTCGGAATGGTATTCTCTTTGGCAACCCGAAGCCAAGGAAGCCGATGCTTTTTGAGATCATTATAACTCGTGTTTACTTTTGGGTAAATCATAGAAGTAGAGATTTGTCTATTAATTGGGTTGGTTGACTTACTAATCCTTTTCTTGCCATTACTTCTATGTAACTGTTTCTTTTTCTAGCTTCTTGCTAGTTTTATAAAAGTTCGTTGTTCAAAAAAAAAATAAGTCAACGATACGACAGAATTGAGTTTGTGCTTGTCATCAGGTTTAAACTATGAGTTAATAGAATTACAAATTTGTACAAACAAATGATAAATTTTATAGCACAAATAAAAATAGATTGGTAAAACTTGACATGCACAGTGTCAAGTTAATGTTGTTGGTGTAAAGATACACAATATTACTTAATTTAATCAGATAAGTAACAAGTTAAACTAAAAATGTCAAAACACTTTGAACATGCTATGCATAACAATTAACTATCATATCGTAAAAAGAAACAAAAATACAATAAACACAAAGGATTGTTGGTGCTTGATTTGAAATCGCTACAATTACAATGTTTTATTTATATAGGTTTTTTAATATCTAACATTTTAACAACATATTGCATTGCAACCGTAACAACTCAATTTTTATAAGTTACTAAATTAGCAGCAGCCTGATTAAACTATATATAGGAAAATATAAAATATATTTTATCATACTGTAAAGCATTTACTTCATGTTTTTAAAATCTCTTAATAACTGTGTTATAACTTATTACTGCATAGGTATGATTTTTTAAAACTCTATATAACTAACTGCATTCAAATACAAAATAAATGTTGAGCCTTACTACCACGGCAAAATAGTCCTTAAATTAATTACATTTTCATTCTCGGTTCCAAAAAACTTACTTCTTGTTGCGTTGGACTTGTATATAACCAAGGTTCTAAAAAACGCGCCATGACGCCGCCATGGCGCGCCATGGCGTCGAGGCGCCACCTTGCCGCCACGTTTTTACCCTTGGCGTCGATGTATGGCGTTAAGCTTCATAAGGCACGCCATGGCGCGTTATGGCGCGTTATGGCGTTACGTTACGTTATGGAGTTATGCCGTTAAGCTTCCTAAGGCACGCCATGGCACGCCATGGCGCGTTATGGAGTTATGGGGGGAAAATTGTACTTTTCTAAAACTTGTAAATTTACATGGTAAAAAAGTCAAAATTAAATATTTTAAACCCTAGAATTTCACTTCCCCTTCTCCCTTTCTCTCTCTGTTTCTCAATTCTCAGTCACGATCACGTGGGGGAGTTTTGATTTTTTAGGGAGTTATGATTTTTTGGGGAGTTATGATTTCTTGATATCATTTTTGTAAACTTTGTATATTTGATATCAAATCAATTCATGGTTCTTCTTTTGTTTTTTATATGATATAAAACTCCCATTATTATTTATATATATATATATATATATATATATATATATATTTGCTGCCTTGGCGCCGCCATGAAAAACGCCATGACCTCGCCGTAACTCGTAAGGTTTGAGGATTGACCTCGCCGCCACGCCGCGCCGCGCGCCATTTAGAACCTTGTATATAACTAATATAATATGTAAGTATGCCGTTTGTTGGTTAAAACGTCATATACAAAGATCCAAACAGTATATGGGACCTAAGTGCATGGTTTGACAATTTTTTAAACCAAGTCGAAAATAAAGGTCCAATTTCAAACATTTTCTTTTTATTTTTTATTTTAGAGTAAATTATGGATCGCTCCTATGACTCGAATTTTGTTTTTCATTTTTGTCCCTACAAGTCATTTGTTACAAAAAAAAAACCCTTGTGGTACAAGTTTTGTTTTTGAGGGCACTTTGGTCATTTTACCAAACTCTCTACCCCAACATCTTCCCATAGCTCTCAAGCACCAAATTATAAAACTTTCATAAAAAGATAGTTTTTATATTTTCTTTTATCTGATTAATCTTTTATCATCCATTTATTGTTCAATCATTATTAAATTCATTCCATCTTAACAACATTATTGCAATTTCGTTCATGTGGTTTGGTAAAAATTTGGATTGGGTCCCTTAAATTAAATAATTACAAGGATGGTTATTGTGGTTTCATTTTTATTATGGATCAAGTCCCTCATATTAACAGCCGTTTAACATCTCTGTTAACTTAAAGGCATTTTGATATAGAGAGGGTTGCGATGGAGATCAAAGACCAAATCAAAAACCAAAAACATAAGCTAAAGTGGGTACCAAGCGACTTTGGTCGCATCAGACCCGCCTAACGCACTATTTGCTTGCGTACCCCCAATTCCATTATCTATTCCATTCACCCCCAGGTGCCTTAATCCCTTTTTATTTATCTTTCACTTAATTTCTTTTTAATTATCTTTAAGTAGATTAGGATTAGATTTAATTTAATTTAATTCCGTAATTATCTTTTTCTTAGTCTAGATTATAAATAGGCCTAATCGTTTTTATTGTTTTATCAAGTTATCAATCAATAAAAGTTTAGTTTTTTTAGAGAGTTTTCTCGTGAATCTGAGTTTTACGTTCCGTAATTCTCAACCGTTAAAGGGTTTAAACGTTTGTCGATCCTTCCGCAAACTTACGCTGCGTCACATTTTCATAGTTTCACTATGTTAGAAACTTGTGATTGTTTCAAGGATCTGTTTTGTCAATTTATAAAACTTAAGAAACTTTCCATTTCTCTTCAATCTCTTCCCAGATTCCTATGAACAAAAGTAAACCCCAAAAACCATATCCAAAATCAAATAAATACAAAAATTCAAACCCATACAAAAGTTGAAAAACCAAATGTACACACACCCATTTTTGAAGAACAAAGTAACAATACAAACCCATTTTTGAGGAATAAAATCAATAATACAAACCCATTTTTAATAACAAAATCGAAAACAAACCCTATCCATTCCAATCAACAATTGATATCAAAACACAACCGTGAATAGAACAGAATGCACAAAACCAAGATCTGACTTTCTAAAACGGGTTAAGAACTCAGAATCCGATTCAACAAAATGACGATCTAGTCAATGGTATTGACGTGAGCTCTGAAACAGAAATTCGCAAACGAGGGTAGTTCTTGCATAATGAGAATGAAATTTATAAAGAATCAAGCTTCAATATGCTAAAATAAAAGTAAATCATGAAATATCTCGTCTACTTGAGTGAAACCCATATTTATTTATCCTGACAAATACGATATAATGATCAAAATATATAAAACAATGATAAATTATTAATACCCAAGTGAGGCAATTGGTATTTATGACAAACCCAGATGAGAAATCTAACATCGAGCATGAACAATGTGGAGGCAAAGAGATATGTGGAGTGATCGATAAGAGGATGAGTTATTAAAAATTAACATTTAAATCCTAAGCCCTCTTGAACCAGTATCCTTGTCGTAGCATATGCAAATGAGCCTATAAAAATGGGTAGGGTTGTTTTATTTGTTATTGAAAACGAGATTATGTTGTTGATTGTGTTCTTCAAAATGGGCTCGTATTGGTATTTTAATTTCCAAAATGGGTTTGCGTAGAAAATGTTTTAATTTTTTTTATGGGTTTGAATATTTGTTTTTATTTGATTTTGGATATGGGTTTTGGGTTTGACTTTTTTTCATAGGAATCTGTGGAAGAGATTGGAAAGAAGAGGGAAGTTTCTTGAGTTTTAGGAATTGGCAAAACAGTTTCTTGAAACAATTACAAGTTTATAACACAATGAAACTATGGATATGTCTTTAAGTTAACGGAGATTGTAAACGACTGTTAATATGAGGGACTCGATCCATAATAAAAAGAAAACCACAATGACCATCTTTGTAATTATTTTATTTAAGGGATCCGATCCAAAATTTCACCAAACCACAGGGACAAAATTTGTAATATACTCTATTTTCTTCATTACAATTTAACCTTTCTAGTATAAAATATGAAACATCCAAATTACATAGTTATAGTGGTTCCTATTTATTTTTAGAATTATGTTCCATTATTTATAATTTTCCTATCAAGCACATTTACAATATTCTATTACTTACTACTTTCTCTAGCTCCATTTTGTTGTAGTCTCGGGTTTTAAATTTCCCTTTTCTCCTTTTTCCAATCTTGAGTTTTTTTTCCCATCTCTGTTTATATTGTGCGAAATGATATCGTTCATAGATTCTTGTTTTTGGTCTTTCTGACATTTGTTTTAATATTTTTACAATATCTGTATCATTATTTTTCTAAACATTTTTTTGAAGAGTGTCCTAGGCTATGCCTAAACTAATCCCGACAAATTATGACTACAAGAAATCAACCCTGATAAACCCAATTGAAGCATAAGCTACATATAAGACCTTGGGTTTTCTCCTGAATGGTAAGCGGTTCGAGTCCTTTCAGAACAATTGGAAGTTTGTCTGGTTGTTAACTTTAGGGCCCCATGATATCAGCCGAGTTAGGCGCAAGCTGACTCAAATACCCATGATTATTATACTTAACTTCAGGGCCCATGATGTTAGTCGAGTTACGTGTAAGCTAACTCAAATATAGGGTCCCTTGATATCAGTCGAGTTACCCACAAACTGACTCAAATACCCATGATTATTATACACAAACTCTACATCCATACACTAATACATCATTCCACACGTCTTTTTGTAAACTAGGCCATAGCTCCATCAAGATAAATTTCACATATATGATCCATAGTTGGCCCAACTCTAAGATCTTGGACTACTACAACTTATACAGATCTGATGGGCCTTGTCTTGTTTGTAAACTGTAATCCACATTCTTAGGCCAGTTTATTTTTTGTATTTTTTTTAATTACATATTTGAGCAAAAAGTTAATTACTAATAATTTTAATTGAAATCCAGAACGTCTACGTTTTTGTGTATTATCCACCGAATAATCAGTTACAAATTCTAGAATCAAGAACTAACCAAAAAGAACGTCTAGGTTTTCTATTGTTTGTGTCAAGTTTCGTTTGGTCTTGATATGATTTTTTTTGTTTTGTCTTTGTATACTGAATTTTGACGGGGTCTTCAAAAATGTTATCCATAATCGTTTTAATGAATGAACTATTCTCATTTCCATAAATATCTTGTTTACCTGTAACTATTCAATGCCCTTACGAAAAATTGATCACATCCGAGCCTTCCCATGGCCGAATCCACTATGAATTTAATAAATGCATTGCTAGTGATATTAATTGGTTTGTATAATTTTGATTAAATATTCTATAAAACATACTTCTATAAAAATGAATATTAACATTGGAATTGATTAAACAAATATTTAAAAATTTAACTAAAAGATAACAAACATTAATTATACATCATGATATAATGTTTTCTGGAAATATAATATTTATT
This sequence comes from Arctium minus, assembly GCA_954870635.1. Taxonomy (NCBI): domain Eukaryota; kingdom Viridiplantae; phylum Streptophyta; class Magnoliopsida; order Asterales; family Asteraceae; genus Arctium; species Arctium minus. The sequence continues at coordinate 11,423,659 of OX941097.1, read as the reverse complement.
TATAAAAAAAATCATCACTTTATGTATTAATAACTTCATGTTATAATAATTAATTACACATTATTATATACTAAAACGCTATATAACAATAAAGAAAACATATTATAATATTATTTTATTATTAACATATTAAAAATATTAAAAATATACTTTTATTATTATCTTCCTCATGTTATTAAATAAAAACTGGGGTCTTATCGAGAAATGATGGTGGAGATTATTTACTAACAGCGACGTTCTTTGGGTTCGGGTTATTAAAAGTGTTTACGGCCAATATAGGAGTCTTGGGGCTTTCAAGAATATGGGCTTTAGAGACCAACCTTTACGTAGGAGTTTTGGGTTGTCGGGTGCTTGGAGTGGGGTGATCTATGTGGGTTATGACTTTTTTTTTGGTAACCGTGGGTTTTCGGGTCAGCTTACGCGCACCGACTAATCCCCGGGCGACCACGAATGGCCTAGAGTCATCGCAGGTGAACCTCCATGGCCACAAGAGCTTTGGCAGCGCCTGGATTTGAACCCTGGGTAGATGAGATCTTCCACTACATCCCCTAAAGGCTTTACCAGTGCGCCACAACCCAAGTGGTATAGCCTTTTCGTACTCCTTTGGGATTCGAATTGGTAATGAAGAAAACTCTTCAGTCTTTTTGGGATGATAAGTGGTTGGGTAATTACAGGCTTTGCCAAAAGTTTCCTAAACTCTATCGTTTAGAAAGGGATAAAAGGGTTTCGGTTCAAAACCGTGTGTCTGGATGTGGCGATACTTGGGGTGGTTCTTGGGATTGGGTATGGGGGCCGAGAGGGAGGACGAGTTGTTGATTTTTGGGGTTCTAAACTAAAGGAATAAAATAACAAGGAATTCTACTACTTGTTGCTTCAAGGCGAGTTATCTCTATCCTTAAAGCAATTTCGCCCCCACCATTCGATAGAACATAGTGCTATAGGTTTGTGGCGAATTACTTCTCAAGATACAATGAAGCAACGTATGTAGAGCAATTATCAACACCGCACTTTGTGGTGATAATCCGGTTGAACTATTGAGTTTCAAGGATTTCTAGAAACTAGAAATTCGTGTTTCTATAGCAACACAAATTCTAGCAATCTGGTGTATTGAAAAAGATGATCCATTTCGGTGTCTAGAGGAGGATATATATAGAGGAAAAAATGAAAAGGTTCAACCTTTCATGAAGAGGTGCAATGATTCAATTTCTCTCCAAAAATAACCGAATTAACTAACTAACGGAGTTTAACGAAAAAGTTAACGGACCGTTAATTATAAGGACCAAAATTCACTCTTACAATGTGGGACAACAAGAGGTGAAAAAGTAACCACAAGGGCTGTGATGTGGTGGTAAAGGCTTGGGGAGTTCATAACGCTCAACCCGGGTTTGAGCCCCACTAGCAGCACTTGTGGCCACTGAGGATAAACTCAGGGCTGCACGCTTTAGTAGCTGGGCCAAAGGCCCTAATTGCCAGGGATTAGTCTGGGCCATAGGCCCAGGATACCCTTTAAGGAAAAAAAAGAGGTGAAAAAGTACCAAAATGAGACTTTCTCATCTTCCTAAGACTTAACCCAAAATATTTTAGACTCTAACTTATTTTGAAAAGACGGACTCGACATGACCTAACCAGATTCCGAAATCCTTGGAGGTGTTATGCATAAGTAAAGGTGGAGTCTTGCACCTTGAACCTTTACATAGTGAAAGTGCTCAAATCTAACTAGGGTAAGAATGGTTGAACCAAAGTCATTGAACCATCTTCCTTTATATGTTAGACGGAAACATCTCACGCATATCCTTCCTCTCATTCATTCAACCACTATAAGCCGACCCGTTAACTGGCCATGGGTCTATATCTTGATTTCTCAGAATGCTCTAGAGCCAAGCCCTTTAGCTCATAGGAAGCGGCCTCACTTCCACACTCAGATAGGTGGACCTTGTCAAGAGTGTTCCCGTAACTTGAACACTCCAACACATACTGTATTACAAGTCCATTAAGAACTAGATTCAACCTTTCTTCTCATTACGGTTCCAAGTTCTGCTGACCTTGGGATGATTTTTAAACATTGCAGAACTTTCAGTCATATTCAAATGATGTACTTTAACTTAATCTTGAGACTTGGTGAAATACCAAGTGTCAAGACAAGGTTCCATCATGGGTGACTATTTATAGGTGGGCTTGAGACCCATCCCTTTCGAAGTGCTTTCAATCAATTTCCTTGGTAATCCTTTTGTGAAAGGATCTGCTAAGTTCTTACTTGATCGTAAGAAACTAATGGTGATCACCCCATCATTTATTAATTGATTTACTTGCCTATGTCTAAGTCCAATATGTTTGGAATTACCATTATACACTTGATTGTATGCCCTTGATAGTGTAATCGCACTATCACAGTGTATAGAAATTGGCGGCATTGGATTTGGCCATAAGGGTATGTTAATCAACAAGTCCCTTAACCATTCTGCTTCTTTACAACAAGAAGCTAAAGCAACAAATTCTGATGCCATGGTAGAATCTGTTATGCAACTTTGTTTCTTTGATTCCCAAGACACTGCACCTCCGCCAAGTGTGAAAATCCATCCACTTGTGGATGCATAGTCTTCTTGATCATTTATCCAACTTGTATCGGTGTATCATTCCAATACTGAAGGATATCCACTATACTCCAAACCATAATCTATGGTTTTCTTCAAATACTTGAGTACCCGATTTACAACATCCCAATGTGCTTTTCCAGACTTACTAGTATGCCTACTTAATCTTCCGGTATTAGTTGTTGTTCTTGAAGTTTCCATCTTTGGTTTTGTCACTACCATTTCCTCTTCTTCTTTTGAGAAGTCGACAATTACGTTTGTAATGTCTAGGCTTGTTGCAATTGAAACAAACCATGTGCTTTATATTCCTTTTCTTTTTACCATATTCCTCGTGGCGTTTCCTTTTCTTACCACCGCCTTTGGAAGTCTCTCCCTTTTCCTCGACCATATGAACTTTGGAGGTATCTTCGTTGGATTTATTTTCCAATCGATATTGTTCTTCAATGAGAAGATGTTTTCCAAGTTCTTTTAAGGACATATCGTCCTTACGATGTTTAAGATTTTTCTTAACATCTTTCCAAGAGGGAGGGAGTTTGTCGATGATCGATGCCACTTGGATCGATTCATCCATTTTCATGTCGTGTTGTGTGAACATACTAAGAATGTGCTCAATTTCATACATTTGATCCATAATAGGACGTGAATCTATCATTTTGTCAGAATTAAATTTGGAAACGATAAATTTCTTACTTGTTGCGTCTTCCGTGAAGTACTTTTGTTCGAGAGCGTTCCAAAGTTCTTTCGCCGTTTCGATGTTTTGATTGTTGGGTCATCTGAAGATTTGAAGATGACCTCCTGATCTTCCATCTTATATCATCCTACTTAGAATATGTTTGAGGTTCTTTTAGCATCTTGGTTTCTATACAAATGTTCGGTGAAGTCGAAGATCAGCCGAAGAAGACAAAGAAGGAGAATATCTTTCAAAGCGAATTGAAGATAGACTCCTCAGCCTAAAGCCAAGTATGCCCACTTGATCAACACCATTGGCCAGGATGGTGCCGATCTTAGTCTTCAGGAGCCGAAGACCTCTTCGGCCGAAGACCTCTTCGGCCGAAGACATCTTTGGAAGCCGAAGATTTCTCAATCTTCAGAAGCCGAAGACTTCTCAGTCTTAGGAGCCGAAGATCTCTCAGTCTTAGGAGCCGAAGACCTCTCAGTCTTAAGAGCCGAAGACCTCTCAGTCTTCAGGAGCCCGAAGATCTCTTCGGCAACCAAAGACTTCTTAATCTTCAAGGCCTGAAGATTTCTCTCTTCACATTATATTTTTCTGACAAAGTATATTTGTGATATCTTGCATTGACGTGGACCTCATCTGAAGATCAGATAAAGTAAGCTTTGTCTCCTACGCTATTTTAAGGAAAGGTCTCCACCATTCTCTGCAGGTCAACACTTCAAGCCAAAACACCTCAAGACAAAAGGTACATCCTGTACCATGCAGAAGACCTGTGTCCATCCCTTGCTCAACAGGTGTCTCATGCATTAAATGCATGAGGCACTATAAATATGATGGATGTTTCAACATGCAAGATCACCCAGCTCTACTACCTTCAAGTTCTCTAAGTGCCTGGCAACTTTCTCTCTACGAAGTTCAATTGTTTTCTAAGTGTTTTACAATTGTTCTTTATTCTCTATGTGTACGATTGTTTGAACATATCTCATATGTTCTCTTCCGCAACAATCAAAGTTTTCTATATGTAATTCTTGATTTCAAATCAATAAGAATTAAATTAAGTGAAAAACTGTGTGTATTGTATTCAACCCCCCATTCTACAATACTTCTTTTATTTACTTACTGCTATTTGGGACCAACAAGTGGTATCAGAGCGGTTTAGTTTAACTCAATAAACTAGATCCGCAATGGCAGCCTCTTCTTCTTCTTCTTTGAACAATGTTTCTTCTCAAAACACCATTGCTATTTCATACGACAATGGCTCTATAGCCAAACCACCAAAGTTTAACCCCAATAACTTCTTCTTGTGGAAAAGTCGTATGATACTCTTTTTAGAAGGAGTTGACAGCAGATATCCAACTATTTTACATGAAGGTCCTTTTATTCCTAGAGTTTGGGACCGTTATAATGCAGACAAGGCAAAAGCTGATGAGGACTCTTCTGAGGAAGAAAGAACTCCAGCTACTGGGAGATACATTGTAAAGGACCCCAGTAAATACAATGATGAAGACAAACGTCTTATAGCTCTTGATACTAAAGTCAGAGCCATCATTGCCCTCTCTCTGCCTGATGAGGTCTACCATTCTCTTGTTAACCTTTCTACTGCAAAAGAAATGTGGTCCACTCTATGTGTTCTTTATGAAGGTACGTCTGAGGTGAAAAAGAGCAAAAAGATTTCTCTTGTAAGAAAGTATGAACTCTTCTCTCATGAGAAGGGTGAGTCTCTCTCAGACTACTACAATCGTTTTAACAGTCTTCTCAATGATCTAAAACTTGTGGGTCGCATTTATGATAATGAGGAAGTCTTGTGCAAGTTCATGGACTGTCTTCCTGAGTTTTGGGAAAACATTTGTACTTGCATCAAGTCTACCAAGGATCTTGACTCCATGCCTCTCACTGCCTTGTATGGTACTCTCTTTAACTATGAGAAAACTAAATTGCTTAGGAAGTCTATCACAAATGACATTAAAAGCTCTTCTCTAGCTCTTGTTAGTGATTCTTCCAAAAACTCTATGTGTGTTCCTAGAATCACCTATCCCTCCGATTCTGACCGTGATAGTCAAGAGGATCCCAATGATCCTTCAGAAGCCTATCTTAGTGAGGCATATGATGAAGGTGAGGAAGTTTCCAGTAACTCTCGCTTCTCTTCCAGAAAATCCAAGTTTTCAAGAAAATCTTCTTCTACTTTTTCTAAAACCACTCCATCTGGCAAATCAAATGAGGAATGTTACAGGTGTGGGAGGAAAGGACACTTTGCTTCTGAATGCAGAAGCAAGTCCTCTGATAAATTTAGACTGCCCTCCTCTAACCGTACATCCTCTAGGTCTGTCAGAACCAAGTCTGATTCTTACCAACCTTCTTTCCAAAAGACAAATATGTCCGTCTCCTCAAAGTCTGACCGGGCTGAGAAATACAAGGCAAAATATAAGAGAGAGAAGGAGAGAAATGAAACCTTGCTCAAAAAGGGAAAAGGTCAAATGACTGAAACCCATGATTGGGCAGATGAACCCACTTCTGAAAGTGACAAAGAAATGGTCAACCTCTGCTTCATGGCTAGAATAGATGATGTTGATAAACAGTGAAGCTCAATCCTTCTCTATGGCCATTTTGTCTGCTGAGTGCTCTACCTCATCTACCCCAGGTACATCCCTTTTCTCTTTATCTCTCTCTCTCATCTCTCTCTTTCGGCCTCTTAAACCTACCAAAGATCAAACCTCCCTTATACCTCCCTTCCCTTTCTTCGGCCCTCACCTCACCTTCGGCCCTCACCTCACCTTCGACCCTTACCCTCTCTCACTTTCTTCAGCCTCTCTCTCACTCTTCAAAAGCCTACCGAGTCCACCATCTTCGGAGAAACTGCATCTACTCATGTGAAGTTTGATGATCTTAAGTCATCATCTCTTCATGAGATGATGATTGGTGGATATCATCATGTGTTGGTGAAGATTCTCATAATCCTTCATCTAACTCAAATCCATATGTTCCTTTCTTCTCAAGGCACATCTCATCATAATGGTGAACTACCTATCTTCTCATCATATCACCTCTCCTTCCTCCATCATCCATATTTGATACCTCATTCTCGTCTCGACCTCAAACTTCACCACAAATCATCCCACTTTCTCAACCATACATTCCTTCTCCACCTATTCCTGCCAATCTTCCATCTATCTCTTTCAAAGATATTCTATCCAACTCTCACCTACAACATTCCTTTCTTCCTCATCTACCACCTGGAAAAAAAAAATCGACGGTACTGTTCATCGGCTACCGAACTTAAAAAAAAAAAAAAAACTTCGGTGGTACTGTTCATCCACCGAACTTTTAAAAAAAAAAAATTTCGGCGGTACTGTTCATCGGCCGAACCTAAAAAAAAAAAAAATTCTGCCGAAGTACTGTTCATCCACCGAACATTAAAAAAAAAAAAAAATTCGGCGGTACTGTTCATCGGCCGAACTTAAAAAAAAAAAAAAAAACTTCGGTGGTACTGTTCATCCACCGAACATTTAAATTTTTTTTTTTCTCGGCGGTACTGTTCATCGGCCAAACCAAAAAAAAAAAAAAAAGAAAAAAAAAAAATTTCGGCGGTACTATTCATCGGCCGAAATACTATTCATTTTTTTTTCGTCTTCCAACGTGTACTGTTCAGTATAAAAAAAATGTTTTTTTTACTCTCTCCCTCTCTCTTTCGGTAGTTCTCTCTCTATTCCCTCCTCTTTCGGTCTCTTCTCTCTCTCTAATCTCTTTCTTCGGCTCTCTATCACTCCTTCTATCCCTCCAACCCACCGAATCCCTCACTCCCTCCCTCTCCACTTAGCCGAACCCCCCCACCTCCACCCTCTTCTTCGGCCGCCAAACACCCCCCTCACCCCTCTCTTCGGGCGCCGAAAACCCCTCCCTCCCTACCCCTCTCTTTCTCTCGACCTCCCCTCTCCTTAGCCGAACTCCACCCCACCTCCCTCAACCTCACCCCCTTAGCCGAACTCCCTCTCCCTCTCTCCCTTTCCCCTCCCCCTTGCCACCGAAATCCCAAGACCCCCTTATACCTCCCCACCGAAACCACCCCTCCCCTCACCTTACCTTCGACCCACATCCCCCCCTCCACCGAATACAACACCCCCAAACCCCCTATCCCTATTTTTTCGTTCGGCCTCCCACAACACCAACCGAAACACCCCCTTATACCCCCCTCCTTTTCGGTTTCCCCTCCCCACTGAACCACCCCTTATTTTTTGTTCGGCTACCTCACCCATCAAACCATCCCTTCGGCCCAACTCTACCCACTGAACCTCCTAGCCACCGACCCCCCCTCTCTCTCCTTTCCCCCTCTCCCACATCACCAAACACCCCTACCCCCAATACTCAACCGAACCTCCCTCTTTTCTATTTTTTTCTTCGGCCCTCGCACACCCAAGTCGAACCCCCCTTCGGCCTTGCTCCCTTTCGGCCCACAACCCCATTTTGGCCTCCTCTCACCCGCCGAACACCTACCCCCACCGAACCTTATCTCTCCCAAGCCACCGAAATTCCAACCCCCGATAACCAACCATCTCGGCTCTCCTCACCCGACCACCGAAGATCTCATCTTCGGCCCACCCTACCTTCGGCCTAAGCCGAAAACCAACAACCCCCTTACCTTTTCATTCGGCCGAACCTTTTCCATCCCCTCCCCTCACCCTCTAGCCGAAACCTACTACCCCCCCCCTTCGGCCCCTCTCCTTCCTTCGGCTCTCTTTCTTCTCCCTCTCCTCTCTCAATCGAACCATCCTCTCCCTCTTCCCCCATTTCGGCTACCGACCCCCCTCCCTTCCCACTTCGGCGACCGAAGCCCCCATCCCCTTCCTTCTCCCTTCGGCTATCTCTTTTACTCTCTATCCCACCCTCGGCTATCTCTCTCCCTTATGCCTCCCTTGGCCGAACCCCCTTCCCTCCTCTCCCTTTGCCACCGAACCCCTTCCCACCAAACACCCTCTAGCCGAAGCCAACCCTCCACTCCCCCCACCCTCTAGCCGAAACCCACCCACCCCCACCCCCACCCCCACTCCATTTTTTTCGGCCAACACCTCATCCCCCCTTATCACTCCACCGAAATCCCAAAACTCCCTCCCTCTTACCCTCTTTCTTCGGTGGCTCTCTCTCTCTACCCTATCTCTCTCTCTCTTCTCTACCGAACCAATCCCCCCTCATCCTATCCCTCATTCGGCTCTCTCTCTCCTCTCTCACCCACCCCCACCGAATCCCTCTTCTCTCTCTCTCTATTTTCGGTCCCTCTCTCTTCCTTCCCTCCCCTTACCTGTAACACCTCGAAAATCAGAGTAAATTAAAACCTGGAAACCTGACAATATAACGAAAGTAAATCTATTAACTTCCCATAAACGGAACCAGTCTTTAAGACTATACAATCCTATACAAGGATTTTATCAAAAGAATGGGACTTAACAATGCCCAGCAACAATACTAATCAATTCCAAAAACCTCGAGACTCAAAACTCGTCTCTCCAAAAACCCCGGCAACCCACCGCTAATGGAAACCTGATACACATACCATTTGAGAAAAAATGTCAGACTTAAAGCCTGGTGAGAACATACAGTTTATGAAGCTCAAAGATAAAACATTTGCATCAAGATAGTATTTCCAAAGAGATTAAATTTACACATTAGGTCCTTGCCACAAACGGGCTTTTTCGTTATAAACATGCCATAAAAGGACCGAAACAAAACATTTTACCAAGGATTGTGGCGTAACACAAAGTTTGGCCAACAATCCGAGTTACGAGCTAAACCAATTGGAGTCCGCGGATACGAATCACAAAGTTCGTGCTACAATGTGAGATCAAGCCCCAAGCGCAAAACCAAGGTATACTCCTTCGCTAGGATCACTATGAACCATGGCTAGTATCCGGCCTCACATAACCGTACCAAGTTGCCCTCAAGGAACAAGTGATCCCTAGCTACAATTCTGGGGAATGTAACATCCCAACAATACAGTCTACTCAAAACCTAGGGATCCACTAGTAATGGTAAGGACTCGTCACAACAACGTATGTGACCAACCATAAATAAACATATGGTTACAAACACATTTTTATAAACAAAATGCTATTCCCAGTTCAACTTCTGGTAAGAATGAAAATCATTTAAAAGAAGTTCCTTTGAATATTTCTTTCGCATAAACGCACAGGTAAAACATCATTTTACTTTTAAAATAAGATAAGATCAAAAAGGTAACTTTTGATATGTATACAGTTTAAAATGATAGTAGGAACTCACCTCTGTTTCCTTCTTCTTAACAAGCGCTACCTATGATAACACCGAAAGAATCGGTAAGTCGAAATACAGATAAACCTCTCGTTACTTGAATAGGACTCAAAGACACAGAAGCTAACAACTTAACAGAACCTAAACCGGTCAAAGGACAACTTCGGTCTACAACAACACTGGTCGAACAACCTCCGGTCGAACGACCTCCGGTCGGGAACAACCCCCCGGTCGAACCATCTCCGGTCGAAGGGCACCGGTCGAAAGCATTCGTCCGGTCCTTCACTCATTCGGTCGAACGCTCATCGGGTCAAAGGACTACCGGTCGAACGACCATCGGTCCTTTGCTCATCCGATCGTCTTGTTCATCAAGAACAATACGATGCAGAACCCATATTCAACCCAGATCCAAATGAGAAATACTCAGATCTCAAAATGGAACGGTTCAAAATCTTCACAACGAGATTCTACACGGCTAAAAGCATTCAGATCAAAGCATTAAGCTAGATTCGTACCTCGATTTGCCCGAAACGATCGACCCAAAACAAAGCTTCTCCTGCACTCTTCCTTTCTCTCTGACTTCTCAAAACCAAGAAACTGATATTTGTGATATAAATCAAAATATCTAATTTGATTTGTATTTATATAGCCCAAGTTACAGAATACCCCCTTGAACTTTGGGTAAAGGTCAACTTCTCACCCAATCCCAAAAATTCAGGGTGTTACAATCCTCCCCAACTTGGGAATGATTTCTTCCCCGAAATCCAACTATATAAAGAGATGAGGATATCTACGCTTCATATCCTCTTCAGATTCCCAAGTCACATTTGCTCCTCGGTGATGCTTCCACTGCACCTTGACCAAAGTGACTTCTTTATGACGCAACTTCTTAGACTTTTTCTCCAAGATGGCGTCGGGTTCTTCCACACAACGGTTACCTTCATCTACCCTTAGCTCTGAAAGGGGAATGACGCTGTCTTCTACCGCCAAACATTTCCGGAGGTAGCAGACGTGAAACGTGTTGTGTATTCTACTCAACTCTGGTGGCAGTTCCAACTGGTAGGCCTGCAACCCTACACGCTTAAGTACTTTGAAAGGTCCGAGGAAACGAGGACTCAACTTCCCACGTTTTCCGAACCGTATAATGCCTTTCCATGTTGATACCTTAAGCATAACGCGGTCGCCTACCTGGAATTCCATCGGTCGCCTCTTCTTATCGGCATAGCTCTTCTGACGATCTTGAGCCGCTTTCATCCTCTCTCGAATGCACTTGACCTTATCGGCAGTCTCTTGCACGATTTCAGGTCTGACGAACTGCTTCTCTCCCGCTTCTAGCCAACACACGGGAGTCCGACACTTTCGCCCATACAGTGCTTCAAAAGGTGCCATCCCAATACTCGAGTGGTAGCTATTGTTGTAAGCGAACTCCACCAAAGGCAGGTGAGAGTCCCAACTACCCCCGAAATCGATGACACAAGACCTCAACATGTCTTCCAAGGTTTGGATTGTTCGTTCGCTCTGCCCGTCAGTCTGCGGATGGTAAGCCGTACTCAACTTAACTCGCGTACCAAGCTCTTTCTGAAACCCATCCCAGAAGTTCGAAGTGAACCGACTGTCGCGATCCGACACGATCGACAAAGGTATTCCATGCCTCGAGACCACTTCATCGATATAAAGCTTCGCCAACTTATCCATCGGTAAAGTCTCGCGCATAGGCAGAAAGTGAGCGCTCTTCGTCAATCAATCCACTATCACCCAGATGGTATCGTGTCCCCGAAGAGTTTTAGGCAACTTTGTTACGAAGTCCATGGTGATATGCTCCCACTTCCACTCGGGAATCTCTAAGGACAGAATACTCCCATACGGTCGCTGATGTTCGGCTTTGACTTGCGAACACGTCACACAACGCTCAACGTAATGCGCCACATCAAGCTTCATCACCGGCCACCAATAGTGCAACTTCAAGTCCCTGTACATCTTCTTACTTCCCGGGTGAATGGAATACTTGGACTTGTGTGCGTCTTCTAGCAACAGCTCACGGTTTCCCCCAACCTTGGGCACCCACACACGACCGCTGGACAGTTTCACCCCACGGCTATCTTCCGTTAAGAGTAAACGCTGTTTTGTCATGACTTCCTCTTTGAGATTCTCTTCTAACAATGCTTCCATCTGAGATGTCTTGATCTTCTCAACAAGACTAGACACTAACTCGATTCTTGAATGGGTAGCCCGAATACTCCCGCTATAGTCCTTCCGACTTAGCGCATCGGCCACCACATTTGCCTTACCGGGATGGTAAAGCAATTCACAGTCGTAATCTTTCAACAACTCGAGCCACCGCCTTTGCCTCATATTCAACTCTTTCTGACCAAAGACATACTTCAGGCTCTTGTGATCCGTGTAAAGAGTACACTTCGTGCCGTAGAGGTAGTGTCGCCAAAGCTTCAAAGCGAACACCACTGTTGCTAACTCCAGATCATGAGTTGGATAATTCTGCTCGTGTATTTTGAGCTGCCTCGAGGCATAAGTGATTACCTTGCCTCGTTGCATCAACACACAACCCAATCCCATCTTTGAAGCGTCGCTGTAAACCACGAAATCTTCCGACCTTTCAGGCAAAGATAAGATCGGAGCTTCACACAATTTCTTCTGAAGAATCCGGAATTCCTTCTCTTGGGCCTCTGCCCATTCAAACTTCACATTCTTCCGAGTCAGAACTATCAAGGAAGAAGCGATCTTCGAAAAGTCTTGAATGAATCTCCTGTAGTATCCCGCCAGACCCAAGAAACTTCGAATCTCTGACGGACTCTTAGGAGACTCCCAATTCATCATTGCTTCAATCTTGGAGGGGTCCACTTTCACTCCGTCCCGAGTGACTACGTGCCCCAGAAATTGTACTTCTTTAAGCCAAAAGTCGCACTTGGAAAACTTGGCGTACAACCTCTCTTTTCTCAACACTTCCAGAACTTCACGCAAGTGCTTCTCGTGCTCTGTCTCACTCTTGGAGTACACGAGTATGTCGTCAATGAATACAATGACCGACTTGTCGAGGAATGGTCGGCACACTCTATTCATCAAGTCCATAAACACCGCTGGTGCGTTCGTCAGGCCAAAAGGCATTACAAGGAACTCGTAATGGTCGTAACGCCTTCTGAAAGCCGTCTTCGGAACATCTTCTTCTCTCACCTTCACTTGGTGATAGCCTGATCGTAAGTCGACTTTGGAAAAACAACCCGCTCCTTGAAGTTGATCGAACAAGTCGTCTATTCTCGGAAGCGGATACCTGTTCTTCACTGTAGCTTTGTTCAACTCACGATAGTCGATGCACATTCTCATTGTGCCATCCTTCTTCTTAACAAATAAGACCGGAGCTCCCCAAGGTGACGAACTCGGTCTTATGAATCCCTTCTCAAAAAGCTCTTGGAGTTGTGCTACCATCTCTTGCATCTCCGACGACGCTAAACGGTAAGGTGCTTTAGCGATCGGTGCAGCGCCTGGCACAAGATCAATCCGAAACTCTACCTAACGATCGGGCGGCAACCCGGGCAAGTCGTCCGGAAAGACATCTGGATACTCACGCACTATATTCACATCTTCCAGCTTGGACTTCTCTAACTTGGCATCGATCACATAGGCTAGGAAAGACGAACATCCTTTTACTAGACACTTGCGTGCTCTTGCCATTGTGATTAATGCCACTTCGCCCTTTCTCCTTTCGCCATAGATGACCACGACCTCTCCAGAGGGGTTGGGAAGTCGAATCATCTTCTTGGAACACACGAACTCGGCCTGATTGTTTGACAACCAATCCATACCGATTACAACATCAAAACCCCCGATTGACATTGGTAGCAGATCGATCGGGAATTCTCTTCCCTCGATGCTAAGAGCACACTGCTTCAGAACTTCGTGGATCAGAACTTGCCTACCATCTGCTATTTCTACCACTAATGCATCCTCAAGACTAGTAGTGGGCATAGCAAATTTCTGACGGAACAATTCAGATACGAAAGAGAAACTAGCACCCGTATCGAATAAAATACGAGCAGGTACAGAGTTTATAAGAAAAGTACCCGATACCACATCAGCGGATGCCCTAGCCTCTTCGGCCGTCATCTGAAAAGCTCGGCCCTGAACCTTCGGAGGGTTCTCCTTCCTCGCTGGCGCACTACCCGACGCAAGCTTCGGGCAATCCTTCCTCACGTGCCCCGGTGCCTTGCACTCATAACAGATGGGTCCCCTGACCGGGCAATCTCTGACCGTATGCCCAGGCTTCCCACACTTATAGCAAGTTTGAGAACTGTTACTGCAGTTACCGTGATGCTTGGTCCGACACCTCGGGCACCACCTTGCTTCCTGGTAACTGCCGAAATTGCGGTTTCCAACAAAAGGTCTGGTCCGCTTGGGAGGTACTGAACTGCTCTCCCACTTTCTTTTATCAGACACCACCACCGAACTCTCAGACTTGCTTTTCGCGAACATCTCTTCCATGAACTGAGCTTCTTCCACCATCTCTCGGAGGTTAGAAGCTTTGAAATTATGTACCATTGATTGCATATCCGCTGGCAAGCCGTTGAGATAAGCTTTCATCTTGTCTTTCTCTGTTGGGGCAGCATGCCCCACCAGACCCAGTTTCTCCATAAATTGACGGGTGTACTCCCTCACCGTCAGGCTTCCCTTCACCAAGGACCGGAATTCTTTCTCAATTCGGTCCATCGTTCTCTCATTGCAAAACTCTTCTAGCAGCTTCTTCTTGAACTCGGCCCAAGACAACTGAGCCAACACTTCAGGAGATAGAGTGGATTGGATGATATTCCACCAGATGAGTGCAGTGTCCCTCAGCAGTTGGGTACCAAACCGCACCCTCTGATCATCACCACATTCGGAAGAGCCAAAAGCTTGCTCGACCGCTCGGATCAACTTAACGCACACCACCGGGTCATCAGAACCGAAGAATTCTGGCGGTCCGCAGCCTAGAAAGGACTTATAGGAACAACTCTTCCTGTTCCCCTGAGCTCCAGAAATCCCCCGCTCTACCGACACGACCCTTATACCATCACCTCCAGAACCTGCTACGACGTTCTCCACAACCGTCTCACTTCTCCGATTGTTTACGTCGCGGTCCTCCATTGTTTTCAGCAGAAACTCTTGCTGCTTCTCCATCTCTTCTCTCATTGCCAACATCACGCTGGCCAACAACTCTGACTGGGGATTAGCATCCCCGATTACTGGGTGGGACGAAGCCAGGTCTACTCTCGGAATGACCTCTGGCCCCCCTCCTAGTACTTGCTGAACGGGTGGTCGAACGATAACCTCAACTCCTTTCGGCTGACCCGCTGTAGAGGCTGTCGCTTCCTGACCATCAACACGAGCACGCGGTCTTCCACGCGTACCTACCATTCTGAACTGCTACACGGAGCAGTGGAAGAGATAAGAAAAGATAGAAAAACACGAAAGGAAAACGTACTACCACATTACCAAATGTCATATTAATAGCAATTCAAGGACTCTTACGTACAATATCCTCATAATAACATTAGCTAAGTGAAATTATGAACATACAACACATAATGGTTCTTGTCACCACTACTACAACGCCTGATAAACGTACTTTCCGTCGACTCTAAGACTAACCCAACTTAGGAGCTCTACCCAATTCTCGCGGATCAATTCTTAGTATACGCAGTCTAAGTCTAGACATCTTACATTCATGCCTAGTTCGCTTAAACTAGAGCTCTGATACCAACTTGTAACACCTCGAAAATCAGAGTAAATTAAAACCTGGAAACCTGACAATATAACGAAAGTAAATCTATTAACTTCCCATAAACGGAACCAGTATTTAAGACTATACAATCCTATACAAGGATTTTATCAAAAGAATGGGACTTAACAATGCCCAACAACAATACTAATCAATTCCAAAAACCTCGAGACTCAAAACTCGTCTCTCCAAAAACCCCGGCAACCCACCGCTAATGGAAACCTGATACA
This sequence comes from Arctium minus, assembly GCA_954870635.1. NCBI lineage: Eukaryota > Viridiplantae > Streptophyta > Magnoliopsida > Asterales > Asteraceae > Arctium > Arctium minus. The sequence continues at coordinate 11,408,146 of OX941097.1, read as the reverse complement.
CATACCATTTGAGAAAAAATGTCAGACTTAAAGCCTGGTGAGAACATACAGTTTATGAAGCTCAAAGATAAAACATTTGCATCAAGATAGTATTTCCAAAGAGATTAAATTTACACATTAGGTCCTTGCCACAAACGGGCTTTTTCGTTATAAACATGCCATAAAAGGACCGAAACAAAACATTTTACCAAGGATTGTGGCGTAACACAAAGTTTGGCCAACAATCCGAGTTACGAGCTAAACCAATTGGAGTCCGCGGATACGAATCACAAAGTTCGTGCTACAATGTGAGATCAAGCCCCAAGCGCAAAACCAAGGTATACTCCTTCGCTAGGATCACTATGAACCATGGCTAGTATCCGGCCTCACATAACCGTACCAAGTTGCCCTCAAGAAACAAGTGATCCCTAGCTACAATTCTGGGGAATGTAACATCCCAACAATACAGTCTACTCAAAACCTAGGGATCCACTAGTAATGGTAAGGACTCGTCACAACAACGTATGTGACCAACCATAAATAAACATATGGTTACAAACACATTTTTATAAACAAAATGCTATTCCCAGTTCAACTTCTGGTAAGAATGAAAATCATTTAAAAGAAGTTCCTTTGAATATTTCTTTCGCATAAACGCACAGGTAAAACATCATTTTACTTTTAAAATAAGATAAGATCAAAAAGGTAACTTTTGATATGTATACAGTTTAAAATGATAGTAGGAACTCACCTCTGTTTCCTTCTTCTTAACAAGCGCTACCTATGATAACACCGAAAGAATCGGTAAGTCGAAATACAGATAAACCTCTCGTTACTTGAATAGGACTCAAAGACACAGAAGCTAACAACTTAACAGAACCTAAACCGGTCAAAGGACAACTTCGGTCTACAACAACACTGGTCGAACAACCTCCGGTCGAACGACCTCCGGTCGGGAACAACCCCCCGGTCGAACCATCTCCGGTCGAAGGGCACCGGTCGAAAGCATTCGTCCGGTCCTTCACTCATTCGGTCGAACGCTCATCGGGTCAAAGGACTACCGGTCGAACGACCATCGGTCCTTTGCTCATCCGATCGTCTTGTTCATCAAGAACAATACGATGCAGAACCCAGATTCAACCCAGATCCAAATGAGAAATACTCAGATCTCAAAATGGAACGGTTCAAAATCTTCACAACGAGATTCTACACGGCTAAAAGCATTCAGATCAAAGCATTAAGCTAGATTCGTACCTCGATTTGCCCGAAACGATCGACCCAAAACAAAGCTTCTCCTGCACTCTTCCTTTCTCTCTGACTTCTCAAAACCAAGAAACTGATATTTGTGATATAAATCAAAATATCTAATTTGATTTGTATTTATATAGCCCAAGTTACAGAATACCCCCTTGAACTTTGGGTAAAGGTCAACTTCTCACCCAATCCCAAAAATTCAGGGTGTTACATTACCCTTACCCTTCCCATCCTCCCCCCCTCTCTTCCCTCTTGTGCCTACCTAACCCCCTTCCCCCTCTCTTCCTTTCTCCTATTCTCTCTTCCCTTTTTTTTTCTTTTCCAAAAAATAAAATAAAATAAAAAATAAAAAAAAAAACAAAAAAACGAAAAAAAAAAAAAAAAAGAGCCCCCCGCCCCCCCAAAAAAAATAAAAAAAAGGGGCCACTGAATTTATGAGTTTCTTCGTGTCTTGTAATTTTTCTGAGTGTCAGTACCATTTTTTTTCTCTATGTGTTGGTGTCATCATCAAATAGGAGGAGAAAAATTGTTTGGTCTCTAATTGATTTGGTGATGACTCTTCGACCAACACTTAGAAAGTCATGAAGACCCTTTGAACAATGTCTCTCTCTACACCGATCGCCCTCTACTGTCAGGTATGTTCTCCTTCATAAACTCTCCCGATCTACAATGGGGTGATACTAAGGACACTCCGGTGTCCAAAGGTCCCTCAACTGTAGTGGACCCTTCTTCCCCCTACTTAGTGACGCCGACTAGCAATAAATCCTCAACTGCTACTGGCACCGCCGTACTTGCCCAAATGGCCATACCACCGAAAGAACCTTCGGCGGTTACCCAGGTCACACCCCATATCTCAAAGCGGCAACACTCTACCTCTTCCCCTCCATCTCCTCTCAAGAGGCTAAGGAAGATTTCAAGGGCCAAACCACAAACTCCACCCACCGATTCTCCACAATCGACAGGTGTTGAAATTTTCCCATCTGGGCCCGGGGACTCTGCTAAACCCAAAACCACCTCCTTTGTATCCTTACAAAATGATACAATTGTAAAACTGGGGACCCCTATTATTCCCTCATCAACCTTTTCCTTGGTTGATAAGGATGACTTGGACTCCTTCCCTATCCAAGGTGCCTCTTCTCCACCTCACAGCCTATCACCCAGGATTCTCAGTCCTGATGCTTCTGCACTATCCAAGGATGAATCTGTCCTTCCAGGAGCAGGTTCGGAGGATCCCGAAAATCTTCTGACTTCTTAGTTAAGAGGGAGTATGAGTTGAGGGGGAGCATCTTACCACTCAAGCTTAAACTCTGCTGAAACTAATTTTGCAATGGACTATGTGATCAAAGCCACCTGACATTAGTTGAGGGGGAGTATGAATTGAGGGGGAGCATCCAACCACTCAAATTCAAACAATCCCGGCTACTGTCTTCTTCTGTATCTTTGTATATATTTTTTTCTTTCTATTTTTTTCATTATATTCATTTATTCGTTTGTATAACTATACTTTTTTCTTTCACTATGTAAAAGTCAGATATACCCAAAAAAAAAAAAAGGTCTATGATAAAAGAACCCAAAAAGAGTAAAGATGGGTCAAAATGAATTTATTCAGTATACTCTTTGTTTTATTCTTTAGTATGGATGTCATCCTCAAATAGGGGGAGATTGTTGGGTCATCTGAAGATTTGAAGATGACCTCCTGATCTTCCATCTTATATCATCCTACTTAGAATATGTTTGAGGTTCTTTTAGCATCTTGGTTTCTATACAAATGTTCGGTGAAGTCGAAGATCAGCCGAAGAAGACAAAGAAGGAGAATATCTTTCAAAGCGGATTGAAGATAGACTCCTCAGCCTAAAGCCAAGTATGCCCACTTGATCAACACCATTGGCCAGGATGGTGCCGATCTCAGTCTTCAGGAGCCGAAGACCTCTTCGGCCGAAGACGTCTTCGGCCGAAGACATCTTTGGAAGCCGAATATTTCTCAATCTTCAGAAGCCGAAGACTTCTCAGTCTTAGGAGCCGAAGATCTCTCAGTCTTAAGAGCCGAAGACCTCTCAGTCTTCAGGAGCCCGAAGATCTCTTCGGCAACCAAAGACTTCTTAATCTTCAAGGCCTGAAGATTTCTCTCTTTACATTATATTTTTCTGACAAAGTATATTTGTGATATCTTGCATTGACGTGGACCTCATCTGAAGATCAGATAAAGTAAGCTTTGTCTCCTACGCTATTTTAAGGAAAGATCTCCACCATTCTCTGCAGGTCAACACTTCAAGCCAAAACACCTCAAGACAAAAGGTACATCCTGTACCATGCAGAAGACCTGTGTCCATCCCTTGCTCAACAGGTGTCTCATGCATTAAATGCATGAGGCACTATAAATATGATGGATGTTTCAACATGCAAGATCACCCAACTCTACTATCTTCAAGTTCTCTAAGTGCCTGGCAACTTTCTCTCTACGAAGTTCAATTGTTTTCTAAGTGTTTTACAATTGTTCTTTATTCTCTATGTGTAAGATTGTTTGAACATATCTCATATGTTCTCTTCCGCAACAATCAAAGTTTTCTATGTGTAATTCTTGATTTCAAATCAATAAGAATTAAATTAAGTGAAAAACTGTGTGTATTGTATTCAACCCCCCCTTCTACAATACTTCTTTTATTTACTTACTGCTATTTGGGACCAACATTGATAAACATCGAATAGAGGGTCAGACATAGCATTGAGGATGTGACCGCGACATATGAAATCGTCGTTCTCAAACTTGAGCCTTTCTCGTGCCGATGCAAGTGACTCGTCATCGTGTTGTTCCGGGTATGGTTTGGTGAGGACGTAGGAGACGTTTAGAGTGGCCAACAAGAATTGCATTTTCTTTTGCCACCTTTTGAAGCATCCACCGTCAAATCGTTCCAACTTGACGATGTCACAAGACATTTGTTGAAGATTCTTGGTTGCCATATTTCTTCGGAAATTGCTTTAAGATTGTTAGAGAGATCACTCGCCTTGAAAGCAACAAGTAGTAGAATTCCTTGTTATTCTATTTCTTTAGTTTTAGAACCCTAAAAACAACACGAGTGGTTCCTAATATCCCGATGCAGGTTCATGAGAGGGACGAGCTGGTTTGGTGGTTGAGTGAGGATGGTGTTTTCGGTCAAATGCTTGAGGATTTTGTTTGAAAATCACTTTTTGCAGATTCCAGAGAATACAGTTCACACCCAATGGTGCTCAATTGTTCCAAGGAAATTTGGCGTCTTAGATGGTGCGACTCCCGGTTCGAGCGATTCTTCATGACAAAGGCATTGATCTTGATTCCATTATTTGTCCGTGTTTTGAGGAAGAGATCGAATCTCTTGAGCATTGTTTCATCTAAGTGTACAAAGAGCTTTCAATTGTGGGAGAAAGTCTTCAAATGGTACTGGGGTTCGAGCATTTCGCCATCTATCTCTCTAGACGATCTTATTTCATGTAACGGACTCTATTGTCATTCAAAATCCAATTAAGATATATTGGAAAGCGGTGGTCTGGTGTACTCTTTACTCGATTTGGGTTCAACGGAACAATCGGACTTTTAAAGTTGTCGATAATCAACAAATCGATAGCTTTTTTTCAACTTCAACTTCTCTCGTTCAATTGGGTCTCCAAGCGCACAAAAGTTTTTGAACTCTCTTGGTCGCATTGGTGCGGGGTCCAAGGTTTTGACGGTTAACTCCAACTCCTATTCCTCTTTGTTGTTCGGGTCTCGGCTTCACTTTAGTCTGGAGTGCTTTATTTTATTTTTAGTGTTGGTTTCTTTTGGTCGTGTTCTTAGTTAGTTTTTCTTGTTCTTTAGGCTCGTTGCACTTCCTTGTGCAATTTCTTTTTGTGTAAAATCCCTTGTAATTTTTGGTTGTTTTAATAAAGTTGGTTGTGGGCCTTTAAAAAAAATATACTAAAAAAGTCGAAGTTTTTTATTATTATTTTTGGTCCCAAATATTGGATTTACCCTCGGTACATATCACATATCTTGCCTCAAAATTTATAGTGAAAGACAAATTTGGTTGTTCGAAAGTAAAATTTCTCTCTAGCTTTACGTACACATCTACTTTTGCATGGAATAACAATCATTTCTTTCCTCTTTTTCATGCAAATTTTGGGGACATAAATTGGAAAAAGTTTGAAAATATTGCTGCTGAAAAAAGGCATAAATTACGCCAACCATAACAATAAATCAATCAATCGTTTATAGAAAAAAACTGATTCATTCGCATACCAATCATACAACAAACAACACTTTCACGATCTATTTCAGCAGCAGATCCATGATTTTTGCTTAACATATACACTGTTAAAATGGATTAAAGGCTTGCAAAATAGGATTGAACGGGTGCACAGGATCTTGATTGGGACTTCATATCTCCCTTGATCTTGCCACTGTCAAAAAAAAAAAGAACATGTGAAAATTGTTTTATTTAAGGAAAAAATGTCTCCTTTTTTAATGAGCTAATTTTCTATATTCTTAGGCAATATGAACCTATGTAGCACCTCTTGATATTCTGAAACAATTTGGCATTGTTTGGTAAAAAAAAAGCTAGCTTATAAGCTAGTTTTTTTTTTGTACATGTTTGGATGACCATAATACATCAGTTAGACTTTGACCCTTTCCATTTAATATGTGTTGAGCCCCTCCATTCTTTTCTTAATGGCTATTTGAAACTTATCTAATAGTGTTTCATGTATCCTCACAATGAAAACTGGTCGTATTTACTTAAAACAAGAAATTATTCGGCAAAATTTATGTTGGTCATTTTAGTGAACTAATCGGTTCATTTTATGTAATTGGATTCACAATAGAATATGTGAGATTTTTTTAATTAAATATAATATGGGTTAGGAGGTGTGGCTCGTTTAAGCTAACTAGAAGTCATAATAGTTGGATAGCACCATGTGGCAGGGGTCCCGGGGGGGTGGGTTTTTTTTTTTTTTTGGAAAGGGTATCCTGGGCCTATGGTCCAGACTAATCCCTGGCAATTAGGGCCTTTGGCCCAGCTACTAAAGCGTACAACCCTGAGTTTATCCTCAGTGGCCACAAGTGCTGCTAGTGGGGCTCGAACCCGGGTTGAACGCTATAAACTCCCCAAGCCTTTACCACCACACCACAGTCCTTGTGGTAAGGGGTGGGGGGTTGAGGATGCCTCCTTGCGGGGTCCTAGGGGCAGTGCCCAAAAACAAATATAAAATTTATGAGAGCATACACCAAAGGTTTTAGTGTGAGATGGTTAACGGTGGATATTTATCGGTGTTTGCAAACACCGATGAATGATACATTAAATGGGTAGTAGCTGCTGAAAATCAGCTAGTGAAACTATATACTAATGTGTTATTAGATAGTCATTAGTTGATGGGAACCCACTAAGTTAATGGGCACCATCATCAACTGATAATGGTCATCAGTTGATTAATTTTGTATTCTTAACCGCTAACTACTTATTTCCAATAATATTTCCATTTAACAGGTAGTTATTCTCAGCATTAATATATGATCGGTTATGATTCTATAGATTTAAAAGGTATTGATTTTTGCCGAAATCATTATGCAGATTTGAGACTATTCTCAAGTTAATTTTATGATACCCTGGTAGAATTAGGTCGAAATATAATTTAATTTAAGCAAACCACTACAATTTTGAAGGGTTTTACTGACGGACTGATCTGTCGATGAAAGTCCGTTGGGTAAACTTTCGTGGGCGAACAGATTACCAACGACTATCACCTATGGATCATCGACGTTTACAATCACCGACGGTTCACCGGCAACGTTTATTCATCGATGACGTATGTCGCTGATGGTAGATTTCACCGATGAATTACCAAGGAATCCTGTCACTGACAGATTTCCGAGGGACTTTTACCGACGTGTCCACCGACATATCGGCGACGGATTGACAAATTTAATACAAAAATGAAATTTAAGTTGTTTTTTTTAACAGCAACGAAATATTATTAGAAACCATCAAGACGCAAGAGCAAACAATTACATACAGGAATTAGCCATGAGAGGGTTATGAAGCTAACCCACCCAATCAATTTTGAACTTGCTACTCCTATTAGAAACCCAAAAATAAGCCCGAGTCATAACCATGTCAAAGATATCCGCCTTCTTCAGTTTGGTCTCACAAAAAATGGTCACCTTCCGGAACGACCATATGTACCAAAGCATAGTGAGAATAACAACCTCAAAACACATCTTCTCCCCACTCTTCAATCGACGGATATCCATTGGAGATTGTTTGAGATAGATAGAAATATGCTCGCCAAAATTTTATTTCCCTTGGTAATCCATAGTGAACTTTCACGTGATCTCAGATTTTATCTAGACACTTGTTACTCTCTATTATCGATTTCCTCCAACAATTAGTAAATGTTAAAGGACAATGAATATAGAGAGAACCGAAAAAATGTAAATTCTCATTATCCGTAAGGCCTTTAAATAAGGGCTATTACATAGAGATAATGATAAGTATGAAAGAAGATTTATTCCATAATAACTCTAAACGTTTATATATCTTTATAAATTGTCATATCCTTTTGATGATGACACACTTATCCTACAACAATATATTAAATCAAATGATTCCAATATATTCTAATCATAAATAGTGTTCTGATAAGCCCAAAACAAGAAGATATATATATATATATATATATATATATATATATATATATATATATATGGGCCAAGTGAGAGGATGGTCAAAGGTAGAAAGTTAAAAGACCCACACGAGGAATGGTGATTGAAGCATATTTACTTTAATAGAATGATTATATGAATATGTAATGATGTTGTTTATGAAAAAAAAGCCCACATAATCCCTTTATTTTTCAAAACCATCATTACCTTACACCATTATTTTGCATTCAAATCTTAAAAGCCAAAACCACCACCTAAAACTCCACATTTTCACACCCACCCAATCCAACTTCAATTTTCTTCCCCCAATAAGTTTATAAATTAATTAATGAATCAAAAAACAGAAACTACTTAAAAGATATATGAAATCCTATTAGATTATTTTCTTAGGTATGAAAGGTGCATCCACTAAAACTTTGAGAGGTGCTTCGAAATATTAAAAAATATAAGGAAAAAAAACCGAAAAAATACCTTGAAATCAACCAAAATACAGAAAAAGTCTCTCGAAATGAACCAAAAGAACCGAAAAAGTTCTTCGAAATCGACCAAAAAAGCTTTAAAAAGTACCTTGAAACGGTGGAATACAGCTAAAAACATATCGGACGAGGTGTTTAGTCGATGTAGAAATCCAATAAAGCTGATAAATAAGGAAACCAAATGAAAGTATCTTGATTTTCTATTTCTTTCTATAAAAAAAATTAGATATTATTGTTTGGATTAAAATATTTCTTATGGAGGTAATGATGAAATTAAGCTTTATATGAATAGAAAATGATAGATATTGCATGGTGACATGCAGTTTGAAATAAAAAACAGTGATAGGTCAAAAGAACAACAAACACAATCTTTTGCATAATTGGTAAGACTGAGCTGGGTTCAATTCTTGTACTTCAAATATGATCATTAGCATAAAATCTTATCATATATAATCACTGTAATAAAAATCAAGACGTCAAATATTTTTACTTCCTATTTGAAAAAAATTATAATAACTTGATAAAAAAGAGTAATGTGTCGTAACAAGTATTTTTAGGACAATTTTAAAAATAAAACTACTTATTGATCATTCTTCTCCTTCAAACCTTTTTCAGTGTGAGCAAAGAAACTCAATGCTATGAAGTCTTACGTAAAGAAATACAACTTGTCACTAAAAAAAAATCAAGTTTATAGGACGCAAATCGGGTTTATGTGTCATAATAGACAACTTTATATGACTTCAGTTTATACAACTTACCGATTGTGTTTCTATCTAAAAGTTTTATCATAAGTTTATAGAACGTTTTTAGACATTTTAACAAAAAAATTAGGACAATTTTATTATAAACTTATTACAACACTTTTGGATAGGACACACTCACACACAAAGTGTCCAATCCAATAAACTTAAATCCTATAAAATAGTTTAGAATGACACTAACAGTTTTTAATGTCCTATAACCCCTGATTTTATTATAGTGTGTTATAACATGGTTCATTTCTGAATCAAAAAGCAATCACCTTGGATTAATAAATAGGATTTTGGAGAGTTGGAAAATTTGGAACCTTTGTTAACATATAGTTTACAAGATCCCCAATACAGAACTGAATTTACTTACTTACCCCTTCCCAATTCAAATGAATCCATATTTCTTCAGAAAATACATATAGAAAATAGAGAAAAAAAGAAAAAGAAAAACAAAGAAAAAGACCCCACAAATTTTCTTTTTTCTAATTCCATTATCATGCATCTGTCCATGCAGCAAAAACTGGGATATGAGGCCTCAGTTGTGTTGTTCCTGTTGGAATCCATGTCCCTGCTGAACTAGAATTAGAATTTCCAAGAAACTTGGAAGCTGACGACGGTGGCGGCGGCGTTCCTAGAATCATCGGCAGATTGTTGTTGTTTCTTTCCGGGCTATCTTCTCGTGAGCTGCTCAAACTCGTCACCAGCGAAGACGCATTCGATAAATGTGTCCCGAGTTTAGAGGACTGATCATCTCCCTCCAGCCCAGTTCCATGAGTCCCATTCTGATCATATAGTGCCATTTTCCAGTCCAACATGTTGGCGGTGGCGGCAGCCGCCGTGGTGGTGACGGCGTTGGCGGTGGTGGTGGTGTTGGTGTTGGGTTGATCACCATTGTGAGTAATTTGGTCGGATAAGAGGTCGTTCGATGGTTCTACTTCTTTGGTTCGCCGAGCTAGCTCTCCGGCCAAAAGGGTATTACTCGCAATGATCTTTTCGACGTTATACCTTGATATGTCGAAATTCGTAACCGCGTTAATCCCACGGAATTTTATGGCTGCCACGTCATACGCTTCGGCTGCCTCCTCTTGAGTGCCTGACATTTCAAATTCAGGGTCAGTTGCATGAAACTCAACTAATCCCATGGGGCCTTGAAGATAACAGACAGGAACATCCCAGTAGCCCTGAAAATAACAGGCAGGAAAATCCTAATAGCACTAAAGATAACAGGCATGAAAATCTCAGTAGCCCCAAGAATCAAGGTCTAGCCTTTATTTATCAGTTGAAGATTAAAAGATTGTACAATTAGGTGGGTCCCACTTAAAATGGCTTTTGTGAAATTGTACCAAAAACTGAAAATGCAGCAAAGACATAAATGACATAAAAACATGCATTGGCCATTGGATGTAAGAGGGTCACAGAAGATGCTCTTGATAAAAAATCAGCCTTCTTTGTTGACAAAAACAGCTTTGATCATCAACTTAAAGGTCAAGATTTTCAGAGATTCTGAAGGGTGTTTTTAAAAGCATTCACATCTGTGTTTCTAACTGGTTTTTCTTTTGTAAAAAAAAAAAAAAAAAGTTAAATAAATAAAAAAGGTCCACTTTTTTCTTACTGTTTTGAAATCAAGAAATATTATTTGATCAAGAACACAAGTTTACTTACTGAATGTGCCAAGATAAAGATCCTTGTTCCCAGCCACACGCCCGATTCGGGCTTGCCAACGCCCGTGTTGATGGTGTCTGAAAGTTACAAATAAGAAAAGGGTTCATTTTTCTTGTTCAAATTAGTAACATATATATAATATACATACATATAAAGACCCTTTCTAGACCTTGTTACTCCTCTGTAAACTGAGGCTCCCCTAGAGAAACCACTGCTTCTCCTGAAAACACATAGATAAAAGTTGAAGTATTAGTTATGGTTATATAATATATTTATATAGAGAGAGAGAGTCGGGTTCAAACGAGAACAATACTTATTTAAAAGAACACGAGAACTAATAAAATCATTAGTGATTTTACATTAACACACGAAAAAAGGACATTGCCTTAGCGTGACTTTTTTGCACGTTAATGTAAAATCACTAATGATTTTGTTAATTCTCGTGTTCTTTTAAATAGTTATTGTTCTCATTTGATCCTCCCTCTATATATGTATATATAGGGTCAGATTTAGGGGAAAACCTAAAAAAACAGAAAAATGAGGAATACTTGTGTATACAAGTAATTTTTAGCATGCACGAGTGCACAAGGCACACGTTAAAAAATATCAAAACACAACTTAATTTCTTTGTATACACAATTGAATACCATCCATATCAAGGGCTATCAAAGTGTTCATCACTTTTCCATTTCTTTTAAGGTTTTCACTTGGACCTCCCTATATATATATATGTATGTGTATATATATATATATATGTGTGTAGGGGAAAACGAGAAGCTAAACATTTTGCGAGAAGGCGAGAAGTGTTTAATCATATATGATACACAAGCTTAATCATATATGATTAAACACATGTTATATTGACAATACATAGACGTTTAATCATACATGATTAAACACACTTACAAGCCGTGTAATTATATATGATTAAACACTTCTCGCCTTTTCGCAAAATGTTTAACTTCTCGCATGATCCTCCCTCTATATGTATATGTATATGTATATATATATATATGTATGTATGAAGATACTGTATGGTTTAAAAGAGGGGGGTTTAAAGAGTTGCCTTCTCAAGTGAGCTACATATTCCTGTCTGGACATGTTCTTCATTTCTACAACTTCTTGTTCATAGTTTTCCAACTGAGAAAGATATAATTAGATGTTAAATTCTAACTGTTCCTAGAAAAACCGATAAGATTTAACGAACGAAAACGTAAAGCTACCGGAAAATTGATGTGAGTTGCAGGTCCCCAATACTTAAGTGCTGCTAAATCATAAGCTCTAGCAGCTTTCTCTTCCATATCATAACCACCTAAAAAAATCAATAATAAAGTACTCATTTTTCTATCACATTTACATCAAAACTATAAAAAATAAATAAAAAATCAAACAAAAACATGAAATAGAGACTTACCCAGATAAACTGAACCCAAGATTTGAATCCAGAATGCAAGAAAACAAGAAAAATTGGTAAGAAATTTTGTAGTAATTATTAGTCAACACAAGCATAAAAAAGGTGACAAAGTGTAAAAAAAGTCAACATGGATTCATTATAGTGTTTTTTTTTGTGTTTTGATTTTCTAACCTTGTCTTCCCTTCCTGCTTTGGCCTTCTTTTTTGCAACTATTGTCCCACAAATGAGCTTCATATCTACCAGTCCATCTATGCCTGATAAAGAAACACATTCAGTAAACACCCAATAAACAAAACAAGAAATTTTTTACTTACAAAAAAAAAATATATAGAAATTTTATATTTAAAAAAAAGATCAAGAAATGAACCTTGTGACACCTCTATACTGAGAAGTTCTTTGACCAAATGTATCTAAAGACTTCCTATGAACAATCTGCTTTTGTTGTTCCACTTTCTCACACCCTCTTTTCTTGGAATCCAAAACCACACAATCATTGACATTAGCAGGAGGTATGATTTGTTGTTGTTGTTGTGATTGTGAACACCCAAAACTCATTGACAAACTAAGTGACTGTAAATCACCATAACCATGATCACCAACACCAGAATGATAGTTTCTTGAAATCCAATTCTTCATACCAGTGATGTCATCATCTTCTCCAATACTTGGTAGATGAAGATGGTTGTGACAACTATCATGACCAATATTCTGGGCTTCTTTGACTTCTTGTTGTTGTTGTTGTACAGTTTGGTACAAAGTTCTGAAACTAGAGTAATCTTGGTAGTGTTGTTGGGGTTGAATAATCTGATGTTGTTGATGCCTATGGTTGTGTTGTAGAGTCTCATGATCAGGGTTTTGATTGTAGTACATTGTACTATTACTACTATCTAAACCAAGACCCATTGTAGCTACACCTCCTCTGTCAAAGTCAGGGGTCCCCATTGTTACACCACCAAAAAAATTCTCAAGTTTTGGTGGAGTTGAGCTCACCATTCCTAAAACACCAACACACATATTCTTAAAAAAAAAAAAACTTTTTAAGCATAAAAAGGAAACATATTTTCATACAAAACAGAAACAAAAAAAAAAACAAGAAACAAGAATCAAGGATCAAGAAACAAACCTTGTGATTGTGATCTTGTTATGGCTTCCATTAAGCAAAGTGAACCATCTGACTTGAGGGGCATAATAGGGAAAGAAGAGTAAAGCCCACTTCCATTTTCACCTTCAACTCCAGAAGAGTAAAGATTTGGGTAGTTGAAATGAGATGGAAGATTGAAAAAAGTTGTGGGATTTGAAGAAGAAGAAGGGTGTGTAGCATCTGAAGGAGGAGAACCTTCCATTGTTGAAGTTGTGGAACTAGTGTTCATGTGAGGAGAAAGAGAGAAACCCAACCAGTTGTTGTTGTTGTTTTTGTTGTTGTCATTGTTGCCATTGCCATTGTTGTTGATTATAGACTTCATTTTTTTTTTCTTTTTTATGAATCTAACTCACTTTCGCACTTGGAATAAAGAAAAAGGGGATTATTAATCCAAAGCAAGTTTTGATTTTTTTTTTTTTTGGTCTCTTGATGCAAAGCTCACTCAATCATTGGGTTGCTAGAAAAACTAATTATCATACTTTGCTTTCCCTCCATTTTTGAAACTAAAAACTAAGGAGAAAGAAAGAAAGAAGCCAAGAGTGTTTTTTTTTGTTGTTGTTGTTGTTTCCTAGTTGCAAGACTTAATAGAAAAACATAATCTAGAAGTATATATTTATAAAAGAAATCAAAAGTAAGCAAAACACAAACTCACTAGATGAAATTTGTTTAAAATGAAAATTAATTAAACAACATATGTTTAATCTTTATCAAATTCCCTTTGGACCCTTCTGGCCTTCACTCTGAAAAGATTTCTAAAGGAGAACAAAGCAAGTTTCTTTAAACTTATACAAAAAGAATGAGTTTACAGCAAACAATGCTGGCATCCTTCCTGCATATCATTGGGATCCGTGTGAGAAAGACCACCTCTTTTGCTTTTCTTTTTTATCTTTTGCTTTATGTGATACATGGATATATAGATATAGATATGATATATATATATATATATATATATATAATATGATTTGCATTTATGTGCAATTTCTGGTATATTCTTTAAACTCTTTACTTCAACCCCATCCTTGTTAAACATAATCCGTATGTACTAAAAGTATCATAAAAAGTTCCAAGATCTTATTCTGTGGTCACCAAGAAATGACTATGGATTCTATTTATTTAAAAGAAACAAAAAAGAATCTAAATAAAAAAGGGATTTTGCTTAATATTATCCCTCATTAAGCACAAGTGTTATATAGTTTGTTTTTATTTTAAATCCCAAGGCATATCAGTCTATCACATTTATGCTTTCTTGCACAGAAAGATCAGAAAATCTTGATTAGGGTTTACAAAGTATTAATATTGTAGAGTTATGTTTGTGTGTATAATGGGACAAGAATAGCATCTATCAAGATTTGACTTAGATATTTAAAGGATGAAACTTGCACCCTTACCTTACCATTTCTTTTTCACATGAACAAGTTATAGGTTTTGGGGAAATTGTTCAAAATAAGCACTTTATATCTGGATAGGAATAGTCAAGATTTCATAAGTAACACTTTAATAACTTGTAATATCCATTTTTTATAAATATAATATTCATAAAGTAGCAATTTTATAAATTTCTATATTGCTACGTCTGTTAAGTGTTACTTACCCAACTTTCTAAAGTAACAATTACACAACTTGATAAAGTGCTATTTACTAAAGTTGTTACGGTGCTACTTACCCAACTTGCTAAATTGTTACTTGTGTCATGTTAGTAAATCGTAAGTATTGCTTTAACAACTTGCTAGAAGGTTACTTTATGAATATTAAATTGATAAAAATTAAATTTCATAAGTTATTAAAGTGTTACTATGAAATCTTAGCTATTTTGATCGATTGAAAGATAAAAAATAGCTATAAAAAATAAATAATAACTATTTTAGACAAGTTTCCTAGATTTTGACCCTTAACCCCACTCTTTCTGTCCATCTCTTCTTCATTAATTACACCCATGTTTTCTTTCTCTAATACTCACACTTTCCTTTAAGGATATTTGTAGTTTATGTTAAATGGTGATTTCTTGAGTTTGAAACCTTCCAAAAGATATCCAAAAAGAAGGCAATGAAAATTATGAAAGAGGGTCTGTTTCAAACTGCAAGAGAGAGAGAGAGAAGCTAAGATAGATTTTCTTCACAAGAGGCAAAAAGACAAAACAGTCCAGTTGTTCAGTTTCACAAACAGTAGACCACAATATGTGTATAGGTTTTGATATTTGTGGTTTTGGAGTGTTTACAATTGTCAATGTCTATATGGGTCTATACATATACACACTACTAATATGTATATATATATATATATATACCATCTACTGCTTACTGGTTATATATACAGCAGCAGTAGCAGCAGCTGCATAATAATAAAAATAATAGGGGTATCTTTTTTGCTATATAGCTAAGGAGCTATGGTATGTGGGCAATAGGGTTTTCATAGCTGGTGATCTGATGAGAAGTGCCTTGACAATGAGCTAAACGACGCCGTTTCAGAGGTTGCCAGGAAAACATACATACTGGAAGAGGGTAAAGTTAATTAATTTGCTCCATCCTTTTGGACTCTGGTTAAACAACGATATATGTTTCTGACTGACAAATCAACACAATATTGCAGTCCCATACCCTACCCCCTTCTCTCATTTTTAACTTACATATATGTATAGTAAGAGGTTCAAGGAAAAACATCAAAAAAAAAAAAAAAATTGAGAAACACTCTGATAGTATTTGAAGAAACACCCTGAAACGTCCAGATGAAGGGCTACCAGAGTGTTCCTCATTTTTTCAAGATCTTTCCCTAAATATATATACACACATGTGCGTACAAGTAATTAAGGTTGTTTTTATGTACATGTTTATAATGCACATGTGGATATTACAAATTACTTGTATATACATGTACATACCGTTCAGATTAACAGTTACCAGGATGTTCCTCAGTTTTTCATATTCTTTTTATTGGTTTTCCCCCGAACCTAACCATATATATATATATATATATATATATATATATATATTCTTTTATAGTTTATAAAATATTATTAAAGAAATGGAATTTTTATGTTTTGTTTTCCTTTTACTTGTGGGTAAGTAGCAAAAATGGGAAAATAATCAAGATTAGGGTTGCATGAATTTTTCTGCATGACAAAGTTGTCAATGGAGACAGATTTTCCGGTAGGAATAATTTGGTGTTTTTGGAAAAGGTGAGAGGAGATATGGGAGAAAAGAAAAAGAAAACTGTGTACTGTGTGTGAAGGATGGTGGGGGAAGAAATCAAATTCTTTTTTTTGATTGTAGTAATGATGAGACTAAATCCACCCCACCATAATTCAGACCCCATTTTGTAATTTTCTCTAAAATGGTTAACATCCACAATTAATACAGGTATATGTTTCTTTGCTAGGGTTATCATCATAGATAACCACATCATTAAGAAAAAAACATTTACTTTATAGTTACCTTACTAAGTTTTTTAAGAAGATAGATAAAAGAAATCGCAAGTCAACGTTACAAGACATTATTTTTCGCGGATGTTGCGGAATGGGCTTGTGGTTTCTCAACCTACGACTCTGGCAGGGGAGGATGTATTTGCTAGTTAGGGGGAGGGGGAGGGGGGGGGGGATGGCCCCCATTAATTAAAAAGGAAAAAAAATGAAAATTTTACGGTAAAAACTTGGATTTTTTTAGTTTTCAACCTTAATGTCCTCCAGTAATTTTTCGTCCGGGACCCCATCAACCAAAAAAGTGTCTCGAAGTCAACCAAAATTAACTCTTGAAATCGATTAAAAAAATCAAAAAAGTCCTTCAAAATCGACAAAAAAAATATTAAAAATCCCTTAAAATCAACCAAAAAAACTTTAAAAAGCCCTCGAAAGTCGAAACGTTAGATTTAGACTAAAAATACACTGGGCAACTTTACGGGCATTTAAGCTACCTTAAAGGTGCCCCCACCAGGAAAAAATTCTGGATCTGTCATTAGACGCAAAGAACTATGATGTCGCCACTTTCGATTTTTTAATGGTTTTTACAATGGGCCCACCTTTTCAATGGATGCATAAGATTGTCAGAAACTGCAAGAAAAAGTGTCTCACGACATTGAGTTACAGTTTCTTTGCTATTTTGTATGAAAAAATTGTAAAATGACTATAAAGTAAATCTTTTTTCATGATATATATGGTCATTTAAGACGATAACCCTTTTTGGCTACCATAAAACAGTTAAAGATAAAAATCAAGATTCATTTTTTCACACAATGATAAACAAGTTCTCCCCTCCTAATTCCTTCATTTTCACCTACCTTTTAAATCAAAGAGAAAGAAACCCTTCAAATCTCATTCCTTTGTCTGCTTTAAATGGGTCATTTCATTCCCACCCTTTTCAATTATTGAACCCCTCTTTGGTTCTTTTCACCATATGCCTCCTAATTCATGTTTAAGTCTTTAAACCCCCCCCCCCCCCCCCCCCCCCCCCCCCCCTAAAATAGGATCAATTAATGAACAATAATATAAAAACAACTATGACCATTTTCACCAGGGGGAGGATGGTTTATTTGACCTTTGTCTACTGCAAAAATGTGAAAATTTTGCAGAAGGGGGGGTGGGGGGGTAAGACTCTAAGGTGTCGTTTGTTTTTTAAGAGGTCTAAAGTCTGAAGTCTTATTTTAGTTATGATTAATAAGATGTGATATGTAAAAATGTCTAAATGATTTAGACTTAAGAGTCATTAAGAGGTTTTTTAGAAAAAACAAACAACCCCTAACATACTCAACTACCATACTTATGTTTTGTGTCTCCTAACTTTTGATTCAAAGTACAAAACCTTATTAATAGTGCATCTGGCTTGCCATGCCTTAGGTACATTGAGCACTAAAGGTGTTGAGAAGAAGGTACAGTGCCCTAGAGAGGGGACGTTCCTATCTTTTTTGAGGTCCTAGTATACCTAAAACTTTTGATTAAACTATAAAATAAGATAACAAAGATACATATATACAAATTACATAGATGATGATAAGACGTGTTCCTTTTGTTTTCTGATAGAAATTAGAGTAACACTAAGGGAGGGCTATATTTTTTGCATTCTTTGATTAAAAGCCTAAAAATGTAAAAGTAGGCCCCAAATTTTTGGGGAACTCTGTTCAAAATCACACATTTAGCATGCTAAAAAACGGCTCTGGTCTTTAAAGACCAGAAAGAAAAAAAAATGACTTAATATCACTCATAAATATTATAGGAACATCCATATAACAAGAAAGAAACATAAGTAGAGATCTTAATGAACATTTAAACTTCCCCAAAATCCCATTTAAACCGTTTTTGTGACGAAAAGATCTCTAACCCAGACACACATATTTAACCTTTGCTTGATATCGCTCGTAAAGATTATAAAACACCCATAAAACTAGAAAGAAACATAAGCAGAAATCTAACGAACGTTTAATTAAACTTCACCGAAATCACTCTCTTGTTTAGATTGAACGGTTTTGTGACGAAAAGATCTCTAACTGAAAGTAGGGAGACAGAAAGATAAGAACTTTACTTAATATCACTCATAAAGATTATAGAAACACCCATAAAACAAGAAAGAAACATAAGCAAGAAATCTAATGAACATTTGAACTTCCCAGAAATCACACTTTCTTGACTAGATTAAACCATTTTGTGATGAAAAAATATCTAACCCAAAGTGGGGAGACAGAAAGATAAGAACTTTACTTAATATCACTCATTAAAAAACAAGAAAAAAACATAAGCAGAGATCTAATGAACATTTAAACCACCCAGAAATCACACTTTCTTGTCTAGATTGAACTGTTTCGTGACGAAAACATCTCTAACCCAAATTGGGGAGACAGAAAGATAAGAACTTTACTTAATATCATTCATAAAGATTATAAAAACACCCATAAAAAACAAGAAAGAAACATAAGCAGCGATCTAATAACTTTCCAGAAATCACACTTTCTTGTCTAGATTGAACCGTTTCGTGAAAAAAAGATCTCTAACCCAAAGCGGGGAGACGGAAAGAAAGGCGAATAGAGTGGTCATATGACCAAACACTATTTGCTTAGGTGGGTTCAAGCTCAAAACTTTCTTTGCTATATGTCGTGCGAATAATGTCGCATCCGTGGATTTACCAACTTGTGAAGCCCTAGCGCGCTCGGCTATTTCTTCGCTAAAATCTTTATAAAGTTTCCAATCGTAATTCGACAATCTCCCCGTGTTGTGGCTCCCTAAGTTTGATCTTATAGCCCCTGGAATCACTAAAACCACATTAATACCAAATGGCTTTAGTTCCAATCGAAGAGTGTGGCTGATCGCGTGAACCGCAGCTTTGCTAGAACAATACGACCCTGCCCAAGGGGTAGGAGCTTTTCCGACAACGCTGCCTACGTTAACTATGATCCCGCTTTTTCGGGCAGCCATTGAAGGCACAACTTGTTGCACCATCCTAAGTTGTCCTAAAGTGTTGATTTCATAAGCCCTTTTTATCTCGTCTAGCGGGAGCTCGGCGAGTGGGCCCGTGCTTCCGATTCCGGCGTTATTGATCAACACGTCTATCTGTCCATGCTTCAAGATTATAGCATTCACGGCCGATGAAACACTTTTATCCGATAAAACATCAAGTTCTAATGTTTCTATTTGTTGTTCTTGTAGCTCGGATAAGTCATCCATCCTTTGAGCGATATCGGAAGCAATCACGCGGCATTTTTGCTCGGCAAACGCCTTGCAGTATTCGTAGCCGATCCCACCTTTAGCACAACCGGTTATTAGGACAATTTTCTGGTCACTCATTTCTTGTCTCATAGATCCGAATAAAGAATCCAAATAGATTTTAAACGAGACAAAGGGGTTAAAGAAGTCTCAATAAAAAAAAATATCTTTCAAGTTAATCTCTTTGGTGATTCAATGTTTTAAAAAATTAATAATAATCGACTTAGAGCATTTTCAATCGACCGCTAAATAGCTAAATTGTCGGCCAAAAACGTTATAACCGGCCTCTAAGATGTAAATGCCGGCCTAATTTTTGACATATGCAAATCTTGGAAGCCCACTATTATTTAATACTAGGCAAATACCCGCGCACGATGTGGCGCGAAAAATCGTGAAATCGAAGGAACAATTGACAAAGGTATGTATTCGCTCGCGAAACATCCCGAAATCAAAATGACAACAACGTTTCATTTTAAGTTTGTATTTCTTCGTCCTTATCTCGCTGCATTGCGCGAGTACGCTTCTAGTAATGGTATAATTTGTAAAAAAGAAACGTATTTTTTCATTCCATTTTGTTTATATACGATTATTTGTGTTTACATAAAAATGAAAAGGCAAGGTATATAAATTAAATTAAATAACTAATTGTAAAAGTGATAAATGTAATATTGAATCTTGAAAATAACCGTTTTACAATTTTAATATAATAGTATAGATATAGATATAGAAAGTATATACATAATGTCACACATTTATGGTAGACATAAAAGTATTCAATAATTAGTTTATATTAAAATTATTGACGGAAAAATTATAATAATATAATTTATAATAATAATAATGAAACGTATTTTTAATATATTTTAGTTGTCTACGATTATGTATTTTTAATATGCTAACGCTGAAAAAAAATAAAACGTATGGATAGAAAACAAATTAATTCGTAGATGTTCATTATATTTTATAGTACGGTTAAATTAAAAGAATATTCAATATTGGGCTCGTTTTGAAGGTATTGACGAGACGATTATAATAGTATAATTTGTAAAAAAATAAACGTATTTTTCATTGCATTTTTGTTCATATACGATTATTTGTGTTAACATGATAAGGGTGTAAAATGAAAAATGAAAAAAAACAAAGGATATAAATTAAATAATTAATTATAAGGGTGGTAAATGTAACATTGAATTTTAAAAATAACCATGTTATAGTACGATTAAATTAAAATAATATTTAATATTGAACTCGTTTTGAAGGTATTGACGAGACGATTATAATGATATAATTTGTAAAAAAAGAAACGTATTTTTTCATTGCATTTTTGTTCATATACGATTATTTGTGTTAATATGATAATGGTGTAGAATGAAAAATGAAAAAGTAAATTAAATAAGTAATTATAAGAGTGGTAAATGTTATTGCAATAACTGTTTTAGAATTTTTAGGGATATAAAGTAAATTAAATAAGTAATTGTAAGGGTGGTAAATGTAACATTTAAGGGTGATAAATGTTATTGTATAAAAGCTTGTATAATAACCGTTTTAAAATTTTTATATAAAACAATTTAATTCGTAGATATTTAATAGTACGGTTAAATTAAAAAATATTCAATATTGGGCTCGTTTTGAAGGTATTGACGAGACGATTACAATTATATAATTTGTAAAAAAAGAAACGTATTTTTTCATTGCATTATTGTTTATATACGATTATTTGTGTTAAAATGATAAATGTGTAAAATGAAACATGAAAAAACAAGGGATATAACGTAAATTAAATAATTAATTGTAAGGGTGGTAAATATAAAATTTAATTTTAATAGGTTTCCAAAAACCGTTTTCCAATAACTACTTTTTTTCAATAACCGTTTAAGAATTTTAATATATAGTATAGATAATATATTAATTTAATATGAAATTCATTAATAAATATGAGTTATTTTAAATTATAATTATTTAGTTTTTTATATTAATTATATAAATTATTGTTTAATATATGTTATATATTTAAAATGCATATTGAAATTATTTTTTTATTTTAATTACTCTTTATTTAATAAATTTCTTGCTTAATATAAAAAGATCAAGGATAATAATTCTCATTTTGAACATCGAAATGGATTAATTGATCATTTGTGGGACAAGTATACTAACTCGGAAAATTAGTATTATTTAATTATGTTATTAATTTGTGTTATTTGAATTAATGTAATTTTTTTTCTAATGTAAAATTTATTAATTAAAATTTGTCGTTTTATTTTATCAAATCTTTAAATAGCCTATGGCATGTAACTCAGTTGTCAGTTGGTAATGGGTGGGGGCATGTTTGTCCAAATAGTGAATGGTCTCGGATTCGAGCCCGAGGCACCCCATAGCCACAACCGTTGAGTGAGTCAGGTATGCCCCCCACATAATGGAATTGGCAGCCGATGTGGGCCGGTTGAGGTTGCTGGTTTTCAACCTTTTGTCCAAATCTTTGTTAAATAAATTAATTACTAATTATTTATTATTATAATACGTATTTACAAGTTATAATTGTTGTTATTTAAAATAGTTTATTAGTAAATAATATATGTTATTTTAATATAGGATCCACAATTTTTTTTTTTTTATAATGTGGTTGAAGTTGAGTTTTTTTTTTTAAATGTTAATGGATCCACCAGATTTGATGTTTTTGATGTTCTGATTCGTGCTAAGGTTGGAGATGGTTTTGGCTATGTTATCAGCTAGTTTTTTAAAACGCTACTATGAGTAGCTTTTCAATAAGCTAACTTATAAACTAGCTTATGGTCATCCAAACATGTACCACAAAAAACTAGCTTATAAGCTAATTTTTTTTTTTGTTGCCAAACAATGCCTTTATATGGGAAGTCCTCAGGTAATGTTTAGTAATTTAAGGTTAGAATTTAAGAATATGCTTTGATTAGTTCAAGATTGCAGGCCCTTTGATTAGTTAAAAGATTGCAGGCCTGAACCAGATTAAAAGAAGGTGAAAACTTTATTAATAATACCTGCAAATGTTAAAGTTAAAAGCTCAATTGGATCATGTGAGACTCTTTTTTTAGATCCGCAAGATCCAAAAAAAAAAAATTCTAAATCTTTACTGCAGAACACTGTGAAGGTACAAAAAAAAACATCGAACCTTGACAACAAAAACACTAAGAAGGTTAAGTGTTTTTGCTGTGAAGCTTCATAATTGGTCTCATGAGTTTCACGAAAACAGGACAACCCAACCCTAAGAGTTGTTGGTACTATGAATGTGTTGGGAAATAATTAAAGGAGTGATTGAGAATAATTGAATTGGTGAGTCCAAGTGTGTGTAAATTCAGGTGGGATTTAGGGAACACTAAAATCCAAAGAAAATCTAATGGAAACATGAAAGATTACAAGAAACCCAGAAAACCAATGGACAAACAGATGTGTTAAAGAACATAGATAGCAACCCAACTGAGAATGACTACAGAAACTTAATGGATGACTCCAAAACCCCTTCCAATCTCCCTTTCAATTAAATCTTCTAGAGAGAGAGTGAAAGATATAATATATATACATATATACATAGGGTCAGGTTCGGGGGAAACCGTAAAAAAATAAAAAACTGAATAACATCCTAGATGTGGTTCATCTGGACGGTATGCATATGTGCATACAAGTAGTTTGTAACATGTATACAAACCAAAAAACAACTTAATTTACTTGTATGCACATGTACATACTGTCTAAACGAACGACTATCAAGGTGTTCGTTAATTTTTCATTTGTTTACGGTTTTCTTCTGAACCTCCCCTAAATATATATATATATATATATATATATATATATATATATATATATATATATATATATATATATATTGAGAGAGGGAAAGAGACTTATCCTCACCATTAAAGTGGTTCTCATTTAAGTCTCTGTTAAGCTAATTCTGCAACTCTCTCATGGCAGGAGATGGACAGAGAGAATCTTAAAGTGAGTATGACATCACTCACATGTCTTTAAAGGATATATATGACATTTCACACACACAGTAAGAAGGAAGAGAGAACATAACTTTACTAAATATGTTTTACTTTAATTAGCAAACAAGACCCCACAATATATATCTTTTAACACCAACAAAGAAAAACTCCAAGAAACTACAATCAAAGCATGCATCTTTACTACCCCCTATATATATAAACTTTTGAATAATTTCTAAGATAAAGAATCTTGTAAATCTAGACCGTTAGATACTAGATGGTAAATATAATAGGACACAAAAACAAGGGCACCCCTAAAGTACCCAAAATCCTAGGACCCCCCAACCCCTAGCTTTCTAGGGCCAGAAACAAAGGGTAAAAAAGTAAATTCAAGCATTGAATTCAATACCCATTATCTAAAAAGTGGTTGGTTGGTAGGGAATCCATTTCTAACCATTAAAAATATTCCAAGATACATGAAGGTGTCTTTCATGTTTGTGTATTGTTTTTGCCTTGGAAATATGGCTTCATTTTGCTTTTTTAGAGCAAAAAAGAAGGCCAAAATAAATGTTACTTTTATGTCGTTTTGTAAATGAAAGGTTGTTAAAGATATATTATTCCTAGAATGTAGTGGAAAACGATGGCAAATCGAGTGGAATTTAACGTGATTTGATCTAAACTTTTTTTTTGTGGGGTTGTGATTTAGAACTATTGTCACGGACGAAAATGATTATACGAAGATAGAATCTAGTAAATTCGAGAAGTTAAAGAAATGTCTCAAGATTAAAATAGAATGATGGTAATAAAATCCGGTTTTGGTGATGTAGAAAGGAAAATGGAAATGATAAACACATATAGATATCAAGTCGTACGGTTGAATATGATCTCTGATTTTAGTCACGAACTTTGTACATAAGATAATGTTGGGTTGGATGACAACGGGATCGACTTGCATCTGCCTCGCCTATAAAAGTAGGTAAATGTTATGCTTCTTGATGTGACATACAAAGAAGTGATAGTATTAGGCACAATAGAGCTATGTAATACAACATAAATAGCAAGACAAAAACCATAAATATTTTAAGAACCAGTATATGTGATGTATTGATGCGTATACACCATATAAATTTAAGTGAAAATATGCATCAATCCATAAATACTTGCATAAATAGTAGATATGCATTGATGAATATACTAAGTGACATAATACATATTTTGAAAGTGTATATGTGTCAATGCATATATATATATATATATATATATATATATATATATATATATATGCATCTACGGGTTTTCAAAATATTGTGGTTTTGAGTTGAATGGCTACATGTTACAAGAATTTTAACAAAATGTGTCATGAAAGCAGGCCAAAACTAAGGGATAAAGAAAAAAGCCCATATACCCTTTTTGGGTCAGGGCTTGTTTCTAAGAAAACATATCAAGATTCAAGAATAAAGAGGCCAACAATACTTAAAATAACTTTTGCATCTTAAGACTAGAAATGGTTACCACAAAAATAGTTAAAATTGGAGTTGAACCATATCACAAAATAACAAACTTTTCCCTAGGACAAAATAATCACCTATTTCATAAAAATCCTGAGCTAAACCCTTTTTTATAAAATGTACTTTTTGACGTATCTTATTCAATTTTGTGTGCCCGTTTTGCAAAAAAGGTGAGCAAAACCCTCAGGGCGTGTTTGGTTTGCGGGATCGAAATGGATTTGGATTTCAAATCCATTTCAATACTCCGTTTGGTTTGCATAAAATGATTTCGTTGACCGGATTTCAAATCCGTTGACCATTTTAAAATCCCTCATATGATGGATTTGGAAATTCTTGGCTTTGGGCCTGGATTTAAAATCCAAATCCGACGGATTTTAAAGCTTGATCCAGACCAATGTTTTAAAAACCGGTTTTTTTTATTGACCCGGTGTGGTAACCGGGTCACGGTTCAACCGGTTCAACCCGGTTTCAAGAATTTATTTGTATTTTTCATTTTCATGCATATATATATATATAACCAAAATATTGATGTCCACAAGTTAAAACATTAAAAAAAACACATAACAACAAGTTTTACATCAATCCAAAAACATTAAATAAACACACATAAGCATAAGTTTTTCATCAATTGAAATACATCCAAACGAAATATAACGATTAAACCTAATCATGGATCTTGAGACATTGGAGTGTTGGTTTTTAACGCTAATACGTATTGCCTATTGGACTATTCGTTTTTAACTTTTGTTACCGGGTCAACTGGTTCGTTATGACCGGTTTTTTAATAGAACCGGTCGGTTCAATCCGGGTCATAAAATGGCATAAATCCGGTCTCTTCACCGGTTCGAGCGACCGGGTCGACCCGGTTTTTAAAACATTGATCTAGACGTCAAATTGTATCGATCTAAATCTGACGTTTACCAATAAAAACAAATTATTATTAAAACAAAAAAATAATTAAAAAAAAAAACTCAATCTAAATCCTACAAACCAAACAAGACTTGTAAAGGAATGGATTTGAAATCTATTCCAAATCCTACAAACCAAACACATGAAGGGATTTCAAATCCCTCCAAATCCAAATCCCTCCTTGAAATCCAATCCATTTCATTCCAATCCCGCAAACCAAACGCGCCATCAATCTTTTAGGCCCATTTCACAAAAAAGAGGGTTTAGCTCACTTTATTTCCAAACGGGACCGTAAAATGAAATAAACTATGTCACAAAGTACATTTCACAAGAAAGTGGGTTTTTGCCGTTGCCTCTCTTTTGAATCTCACTATCTCTTTAATGCATCGTTTATATATCTTCTATTTGAAGTATATTTTACGAGAACGGATTGTTTTACAATGAAAGCAAATTGTTTAAAAATAACATTTTAAAAGGTCATGCTCCTGACTAAAAACTCATTTAACCAAAAGACACATATCATCCGTCAGGGTTTAACATCACTACAAGATTTATTCTAACCGAGAATTAAACAATTCGCAAACAAAATCATATAAATAACCTTTCAACTACACGATTACGAAAGTGAAAAATATTAACTTACCTTAAAGTTCGTCCAAGTATATCACCGATCAGTCGAACTTCAATTAACAAGACCGCATCCATCGACTCCCATCCGTTACAAACTCAAATCTTGATCAACAACCGCCGCACAACCGCCATCACCGCCACCACCATTACAATCCGAACTCGACCCTTCACCATTGCAATCCAAACTCAACCCTTCACTAATCTCAGTATGATCACCATCACCATCACTTCCCAAATGCAAATCCTCAAACTTATGAACCAAACTTGCATTCTTTACCACCACATTAGAATCATCACCACCATCTTTGACCACATTTGAGATTCTATGCCTATATTTATGAGAACCACTCTTACTACTATATGGGGTGTTCCCATAATAATATGGACTTTGGTAGGAATAAGTGTCAGCATAATAACACAAATTCTGATAACTATTGGCATAATAACTTGGATATAAACTTTGATAGGGATAATAAATGTAAGAAAGCCCTTCACAACCATAAGAACCCCCAAATCCATATCCATTAATCCCATAATTATAATTATAATACCCACCAAAATTACCATAAGATGATGAAGCTGCAAAATTAGGAAAAGTGTTGCCATTGTAACCAGCATTATAAGTATCATAATAATTCCCGAAATTCCGACTCATTCGCTCCTTCGAGACCGCTTTCTTCACCTCCACACGCTTGTTTTTCAACTCGTAGAACCGGTTTTTGAGTACTTTGTTAGCGGTTTCTGGTGATTCGAAGGTAACGAAACCAAACCCTCGTGGTCTACTCGTTTCTTTATCCGACATCACAACCACATCTTCCATTGAACCGAATTTTTGAAAGTAATCCCTAAACTCATCTACTGTTAAATCAGCAGGTAAACCGCCCACGAAAATCTTGGTGGAATTACTGAACTCGGTGTTGTTATACCGATGAATTCGATCGTCTTGAGTTTGAGCCTGCGAATCATCCTACATTAGTCATCATATTCCATACTTAAAACTCGAAAAAAGAAACAAGAAAACTACAATATACAATATACAATACACAATACAAGTGAAAGAAAATATAATCGTGAAAGCCACCATTGATGCATTAAAGAACAAAACACACACACATATATATATATATATATATACACATATACTTAAATCTAAAAAAAAGAGAAAACTGAAAAACACACATCTTGATGCAGGTAAGTTATGTTGTTTTTTTGGTTTTTATGCACAAGTGCATTGTGCATGATGCACATGTGCATGTTACAAATTACTTGTATGCACAAGTGCATTCCGTCCAGATGAAGGGTGTTCTTTAGTTTTTTGTTTTTTTGAGGTTTTCCCTTAACCTGACCCTATACGTATGTATGTATATATATATATATATACAATCTTTTGGGAGTATAAACTATCAATCGCTGAATATCATATTAATGATTGCAAAAAGTAATGGAAAACTTGAGGATCGTGATGATTGGTGATGTGGGTTTGATGAAATCTTTTACCTTTTTCAAGATTTCTTGAGAAAGATCGTCGATGGAAGCCGTTGTGCCTTGTGATTCCATTGTGAAAAAAGGAAACCTAAACTGGAGAGAAGCTACAAGAACGAACGAATGAAAAACTGAAATAACGCCTGATTTGTAATCGGCTACTAATTATAATTAAAAGGGATTTATTAGCTAGGGCCATTATGATAGCCATGATAGTGGGTTAGTTTCGTTCGTTATAGCCCCTAATCTTTGGAGAAATTTACACTTTTTAGAAGTTTTAAATTTCTTTTTGCTTGTGACGTGGTTTGCGCTTTGTATTTTTTTTAAATGGCAAAAGAGCATTTTTATTACCAACCAACGTGGGATCAACCCAATTTACACAAGAAGAGGTAAGTCACACCAATCCTCAAAACGAGCAAATCGAACAACTTGACTATCAACCAAGAACACTAGCTAAATTAGGAGAATAGAACCTCCAGGATTGCAAGGCGCAAACCATGGCACTTAAACAGGAGCCTAATTTGCAATCGGACAGCCCCATAGAGTTGACATGCCAGCAGATGTGCAGCCTTCCTCGATCGCAGACCACCATAATCTCACCCGAAAATGTGTAGCCTCCCTCGATTCTTTCAACAGAAGCGAAATCGCAGCGAAATTGCAAACGTGGGGCTGCAGATTTGCAGCCGCTGACCCGAGCAAGGAGTGCCATCCAACGGACTGCAAGCTTGTCGATCCACCTCACCGACGACAAACCAACCACCCAAATTAGATATCAGACTGGCCGAACTGCGGCTGCACTCAAATTTAACAAGTCTGCAGTAGGCAGCGAAACCAAACAGTAGCTCGAGCGCAGCGAGACTCATCGACCGAGCACTACCTATAGCTTGTCAACGACTCCAAATCACGAAGCATCTTGACGAGATTCTCTCGGTAATCTTCCACACAGCAGGTCCTTACATTTAACGTCACTAACACGGCACCAAAACAAACTCCGCCAACTCTAATCATACCACAGTCACAATCCACACACCCCTACCATCGCTTTACTCCTTCCCCGTTCACTCGGACAGCCACCTGTACATTTAACAGCATCTAAAGCCACCGATATCCAACACCCACTTTTTGCCGTGACTACTTCACAAAATCAGAATCGGTATCCTCTTTTTCACAGCCCACAGAATCGTCGACACCCTCTGTTCCATTTGACAACAGCTTGAACCTGTTCCAACTGTGCAAATTCGATCATCTATCCCCCCTTTCCACCCCATACGTCACTCACTCACCAAGCGGGGACGAAAGCCATGCCTTGTATTTTCATCAAACCACACTTTGCGATCAGGGATGGACCCATAATTTTTTTATACGGTGGTACCGTATAATATAGATAAAAAATAATTACAAAAAGCACGGTTTTATCGATAATTTATTACATTTTTTGAAGTTTTTTTTTGTGTTTTACTTTGTACGCCATTCATTAGACTTACTTGAGTTATTTTATTTTTATCATTTATCAGGACTCGGGATGAAAGACAATGTATGAACATGTCACACGTCATCAAATTTATTTTGAAGTTAATTTTTCAGATGTGTTTGTATCAATTACATAAATCTTTAGTGTTTTTTTTTACTATTCCAATTCCAAATTACGTATTTCCACCGTATTGAATTTTTGATTGTATGGCTATGGGCATGTCGTCATCCAATAGTTATCAAACTATGTGAGAAAAACTATTTAAAACAAATTTTTATGCATCGTAATATTTATTGATTCATATTAATTAAATACAAGTAAATAATATGAATACAACTTTTTAGAGTTGGATGTTTGAATTCATTTCTAACTGATGAATATAATTAAATACAGAATAAACATTTCATTTTAAATATATAAAATATAAAGTATAATTAGGATAATCATTTAATTCTAATAGAATATTTAATTATTATTTTATAAAAAACATTACATTATTTAATCCAAAATAAATTATATAATTATTAAACCTAAATGAAGTTAAAATAAAATATTAAATCAAACAAGTTTATAAAAAAAACATTATTGTTTTAGCAAAACCACACAAAATCATATTAGAAATTCAAGAAAAACAAAAAATTAAACGAAACGTTAAAATCAAGATTATCGTGCTTGCATTGCGTGATTACACTTCTAGTTACATTTTATGGTGGGGATCCGATCTACATTATCCAAGTGATAATTATGAAAAATTATATCCATTTGTTGTAAAAGAGGAAGAATCGAAAGACGATAAAATAGATAAAAAAAAGGGAAGATCGGTGGCAGGACCAATGACGACGATAGATGGTATAGAGAACGGGACGATGGGATAGTGAATGGGAGCGATGTCGGTAGGTTCGAGGGGGTTGAATGGCGTACGGTTTGGAAACGTTAAATTTGATTTAGATTTTTTTAATAAAAAAATTTCATAACCAGTTACAGATACATTTTTAGGTTAAAATAATGTAGGTAACCAATTTTTAAAAGTTTGGTGGTTTATTTATTCGAAAAAAAAAATATTCAAGAACTTAATCATTTAAAAGAAATTTTTTTATTCAAAAAACTTAATCATTCAAAGTGGTAAAGTTCAGTGGGTTTTAACAAGCTTTCCCTTTTCGATTCTCATTTATTTCACTTTTATCTCGGTTACTTTTCTGCTATATTTAGAGCATCTCCATCAAATTCTCCAAAAATGGAGAATTTAGACAAAATTTTGCTCAAACAGAATCTTCAAAATTGAGAAAACATGAGAGAATTTGTGAAATTCTCTAACTTTGGGGAACTCCAAAAAAATGATTAGAATAACAAATTTTTTACAATATTCTCACCAATAAAAAACTTTGATGTTAAATGCTTATGACAGAGAAATAATACCTAATTACATGTATAAAATATTTTATTAATATAATTAATGTGTAATATATAAAATAGAGAATCTATTATCGATAAATGCAACTTTTTCTTAAATACTTTGAGTTTTGATTCTCTAATCTCTATTTTGAAGAATCTACTGAACATGGTCTTACAGGTAGGGGGAGCATCGGTTGAGTTGGGGCAGGTTCGGGTTGGTAGATTTGAAACCCGATCGGTTTTTGGAGTGGATTCTTGTTGAAAATGTTCTAAATATAAGTCAATCTTGTCATCAGATTTAAGTTATTAAGGGTAGTGTATGTTTTTCAGGAAATTGAGGGGCTATTGTGTAATGTTTCAAAAGGTGGAGAACTGCGCCTCACTACTTGAAAACATAAAGGGTAGCGGAGCAAATGATTTGAGGGCTTTTCTGCAATTGTTTAAGAGATATATATACGACTTTCTTAGCTAAAAGAAAAGAAGAGAGCTCATTTTTTTGTATCTGATTTCCTCTCAATTTTCTCTCACGTTTCATCTCTCTAAAATTAGGGTTCCAGTTTTAAATCTTCTTCAAATCTTTTGAAGATTAGTTAGGGTTTTATCATTTCGTTTGTAAATAATGGTTGTAATAAGTTTGGTTATGAAATTTTAAGATGGTATCAGAGCTAGAATCCTTCATCTCGTCGGCGCTCAGGTGACTATCATCAACCGAATGGTAAATCCTTTCCTCTATCTCTCGTTTTCTATTATCTTCTTCATTGCTAGGTCGCTCTTTGTTTTCTATTATCTTCGACCTATCATCTCTTGGATCTGTGCTCTCTAGTACTGGTTCAAGAGATTCATTTGTTCATCCTTTTCTTGTTTGAAGCATATTAGTTTTAGATCTGTTCTTACTGTGTGTTTCTTTCTCTCCTCATAAGCCTAGAAGCAAATCTCTAATAGATCTGTGTTCAAAGCATCATTGAGGAATATTCGAGTTCAGATCTGACTTTGTAGTCTCATCTGTTCTTGCTTTGTGTCTTCAGTCTCATATATTCATGTTCTGTGTCTCTGTTGTTATTTCATGATCTGTTATCTCTTAGATTTTATCTTTCTAGATTTGGTTCAAGAGATATTTTTTTATTATTCTTCTTGCACTTTCGTGTATACATATGAGTTCAAATCTGACTTTTTAGTCTTATCTGTTCTCACTGTGTGTTTCTTTCTCTCCTCATAAGCCTAGAAGCAGATCTCTAATAGATCCGTGTTCAAAGCATCGTTGAGGAATATTCGAGTTCAGATCTGACTTTGTAGTCTCATCTGTTCTTCCTTTGTGTCTCTTTCTCTCCTCTTTTGCCTAGGAGCAGATCTCTAATAGATCTGTGTTCAAAGCGTTATTGAGGATCTAACAGATCTCTAATAAATTTGTTTTTCCCTTTGTGTTGTTTTAATCCCCAAGGAGAGATCCGTGTTACATGAATCGAGATTTGACCCTTTGTGATCATATCCTGAACGATTCACCAAAGTTTTTTTTGCTCTCCAGTTTGCTTCTATTTGCTTTCTTTTAAGTTTTTTTTGTGTGTTCCCTTGTGAAGTGAGCCACTGTAAGACCAGATTCTTTAACTCTAATCTTTGTGTGCTCACGGAAGGTCATTTATCTGTATTTTTTCTGGAGCTCTTCTCGAGTTCTACTCTGTCTCTGTGTGTTCAGGTTAGACATAATATCTTTGTTACCTGTGCTTTGTTTCTGGATTCTCTTTGAGGTTCCAGATTTTATGCTCAATATAATCCGTTGCTATCATATTCAAGGAACTCACTGTAAGTCTGTTCTAATTCTTTACTCGTTTTCCCTCATTGTAAGTCTTCTATTCTATCCTTTGTGTGTTTTTTTATTGGACTTCTGAGTGGTTGGCTTGACCTACCATCTATAGAGTGGCAAGGAATTCTGCCTCTAAGCTACTCAGAGTTGTCCTTGTGTGTTTCTCTCTTGTTCTCCTCTGTGTGTTCACTATGACTGGAGGTGAATCCTCTAAAGAGCCAAAACAACAATCTCTTATCGCTAAACTGGACTTTGGAGATCCCTTATATCTCCATCCTAGTGATACTTCAGGAGCCTCTATCTTAACCTTAAAACTCACTGGAACTGATAACTATAAAGTCTGGTCTTGTGCTATGATTTTGGCTTTGGAAACTAAAAACAAACTTGGTTTCATTGATGGTACTATTGTTAGATCTGTTAATAATGATGTTTTAGGCAAATAATGGGATATGTGTAATTCAGTTGTGTTGTCATGGATTTTAAGTTCTATATCTGAAGATCTTTTTGCTAGTCAAGTCTTTTCCAGAGTAGCTTCTGAAGTATGGCTTGAATTAAAGGAAACCTATGATAAAATTGATGGATCTGTGACTTTCAATCTTCATCAGAAGATAAATTCCCTATCACAAAATGGATCTCACGTTTCTGATTATTACCACAAGTTAAATGCATTGTGGAAGCAGTTTGATACATTGGTCAAATTGCCTTCATGTACTTGTAATGCTGCCCATGATTTTTCAAAACACAATCAGTTGTTAAAACTCATGCAGTTTCTAATGGGCTTGGATGATACCTACGCTCATATTAGAAGTAATATCCTAACTACAGATCCGTTGCCTTCGGTTAAGACTGCTTTTTCTTTAGTGTCTAGGGAGGAATCACACAGAGGTGTGACCCGGTCCTCAGATACTAAGGGAAGTCAACGCATTGCTTTTTTTTGGAAAAACTAATGATAAGAAAAAGTTGGGGAGATCTCTATTGATTTGCAAACATTGTGGAATAACGGGACATACCATAGAACGGTGCTATAAGTTGATAGGTTTCCCTAAGGATTTCCAATTTACTAAAAATAAAACTAATCAAAGTTTTAAGCCATCTTCTAGTAATGTTTGCGTGCCAGATAGCTCTAGTTGTGGCCAGAATGGTTCTACATCTCTTTCTGAAGATCAAATAAACAAATTACTTGCTCTTCTTGATCAAAAGCAAACAGACAACATCTCTGTCAATATGGCAGGTATGTTAATTGTGAATATGGGTAATTCTCCTAGTTCTCAGTCTAGTTGGATTATTGATTCTGGAGCAAATCGGCATATGACTTGCTCCTCTTCTCTCCTTGAAAATATTCTTGATATTTCAGATTTAAATCTTAAGGTAACTCAACCTATTGGAGAAGAAGCTAAAATAAATCAGACTGGGAATTTCAAACTAAATGATAAAGTTGTTTTATTTGACGTTCTTGTTATTCCTGACTTTCGTGTTAATTTA
Organism: Arctium minus; assembly: GCA_954870635.1. Lineage (NCBI taxonomy): Eukaryota > Viridiplantae > Streptophyta > Magnoliopsida > Asterales > Asteraceae > Arctium > Arctium minus. The sequence continues at coordinate 11,373,494 of OX941097.1, read as the reverse complement.
TTATCTGTTCATAAAATTGTTAGAGATAGCAAGATATTTGTTGGGTTTGATGAGTGTAAGTGTTACCTTCTTCAGGGTTCTCTTCAAAAGAGAATTGTGGGGACTGGTAGCGAGCAAGGTGGTGTCTATTTTTTTGATCAATTTAATTCTCAAGGTGCAAGTAGAAGTTTTATAAACAAATCTAACATGTTTGTTACTTGTTATATATCTAGGCAGTTGTGGCATAGTCGGCTGGGACATCCAGCTGATAAACATCCGGTAAACGGTTCTTTGCATTGTCATATATCTTTATCAATTAATTTTTTATTATCAAACTTAAGGATTGTTCGGTTGTGGTTTAATAGGTTGTATGTCTTCCTATACTTTTCGATTTTTTCCCATGGTTTGTTCTCCTAGGTTTTCGATTTCTACAAATGGTTTTCGATTTCTCCCTTTACTTATTCTAATCAAACGGGTTTTGCTAATAAAATTGTTTTTTGTTCCTTGTTGGTATGCAAGCATGGTTTTCAAACAAAGGGCTAAGCCCTAATCTGCTCAATCATAACTGTCCGATAAATTTTTCTGCGTATATACTGGATTGCTCATTCTGATCTTTAATCTGATACAATTTTTATCACTTTCATTCCAAATTTTTTGATGTGACCATCATTTTGTGATAGTATAATTGATATTGTTACCAGTGGCGGACCCAAGATTTTAGGTGAGCGGGTGCACAAACGAAAAACTTAAAAATTGTTGTCGATGTGTTTTTAGCCGAATACCTCTATTGAGGGACTTTTTATGTTTTTGGTTGATTTCAAGGGATTTTTTAAGCTTCTGTGTTGATTCGATGAACTTTTTTGGTTTTTTTGTGTTGATTTGAAAGATTTTTTGGTTTTTTCTGATTGATTTCAAAAGATTTTTTTGATTTTTTGGTTGATTTCGAGAATAAATTTTGGTTTTTTTGGGACTTGTGCACCTTCCACCCCTCAAAAACGTATATATCATAGAGCACCCCATATAGTTGAGCAGGTGCATAAGACCCCCTTGGGAAGGGTAGGTCAGCCCCTAACCATTACTATGAAAGAGAAGGAATCGGTACAATCAAAGTCTTGCATCAAAGCAGCCATGTTTCTTCTTTCAAGTTTGTGAAATTATTCGATCCATAAGCTTTTTGGGATAAGGTCTGCATTCGTAATTCGATTTATTATGTTAAATCAAGTGGTTTTTATTTAAAAAAAAGATTAAATTGATAAATTTTTTATAATTAAAAGCCATTTATCTAACATTTATATCAAACAATAGTTTTTTTTTTTGAAGGGTGTCCAAAGCTATGCCTAGACTAATCCCTTGACAAATTATGACGGTAAAACATTGATCAAACCCCAGTAGCCACAATTGTTGTGTACGTCTGGATTCGACCACTAAACAGATGAGATATTCCACCACAACCCCCAAGGCCTTAACCAGTGCGCCACAACCATTGTGTTTCTTGGCCCTTGGCCCATTCATGTATGAAACTTCAACTTCCTTTGCCCCAAATTCACAAAACAGAAGGATTTCGTCGTCTTCAACTGAATTTGGCCCCAAATTCATGTATGAAACTTCTTAATCTTGTGTTTCTTGGCCCATTCAAGCTTAATTGTAAGTTTAAAAGACTATACAATTGTTCGTTATACAAAAAGTTGTTACAATAGGATGTTAGAGGGAAGATCAAACCAAAACGAGATCCAAAAGAGAGAACACAAAAACAATCAAATCACATGCAAGTCCAAAACAAATGGGTTCATAGGTATGTTACCTAAACCACATGTCAAGGTTACATGCAATCACATGTCATTTTACACATGAGTTTATTACAAAATCAAATGTAATTTAAACATTCTCAGAAACGCATAGTTTCACAGGTTAGTTGGCAATCATGTGCAATTGTTCTAGCATGTTTACATGGTCAACCAAACTCAATTTTGGGGGTGTTTGAGATTGCCTATTTAAAACCACTCATGATTTTATATAAAAGTGTTTATTAACTTATGTGGTGTCAAACCAGAGTTTTATAAAAAATGTTTGGATCAACTTATAGTGGTACCAAAACGTAACAAGCTAGTAAGTTGTTATCTATGAGGTGTTTGGGATTACTTATAAATGTAAAATAACCAAAAAAAAAAACTCATAAGTTGTTTCAAATAAGGGGCCGTTTATCAAACGCTTACCCGGGTAAGCGCGCTTTTTTTTTTTCCTCCCATCCAAACACTGAAAACTGATTATTGATAAAACGAAATAAGTTAATAAACAATCCCAAACACCCCCTTTGAAAATGATGATTTGAAAATTATATAATTGAAACATGGGTTTTGCTCAAATCCAATTGATAAAACAATCTATCATCCCCAAAATTGGTATTCAGAACGAGGAATTTAACTTCGTATCATCGCAAAACCCAATAATCATTTCCATTATAAAATTCAAACAAACGATCGATAAATCACATAAAAACGATTGAATAAAGAGGCTCAGACACGCACAAATTCGGTCATCAAATGATGCTTGGTAAGAAGAAAATGGAATGTTTTACACAGCCATGATCAAATTCCAAGCAATTCATAATCAGAATCGAGAAATGTTTTTTTTTTTCATCATTACCTCTTTCGAAAACAATTTTGGAAGATATAGTTAAAATTGACATATAAATATGGAAATCTGAAACGAAAAATCGAATCGAATCGAATTGAAGAATTGTGGAGGTTAATTACCTTAAATCGCCAAAAATCAGATATTGTGCCATTGTTAGAGATGAAGAAACAAACCTGATAAATAGGGGATATTAGAAACCCTAATTTTAATCTAGGTGAAGGAAAATAAAGGCCCAAATGATGTAGTCCAATTTAGAGTCCAGATGGCACCTGGCCCATGGCTATTTCAAGCTTCAGTTCATGGGCTTGATTGAAAATGTAGTTAGTTTCTTGAAAATTGAAAATAAAGGAATAAAAGTTAAATTTTAAAAAACAATCTATACTATATTATAAATCATTTAAAAAAACTCTTAAAAACAAATTTTTATACATCAGATATTTTTTATTGGTGTAAATTACTTAAATTTTCAAAATTACAAGTAATCGATACATGAATACAACTTTTTAAAGTTAGTTTTTTGAATTAATAACTAACTGATAAACATAATCAAATACAGCATAAATATCTCATATAAATATAAATAATAAATAATATAATTAGGATAATTATTGAATTGTAACAGAAAATTAATTATTATTACTATTTTATAAAAAACAATGCATTATTAAATCTAAAACAAATTACATCATTATTAAACTTAAATTATAATTATAATAAAAATTAAGTTATATAAGTTTATAAAAAAGACATTATTGCTTTCTCAAAACCATATAAAATAGCATTATGAAATCGACAAAGACAGAAAATAAAACGAAACATTAAAATCGAAATGTATCGCGCTGCATTGCACGAGTATTATATTAAATAATAGCGTAACTTATGTTTTTCGTCCATATGGTTTGTTAAAAATTGTGGATTTCGTTCCCTATGGTTTTGAAAATTTCGGTTTTACTCCTTATGGTTTACAATTCATTTCTATTTTCGTCCCTAAGGCCAAATACTACTTTCAAGTATGAAAGACTAAAATAGAAGTGAATTATAAACCATATGGATAAAAAAACAATAAAATTTAAATCATAAGGATGAAAAAAAAGTAAAGAATGATAAACCGTAGAGATGAAAATTATAATTTCAAAACCTTAAGGACAAAATAGAAATTTTCTACAAACTATAGGGATAAAAACATAATTTACTCTAAATAATAAGAGTATTCACAATTTGATGATCTTACAATATTTCATTTTGTATTTTTTTTCCTGTTATTTTTGATAGAATAAAAATCTTAATAAAATATTACAATAAGAATGTCATTTTTTTATTTTTTTTAATTTATATATTGTAACTTTATTTATAAATAATTATATATTTATATATGATGAAAGATCCTTTGAGAAGAAGAGTTAAGCTAAAAAGATAAGAAAGAATTTGGACTCTTAATCACTTTTAGTCTCAAACTCACCCTATGAATCACGCTTGATACGAGAATTGATCTGGTGCATTTCGGTGCATCTGATCCTAATGTGTATCCAATGGTGGAGATTTCTTCTTACATTTCTCACCATAATTTTTATTCTCACACGAACCTAACCCTATATATATATATATATAGGGTTGGGTTCCGGTGAGAAGTTGAGTTAATGATGAGAAGCGTGAGAAGTGGTTATCCACCGTTGGATGAGAAATGAACGTACATTAGAATGAGATGCACCGAGATGCACCAGATCAATTCCTTCTAAGTCACAATTCATGGAAGAGCTTGAAATTAAAAGAGATCAACGGTTCAGATCCATTTCTTATGTTTACCACCTTATTTGAAAAACAATTAAAATATAAACATACCTTTATTTTATAATTAAAAAAAATTGCAATATCAAACAAATATTTAAAAAAAATCATCTCAATAATTGGTAACACTAAGTAAGAAATAGTAATATAGGCCATTTGTAATCTCGATTCGATCAAGTCAACACAAAATTGATGAAATTTATTTGAGGGCATAACAAAATTTCTTTGCACATGTTAATCTTGGCATTCGTAACATTGAAATCTTTGTGCCGAATTACTATCTTATCATCAATCCTATTGATCACTCATAAAATATATATATATTTATAAGTATTTGGAAAATAATCTAAATATAATAATAGAAAATTTATTTAGTTGTTTAAAAAATTAAATTTATTAAAACAAAATAAAAAAATTTGTATAAAAAAGTACAAGAAACAAACAAATATATGTCTGTTGCGGCTTTTTCGTGTTTACACCTTTTTAAAATGCAAGAAAATAGATCTCGACGCAAGTATATATCTTAATCTACTGCCGTCTGTTAACAAGTAATAGTGGTACAAAGTACCGAATATCGATCCCACAGGGAAGCGTGGAAAAGTTTCTCTTGAAAGTCGGGTCTGTAAAAGCGAGTTTCAGATGGCGAATTCGAAAACAATATTTTTGATTGGGGGTTTTGATTAACACTACTGAACAATTAATTAAAAAGAAACATCGGTACAATGCTTTGTTGGAATGAGATTAATAATTGGATAAAAAGATGAGATCGCATTCCTTCGTTATCTTAAAGTCGATATTTCATGAAACTCAAATGAGCCGTCGTACAATAAACCAGTTGTCAATTGATTAATTGCAGTCCACCATAAAATATAACTTTAATTTAAATAACTTCGGACAATCATGCGATACGAAACACCGTTTTAACTTTTGATCAGTCTCTGTCCCAACTTAACTTCGTACATATTATAAATATAACAGAAGCAGAAATGTAAATTTTAACTCAAAGTTGGAGACGGTTGGTATTTTCAAACACTCAACGATAGAAACCGTAGGAGTGTTGTGCCAACAACGTGTCCTTGGACATAAATGATTATGTTTAACTAAAGGAGACGGTTGGCGTTTTCAAACACTCAACAATAGAAATCGTAGGAATGTTGTGCCAACAACGTGTCCTTAGACAGGATATGTAATTATTTGAAATATAAGACTGAAGATAAATGACGTGAATTAAATTGCAGAATTAAATTAACAGAAAGTAATAGACTGACATGAAAGTGCAGAAACTATTGCGAGAATTAAAATGCGTTAAAATAAATAACGTAAAGGAAAATGCGAATTATAAAATTAAGACATGATCGCAAATGGTGGAGGAAAATCTTGTTTCAAATGTGAGATTTGAATTTGAAGGTTTCAAGGTGTTTCAACGAGAGAATGACGTAAGGGAAAACTAACCGACGTACAATTGATTTTTATAAAATTGAAAACATAAAACGGATTTAATAAACTACAACAAACCGTGAACCAACAAAAGTTGGGAATCCGAAATTATTTTCCGGACTTCCGATTTGTAATAGAATTAAAGCCGTAATGAGACCCAAATAAAAATCAAGAGTTACAAACAAATGAGAATCGTAATACGAGAGTAATAAATGATGACTACGCAATACTTGTGAATTGAAGTAGTAAGTGACATATATTACCAAAATATGGTTTGATTTATGAGCCAAAGCTTCCAACTACTAGCTTTTGGCTCAATGCTTCAAACCAATTACAAAGATGGTGGCTTAAGGAAATGATCTAATGGTTAGGGAAATACAAGTCTAGATTAATTGAATCTAGCATGTATGAAGGAGGTAAGCAAAAACCAAGGAAACAATTAAGTTCCAAGTAATGAGTTATGTTTCTACTACTACTACTAAATCCTATTTATAGGCTACAATTACCAACATTGGGCTTTGAGGCTTACAAGGCTTTTTAGCCCTTTAATAATCTAATGGCCCAACAAAAGATTACTTGGCCCAAATTTTTGACAAAACAAAAGACATCAATCCAAGTAGTCTTTGGTCCATGCAATTCGGCTCAAGTATTTCGGTCCATCAAAAGAGATTTCGGCCTCGAGCCCAAAAGAGAGTGCTTCCATCGTCACGGTTCGTTGCGTCGGTCCAAAAAGGGAAAGTCTTTTGTCGTATCCGCGCTATCTCATGATGTCGACTTCCTACGACCTTCGCGTCGATCCTAAAATAAAAGCATGAATAAAAATAAGATTTTTGTGATGTTTTCTTTTAAAACTAAACAAAGAAACGACAAAAACGTAAAATATTTATTTAACTAAAAATATTGGAACTAGATAATAAAAGACTCAATGGGGAAATAAAAATTGCTCAAAATCATAAAAAGTGAGTTAAAAATAGGGTAAATAAAATTACCCTATCAATGTCATAGATTTATTAAAAATTAAATAAAATGCTAAAATAACAATAAAAACACAAGACCTGAGACGAAAACTCGGATTTTTGTTCAAGCATCTCAATTTTTATAAGAACTTGTAACTAGATAAAAACATTTGTTTCACAATAAAGGTTTTATAAGAGCCTCAATAGAAACCTCATCAACAATCCCTGTTTTGGATGCTTTAAGGGTGTATTCAAACGAGAACTCCATCATTTTATAAAAATGCAAGTGTTAATCACATATCATATTACACGTGAGAGGAATTGGTTATGTGCGAACGACTTGGACTGATTTAGTATCACATGTGATATGGTTATCCTCTCGTTTTCATAAAATGATGGTGTTTGTCATTTGAACTCACCCCACATTTCTGTTGTTATTTACTGTCACATCAACAAAAAATATTGACGTAACATTAGCAATTATTAAGGTTTATTTTCTATTAAGGAATATGCTCACAACTATTATAAGTTCTAATTTTCTAATATAAGAATACGTTACATAACCAATTTTGTCTATAAATCACTAAAAAATTCCTATTAAAAATTACCGTAGATGGTCTATGTTTTTCACGGTAATAAATATCTTGAAAAAATGGAATAACTTTTCCATGATCGAGAAATTTGATTTTAATTTTTTTTTTATTATTTAGAAATTCTATGATCGAGAGGGGAATATTTTATTAGAAATTGTATTATAGTTTGTAAATACACTCTTAATCTATAAGATTTGACATAGCTTGTGAACACCAACTAAGGGGTTCTTTGTTTTTTTAAAAAAACCTCTTAATGTCTCTTAAGTCTGAATCTTTCAAACCTTTTTACACACCACCTCTTATTAATCATAACTAAATTAAGACTTCAGACTTTAGACCTCTTAAAAAACAAACGACACCTAAATTTATAAATCTAAATCTAAACTTACCACTTGTGAACACCATGTGAACACGTTAGTAAAAATGTATTAAGGATATGTACATTGAGTTCACTTTGTGTACACATCTAATTGTGTTTATGTAACAACCCAAACTCGCAAGGAAAAGAATAAGACGACATAATATAAATTCTTGCTAAAACGGACCCAAATGTAACAATTTAAGTATTCACGGTTTGCAGACAACAACCTACTACACAACTGAGAATCAAAGAAAAAAGACTAAGACCGGAAGACTAAGATACATCCTTCTACATTAAGCTCCTGGCTCACAACTTCTCTTTCCCTTTATCAGATCCTCCTATTTCACGCCTTCCTGAAAATGTTTTAGTTTTGAAAGAGCGAGGGTTAGACCGAAAGGTCCAGTGAGTTCCCTCTAAAAACGGTTTCATGCCAAGCATCATGTAAAAGAATTATAAACAATATAAACCAGTTCAGTTTTAGAAAAAGTTTCATACTCATAAACCACAATTCTGGCGCACACTGAAGTCACGCAAATGTGACATTGTGTCTGGCTCATACCGCCTTTCTCTGGGACACACCCCTCAATGGCATAAACGAGACACCCCCCCCCCCCCCCCCGGTATGAGCACAGGCGGGACACACCCCCGACTTAGGTCATAACTCGCCAAAAACAATGTATGCATACGTTTTACACTACCAACACAATAAAGCATAACTCACTTTTAATACATCTCGCATGCATAAACCATCATAAATAATAGAAGTGATAAAATAAACTTCACATGCGTACAATGTATAAATAACTGTAACAACTTTGGTTAGAAAACTCACATGTCGTGCTCGCTTTACCCTTCGTACCCGCATTATGGTCCATAGACAGAAACCTAGAAATAATAGAGGATAGGGTGGTAAGATACCCAAAGTCCCAAAAGTTTCCGGAATTTGACTCAAACCAACTCCCACATGAGGTCTCCCCCTACCGGGTTCGGCTACCCACCCGGGGGTCTCCCCCACCGGGTTGGACTCCCCCGGTGCTCGTCTCCAGGGCCATCCGGGGTTTCCCGGCCCCCTGACTCCCGGTCTAAAATCCCGCCTCCCGGGTCTTCATGTCGGCCTCCCCGACTCTCCTCCTCCCGGGACCCGCAACCCGGGCTTCCCTCCCGGGACTCTTGACACCTGGTCTCCCTGGGTCCTTCCCTCCCCGGGACCCCGCTCTCTTGTCCTCCCCGGGACTCCACCACCTGATCACCCCGGGTTTCCCCTTCCCGGGAATGCTCAAGTCACCCTAGCGATTTCCCAGTACTGGGGTTTTGCACGAACACAGGGGAAGGAAAATCCCTCTAAGCTTTCATGCTTAAAACTAAATGGTTGACTCCATCCCCTTAGCGATCTCCCCAAGAAGAAAAATAACAAAACTTAAAAGAATGAAATCAAGCCAAAAGTTCTCTCTTCCCCAAGGATTCTAAATCTTAACAAAAGCATCACCAAACAATAAAATCAAACAGAGAAGGAACTAGGGTTACCTTCTTGACGACTAGGGGTAGAACTTCTTTCCCAAAATGATCTCCTTTGATGCTCCCAACTTGATTGCTACACACACACACACATAGATCTTCTTCTTTCTGATTTCTTAGCCTCCAATATGAGAATGATAATATAACTAGGGTTTTAGGGTTTTAAATTCCCTTATTCACCTTTACACTTTAACCCCCTATACTTTAGGCTCTCAACAAAAACTCACCCACACTCTACTCTTTAGAACATTTGGGCTTGGTTATTACAATATCCCCCCCTCAAAAGAATTTCGTCCCTGAAATTCCATCATTGAACAAACTTGGGTAAGGGGACCTCATGTCTGCTTCTACCTCCCAAGTTGCCTCTTATCCTTTATGATATCGGCATCGAATTTTTTTACAAGACCAACCTCCATGCTCCTCAACTACTTGACGCTACGGTCAATGCTTGACCCTGACCCTATGGAGAAGATTAACTTCATAACTGCTCACATCATTTTACAAAGGTATCGACATACCCACTTCCAACGATTGCTCTCTAAAATAAAGGCCTGAAACACCTTATGAATTTTTGAAATCTATCCAAGCACATCCAACTCAATACTATCTCTCCAACTCATTCCAAAGAAAACATCTCAACGGACTCCAAGACGCACCTCTGATTCTATGGGGACGGCTTCTGTATTAAGCTGCGCCTTCTCAACTCGAGATTCAAAAGTCTCGTGTTTTTTAATCCAAACGACTTATTTTCACTCACATGTAACATCCCGGGCCAATCGTACCAGATATTGTCCGCTTTGTCCACACACCTAGACTCACGACTTTACAACACGTCTAATTATGGATCTCACGCACAACTTCGCTTCCTTGTATGACAACATAAGTTCACTGTTATGAGCTTCTTCATCAGATAACACACAATTCTACAATTTTACTCCCCCCAAACACGACATACGTCTAGAGCAAAAAGTACTTTATTGACCAAACCACATCGATCACAACTCATCGGCGTTACCCAACTTATACGCAAAACACATACATCACCCCCAACGTCATTATCCCATAATCCTACATAAAAAGAAAACTTCCACAATTCATCGCCTTCATAGCTCTCTAGATCCAACTAAAAGAATCATAATGACACAGACTTAAATTTCTCTCTACATCCAACAACCGTCCGACCATATTTGCACTAGGTTCGAGCTTCACTCGCTCAACAATGAGTGACCATGCTCACACAAAGCTATTCCAAATATCTTAACAATGGACGACGGTTCACTTGGGACCTTATTCGCACAATACCAAGTCTGACACAAAGGTCTTTCACTCTGAGCACTACATCCAACCACCTTTTCCACTTTCTTCTCAAAAACATCAAACATGCTTCCAAAAAATCGGCTCACTAATGGATGCAAGTTCGAGACCAACCGCACGATTTAGATTTCTCAATACTAGAACCATAACTTACACCATACACTCCTTCTCACACCTTTAATAGGAGTTCATATACCCACTAATGGCAAATCTGAACACATAACTCCACAGTTTTGTGTCACTTGCCAAACTTCTCACTCTCGAATTACCCATTTATTTCAACATACCATATCCACTTCCCCAGGCTAGTGCAGAACATTACTCACTCCATTACATTACTATACTTAGCCAAACGATTTCCCATAATTCTCACTCGAGATATTCAACCAAACCCTCCCAAAACAATACCCTATGCTCGAAAACACCGTGCATTTCACGTTCTCCAAACAGACTCGTCATATCCGCTAGAATTCCTTAACACCCAAAGAATACTTCCACAATCCTACGGATTTCATATCTAAAACAAAATATCACAAACTACTCAATCCGGAATTTCCATAAATATAATAGTGGAACAAGATAAACTCGTCCAACAATTCGTCGCAACTTAAGAACACATGATTCCTCTTTTAGGTGGCCACCAACTATCTCTCGAACATTTTATCCTCGAATTCGCAATACCATAACACCAACCAAGCACCCATATATCTCAACGATATACTTGGCACCTTTGAATATCTCGCCGAAAATCTCCGAGCAAGGATTCCCACCTACGATCAATCCATAACAACGACACAAGCCCACTACTTGATCTCCCAGAAACTCCTTACCACATCAATGACTTACACGTCTACTTTGGCATAGATTACCACTAATTCATCCACACAACCATCACCACACCACAACATCACATAACAGCCATAATCTTCATGATCACTTTGTACACATACTAGATACCGCCCTCCTCATACCAACCATAACACCAATTATGAAACAAAGTTGTTTCACAGCTTGTCTTCCTCGAATCGGATAGACCACAAAATCATGATCATCTAACTCACTCTGTCACTCAACATGTTCCCGCTCCTTGTCGGCTCATTGCGATTTGCCAGAAACAAATTCAGGTAATCTATAAGATTATGTGCACCACCTTGCAGATCACAATGGTCAAAGCGCAACCACTTCAGTTGTGCTAAATACTTCACTCATATCCGAACTATCAAAACCTCATAGGGATTCATCTGCCCAACTACTAGCAATCTTCCATTTTTGCAACGCCCATACAAGGTGGTCCACCATCAATCCAGGTACACACCTTTCCCCGAACAACCCCTTACTTCCTCACGGAAACTCAGCAACATAACCATAGTTACTTCATCCAACGCATGATAACTAACTTGGTGTCCCACTGACTTGACACGTTCAAGGCACATGACTCACTTACTACGTAGTCTAATTACAATATCACCTTAAAACTCCTGCTCGACGCTGATAACCTTTCATCAAAGTACCACAACGCTACTTATCAACATGCTGCTATAAGAAGTATCCTGACGACTTCGAATTCCACTCCAGACATAACCGCTCGCCAACAACCACATCTCAAGTTACCGACAAGAGTACAAACTACCATAATACGAACATTCCTAGCGTCAATGATCGGGACTTTCGTTATTTCCCGCCCTTTCCTAATGGAAACACCAAGGTCATGAGTCGACCAACAACAACACGACCGACACATTTCCACTCTCAAAGCCTTTCCTCATCCTTAATTGCATTATTCACCATGACCTAGAGAGTTGATAACTTTCATGCATGACAACACAATAATTTAAATCATTTTGCACATTTGAAAAAAAAATCAATAAGTACCACATTATGAAACAAGCTTGAGCGTACACGACACTACACCGGCATCATTGAATAGCCATGCACAAAGATCTCGAAGATCGTTCACACTTAACTCCACGATGAAATAAGGTTTATCCAACCAAAATCGATGTGGGTACAATTAAAAATATATTCAATGAAACTTTACTCATGTGATTTATGAAATTACGGCAAAATTACTTGTACTAAGCGAGTCAGTCGACTCTCACCCTCGTTGGCATGATGAACATGTCTGTACCAGTGTCACTTATAAAACCATGCAATCAAATGATATTATAATTTCCATAAAAAGTTAACTCATTTATAAAATATGTGAAATAATTCTCCAGTTACCAAGTTCAAAATTTAACACACAACGCAATAAACTTGCCCTTTTCAATCCAAACACACATTTACACGCGTCATCTCATTTTCAAAATGAATGACTCGCAAAGCGCGCACACACACACAAATATATCTGACATGAAAGACTCAAGCAACTTGTTCGAAAACACAATGCATGATACTCCTTTTACATTGAAGGCTATTCACTCTCGCAAGGTCGTCCGCTTACACTCACAACAATTTATCACAGACTCCTTACTTCTGACTAACCAGCCAGGTCCCTCACAATTGCAACAACCTTCAGCACCAGCGCTTCCCACATGCTTGCATGTCCAACTACACGATTACCACCACGACATTATTTGCATATCATGCGACTTCACTTGACCCAAAAAGGAAATCCAACAATAGCCCCTTTTTATTCCATCCTTACCCCAATTTACCAAACAACACTACTATCATTCATCAACCACCCTTGCATTAACTAAATAAACAAAACGCTCACCTCTGCTACTCGATATTTGAACTGAAGCTCTCAAAAGCCCAATTGATCGACATAGCACACTACCATAATGGAGACTCACTAGAAATTACGAGCTCACCTCCAATCGGTCATTCTTCCCCTTTTTGGACCCAATAAGTTCTTCCTTAAGTCAAATTATTTACATCCCGCACAATGCTCACCCCAAAAGGTGATAACCTTAATACCACAAACGAGCTCACACAACACTCCAGAACCAATGCTATCATTTCAATGATAAGACTCACTACCCAAAACTACACCCATCGATCATCTCAACAATAGAATTGAGTATACTCATGCACCTATAAATTCATAATGGCATTGGCCAGATGCAATTCTGATATGAATTTACCTTACATGAGAGTCTTCACTACCATTGTCACGATTCTCGATGATCAAAGTCTACCTTAATGGCTTCCTATATCTCAGTTGTGTCCATCTACCCCACACTTTAAGTTTAGGCCCATCCGGTCACCTAAATTCCTTAAACTATGGCTCTGATACGAACTGTAACAACCCAAACTCGCAAGGTAAAGAATAAGACGACATAATATAAATTCTTGCCAAAACGGACCCAAAGATAACAATTTAAGTATTCACGGTTTGCGGACAACAACCTACTACACAACTGAGAATAAAAGGGAAAAGACTAAGACTGGAAGACTTAGATACATCCTTCTACATTAAGCTCCTAGCTCACAACTTCTCTTTCCCTTTACCAGATCCTTCTATTTCACGCATTCCTGAAAAGGTTTTAGTTTTGAAAGAGCGAGAGTTAGACCGAAAGGTCTAGTGAGTTCCCTCTAAAAACGGTTTCATGCCAAGTATCATGTAAAAGAATTATAAACAATATAAACCAATTCAGTTTTAGAAAAAGCTTTGTAACACCCTAAAAATAGGGATAACAAAAATCCGAAAAATGGACATGAGGTATACTAAAATTGCCATAGCAAGAGCCTCCCAAAAATGGGGAATATATAAATATATATATTTAAATAACCTGTTTAATCACAATTGTAATTTAACGGACAATGAACGACAACCAACTAATCTAATTTCTACATCTAGAAAATAGATTACAAAAAGGGTTGTCATCTATAGACCCAAACGGTCTATATCTAAAAGTATAACGCGTCCATGTGCAAATCCCCAAGCTCTCACCCCAAAGCAACTAAACCTGCTTAAGACCGCCACCGCTAGAACCTGAGATACACATCGACACCAAACAAGTGTTAGGCCAAAAAGCCTAGTGAGTTGAACAATAATAAGCATGCATGAACAGACATATTTCTTATCAGCAGTTAACCATAGTTCAACAAATGTGGAGTCAATAGGGGAGACCCATAGCACCAATCAAGTCCCACCCAAGAGTCGATATACCTTGATGCCCTTAACAAGGAACACCCCAAAGGCCCGGCCCACCCGAAGACTATCGCTAAGAAAATTCCCCGAATGGCGGAGGTCTAGGCACATACCATCACAGTGGCGCCCAAGACTATATCCTCCTAGTGTACTGACTTGGTTCGTCCACATAACATTTATAAGGGGTCCTTTAGGTATATTTCAACCCACATAATTCAATACCAACTACGGGTATAATATTACCACCTTATCCTCATGATGTCTAACAAAAGACCCAATGTAAATCATGCTCATCATACACATAAACATATCACCAAAATGGTGTTCCAACTAGAATCATCGTCATGCCCATATATGCATACATTTAACATATCAAGGTACCCACATTATGTATCTATGGGACAAATCCCAAATAATGATACATATAGCAATAATCATAGCAAATCACCCACATATATATATGCATCTTCCAACTGTTATCATGAAGAATCCCCAAACATTTGAACACATAGAGATAAAGTAACAAATAGAAGATTATGATGTGTATCTAGTTTTAACAAAGGGTTAGTAAACTCACAATCTAGGTTTTGAACCCAAAAACCTAGAAAATATGGAAACCCTAGAAGTTGGAGAAGATGAGACTTGAAGGTGAGGAATGAGAATCTTGAAGAACACTTCAAAGGGGACACTTGGATGAAGCTTGATGATCACTTAATGCTCCCAACAACCCAAAACCCTAGAATTGAATGAGGTAGGTGATGAAACCCTAAAAATCGCCTCCAAGAAGATCTCTCCCGTTTTTGTAAAGTGTTAATGTGAGAAATAAGACTGCCAAAGCGTTTTTAAAACCACCAGATCACGCGGGCGATAATGCCCGGCGATAGTGCCATGGGCACTATCGCTTGTCACAATCGCGGAGTTCCCCACCCCTACGGTACAAGCGCGGCGAGTATGCCTGGCGATAGTGACAATGTCACTATCGCGGTGGCACTGTCGCGAGACTCCTCCCACTCTCGATACAATCCTGGTGATTGTGCCCGGCGATAGTGACAATGTCACTATCGCGATGGCACTATCGCGCCAAACTCATCCCAGCCCGAAACTTAGCAAATTTCGAAAATGAGCACGAGGTCTAAACACATGCAATTATTATATTAATCAGATAGCATCTTAGTCCCATAATCAAGATCATAAACATATATAAAAACTCACATTTTCAGATAAACACAATTAAAGTATTAGAGGACAAATATTTACCTTATAAATTCCCGGGTGTTACAATCCTCCCCACCTAAATGGGATTTCGTCCCCGAAATCTTATCCTAGGCAAACAAGTGAGGATAACGCTTCTTCATAGCATCCTCGGACTCCCAAGTAATGTTAGCACCCCGATGGTGCTTCCATTGGACTTTAACCATGACTACGTCTTTATGCCTCAACTTCTTCACTTTCGATTCTAAAATCGATTCCGGTTCTTCCACGCAACGATTCCCATTGTCCACCCAAATTTCCGACAAAGGAATCACGCTTTCCTCTTCGGCTAGACACTTCCGAAGGTAACATACGTGAAATGTAGGATGTATCCCATCCATTTCCGGCGGTAAATCCAACCGATAGGCTTGCAACCCAATCTTTTCCAAAATAACGAATGGTCCAAGGAAACGAGGACTAAGCTTCCCACGCTTCCCGAAACGTATGATCCCCTTCCACGGAGACACCTTCAACATGACTCGATCACCCACTTGAAACTCAACCGACCTTCTCTTCTTGTCCGCATAACTCTTTTGTCGGTCTTGTGCCGCCTTTAGTCTTTCCCGGATCCCTTTCACCTTATCCGCCGTCTCTTGCACTATTTTCGGCCCGGCGAATTGCTTTTCGCCCGCTTCTATCCAAAAAACTGGGGTTCTACACTTCCGCCCATACAAGGCCTCGAACGGGGCCATTTCGATACTAGAATGGTAACTGTTGTTGTATGCGAACTCTACCAAAGGTAGGTGTGAATCCCAACTTCCCCCGAAATATATTACACACGATCTCAACATATCTTCTAAGGTTTGGATCGTCCTCTCACTTTGACCATCCGTTTGAGGATGATACGCCATGCTCAAATTCAGTCGAGTACCCAACTCTTTTTGCAAACTAGCCCAAAAGTTCGAAGTGAATCGGCTATCCCGATCCGATACTACAGATTTCGGAACTCCGTGCCTTGACACCACCTCATCGATGTACAATTTAGCCAATTTATCTATTGGCAAAATCTCCCGTATCGCAAGAAAGTGCGCGATCTTGGTCAACCGATCCACGATCACCCAAATGGTGTCGTGACCACGCAAGGTCTTCGGTAACTTTGTCATGAAATCCATAGTAATGTTGTCCGATTTCCACTCGGGAATGGACAACGGTTGCAAACTCCCATACGGTCTTTGATGCTCCGCCTTGACTTGGAGGCACGTGACACACTTCTCCACATAACTTGCCACGTCTAACTTCATCACCAATCACCAATAATTTAACTTTAAGTCTCTATACATCTTGGTGCTACCGGGATGTATAGAATATTTCGACTTATGTGCTTCCTCGAGAAGCAAGCCACGATTTCCTCCACTCTTGGGCACCCAAATTCGCCCTTGGAAGAGTTTGAGTCCACGACTATCTTCTGTTAAGAGTTCCTTTTTCTTAGTCATAACCTCGGCCTTGAGGTTATCTTCTTTAAGTGCTTCCGCTTGGCTCGTTCTTATACTTTCCAACAAACTCGACACCACATCGACTCTGGTAAGGGACATTTTGACACCTTCACCGTGATTCCTTCGGCTCAACGCATCCGCCACCACATTAGCCTTACCGGGATGATAGAGTAGGTCACAATCGTAATCCTTCAAAAGCTCTAGCCATCTCCTTTGTCGCATGTTGAGCTCCTTTTGGTCGAAGATGTACTTGAGACTCTTGTGATCCGTGAAAAGAGTACACTTGGTTCCATACAAGTAGTGTCGCCACAACTTCAACGCGAAAACTACCGCCGCCAACTCCAAATCATGAGTCGGATAGTTCTTCTCATGATCCTTTAATTGTCGCGACGCGTAGGCTATTACCTTCCCCCTTTGCATTAGTACGCACCCAAGTCCCATCTTGGAAGCGTCACTATACACCACGAAGTCTTCCGATCCTTCGGGTAAGGACAAGATCGGGGCCTCGCACAACTTCCTCTTGAGCGTCTGAAACGCTTGCTCTTGTGCATCGGTCCAAAGAAACTTGACGTTCTTTCTTGTAAGGGAAGTGAGCGGTGTAGCCGTCTTTGAGAAATCCTGAATGAAACATCGGTAGTAACCCGCTAAACCCAAGAAGCTTCGGATCTCCGTCGGACTTGTTGGGGGTTCCCAACTCATCATTGCTTCGATCTTTGCCGGATCCACTTTTACCCCGTCCTTTGATACCACATGCCCCAAGAATTGCACTTCTTGAAGCCAAAATTTGCACTTCGAGAACTTCGCGAACAGTTTCTCCCTTCTTAGAACTTCTAACACTTCCCGTAAGTGTCTTCCATGTTCGGACTCATCCCTTGAATATATTAAAATATCGTCGATGAAGACGATCACGGATTTATCCAAAAGTGGGTGACACACACGGTTCATCAAATCCATGAATACGGACGGAGCGTTGGTTAAGCCAAACGGCATCACCAAGAACTCATAATGACCGTATCTCGTTCGGAAAGCCGTCTTCGGAATATCTTCGTTCTTCACTCTCACTTGATGATAACCGGACCGAAGATCAATCTTCGAGAAACATCCCGCCCCTTGGAGTTGATCAAAGAGATCGTCGATGCGAGGTAGAGGGTACTTGTTCTTCACCGTGACTTTGTTTAACTCCCGATAATCTATGCACATCCGCATGGATCCATCTTTCTTCTTCACGAACAAAACCGGTGCTCCCCAAGGTGACGAACTTGGTCGAATGAAGCCCTTCTCCAACAACTCTTGAAGTTGCGTCATCATCTCCTTCATTTCTGTCGGTGCCAAACGATATGGAGCACGAGCTATCGGAGCCGCTCCCGGTGTGAGGTCGATCTGAAACTCCACTTGTCGTTCCGGCGGTAAACTGGGTAAGTCTTCCGGAAAGACGTCCGGATAATCTTGTACTACCTTCACTTCTCCCACCGTCTTCTTTTCTTTCTTTGCGTCCACAACGTAGGCCAAGTACGAAGGGTAGCCTTTCGCTAAAAACTTGCGAGCCTTAAGAGTTGAGATAATAGGATTATTCCTCTTTCCTTTCTCTCCATAAATGGTTACCACCCCATTTTCCGGCAATGGTACTTGGATCATCTTTTTGGAGCAAAAGATGTCCGTCTTATGCCTCACTAACCAATCCATGCCTATGAATACATCAAACCCTCCTATAGCCATAGGTAGTAAATCTACTCCGAACGAAATTCCGTCGATCTCTAGAGTGCAATCACAAAAACGGTCACGAATGATCACTTGATCTCCATTAGCTATTTCTACTACTAACGCATCGGGAAGAACACTAATAGGAGTGGTGAATCGTTTACAGAAAGCATCCGACACAAAAGAACATGTAGCACCCGAATCAAACAAGACACGAGCAGGCATGGAGTTTACTAGAAACGTACCCGAAACAACATCCGCGGTCTCCTTTGCCTCCTCGGTAGTCATCCGGAAATCTCGACTCGGTGCCCGTGATGGTTGCTCGACCCTAGCCGTCGAACCCACAGAATTTCCACCACCTCCTCTAACCAGCCTTGGACACTCCCGCTTCATATGCCCCGGCTCTCCGCATTCATAACAAACCGCCCCACGGAGGGAACACTCTCGAGTCGTGTGGTTTTTCTTACCACACTTGCTACACCCAGCTGGACCGGAGGGAGTCCTTACAGCGCACGACCCCGAGTGCTTTGACCTGCACTTGTGGCACCACCGATCTTCACGACGTTGATCACCCGATCTCCCGCTTACAAAGGGTCTAGATTGACGAACGGGCCCAGATGGCCCCTCCCACTTCCGTTTCTCACCAACGTACCTCTTCTCACCCCTTTCTGAATTGATGTCGTCCTCAATGAGTAAGGACTCCTCGATAACCTCTTGTAGAGTCGAACACTTAGCATTCCTTACATCCGTTCGCATTCCGGCCGGTAAACCCTGTTGATATGATTTCATCTTCGACTTTTCGTCGGGGACTAGATGTCCCACCAAGTTTAGCTTCTCCAAGAAGAGCTTGGAGTAGCCAACAATCGACATATTCCCCTTCTTTAGATCTCGGAACTCCCGCTCCAACCTGTCCAACGACCGCTCGCTGCAGTATTTGTCCATGATCTTCTCTTTAAACACCGTCCAAGTTAGCTTAGCCAGAACTTTCGGGGTGAGGGCGGATCGGGTGAGGTTCCACCAAATCAGAGCCTCTCCCCGAAGTAGATGAGAGGAAAACTTAACCCGTTGAGAAGGATCGCATTCACTGGACTCGAAGGCCATCTCTAATTCCTTGAGCTAGTACATACAAGCAACCGGGTTGTCTGAACCCGCAAACTCCTTAGGGTGACACCCCAGAAACGTCTTGTAGGTATACCCTTTAGTCTTCGATCTGATTCCCTCGGCGGATGGTTCTTCAATCGTTACCACATTCGGTCCACCCGACCCCACAATAACGTTTTCAGCCATAGTCTCGGGTTGACGGTTACTGACGTCTCGATCCTCTAGAAGTTTCATGAAAAACTCCTGCTGTTGGGTCATGGCCGAAGTCATGGCCAGCTTTTGTTGATCCAAAGCCGTATTCATGGCCAACATCATGCTATCCCGAAGCCGGGTCTCCATGGTAACTTCCTCCATGATGGCGTCACCTGTGTTGAGGTTCCGGCGTGGAATGTGCTCAGGACCTCCTGCCAAGATTCTGGGTATGGGTATGTCATCGGAGGTTGCCCCCACCGGGGGTCGTACTGTTGCAGATTCCACTTCTGGTTGCCCTTCTGGCATGTCCGGTAATCTACTTCGAGTGTTTACCATTAAAATCTGTCATGCACGTACGAGAAATAGATTGAGAAAAGACTAAGCGAGTTGAACTCATTGTATGTACTACTACTTTCATCAATTGTCATAATAATAGTAAACCAAGTATGCTCACGTAATAATGCATTCATAATAGCAGTAGCTAAGTGAAATTATGAACGAACCATACACAAGTATTCTGGTCACCATCATCACAACTTTCAATTATAGTAATTCCGTAATCCTAACGCTCTCCCCACCTAGGATTCCTACCCCAAGTGGACAGTGAAGTCATAAAGTCTAAAACTTAAGTCTAGATATGCTAAACAATACCTAGTTCACTTAAACTAAAGCTCTGATACCAACTTGTAACACCCAAAAAATAGGGATAACAAAAATCCGAAAAACGGACATGAGGTATACTAAAATTGCCATAGCAAGAGCCTCCCAAAAATGGGGAATATATATATTTAAATAACTTGTTTAATCACAATTGTAATTTAACGGACAATGAACGACAACCAACTAATCTAATTTCTACATCTAGAAAAGAGATTACAAAAAGGGTTGTCATCTATAGACCCAAACGGTCTATATCCAAAAGTATAACGCGTCCATGTGCAAAATCCCCAAGCTCTCACCCCAAAGCAACTAAACTTGCTTAAGACTGCCGCCGCTAGAACCTGAGATACACATCGACACCAAACAAGTGTTAGGCCAAAAAGCCTAGTGAGTTGAACAATAATAAGCATGCATGAACAGACATATTTCTTATCAGCAGTTAACCATAGTTCAACAAATGTGGAGTCAATAGGGGAGACCCATAGCACCAATCAAGTCCCACCCAAGAGTCGATATACCTTGATGCCCTTAACAAGGAACACCCCAAAGGCCCGGCCCACCCGAAGACTATCGCTAAGAAAATTCCCCGAATGGCGGAGGTCTAGGCACATACCATCACAGTGGCGCCCAAGACTATATCCTCCTAGTGTACTGACTTGGTTCGTCCACATAACATTTATAAGGGGTACTTTAGGTATATTTCAACCCACATAATTCAATACCAACTACGGGTATAATATTACCACCTTATCCTCATGATGTCTAACAAGAGACCCAATGTAAATCATGCTCATCATACACATAAACATATCACCAAAATGGTGTTCCAACTAGAATCATCGTCATGCCCATATATGCATACATTTAACATATCAAGGTACCCACATTATGTATCTATGGGACAAATCCCAAATAATGATACATATAGCAATAATCATAGCAAATCACCCACATATATATATGCATCTTTCAACTGTTATCATGAAGAATCCCCAAACATTTGAACACATAGAGATAAAGTAACAAATAGAAGATTATGATGTGTATCTAGTTTTAACAAAGGGTTAGTAAACTCACAATCTAGGTTTTGAACCCAAAAACCTAGAAAATATGGAAACCCTAGAAGTTGGAGAAGATGAGACTTGAAGGTGAGGAATGAGAATCTTGAAGAACACTTCAAAGGGGACACTTGGATGAAGCTTGATGACCACTTAATGCTCCCAACAACCCAAAACCCTAGAATTGAATGAGGTAAGTGATGAAACCCTAAAAATCGCCTCCAAGAAGAGCTCTCCCGTTTTTGTAAAGTGTTAATGTGAGAAATAAGACTGCCAAAGAGTTTTTAAAACCACCAGATCACGCGGGCGATAATGCCCGGCGATAGTGCCCATGACACTATCGCTTGTCACAATTGCGGAGTTCCCCACCCCTACAGTACAAGCGCGGCGAGTATGCCTGGCGATAGTGACAATATCACTATCGCGAGAATCCTCCCACTCTCGGTACAATCCTGGCAATTGTGCCCGACGATAGTGACAATGTCACTATCGCGATGGCACTATCGCGCCAAACTCATCCCAGCCCGAAACTTAGCAAATTTCGAAAATGAGCACGAGGTCTAAACACATGCAATTATTATATTAATCAGATAGCATCTTAGTCCCATAATCAATATCATAAACATATATAAAAACTCACATTTTCAGATAAACACAATTAAAGTATTAGAGGACAAATATTTACCTTATAAATTCCCGGGTGTTACAAGCTTCATACTCACAAACCACGATTCTGGCGCACACTGAAGTCACACAAATGTGACATCGTGTCTAGCTCATACCGCCTTTCTCTGGGACACCCCCCCCCAATTGGCACAAATGGGACACCCCCCCCGGTATGAGCACAGGCGGGACAACACCCCCCGACTTAGGCCATTACTCACTAAAAACAATGTATGCATACGTTTTACACGACCAACACAATAAAGCATAACTCACTTTTAATACATCTCGCATGAATAAACCATCATAAATAATAGAAGTAATAAAATAAACTTCACATGCGTACAATGGTATAAATAACTGTAACAACTTTGGTTAGAAAACTCACCTGTCGTGCTCGTTTTACCCTTCGTACCCGCATTCTGGTCCTTAGAAAGAAACCTAGAAATAATAGAGGATAGGGTAGTAAGATACCCAAAGTCCCAAAAGTTTTCGGAATCTGACTCAAACCAACTCCCACCCGGGGTCTCCCTCCTACCGGGTTCGGCTACCCACCCGGTGGTCTCCCCCACCGGGTTCGGCCTCCCACCCGGGGGTCTATACTAACGGGTTGGCCTCCCTCGGTCCCCATCTCCCGGGCCATCCGGGCTCCCCGGCCTCCCGACTCCCGGTCCAAAATCTCGCCTCCCGGGTCTTCATACCAGCCTCCCCAGTTCTCCTCCTCCCGGGACCCGCCACCCGGGATTCCCTCCCGTGACTCTTGACACCCAGTCTTCCTGGGTCCTTCCCTCACTGGGACCCCGATCTCTCGGCCTCCCCGGGACTCCACCACCCGGTCACCCCGGGTTTCCCCTTCCCGAGAATGCTCAAGTCGCCTTGGCGATTTTCCAGTACTGGGGTTTTGCACGAACATAGAGGAAGGAAAATCCCTCTAAGCTTTCATCCCCGAAACTAAATGGTTGACTCCATCCCCTTAGCGATCTCCCCAAGAAGAAAAATCACGAAACTTAAAAGAATGAAATCAGGCCAAAAGTTCTCTCTTCCCCAAGGATTCTAAATCTTAACAAAAGCATCACCAAACAATAAAATCAAAGAGAGAAGGAACTAAGGTTACCTTCTTGACGACTAAGGTAGAACTTATTTCCCAAAATGATATCATTTGATTCTCCCAACTTGATTGCTACACACACACACAGAGATCTTTCTTAGCCTCCAAGATGAGAATGATAAGACAGCTAGGGTTTTAGGGTTTTAAATTCCCTTATTCACCTTTTCACTTTAACCCCCCACACTTTAGGCTCTCAACAAAAACTCACCCACACTCTACTCTTTAGAACATTTGGACTTTATTACAGTCTATTTGTATATGTTACGGAGAGACACAAGAGAAAGGAGAAAGATAGATATATGTATGAAATTTCCTAAAATATGCATTAATTTTTATTTAATAAATAATTATTATTATTATTATTTCATTAATAAACAAATAATTATTTTAAATTGGTGGTTTATGATGGATCTCTTAAATCTCATAAATTTTGGTGTTCTTTAATCAAACATATATCTATAATTATATCAACAAATTTATAATTAATTTGATATTGTAAGATTAAATTAAACATTTTAGTTGTAACCGAACATAATTACCAACGGTATCGTTTTCAATAAGTATTCATTTGTGTTTATAGAAAAAGTTGGTTTACACAACAAATATCTCAGAATAGAAATTATAAGTTGAAGTCAAATAAATTTTTTTTAACGTTTCTAACACATTAACATTATAACCAAATTGGGTTTAAGATGTCAAAAATGTTCAAGTATTTAATAGACTGTTTTATAAGACTTAAATTAGTTAGTTTAATTATAGGATCAAACAATAAAACGTTCTACCTAAAAATATTATAATAAATTTATAGAACATTTTTGAACATCCTAACAAGTTTTTTTAAACATCTTTATAGAAAATGTCGTATTGACTATTTAATATGACGATAAAGATGTTATAATAAGTTTATAGAACATTTTTGAACGTTTTAACAAGTTTTGATAATATTTTTATAGAAAATGTCATATTAACTATTTTGTAAGGCACTATTTGAAAAAGTTTCTCATAAAAACATATGCATGTTTTATAGAAAGATGTGTTCATATTTCATATGACACACTTCTCAAAAGTGTTCTTAAAAATAACTAATATGATAATTTGAATTAAAAATATTATAAAAAAAAAACTTGTTAAATGGTCCAAAAGTTTCTGATAAACTTATTACAACATATTTAGATATAATATTTTATTGTTATGCCCTATAAACCAGGACATGCATAAATTGTTGACTTCCCATAAACCTGATTTTGTTGTAATGATACATACATAAATAACAACTATCTATGTGTTACATGGATTCTTTTTTTGAAGACATGAAAGATTCGAGGGACTGAAAAAAAATTAAAGATTGCATATGAATAACAAAATAATTTAATTTCTTTTTTAAAAGATGGCACTAACGGGCCATTTATCAAATGCCTATCTGGTAAATACTTACCCGATTACTTACTTTACTGGGTGAGCATGACAAAGAACCGAAAATCTTATCCGATTAGAGACAAGACAAAGATCGACAATCTTACCTGGTAAGTATTGAGGGTGGTGATTCTTACTCAGTTAACACTCACCGGGTAAGAGACGCTTAACAACAATCTTATTATGCTATTTAGATGGCCAATAATTTGATGCAATATGATAAGTTAAGATAGTTACTCTTACCAGTACTCACTTACCGACAAACCTTTGGTTAATGACTTCTATAATTGTCCCCATTTAAAAAATGAAACTAAACCAATGTTTCATTTTCTCCCTAATTTGATATAATATCATTTTAAATTTATATTTTTTAAATTCAAAAGCCCGAAGTGTATTCTATTCATGTTTTGGGCCTTTTGGTTATAGGTCAAAACCTGTTATAAATTGAAAAAAAATCGGTTTAATTACTCTGACTTTCATTTTTTATTTTATGTTTCAGATATTTCAGTTGCAATTACACAAGGATTCTATAACCATTGAGTTCGACCAAATTAGACGTTGAGGAGGATTGAAGGGAGACTATGCATTAATTGCATGGATGCAACTCTAAAGCAACATGTTTAATTAGTTAAATGTAATTATCTTTTGCTTATGGACGTCTCAACCACATTCAATTTTCTTATATTATCATTGTTTGTCTTTATATATATATATATATATATATATATATATATATATATATATATATATATATATATATATATATATATATATATATATATATATATATATATATATATATATATATAGTGTTTGGTTCATTTGAGAAATGGTAAATATATGAGAAATAGAGAAGTAATCTTAGCCATTCATATGGTCAAGATCGGATTTGACTAGTCAAATATTGCGGCTTTGACCGGTCAAAAGTTGCGGCTTTGACTGGTCAAAAGTTGCGGCTATCCCAAACATAGAAGGACAATTTCGTAAATTTTACAAAACACACGGGTTGTGTTCATATATGAACATGTATAATTCAAATATGAACTATATGTTCATATATGAACCAGTGCAACTCACAACTGAACTCTTTTAACTAATTCATATATGAACCTTTGTGATTCATATATGAATCAGTTGAACTAACTAACAGATTCATATATGAATCTTTGTAATTCATATATGAATCTGTATGAAAAACAAAGATTCATATATGAATCAGTTGAACTAATTAATAGATTCATATATGAATCTTTGTGATTCATACAGACTCATATATGAACTCATCCCGTATATTTTACGAAATTACCCCTCTACCTTGTATAGACCACACAAGGAATTATCCGGTGCTTCGCGGTCAAAGCCGCAAACGTTGACCAGATAAATGACTAAGATTACTTTTTTATTTCTCATATATTTACCATTTCTCAAATGAACCTCTCCCTATATATATATATATATATATATATATATATATATATATATATATATATATATGGCCTTAGGGTCATTTGAGAAACGGTAAATATATGAGAAATAGAGAAGTAATTCTAACCATTAATACGGTCAAGAACGGATTTGACTGGTCAAATATTTCGGCTTTGACTGGTCAAAAGTTGCGACTTTGACTAGTCAAAAGTTACGGCTATTCCAAAAACAGAAGAACACTTTCGTAATTTTTACAAAATACACGGGTGTATTCATATATGAACCAGTATAAGTGAATCAGTGTAATTCACATATGAACTCTTTTAACTGATTCATATATGAACATTTGTGATTCATATATGAACTAATTAACTGTAAGTTCATATATGAATCAGTTGAACTAATTAACAGATTCATATATGAATTTTTGTGATTCATATATGAACTAATTAATTGATTATCATATGAACTAATTAATTGATTCACATATGAACGTATGGTTCATATGTGTTCATATGTGAATCATATATGTTCATATATGAACCCATCTCGCGTATTTTACAAAACTACCCCTCTACCTTCTATAGACCATGCAAAGAATTATCCGGTGCTTCGCGGTCAAAGTCGCAAATGTTGACCAGATGAATGACTAAGATTACTTCTCTATTTCTCATACATTTACCATTTCTCAAATGAACCTCTCCCTATATATATATATATATACATATACACATACATATAGATATATATATATAAATGGTAAATGAAATGCAAACTTTCTTAATACTAGAAGCGTACTTGCGCAATGCAGGGAGATACATCATGATTTTAATGTTTCATTTTATTTTTTGTTTTTTTGTTGATTTACAGTACGATCTTGGATGGTTTTGAGAAAGTGATAATGTTTTTTTTATAAATTTGTTTAACTCAGGCTTAATAATATAATGTTTTTTATACATAAAAAATTAAGTATTTTGTTAGAATTCAATGATTATCTTATATATTTTAATGATATCTAGAAAACATAACCAATTACATATTTAATAATATAATTAAAATAAATTTATAGTAATATAATATATTAATTAATAGTGATACATGGAAAGATCTGCATAAAAGGAATGTCCTGCACATACCAAATTGATGGGTGTTAGAAGCCTGCAGTAGTAATATGTATCTTGTGCTTTAATCCTTGTAAATTAAGAGATTTTTAAAATCTTGTATAAAATGATGGTACCTTGTGCCTAATAATTTGTATTTAAGAGTTTTTTTATCCGTGCTTTATAATATAGTATGGATATGGATTACAAATCTGTAAACTAATATTTATGGAGATAATAAACTTTCATTTATTATGATTTAAATATTTGTGGAAGATATTAGAATTAATTAACTATGATCAATGTTTTATATTTGTAACACCCTCAAATTTGATAAGAGTAACTAATTAGAAATCTCAATTTAAAACAAATAAAGGACAAAACTTCCACTTTACATAACAAAATTCAAAATGCCTCGAATATAAAATTCTATAAATAACCTCAACAATAACAAACTTCAGTATTAAACAAGTACCTAACTGAAGTCGGGTGCTACTTAACCCAAGTACATGTTGCTCTTCACAATACTAATGCGGAAGACTTCACTAAGTTAATCACCTCTTCGGCACACCACTAGCACTCATCTCTTCATAGTGTCACTAGAACTATTCGCCAACGAAGCATGTTGCACATGCCGAAAAATAAAAAGGTTAGGCTAACGCCTAGTGAGTTCAAGAGTTTTACATGAGTAAATATCTTTAAAAATGATGAACTTCGCTTAAAGTCATGACCTTTCAATTGATGTACTTTAAAACGTAGAAAACAACTCTTATCCAATGTTATGCTCTTTCAAAGATGGACTCCTCATTTTAAACATGTTTTATAAATTGATGCAACGTAAACTAACTCAAAAAATGAATACGAAACGACTCCCATTTAAGACCACATATACCGTGCGTCCAAACACGGGTGGGGCAAAATACTCGACCCATAAATCATCATCAAAACCACATATACCATACGCCCGAAAACATGGACACTAGGTCCAATACTCACGCGACCGTAAACGAAAAGATTCTAAATACCAAAACACGGGGATGACATAATTCATTCAAACCTTAATATACGAGGAGGAAGATCCAATATTAAGGCTCTCATTCACTGTCGACCATAAAGAACCAATGACAATAAAATAAGACATCCTTATATTTAAAATATTGGTAGTCGACAACAGGGGAGGCCCGTATCCGTTGAGAGTGGAGGAAACACAAAAGTATGCCACCTAAGCAACGTTAATCGCATGACACCTCCCGACATCACAGCCAGGTGTCCCTACGACTTCTTTAACAAGTGTCACCCCAAGTTATGTAACACCCCGAATTTCCGTTATGTAATTTTGGTATTCTTGTGGTTAAGCTTTTATCGTTAGCACCGTGTTTGGTTTGGAGTTGAGTTGGATTTTGAGAATTTTGGGGACAAGCAGTGAACTACGCGAGTTGCACCACGACTAGAGGTCGCGGCACAACCCGCGTAACCCTCTGTTTGATATGAGATTTTTGTAACTATGCGAGTTGCACCGCGACTTAAGGTCGCGGCACAACCCGCGAAACCCACTGGATGATTTTGGGTTTTTGGACATGGGCGAGTTATGCCGCGAGTTGAAGTCGCGGCATAACCCGCGTAGTTGCCTAGCCGACTTAAGGGTTTTTAACCCAAAATATCTTCATTTTTTTTCAGAGAATCTTTCTCTCTCGCTTCAAATCTCTCTCTAAAGTTTCTTTGGATCTTCAAGGGTTCGTTAATCGCTAGTATTAAGTGCATTGCTCGGGGTTTTGGTGTATAAAGCTTCACCTCTTCGTCGTGATCGATATCTGGTTTTCGGGTTTTCGTATAAACCTGTTTGGTGAGTTCCTACTATTATTTTAAACTGTATACATATCAAAAGATACCTTTTGGAACTCCTATATATCTCCATGGTTTCAGATCTAAGTTTTCTACGTATTTGATATAACTTGGGTTTTGGGAGATTTTAGGGTTCCCGATCATTTTTAACTAAAATGATGGAATCTATCTTATTTGAAGTAAAACGATGTTTTACTTGCACATTACGTGGGATATGTGAAAGAATGTTTATGAACTCATTTTTTTTTTATGATTTTCATACTTACCAGAAGTTGAACTTGAAAAGGGCATTTTTGTTTATAAAATGTTTTTATACCATATGACTATTTATGGTTGGTCACACTGTTGTTGTGACAGGTCTGTACCATTACTAGTGGATCCCTAGGTTTTGAGTCGACTGATATTAGTTGGAGATTACCAAGTAAAGTAAATAAAGAACTACATGTGCATTAAATTGTGAGGTTCTGGCCGTTAACAAATATAGAACTACATGTGCAATAAATTGTGAGGTTCTAGCCGTTAACAAATATAGAACTACATGTGCATTAAATTGTGAGGTTCTGGCCGTTAACAAATATAGAACTACATGTGCATTAAATTGTGAGGTTCTGGCCGTTAATAAATTATGGAACTACATGTGCATTAAATTGTGAGGTTCTATAAGATAATCAAAACGAAGAACTACATGTGCATTAAATTGTGAGGTTCTGGAAAGAAGGTTTATGACCTTATTTTAATGGATTTTATTCCTAACATCAGTTAACTTGGAAATGCTTGTTGGAAAGGTTTACTTTTTGGATGCAAATGTTATATCCCTTGAAATTTATAAACTGTATGTTCTCACTAGGCTTTTTAAGCCTAACACTTTTTCTCAAATGATATGTATATCAGGTTCTCGTTAGCGGCGGGTTGCCAAGGGCTTGAGTGTCGGGGATTGACCTCGAGGGTTTTTGAGAGGATTAGTATTGGATTGTTGGGCATTTGTTAAGCCCCATATTTTTGGATGATTCTGGATCAACAATTGATGTAATCTAGATAGTATATGTTTAGATTAGTTTGTTGTTGAGATCCTTATCCGTATTCAGATTTTTGTAAAGGTTAAGTACAGTTCCCCTTTTTGGGAGGTTTAAACCTTTGGTTGATGCTTAATTTTACAGTTTCCGCAGCTTTAAATTTACCCTGGTTTTAGGGTGTTACAAGTTGGTATCAGAGCTCTAGTTTAAGTGATATAGGCATGAATGTAAGATGTCTAGACTTAGACTGAGTAGATTAAGCATTGATTCGTGAGTATTGGGTAGAACTACTAAGATGGGTTGGTCTTAGAGTTGACGGAAATTATAGTTATCAAACGTTGTGGCGATGGTATCAAGAACCATTATGTATTGTATGTTCATAATCTCACTTAGCTAATGTTATTATGAGAATATTTATACGTGATTGTGCCTGAATTACCGTTATTATGACATTTGGTACTATAATAGTACGTTCTTCCGTGTTATCTCTCGATCTGTCTCTTACTCTTCTCGTAATTGTGTGGCAACCATTTTTAGGATGGTGAATACGCGCAGTCGACCGTTAGTCGATCGAGATCTGCGTGACGATAGTTCGCCTGAGCGAGATCCCGTGGTTGGGACAACGACCGTCATTCCTTCGCGCGTGCCACCATTTCTTTCTGGGGAAGTGGAGCTAGGGCCAAGAGTGGTTTTGGCGTCCACTAGTCCCGTTGTTCAGTTATCTAGCCCTCAAGCTGATATTATGGCCAGCGTCATGCAATTGGTGACGACGGCCATGGAAAAACAGCAAGAGGTTTTTCAGAAGATGTTGGAAGACCAAAGCGCGAGTCTCAGAAGGCATGGGGCAGTGGAAGAGAATGTGTTGACTGGCTCTGGTAGCGGAGTCAGGACTGAAGAACCCAGGATTGTAGCTGGCCAGAATAGTGGGAGGAAATGCTCATATAAATCTTTCCTAGGATGCGGGTCGCCGGAGTTCTCCGGTTCTGATGACCCGATCTTGTGTGTGAAGTGGGTTCGAGCGGTTGAGCAAGCTTTTGGATCTTCCGAGTGTGGGGATGATCAGAGGGTGCGGTTTGGTACCCAATTGCTTAGAGATACAACCCTCACTTGGTGGAATATCGTTCAATCCACCCTGTCTCCTATTGTGTTGGCTCAGTTGTCTTGGGCCGAGTTTAAAAAGAAATTGTTGGAAGAGTTCTGCAGTGAAAGAACTATGGACCGAATTGAGAAAGAATTTCGGTCTCTTGTGAAAGAAAACTTGATGGTGAGGGAGTACACCCGTCAGTTCATGAAAAAATTGGATTTGGTGGGGCACGTGGCCCCAACGGAGAAAGATAAAATGAAGGCCTATCTCAATGGCCTATCAATCTCCGAGAGATGATTGAAGAAGCTCAGTTTATGGAAGAGTTGTTTTTTAGAAGCAAATCTGAGAAAGCGGTGGTGGTGTCTGACAAGAGAAAGTGGGAGAACAGTTCTGTACCTCCCAAGAGATCCCGACCTTTTGCCGGGAACCGAAGCTTCAGCAGCCAACAGGAAGCTAGGTGGTGTCCCAAGTGTCGAACCAAGCACCACGGTAACTGTAATACCGCGCCTCAATCTTGTTACAAATGTGGTAAGTCTGACCACATCACCCGTGACTGGCCGGTCAGAGGACTTGTATGTTACGAGTGCAAGGCACCGGGGCACATGAAGAAAGATTGCCCGAAGCTTGTATCGGGCAACGCGCCAGCGAAGAAGGAGAACCCACCTAGGGTTCCGGGTCGAGCATTCCAGATGACGGCTGATGAAGCCAAGGCATCCGCTGATGTGGTATCGGGTACTTTTCTTATAAACTCTGTACCTGCTAGTGTTTTATTCGATACGGGTGCCAGTTTCTCTTTCGTATCTGAGTTGTTTCGTCAAAAGATTGCTATGTCCACTACTAGTCTTGAGGATGCGTTAGTAGTAGAGATAACTGATGGTAGTAAAGTTCTAATCCGTGATGTTCTGAAGAAGTGTACTCTCGGTATCGAGGGAAGAGAATTCTCGATCGATTTGCTGCCAATGTTAATCGGGGGTTTTGATGTAGTGGTCGACATGGATTGGTTGTCGAACAATCATGCCGAGAATGTATGTTCCAAAAAGTTGATTCGAATTCCCAACCCTTGTGGCGAAGTCGTTGTCATCTATGGTGAAAAGAGAAAAGGTGATGTGGCAATAATCACAATGGCAAAGGCACGCAAGTGCTTGTTGAAAGGATGTTCATCTTTCCTAGCCTACGTGATCGACGCCAAGTTAGAAAAGTCAAAGTTGGTCGATGTAAAGATTGTGCGTGAGTTTCCAGATGTCTTTCTAGACGACTTGCCCGGGTTACCACCCGATCGTCAAGTAGAGTTTCAGATTGATCTCATTCTAGGAGCAACTCCTATTGCTAGAGCTCCTTACCGTTTAGCGCCATCAGAGATGCAAGAGATGATGGCACAACTCCAAGAGCTTTTGGAGAAGGGTTTCGTCAGACTGAGCTCGTCACTTTGGGGAGCTCCGGTCCTGTTTGTCAAGAAGAAGGATGGCACAATGAGAATGTACATTGATTATCGTGAATTGAACAAAACAACAGTGAAGAACAGATATCCGCTTCCGAGAATCGACGATTTGTTTGATCAATTTCAGGGGGCGGGTTGTTTTTCCAAAATCGACTTACGCTCGGGTTATCATCAGGTGAAGGTAAGAGAAGAAGACGTTCCGAAGACGGCTTTCAGAACGCGTTATGGCCATTATGAGTTTCTCGTGATGCCTTTTGGCCTAACGAACGCGTCGGCGGTATTTATGGACTTGATGAATAGAGTGTGCCAACCATTTCTCGATAAGTCGGTCATTGTATTCATTGATGACATACTAGTGTACTCCAAGAGTGAGTCAGAAAACGAACAACATCTACGCGAGGTTCTGTAAGTGTTGAGAAGAGAAAGATTGTACGCCAAGTTTTCCAAGTGAGACTTTTGGCTCGAAGAAGTACAGTTTCTGGGCACGTTGTCACTCGAGACGGAGTGAAAGTGGATCCCTCCAAGATTGAAGCTATGATGAATTGGGAGCCTCCCAAGAATCCATCCAAGATCCGAAGTTTCTTGGGTCTGGTGGGATACTATCGGAGATTCATTCAGGACTTTTCGAAGATCGCTTCTTCCTTGACAGTGCTAACTCGTAAGAATGCGAAGTTTGAATGGACCGAAACACAAGAGAAAGCATTCTGAATACTTCAAAATAAATTATGTGAAGCTCCAATCTTATCATTGCCTGAAGGGTCAGAAGATTTTGTGGTCTATAGCGATGCTTCGAAGATGGGTTTAGGTTGTGTGTTGATGCAACGGGGCAAGGTAATCGCTTACGCCTCGAGGAAACTTAAGATACACGAGAAGAGCTATCCTACCCACGATTTGGAGTTAGCAGCGGTAGTGTTCGCCCTGAAGCTTTGGCGACATTATCTCTATAGCACGAAATGTACACTATTCACAGATCATAAGAGCCTGAAGTATGTCTTTGATCAGAAAGAGTTGAATATGAGACAAAGACGGTGGCTCGAGTTACTCAAAGATTACGACTGTGAGTTGCTTTACCATCCTGGTAAGGCGAACGTGGTGGCCGATGCATTAAGTCGGAAGGACTATAGCGGAAGTATTCGGGCTACCCATTCAAGAATCGAGTTGGTGTCTAGTCTTGTTGAAAAGATCAAGGCATCGCAGGTTGAAGCTTTGTTGGAAGAAAATCTCAAGGAGGAAGTCATGACAAAACAACGTTTGCTCTTAACGGAAGATAGTCGTGGGGTAAAACTGTTCAGCGGTCGTGTGTGGGTACCCAAAGTTGGGGGTAACCGTGATCTTTTGCTTGAAGATGCTCACAAGTCCAAGTATTCCATTCATCCGGGAAGTACGAAGATGTACAGGGACTTGAAGTTGCATTATTGGTGGCCGGTAATGAAGCTTGATGTGGCGCGTTATGTGGAGTGTTGTGTTACGTGCTCGCAAGTTAAGGCCGAACATCAACGACCGTATGAGAGTCTTCAGTCTTTAGAGATTCCCGAGTGGAAGTGAGAGCATATCACCATGGATTTCGTGACAAAGTTGCCTAAAACTCTTCGAGGTCACGATACCATTTGGGTGATAGTTGATAGATTGACAAATAGCGCTCACTTCTTGACTATGCGCGAGACTTTACCGATGGATAAGTTAGCAAAACTTTATATCGATGAAGTGGTCTCGAGGCATGGAATACCATTGTCGATCGTGTCAGATCGCGACAGTCGGTTCACTTCGAACTTTTGGGATGGGTTTCAGAAAGAGCTGGGTACACGAGTTAAGTTGAGTACGGCTTACCATCCACAGACCGATGGGCAAAGTGAGAGAACGATCCAGACATTAAAAGATATGTTGAGGTCTTGTGTCATCGATTTCGGGGGTAGTTGGGACTCTCACTTACCTTTGGTGGAGTTTGCTTACAACAATAGCTACCACTCAAGTATTGAAATGGCACCTTTTGAGGCATTGTACGGGCGAAAGTGCCGAACTCCCGTGTGTTGGCTTGAAGCGGGAGAAAAGCAGTTCGCCGGACCTGAAATCGTGCAAGAGACGGTCGATAAGGTCAAGAGCATTCATGAAAGATTGAAAGCGGCTCAGGATCGACAGAAGAGTTATGCCGATAAAAAGAGACGACCGATGGAGTTCCAAGTGGGCGATCGTGTGTTGCTTAAAGTATCGACGTGGAAGGGCATTATTCGATTCAGAAAGCGATGGAAGCTGAGTCCCCGTTTCCTCGGACCTTTCAAAGTTCTTAAGCGGGTGGGTTTGCAAGCCTACCAATTGAAACTTCCGCCAGAGTTGAGCAGAATACACAACACGTTTCATATTTGTTATCTTCGGAAGTGTTTAGCGGAAGAGGAAAGCATCATTCCTCTCTCCGAGTTAACAGTAGACGAGGGTAACCGTTGTGTAGAAGAGCCCGACGCCATCTTAGAGAGAAAGTCTAAGAAGTTGCGTCACAAAGAGGTCACTATGGTCAAGTTGCAGTGGAAGCATCATCGGGGAGCCAATGTGACGTGGGAAACTGAAGAGGGTATGAAGCGAAGATATCCTCATCTTTTCGAATAGTTAGGATTTCGGGGACGAAAACATTCCCAAGTTGGGGAGGATTGTAACACCCCGAATTTCCGTTATGTAATTTTGGTATTCTTGTGGTTAAGCTTTTATCGTTAGCACCGTGTTTGGTTTGGAGTTGAGTTGGATTTTGAGAATTTTGGGGACAAGCAGTGAACTACACGAGTTGCACCACGACTAGAGGTCGCGGCACAACCCGCGTAACCCTCTGTTTGATATGAGATTTTTGGAACTATGCGAGTTGCACCGCGACTTAAGGTCGCGGCACAACCCGCGAAACCCACTGGATGATTTTGGGTTTTTGGACACGAGCGAGTTATGTCGCGAGTTGAAGTCGCGGCATAACCCGCGTAGTTGCCTAGCCGACTTAAGGGTTTTTAACCCAAAATATCTTCATTTTTTTTCAGAGAATCTTTCTCTCTCTCTTCAAATCTCTCTCTCTCTCTAAAGTTTCTTTGGATCTTCAAGGGTTCGTTAATCGCTAGTATTAAGTGCATTGCTCGGGGTTTTGGTGTATAAAGCTTCACCTCTTCGTCGTGATCGATATCTGGTTTTCGGGTTTTCGTATAAACCTGTTTGGTGAGTTCCTACTATCATTTTAAACTGTATACATATCAAAAGATACCTTTTGGAACTCCTATATATCTCCATGGTTTCAGATCTAAGTTTTCTACGTATTTGATATAACTTGGGTTTTGGGAGATTTTAGGGTTCCCGATCATTTTTAACTAAAATGATGGAATCTATCTTATTTGAAGTAAAAGGATGTTTTACTTGCATATTACGTGGGATATGTGAAAGAATGTTTATGAACTCATTTTTTTTTTATGATTTTCATACTTACCAGAAGTTGAACTTGAAAAGGGCATTTTTGTTTATAAAATGTTTTTATACCATATGACTATTTATGGTTGGTCACACTGTTGTTGTGACAGGTCTGTACCATTACTAGTGGATCCCTAGGTTTTGAGTCGACTGATATTAATTGGAGATTACCAAGTAAAGTAAATAAAGAACTACATGTGCATTAAATTGTGAGGTTCTGGCCGTTAACAAATATAGAACTACATGTGCATTAAATTGTGAGGTTCTGGCCGTTAACAAATATAGAACTACATGTGCATTAAATTGTGAGGTTCTGGCCGTTAACAAATATAGAACTACATGTGCATTAAATTGTGAGGTTCTGGTCGTTAATAAATTATGGAACTACATGTGCATTAAATTGTGAGGTTCTATAAGGTAATCAAAACGAAGAACTACATGTGCATTAAATTGTGAGGTTCTGGAAAGAAGGTTTATGACCTTATTTTAATGGATTTTATTCCTAACATCAGTTAACTTGAGCCAAGGATGACCCAAAATCACCATATATGCTTTAGGTTGGTTCTAGAGAGTGTTTGGGGATGAATGGGAAGTGAGGGGTGAAGAAATGGTTTAAAATTCCTATTTAACAACAATCAGCCCCCTGGGGGCAACATTGTCAGGCGACAATGCCATGGCAATGTCGCAGGGCCTTGTCGCAGCATTGCTCCAGCATTTGGTACCTTCTATGCGATTGTGACAGTGCGACTATGACACTGTCATTGTCGCCGGACATTGTCGCGAGACCCTTCCCATGCCCCGAAACTCAACTTTTTCAACGTCAACACTCCCGATACTCCAAGGGACTTTAAACAATGCTTTTCCCAACACAACCCCACTGTTTACAAATCACACAAACGTCCAGGTGACATTTACTTACCGAAAATTACGGGTGTTACAATATTAGATCAAAATAATTTATACAAACCTAGTAAATTTTATAACAACCCATAGAGATTCTATAAAGCAGTTTATAATATAAGGAAATTTCGCCAAAAACAGCCCAAGACAACAATCCAAATTTTTAAATGAATATATACCCGGTTTGCAAAAAGGCAACCTATTACAACTGAGATTTAAACAAAACGAAACATGCTTAATGGTGGTCTTCTACTCCGGTATCTGATCAAATTTTCTCCTTACCCTTGCAAGAGCTGCCTATCTCTCGACGACTTGAAAAGGTTTTTAGTTTTGAAAGAGGGAGGGTTAGACCGAAGGTCTAGTGAGTTCCCTCAAAACAGTTCGAAATCCAAACAATACGAGTTCATATATATAAAGAAATCAACTTAACCCATTCATCTTGGAAACAAAATACTTTTAGAAAACAAACTCGCTTCCGGCACACACTACTATTGCCCGAAGAAAACGGCGTGTCTGGCTCACACTGCCTTATCTGGGTCACACCTCCCAATTGGCATAAACGGGACACACACCCCGGTATGAGCACAGGCGGACCACACCTCCCGACTTTGTCCGTATAGCTCTCCAACAATGTATGCATATAGTTGTACAACACTTAAATAGAAATCATATAATATGATAAGAAGTACTTGCATATATAAAGCTCGCATAAAGGAATACATACTTTAAAATAACTTCCGCCCATAATGAATGCTTTAAAGAAACTCATAAATATTTAGTTAGAAATCTCAGTACTTAAATAACTTGCAAATTCATATGGGAGTTTAGGTTGAGAAGACTCACCTTTGGTCCTTGCTAAGAAAACTTG
Organism: Arctium minus; assembly: GCA_954870635.1. Classification (NCBI taxonomy): domain Eukaryota; kingdom Viridiplantae; phylum Streptophyta; class Magnoliopsida; order Asterales; family Asteraceae; genus Arctium; species Arctium minus. The sequence continues at coordinate 11,335,145 of OX941097.1, read as the reverse complement.
CGAACTATCGATCTTACAACCTACGATGACACCGACAAAACCGATAAGACACACCACTAAACGAGGCTTTATAATTATTCAAGCATTTACCCCAACATCCTAATTACGGCTACTGGACAACACCCTTCCCCCGGAACAACCCCGACCCCCGGAACTCCTTCCCCCCGGCTCCCCCGACTCCCGGGGTCACGACCCGGGTCTCTTCGACCGGGACTCCCCCGGTCCCCTACATCGCCCGGGGTCTCCTCCGACCAGGATTCCCCCGGTCCCCGACATCACCCGGAGTCTCCTCCGACTGGGACTCCCCCTCCCCCGGTCCCCGACATCACCCGGGGCCGATTATGGTTTTCGAACCCCGAATCCTTCGCACTGGGCGATTCGAAATAAAAACCTAGAGGTGATTCTAATTCCTCAATCAACACCCACAAACTCCTAATCCCAAAAGATTAAGGTAAGGTTTAATAGAACCCCAAACTACTAGGATCAAACCTCTAACATATCCAGAGCATTAATCGATCACAAGAAACACGATAGGGTTTTCGGTTCGTCGCAAACCCAACCTTACAAAATCATAACTTCAATCATTAAGGAGGCAATTACACTATCTACATAAACTTGCTAGAGAGAAAGGACTTAGAATCTTACCTTAAGAGAAATTAGTTTGCAGAACTCCAACTCTTCTTCTTCTCCAAATCGCACCCGAATCGCCCTGCCTTTCACTTTCTCCAGCCGCCAACAGAGTAAATGAGGAAATCCCTAGGCAAAACCCTTTTAATACCTTATTACACATAGCCCCCTTAAACTTTGGATTTAGACCACTTTTGACCCCCAACTTTAAAATTATTAACTTTGAACCCGGTTATTACAACATCCCCCCCTCAAAAGAATTCCGCCCCCGGAATTCCATTGTTAAACATAAGGGGATACTGAGATCTTATGTCTGCCTCTACTTCCCACGTTGATTCTTTCCCCTTGTGGAATTTCCACTGCACTCTCACTAATCGAATCTATTTATTCCTTAGTTTCTTGACTTTATAATCAAGAATGGCCATCGGTTCTTCGATGTAAGTCAATTTTTCATCCACTTGGATATCCTCCAACGGTACTACAACATAGGTCTTCCCCAAACACTTCTTCAGATTCGACACGTGGAACGTGGGGTGAATTCCTCGCAACTCCACTGGTAAATCCAGTTTGTATGCTACTTCTCCAACATGTTCAAGGATAGCAAACGGTCCAACGTATCTTGGTCGTAACTTACCCTTCTTTCCGAAACGGATTACTCCTTTCCACGGCGACACTTTCAGCATGATTAAATCTCCCATTTGAAACTCGATAGGCTTTCTTTTATTCGCGTACATCCGTTGCCGGTCCTGAGCCGTCTTTAACCTCTCACGAATGCGGTTCACCTTATCAGCAGTCACTTGTACTATCTCTGGACTTGTCAATTGTCGTTCTCTTACTTCGTTCCAGCATAACGATGTTCTACACTTGCGCCCATATAAAGCTTCAAATGGCGTTGCTTGAATACTCGCATGATAACTATTATTGTAGGAAAACTCTATCAACGGTAGGTGGACCTCCCATGAGCCCTTGAAATCGATCACACATGCTCGGAGTATGTCTTCCAGCGTTTGTATGGTCCTTTCACTTTGACCATCCGACTGTGGGTGTGAAGTTGTACTCAACTTGAGTTGTGTTCCCAACTCTCTTTGCAAACTTCTCCAAAAAGATGATGTGAATCGGCCGTCGCGATCTGACACTATAGACGACGGTACCACATGCCTGGATACTATCTCGTCTATATACAACTTTGACATTTTTTCCAACGGATACGTCTCCTTAATCGACAGGAAGTGAGATGACTTTGTGAGTCGGTCCACTATCACCCAAATGGCATCGTGCTCCTTAGGTGATCACGGCAACCCGATCACGAAGTCCATCGCAATCTCGTCTCACTTCCAGACTGGAATTTCCAACGGTTGAAGCTCCCCGTAAGGCCTCTGGTGCTCCACTTTCACCTTCAAACACGTCAGGCATCGCTCGACGAAGTAAGCAATATCCTTCTTTAAACCCGACTACCAATAACTTTGCTTCAGATCTCGATACATCTTGTTGGTTCCTGGATGTACGGAGTAACATGACTTATGCGTTTCTTCCAACACTCTCCTTTAGGCATGGAAATGGGGCGGGGATGGGGCGGGGACCTCAATCCCCATCCCCGTCCCCAATCCCTCATCTTCATCCCCGTCCCCATCCCCATCCCCGCCGGGGAATATGATCACATCCCCATCCCCATCCCCAACGGGGAACGGGGATCCCCATCGGGGAAACGGGGATTTTCTTTTCCGTTTATGTAAGCTATTTAGATCAAATATATGAGACACCACACATGTTTAAACATCACATATTTCCAATAAACCTAAAATCGAAAGAAATTTAATTTAGTATAAAAAAATCACAACATCATATAATAATTAATAACTTAAAACCAAAAGAAATTCAACCGAATTCGGAAAAAAAAACCTTAACTTCACACATTCCAAAAGATATCGAGTAATATTCAAAACCATATCGAGTAATTGTATTTTGATTGACATCCAAAATACATACTAACATCCAAAAAATAACAATTTTGTATTATAAACCTAATTAGGAAATAGGAAATTATGAATTACCGATTTAGTTTAAATAAATAATATATATTAAATATTAATTAAAATATATAACGGGGACGGGGCGGGGCGGGGAGTGCGATACCCGTCCCCGTCCCCATCCCCGCTTTGAGACAAACGGGGATCCCCGTCCCCATCCCCATCCCCGGTTTAGCGGGGAATCCCCATCCCCGATCGGGGCGGGTGGACCGGGTTCCCCGACGGGTCGGGCCCCATTTCCATGCCTACTCTCCTTCAAATTTCTCCCACTTTTGGAATCCACACTCTATATTTGAAGCATTTCACTCCGCGACTGTCGATGATCAACGAATCAACAATTCCGACTATTCTCTCGCTCTTCCAGTTTTCCCCTAAAACTGCTTCCTCTTGAAACTTTCTGACTTCTTCCAAGAAATTAGAAGTGACTTCGACTCGAAAGGCCACCACCTTTGTTGCTTCCCCACGCTCCTTACGACTTAGGGCATCGGCCACCACATTGGCCTTGCCCGGATGATACAGGATCTCACAGTCGTAATCGTTCAACAACTCCATCCACCTACACTGCCTCATATTGAGCTCTTTCTGGTTGAAAAGATGCTGAAGGCTCTTGTGATCCGTATAAATCTGACATTTAACCCCGTACAGATAATGCCTCCAAATCTTCAAAGCGAAGACTATTGCTGCCAGTTCCAAATCATGCGTCGGGTAATTCTTCTCGTGCTCTTTCAACTGACGAGACGCATAAGCAATCACCTTGCCTTCCTGCATTAACACACACCCCAAACCCAACTTTGAAGCATCACTGTAGATTACAAATCCTTCGATCCCGTTAGGTAAAGACAAGATAGGTGCACTGCTCAGACTTTCCTTCAATTTACGGAACGCTTCCTCTTGGGCCTCCGCCCACACAAACTTGACGTTCTTCCTTGTTAGAGCCATTAGTGGTGTGGCTATCCTCGAGAAGTCTTGAATGAACTTCCGATAATAACCTGCCAATCCCAGAAAACTTCTTACTTCTGATGGCGATTTTGGCGCTTCCCACCCTTTAATAGCCTCAATCTTAGCCGGGTTGACCGTAATCCCATATTCCGACACCACGTGTCCTAGAAATTGTACCTCTCTCAACCAAAATTCTCATTTTGAGAACTTAGCGTACAATTTCTCGCGCTTAAGCAATTCTAATATTGCTCGCAAATGAGACTCTTGATCCTTCCTAGACCGTGAATAAATTAGTATATCATCAATAAAGACAATGACACACTTGTCTAAGAGTGGGCTACACACTCTATTCATCAGGTCCATGAAAGCTGCTGACGCGTTTGTCAACCCAAAGGGCATGACTAAAAACTCGTAGTGCCCATATATGGTACGAAAACCAGTCTTAGGCACATCTTCCTCCCTCACCTTCAACTGATGATACCCCGATCGCAAGTCTATCTTCGAGAAGTAGCTCGCTCCCTGTAACTGATCAAAAAGGTCGTCAATTCTGGGAAGCGGGTACTTATTCTTGACAGTCACTTTGTAAAGCTCCCGTTAGTCTATGCACATTCTCATAGATCCGTCCTTCTTCTTGACAAATAATACCAGCGCTCCCCATGGTGAGGTACTAGGGCGAATAAACCCCTTATCGAGCAGTTCCTGCAGTTGAGTCATCATCTCTTTCATCTCTGTCGGTGCCAGACGATAGGGTGCTCTTGCGATAGGTGTTGCTCCAGGAATTAAGTCAATTCGAAACTCCACTTGCCAAACAGGAGGCAGAGTGGTTAAGTCTTCCGGAAACACTTCCAGATATTCGCTTACCACCGGAACCGACTCTAACCCCTTCTTCTCTTTCTTAGCGTCTACTACGTATGCTAACCCCACGCACCCTTTCACTAAGCACCGCTTAGCCTTGATCATAGAGATCAAACACAACTTCCTATCCTGACGATCCCCATACACTACTACCTCTTTCTTACCCATCAATGCTATTCGGATCAATTTCTTATTACATACTATATGAGCATCAGTCGACGCCAACCAATCCATCCCCACAATGATGTCAAATTCCCCCATACCCATCGGGTATAGCCGAAGTGGGAATGACTGTCAATCGATAACAATACTACACCCTTCATATACTTCCCTTACCAATACTCGACTATCATCCGTTACTTCTACCTCAAACCTAATACTAAGCTCCCTGGGTTTCACACACAGATTACGAACAAAATTCGGGGACACAAACGAACGGTTTATGCCTGAATCAAACAATACTTTTGCAAAAGTCGAGTCTATAAGGAAAGTACCTGTCACCACATCTGGTATTTCTACCGCCTCCTCCACCGTCATGTTAAATGCCCGTGCTCTCGCTCGGGCGGGTTCCACCTTCCGCTCTCCTCCTTTTCCCCCAACATTCCCAACAGTTCCCCTTTTCAGCTGCGGACAGTCTGTTTTAATATGACCCGGATCACCACACTGGTAGCAAGTTCTAGTTCCTTGACATTCCCGTGCCATATGCCCTTTTTTCCGCACTTAAAACAACCCTCCCGATCTGCCAAGCATTCCCCTTTGTGCATCCGGTTACATTTGTTGTACGGTTTGTTCTCAACCCTCGGTATAACTCGTTGATCGGGTCTGGCACTTTTGAACTTCTTTGGATCACGTACCGACCCTTCCCATTTTCTCTTATCATCTCCCTTCTCTGTCATTTGGCGTGCCTTATCCTTTTCAGTCATCTCGGATGCGTTTACAACCGCTTGGAAGGTAGTGGGCTCTCGTGTTGCCGCTAGCTCTCGAATATTGTTTCTCAGCCCAAACAAATATCTGTCCACCCGACGTTCCTCATTCGGCACATACACTTCAGCGAAACAAGCCTTTTCAAGAAATTTAGTTGTATACTCTCTCACGGTCATGTCCCCTTGCTCTAAATTCAGTAATTCTTCCTCTAATTTCTTCACAGCTGCCAACGGACAGAACTAATTCTTGAATTTAGCTACAAAATTTTTCCCAAATCCATACCTCTAGCCGCTTTCGAACCCTTGCCCCCTGTCTCGGCCTCCCACCAAAATACAACATCATCCCTTATCATGGATAGAGCAAACACGATTTTATCTTCTTCTGCACACTTACAGGTGTCAAATGCCAGCTCCATATTTCTGATCCACTTGATAACCACTACTGGATCACACTCTCCTTTGAAGGTAGGAGGATTGCAAGTAGTAAATGCTTTGTAGCTACATCATTTCCCGGTATTTGTCTTGGCTTCCAAACCCGGGGTAGACTGTGAGTGACTGCCCACTACAGTCATTAGCGAGTTGACCATCTCTGTCGTCTCCCTTTTCTCACTCTTTTCTTGACTTGATGCTGCCCTTCCAAGTTTGATGAGCCAGTAAGGCTTGCAAGGTTTCTTGTAATTTACTCATCTCTATAGCGAAAGTCTCTTGCATGACAAAAGCTTGAGCCCGACCTCCCCCACGGTTCTTCACTGGCCTTCTTCCTCTTGCAGTAGCTGAACTTTCTTGAAGAGAGGGTTCTCGTTCAGCCATGATCTCCACACTTCTGGCTTTTCAGGCAACCCGCACTGTTCTCTTCCCTGGAGCTCTCACTTCCGGTTCCTCCACTTTGTGGCCGCCTTTCGGGTTGTCTTTCCTTTCCCTTTAGGTCGCCCACGTCCATTTCCACGAGTAGCAGTTGGACGAGGGGAAACGACTGGTCCATCCTCAACGGTTTCATTCATAGGTGCCACCTCAGCTACCGGCACCGATCTACTCCTAGTTACTCGCTCCGACATGACTACAGATAAGACACCAACACCCACACTTCATTATGATAAGTCCAAAGCAATAAGGCAAGTTAAGCACACACATATACCTGTAAATATATAATTACACTAGCCAGATGTAAATATATAATTACTCGTCTTCCTAAGGTCATCCTAAAATCTCAGTTGTATCATATCCTTCTAGTTTAAGTCTAGGCCCGTCCGGTCACCTAAATCCCTTAAACTGTGTCTCTGATACCAATTATAACAACCCATACAGATTCTATAAAGCAGTCTATAATATAAGGAAATTTCGCCAAAAACAACTCAAGACAACAATCCAAAATTTTAAATGAATACCCGGTTTGCAAAAAGGCAACCTATTACAACTGAGATTTAAAAAAAACGAAACATGCTAAATGGTGGTCTTCTACTCCGGTACCCGATCAAATTTTCTCCTTACCCTTGCAAGAGTTGCCTATCTCTCGACGACCTGAAAAGGTTTTTAGTTTTGAAAGAGCAAGGGTTAGACCGAAGGTCTAGTGAGTTCCCTCAAAACAGTTCGAAATCAAAACAATACGAGTTCATATATATATAAAGAAATCAACTTAACCCATTCAGCTTGGAAACAAAATACTTTTAGAAAACAAACTCGCTTCCGGCACACACTACCGTTGCCCGAAGGAAACAACATGTCTGGCTCACACTGCCTTATCTGGGTCACACCTCCCAATTGGCATAAACGGGACACCCCCCCCCCCCGGTATGAGCACAGGCGGGCCATACCTCTCGACTTTGGTCGTATATCTCTCCAACAATGTATGCATACAGTTGTACAACACTTAAATAGAAATCATATAATATGATAAGAAGTACTTGCAGATATAAAGCTCGCATAAAGGAATACATACTTTAAAATAACTTCCGCCCATAATGAATGCTTTAAAGAAACTCATAAACATTTAGTTAGAAATCTCAGTACTTAAATAACTTGCAAATTCATATGGGAGTTTAGGTTGAGAAGACTCACCTTTGGTCCTTGCTAAGAAAACCCGTGAACTATCAATCTTACAACCTACGATGACACCGACAAAACCGATAAGACACACCACTAAACGAGACTTTATAATTATTCAAGCATTTACCCTAGGAGTATTCATCGGTTGACATCCAATGGATGTGAGGGAAACCGAACCGATCCAATCATCCATTGGATGTTGGATTTTCCCAACCGAACCGATCCAATCATCCATTGGATGTTCTTATTGGATATCCACTGGATCTAATTGCATTGGATATTCTTATTGGATATCCATTGGATCAGATTGGATCCATCCGACATCCAATGGATGATCAGATCGGATTCATCCAACGTGTTAATTTAATGCAATGTTCTAATTAATTACTTTTAGTTTGTGTTAAAACCAACATAAGTGAGACTAAAAATTCAAAAACTAACATAAAATAAATTTAGATTTAAGCAAATTGCAAAAAAATAATAATTGGATGATAGTTGGATGGAAAACTGGATGGTTAATTGGATGGGTAATTGGATGTTGGTTGGTTCGGTCGGTTCTGGACTGACATGCAAGAACCGACCGATCCAAATTGGATGTTGAGATTTTCAATCCGATCCAATCCAATTACAATTGGATATCCAATTATGGTCGGTCGGTTCTAATTGGATCGGTCGGTTCCTATTGGATTGGTTGAATTTTTACACACCCCTAATTTACCCCAACATTCTAATTACGGCTACTGGACAACACCCTTCCCCCGGAACAACCCCGACCCCCGGAACTCCTTCCCCCGGGCTCCCCCGACTCCCGGGGTCACGACCGGGGTCTTTTCGACCAGGACTCCCCCGGTCCCCTACATCGCCCGGGGTCTCCTCCGACTGGGACTCCCCCGATCTCCGACATCACCCGGGGTCTCCTTCAACCGGGACTCCCCCGGTCCCCGACATCACCCGGGGGCGATTATGGTTTTCGAACCCCGAATCCTTCGCACTGGGCGATTCGAAATAAAAACCCAGAGGCGATTCTAATTCCTCGATCAACACCCACAAACTCATAATCCCAAAAGATTAAGGTAAGGTTTAATAGAACCCCAAACTACTAGGATCAAACCTCTAACATATCCAGAGCATTAATCGATCACAAGAAACACGATAGGGTTTTCGGTTCGTCGCAAACCCAACCTTACAAAATCATAACTTCAATCATTAAGGAGGCAATTACACTATCTACATAAACTTGCTAGAGAGAAAGGACTTAGAATCTTACCTTAAGAGAAATTAGTTTACAGAACTCCAACTCTTCTTCTTCTCCAAATCGCACCCCAATCGCCCTGCCTTACACTTTCTCAAGCCGCCAACAGAGTAAATGAGGAAATCCCTAGGCAAAACCCTTTTAATACCTTATTACACATAGCCCCCTTAAACTTTGGATTTAGACCACTTCTCACCCCCAACTTTAAAATTATTAACTTTGAACCCGGTTATTACAAGTTTTTATGGTCTAGAGTTTGATCGAGTAACATAAAATATATGCAGATTCTTCCTCTAGGCTTTTTGGGACGCTAAATCTTATATCCCACCAGCGGCTTGATAAAGTTTTTAATAGGCACTTAAAGCTTATGAGATAAACATGAGTTTGAGTTTTATACAATGACGTTACAATTAGTTGTTAAGACAAAGTAAGGTAAGCCTTAAAGCATTCATAATACAGTAACAAATTTTAGATAAAATCAACAATAATAAGTCCATTTCAATTTCGATTATCTTTTTTTTAAATATGTTCGATTTTCATATAAATCTCGCAGTTTATATGGATTTTCTTAAAAAATTGTATGTCCTTTTTAATATTAATCAATCGTGGTTCGGTCACAGTTTTTTGGTATACGGATTCACATTTGTGAACCATTTCTTCTTTCACATAAGCCTAGGGACGAGCATCGAAATCGGGTATCTGTCTTTGAAATCGGAACCGTTTCGGAATTGCATGTTTAGGAACCGGAACCGATGTGATTGGTTTCGGTCCTAGTTCCTAAAATACGGAACCGATCAGGACTTGTTCTGGTTCTCATTTTTTTGGAACCGTTAACCGTTGGGTTTCCGCCGGGACCGGATACCCGGTCCCACTGGATACCCAGAACCGGAACCGACGGGTACCCACTATTTTTTTAATAAAAATTATTTTATATGTTTATTATATTTAATAAACTAAAACTAAAATTATTAATTTACCCTTTTAGCGTTACACACTTACACTTGCAGCCGGTTCATTCACTCGACTTCTCCAGTTATTTATGTAATTTTTAGTTTTTATCGGATTAGTTTTTACTGTTTGTAGTATTTGTTTATTTATGTTGGGACTTTGTAATAGACTAATAACTAGATTTTTATAGTTTGAAATAATAAAATTTAAAAAAAATATAGACACCGGTACCCGATACCGGAACCGGTTCCCAAATATAAAGAACCGTTGTAACCGGATCCGGTTCCGGTTTCTTCATTCCAGGAACCACCGGTTCTGATTCCGGGACTGGTTCTATAAATTTTGGCTGGATACCCGCCTTTGCTCACCCCTAATAAGTCGGACCGGTTTCTTCCAACCATGATTTTTTCCACATACTGGTCCGTGGAGCTCTCAACCTACATATATATACAGTGGATGTTCCAATAAGTTCTATTAACGAAGTTGGACAATCTAATAAGATACAAAAAATAAATTATACACGAAAATTGGTTTTATATAAAATGTCTAAGCATCATAATATAATACTTGATAGGACTTAAATTTATTGGACCATACTATAAAACAACCTTTTGAAAAGTGTTACAATAGGTATACAGGACACTTGTGGGTGTTGTAACAAGTTTTTAGTACGTTTTTTTAAAATAAAATGTTGTATTAGCTATTTTTAAAGACAATTTTAAAAAGTGTCATATAAACCCATGTTTTTATGGGGCACCTGTGTTTATATAACACTTTTTTCAAATAATGTTGTATGAAATAACTATAATACGACATTTTATAAAGCTTCCTAAAATACTTGCTAAAACACCCAAAAACATCATATAAATCTATTCTAACGATTTTAGATATGACACTTTTTGGTTTGGTTCTTTAAACTTAAGTCTTGTAAAGCATTCTACTAGGATGTTTAGAAATTATAAGCGTTTTATAAAGTTAATTTTCTTGTAGTGTGGCCTTTATATATGACATGTTTAAAAAGTTCTTTTTACATTTTCTTAAAGTGTTCTATAAAAATATTAATAAGACGATCCATTTTGTCATACTATAGTGTCCAACTTCACCGATAAATTTTGCTATATAGCTTGATTTCACGCTGTTATATAGGATTCACAGTTGTTGGTCCTACAACTTAACACCTCCGTTAATACTTTATTACAACATCCCTAAAAGATCCATTTTGTTACGGTGCTTATCGAATTATAACAAGAATTATTTTTGTTCATAGTTCATACAAATACAAAATAGTACCAATTAAATTTTGTTTGTTTTATAATTGGTGTACTAAAACATTAAATATATTTAGAGGACCATCAAGCTTTTATGTCTAAAAATCACTACTCTGTTACTAGTACTACCAATCAAAATTTTGTAATGAAAACAACCTTTTCTTCTATGTCTAAATGATTAATTTTACATGTACAACTATGAAATGCATAGCTTACAAGTCTCTGTAGCATAGTTTATTAATTAAGAATTTAATCTATGGAAGAATTGAAGGGGCTACTTAATTAATTGTACTACCACTTCACACCAAACAAAAGAAATGGACTATAATTGATATAGACAAAAAAAAATACGTTTGTAATACCAACAGACTCCATTAAAATCTTCCATTTTCTGCTTCAATTCCATGAATTGTTTTAAAAGCAATTAAACTAGCTTCTAACCCACGTTTCACTTTCTTCTTATCACCTTCAGTTTCTCTTCAGTTATAGTGTGTTAAACCCTTCGAATCACTATATACATATATATATATATATATATATATATATATAGGGTATGAGATCCGGAGAAAACTCTGAAAAAAGAAAGAACTGAATAACTTATCCAAGTTGATCCAATGACTATGGTTAAAAAGTTAGTTATAATCATCTTTTTAAAGAAAACAAAAATATCTCAACTTATTTTTTAAATAAAAAATTGGTGAAGTATAACAAAAAATGAAGTGAAACAAATTACAACAAAAAATCAATCATTTTATTATCTTTAATCTAACATTCATTTTGATATATTTTTTTCATCCGTTTTTTCATCGTTCTTCGATTCTTTTTTTTTTCAAGGTTCTTCCTTGATGATATTGTTTCATATATAATTCTTTTCTTGATGAAATTGTTTCTTCCCATTCTGATGAATATTTTTTATTTTTAAGTAAAAAACACAAATATATGAAACAATTTCATTAAGAAAAAAAATTATATGCAACAATTTCATTAAATTAAATAATGAAATTGACGATTTATACGGTTTGCAAAATTACGATGTTTTGCAAATAAAATTACCCCTATATATAAATATGTGTGTGTATATATACCACCATCCCATAAGCCTATCTTGTCAACTTGATCAATTCTGCACTTTTTGTACCACGGATTCACACAACATATATATATATATATATATATATATATATATAATGAGTCACAAGAAAGCTAACTCAAGGATTCATGTACCCTTTTCATGGGAAAAGATGCCTGGTGTCCCAAAATTTATGGCTTCACCTATGTGCGGTTTGGTTCCGGGCCTCGCCGGAAACAACCGCGGCGTGCACAAGAAAATGGCGCTTCCGTTGCCACCGGGATCATTCCGGCAGCTGCCGGCGAGAAGTGCTTCAAAAAGGATGGTTCCATGGAAGGAAGACCCTTTTCATGCAGCTATTATAAAATGCACAAAAGATTGTGATCATGACTGTAAAGCTAAAGATGAGATCAAGATCATGAGTTTTGGGGCTAGGGTTCGAATGAGCAAGTGTTTCTCGTCGTCGTGCAAACGATCTTTTGATATCGAAGAGGGTTCTTTGTTGGTGAAACCGTTGAACTCGAGTTGCGGTTTTCGTCGAGATCGAGTTTAATTATGGTTTTGTAAAAGTAATTAAAACCTTGCATGCATGTGCATGTTTGTTTGTGGTTTTCTTGTTTCTTGTTTTACTTTTTCAGTTTGGATTAGGGTTTCACTTTGATTTTACTAAATAATGTTTCAAGATTGTTTTGTGTTCATTTTGTTAAAACCAGAATCCTTCTTAGTGGACTATTTGATTAAGTTCGATTAAGCATATGTTCTTGTTTAGTTTGATCGGTTTTCAACTAGCTATTGCGATTCCGGCGGATCTTTCCTGCCATTTGATCATCGTGAAAACGTAAATTGATCGGTTTTCAAATATCCGTGTGCAATTCAGGCTGATCTTTCCGATCATTAGAACTCGATAGCTTTAAAAAAACTGAACTGATGGGGTTTCAACTATTTCTATGCGATTCAGGCTGATAGATCTTTCCGGCCATTCATCGGTGTAAAAACCTAAATTGATCGGTTTTCAATTATCCATGTCATCAGCCGGGGACGGAGCCAGGTTTTTTTTCTTTTTTCTTTTTGGTAGCACGTGTCCACCGTTTCATTAATTCCATCGTCGTGGTGTAAAATTAAAGGGTCGTGAAAAATGTCACTATATCAATTAATTTATTGTGTGTCACCATATATATTTTGAAACTACAATGCTACAAGTTCGAATCCTTTGTTGGTTTGCAAAGCTTTTCTTTCACCCCAGACCCCGATATGAAAATCAATAAAATAACCAACAGACCAATAATGATTTTATGAAAAATAATCCTATATTTGTTTTTTTAGTCAAATAATGACACCGCTTGGAAAAAAAATCTAGATCTGACCCTGCATTCAGGCTGATCTTTTTGGCCATTGGATCATTGTAAAAACCTACCCAAAAGCAAATTAATTCAAGAAGTTTGATGATGATGAGGTTGATTTTAGAGGATGGATGTTATCATATATATGTTAGGTAAGGCATCAACAACAATTAGCCACAACTAGAATTTGTCTGTTGTGGGAAGGGAATATAGACCAAGACCCATTACTTCATTTCGATTTGTTAAAAATCTAACATGTTATTTTTTCTATTTTAAACTATATGATGATTTATTACTCAATGCATATAATTGACAAATGATGGATTTATTGTACAACTGTTTGGTGATTAGTTGAGAAAATAAAAAAAGAAATTCAAAACGAGAGTAACATGAACCAAAAAAGAAAATCAATTCGATTGATAACAAAACGATTTTTTTAATACGCCCAACCATCGTTTGGTGTCTAACACGGATGTAATAAGTGATGTGAGTCGAGCACGAGTATCAGTATATATATATACTTGACCATTAATTTCCCAAGTTTGAACTCGACTCGGAAACTTGCAAGTAGTTATATTCCAAACTTGACTTGAACTCGGTAGTATTTTTCTAAACTTGAACTCATTTGAAGCTCAAACCCAGCTCAAATTATCTAGAATGTTAAGAGAAATAGAACTTTTATAAGCACAAAATTGTTTCCAAATCTACCATTTATGTAACATCCCAAAACTTTAAATTCAACATTAACAAGCATAATGAAGTTCCATACCAAGATAAATCTTACAATAACAATTAAATCTGAGGTTCTGCACTAGGCAACCTAATACACAACTGAGAGAAATTATAAAATCTCTAAAATGAAGTCTTCTATTGACGAATCCGCTTAAACCTTCTCTTCTCCTTTACCCGTACCCCTAGCTTCGCGTTCACCTGAAAAATGAATTTTTATTTTTGAAAGAGTGAGGGTTAGACCAACGGTCTAGTGAGTCCCTCCTAAAACACCTTAACAATCCAATAATCAAGAATAAAATAAGTGATAAATAACTCAATTTAACTTTATGAAAACTTCACACTTTCATCAAACACTTTGGCTCACACTACCGTCACCAGCAAGTAACGGTGTGTCTGGATCACAATGCCTTATTTGGGACACACACCCCAATGGCATAAACGGAACACACCCCCCGGTATGAGCACAGGCGGAACACCGCCCCCCCCCCCCCCCCGACTTTGAGCACAAAGCAAACAAAACAATGTATGCATACATTTCTACTCAAATAACAAGATCCATATATATATATATATATCATGGTTTCAACAGTTTTCACATCTCATAAACGCATTCATAAAACCTTCTATAAACTTGCATGCAAAACAATTATCATCAATCTTTTAAAAGTTAGTTTAAAGAAACTCACCTGACCCTTGCGAAGCTTTCCTTCTAACACCGAAAATACCGACCCTATAACCACGATAAAAGAACACACTTAGAATTCATAACTTACAGCCTGGACTATACCTCACTGCTTCTAGCCTGATGCCTACCCGACCGGCGATCGACGGATGCCACGCCCCGCCCCGAGCCGCGCACGGGACGCGTCCTACGTCGCGCCCGGTGTCTGACTCGACCGGTGCCTGGGCGGCTCCCGGTGTCTGACTCGACCGTTGCCTGGGCAGCGCCCGGTGTCCGTCTCGACCGGTGCTCCACTCGACCGAAGTCTACTTCGACCAGACCCTTCCTCGACGGAGGTCTAAAATCGACCGGAGTCCACTCGACCGAGGTCCAAATACTCCGGTCCACACCCCAACCGAAGGTGAATATGGGTTTTCGATCGAAAGCTATCGAGAATAGAATAGCTTAAATCCTTTACTAATCCACTACTCTTAACCCGAGAATTTAGAGTATGGCATAATCAAACCAAACATTAACATCACCTCTAATGAAAGGCAACATCAATCGGTCGAGAAGAATCCGATGGATGCACAGACTTAACTCATAGAACCCATCCCAACCATTGAAGGAAACAATCCACTACTTATCATACTAATCTAACTAGAGAGGAAGGTTTAGGGTTTTACCTCGAGAGAGAACAACTTGCAGAAATTCCTATCCTCCTTCTTCTTCCTCAATCGCCCACCAAGACTGGTTTTTCCTTTCTTCAGCCGCCAAGGAAAAAATGAAGCAATCCCTAGGGATGGAACCCTTTTATACACATTTTTCACTTAACCCCCTTGTTCTTTGAACTTTCACTGAACTTTCACCAGTATTGACTCTTGTGAAATTGCCACTGAACTTTCACCAGTTGAATTTCCTTTTTCCTTAATTTCTTCAATTTACGATCTAAGATGGCCACCAGTTCCTCCACCTAACTTATTTTCCCATCTATTTGGATATCCTCTAATGACACGACCATATCGCTATCAGCTAAACATTTCTTCAAATTAGATACATGGAAAACGGAATGCACTCTTTGCAAATCCATAGGTAGATACAACCTATACTCTACCTTCCCAAAGCGCTTTACGTTAGTAAACGACCCAACAATCTAGGCTTTAACTTCCATTTCTTTCCGAATCGAGTCACATCTTTTCCAAAGCGAGACCGGTAACTTTACATTTGTTCCCACTTGAGACTAACGACTCATAAGTCTCGGTATAACCAAATTAATACCATTCGATTTCCCATGCCATTCTGATCAATACATAGTCGAACGTAACTTTCAGATTTACCCCTCGATTACAACAACTTTTATAACCGATAGAATTTTTACCGGAGTCACACCACGACAACATGCATCTCTGATTAAATACTCACTCAACTTGCCAACGTACACATCACCAACTGTAGACATCACCCACAACTCACAACCACGAGTTTCCTCATCATGCAACTTGCCCTTGCAAGCAACCCCTCTTAGCACGACATAAGTCAAACGTAACAGCACTTTCCTTTTTGAACCATTAATCTCAACTCCTCTGTATTATCCAATTCTTACACGCCGAATATATATATATATATATATATATATATAGCCCCAACGTCATCTCTTTAACTTTTCACATATTGGTAGATACTTCCACAATTCAAAACATTCGCAATCCACCGGTTCCAACTGGCCAAATAATGCGACGCATACTTCCATTTCATATTGCATCCACAATCACCCGACCAAATGCGCAATAAAACCCCGCTTCACTCGCTCGTTATGGAATGACAAAACTCATACAAACTTTTCCAAATAGTTAAACACGGAACAATGGACTCACTTGGAATCCCCTTTTTACGCATTGCCAAAACTGACACTATGGTTCTTCGCTCCAAGCACTATATCCCAACACCTCTATCTTCCTCCTTGAGGATTTCAAACCCACTTCTAACGACCGACTCACTGACTAGTAGTGTGAACTTTTAGTCAGTTGCACGATTTTTTTTAATCACACTCACACCGCACCGAATGCCGTAATCTCTTTCTCATACCCACGCTAGGGATTATAAACTTGCTAACAACAGAATCTAAAAAATCATACCTCCACATTTGTGCCACTTGCCAAACTTCTTACTCTCAGATTTTCCATCCTTCCAACATAATATCTTCACTTTCTTATCAATGCAAGAAACACCGCTCGTCCAACATTGCTTACTCTATTCCTCGATGATTCCCAAATGTCAAATCCCATTTACATTACTTTTCTTGATCAACCGAATTTCCACAATTCTTACACGAGATATTCAACCCAACTCTTTCAAAGCATTACCCACTACTCGGAAGCGCCGCACAATTCTCGCTCTCTAGACAGGATTACCCAATCTGCTAGAATCCTTTCACCCTAAAGAATATTTCAACATGCCCACATATTTCCTATCTACAACACCACCCCCTGAATTAAGCAGTTTGACACTTTCAACAATCATTCTAGGGATATAAGGTAATCCCGCCCCAATACTTGCCGAAACCAGAACACACAGTTCCTCTCTTTGATAACCACCAACCCTCATTTGAAAATTATTCTCAACTTAGCAATACCCCAATAACCAAACATTCGCACAACCCAACCACATACTCACTACTTACAAATCATTCCCCATAGATATTCGGACAAGGACGTCCATCCGATAACAATGACGCCAGTCTTCTACATATCCTCAAGGAAGCTCCTTACCACTTTAATGATTTGCACACCCAGATATGCCATAAAGGCATCACCAACTCATGGTTACAACCACCACTCTACTATCTCATCCCATAACAACTGCAAATCTACATGACCACTGGTCACACATACCAATACCGTCCGTTTCTCACTGGTCATAATATTAAAATTGGACTTCAAGGCATTTCACGACCTTGTCTTTCCCGAACCTGAATAAATCGCGAAACTATGATCCTTAAACCTCCCAACAAGATACCGCTCCTTGTTGGCTTATCTCGACCTGCTGGAATCAAACTCCAGTAGCCTGAAAGATTAAGCATACTACCTCGAAGACTTAAATGCTCAAAGCACAACCCCCAGTTGTGCTATATATATATATATATATAAACTTCGCTCCCACCTAACCATCAAACCTTCATTGGTAAAGAATCACCTGACCGAACTAAAGATCTTCCATTTCAGTAAGATCCACACAATGTTGTCCAATATCGCATTAATTACACACCTTTTCTGAATAACTCTTCGCTTCCTCACAAATCTCCTCAAAACTAACCATAACTACTTATTCATTTCCAGCGTTCCGCCACTCACCACGAAAATGGTTTCTGACTTCCACGTCAACAGTCGACGTTGAGATACATCCACTATGTCTCCAATCAACAAGGATCCCCAATGAAATCTATCCCTTCCACTGCGACAGTTAACTGCTAATAATACCTTTACGACTTCACGATCCACTCCTGACGCAACCATTTGCCGACAATCACACCTCAAGTCTCGGAACCAACGGTAAGCCACTATAGTACCATCATCCTTAATGTCATGTGTCAGTGCCTCTATTAAGCACATCCGCTACTCACCACCCTTACTTAGAAGGATACCAATATCGAGTACCTTCTACCCTATGATCGAGCGACCCACTTCCACTCTCAAAACTTTCATCATCCTTAATTGCAACCTTTCCCCACGACCTAGAGAGTTCATAGCTTTCATGCATGACACACTAACATTTAAATTTTTGACACG
This sequence comes from Arctium minus, assembly GCA_954870635.1. Classification (NCBI taxonomy): domain Eukaryota; kingdom Viridiplantae; phylum Streptophyta; class Magnoliopsida; order Asterales; family Asteraceae; genus Arctium; species Arctium minus. The sequence goes on along the minus strand of OX941097.1, from coordinate 11,316,676 downwards.
TTGGAAAATTTAGAAGATACTACATTAGGAAGCAAACTTGAATGGACACGACCCAACACCAACTTAGCCTTGCGCAACAATTTCAAGAATTGTTCAACCTCAACTTCACGACAAATTACTGACACCACACCCCAACATCGGTGTTGACACAATTGAAATCATTTCCGATGAACTTTACCCACACGGTGTATAAAATACTACAGAATTGCTTATACTAAGTGTGTCAAACGACTCTCATCATTATTGATATGACAACCCAAATCTGTAGCAAACTCACTTATAAAATCACGCTTTTGATTTTCATAACAAAAGTTAACTCATTTACAAAAGACATATAATACTTCACCCACACAAAATCGAAATTTATCACCCTACGCCATAAACTTGTCTTTTCAATCCAAACACACATTTGTACGCGTCGACACCTTTTCAAAGCAAATACTTTGTAAGACACACACTCGCCAAAACGTCTGATATGAATGATATGAAAAACTCCAACAATTTGCTTGACACTCAATGCATGAGACTCAGTGACATTGAAGGCTATTTACTCTAACAAGGTCAACTGCTTGCACTCACCACAACTCATCTCAGACTTTCTACCTCCGACCAACCCATCATGATCCTCACATTTGCCACTACTACCAGCACCAACGCTTCCCAACATCCTTGAATAACTAGGTATTAGTTACCATCGCAACTAGAATTTCGCAAAACGCGCATCCTCACTTTTACCCTCAACCAAACTTACCAACCATATCTTGATTCTATGGATCCTCACTACCTTTTGTCCTCCAGCACTGATTTTGCCTCTCAACCAACCTTCGGTTAGCTACAGCTCCAAAATCCTCATTCTTTTTTTTATCCATCGATTCTTAGACTAACACTCTCCTGCTTCTCACTAATCGACATACCACGCTACCAGACCGAAGACTCCCTTGGTGCAAAAGCGCACTTCCTACCATCATTCTATTCCTTATGGACTCAGGAGGTCCTTTCTCAACGAAATATCTACATCTCGCACGATATGCATCCTAAACGGTATTAACCTTACTACCAAAACGAACTTCCACCACACGCTAGACTAACACTATCAATCTATGGATATAACTATCTACCCTGAACCACACTCAACAATAGCAATTGAGCATGCCCATGCACCTGTAAATTCATAATGCCATTGGCCAGATGCGATTCTGAATTTACCTTACATGAGGGTACTCGCTATTGTTATCACGCCTCACGATTATCAAGGTCTTTCTTAAAGGCTTCCTAAATCTCAGTTGTGTCCACCTACACCACAGTTTAAGTTTAGGCCCATCCGGTCACCTAAATCCCTTAAACTATGGCTCTGATACAAACTGTAACATCCCAAAACTTTAAATTCAACATTAACAAGCATAACAAAGTTCCATACCAAGATAAATCTTACAATAACAATTAAATCTGAGGTTCTGCACTAGGAAACCTAATACACAACTGAGAAATTATAAAATCTCTAAAAGGAAGTCTTCTATTGACGAATCCGCTTAAACCTTCTCTTCTCCTTTACCCGTACCCCTAGCTTCGTGTTCACCTGAAAAATGGATTTTTATTTTTGAAAGAGCGAGGGTTAGACCAACGTTCTAGTGAGTCCCTCCTAAAACACCTTAACAATCCAATAATCAAGAATAAAATAAGTGATAAATAACTCAATTTAACTTTATCAAAACTTCACACTTTCATCAAACACTTTCGCTCACACTACCGTCACCCGCAAGTAACGGTGTGTCTGGCTCACACTGCCTTATTTGGGACACACCCCCCAATGGCATAAATGGAACACACACCCCGGTATGAGCACAGGCGGAACACCCCCCGACTTTGAGCACAAAGCAAACAAAACAATGTATGCATACATTTCTACTAAAATAACAAGATCCATATATATATCATGGTTTCAACAGTTTTCACATCTCATAAACGCATTCATAAAACCTTCTATAAACTTGCATGCAAAACAATTATCATCAATCTTTTAAAAGTTAGTTTAAAGAAACTCACCTGACCCTTGCGAAGCTTTCCTTCTAACACCGAAAATACCGACCCTATAACCACGATAAAAGAACACACTTAGAATTCATAACTTACAGCCCTGGATTATACCTCACTGCTTCTAGACTGATGCCTACCCGACCGACGATCGACGGATGCCACGCCCCACCCCGAGCCGCGCACGGGCCGCACCCCACGCCGCTCCTAGGCCGCGCCCTAGCGGCGCCCGGTGTCTGAATCGACCGGTGCCTGGGCGGCGCCCGGTGTCTGACTCGACCGGTGCCTGGGCAGCGCCCGGTGTCCGTCTCGACCGGTGCTTCACTCGACCGAAGTCTACATCGACCGGACCCTTCCTCGACCGAGGTCTAAAATCGACCGGAGTCCACTCAACCGAGGTCCAAATACTCCGGTTTGCACCTTGACCGAAGGCGAATATGGGTTTTCGATCGAAAGCTATCGAGAATAGAATAACTTAAGTCATTTACTAATCCACTACTCTTAACCCGAGAATTTAGAGTATGGCATAATCAAACCAAACATTAACATCACCTCTAATGAAAGGCAACATCAATCGATCGAGAAGAATCCGATGGATGCACAGACTTAACTCACAGAACCCATCCCAACCATTGAAGGAAACAATCCATTACTTATCATACTAATCTAACTAGAGAGGAAGGTTTAGGGTTTTACCTCGAGAGAGAGAACAACTTGCAGAAATTTCAATCCTCCTTCTTCTTCCTCAATCGCCCACCAAGACTGGTTTTTCCTTTCTTCAGCCGCCAAGGAAAAAATGAAGCAATCCCTAGGGATGGAACCCTTTTATACACATTTTTCACTTAACCCCCTTATTCTTTGACTTTATACTACTTCTTACCCCCAACTCTAAATTATTAAATTTACGCTTGGGTTATTACAATTTATTGGGTAGAATAAGTTTTTTTTAAGAAGACTTATGCAAGAAATAATGTAACTTATGAACCTACTACCAAACAGCTCGGTTAGCTTTAAAGAGTCTCACATGCATGCACAGGCCCGATCCTGACAAATTTTGGGCCCTGGGCGAGATGTAAAACAGGGCCCTCGATAAGTATGAAAAAAGTTATTTAATATATCGTTTTGTATCATAAGAAATAACATGGAATTCAAGAAATATAAATAATTTATATAAACCATTTTTCCGAGAATTCCTAGACAAAAAATCAATCAATAATTATTTATAAATTAATATGATCTACCATATCATTTTTCCATAGCATCATTAATTTGTTCTAACGTCAAAAACATCCTTATGATATATATTTAATATATAGATTGACATTATTTGCGGTGTGACTATTCGAAGTACAACTCTATGTAAATCAATATAAATCAATTGTGTTCCCATCTCACCTCATCCTAATGTTTTTCTATCACCATTTTAAACTTTTAGGGTTAAAACAATCATATTTTGAACCATCAATTTTAGAATCAAAAGCTCATGTTGGTTATAGTTTGAGATATTATTATTGTTTTTGAGATATGAGAGTTTTAAGATTCATGCACTCAATATTAGAGAGTCAATAATGTTTGAAAAAACGGTGTATAGATATAAGTTGGACCGTCTAATATAATTGGTAATTTTTTACACAAAGTAGGAGTTTTTCTGGTTAATATCAAGAAATTTTCTGGTTATTCATATGGATTGAATAATCAAAAGAGTCGGTGGGAGATGAATGATGAATAATATATCAAGGTTTTCTAGGTAAGTAATCTTAGACTTTGGTACTAGGGGAAAAAACTTAAAGAAACTATAATCAATATTGTAAAATAAACGACCAATTAACTTTTCACATATTTTTTTCATTTCGAGTGTAATTAGTTAAAACATGTTTGGACCCTTATATAATACAAAATTATTTGAGACCTATTAGATACTAAAAAAAAATTGTCTCTTTTGTTAACTTTTTTTTTACTACTATTATATAGTTAAAAAAATTGGGCCCCTATTTCTCATTGGGCCCTGGGCGTACGCCTGGCCCGCCCTTCTCCAGGTACGACCCTATGCATGCACTATATAATATATGAAGTGTTACAAGGTTGGAAGCTCTTAACAATTTGACATGTCACTTTGAACAAATGATTTTTACCCACAAAAATTATGCAAATAAATTTTCATCGGTGATTCCCAACGGATCACCCACAAAATACCAATGGTTCCAATGAATATCCACACATTACCCACAAAATCCTGGGTAATCTGTCACTGATTTGAATTTCCCACCAACTTATATTGATATAAACATCATAACCAATTTTTGCAAACAACCAAGTAGAACATGTCCCCTTCATATTTTGTATCTTTTCTTTCGGCTGTAATGGGGTAGTGTAACCCCCTCTGTATTGTTTTCGCCTATGTTTCTTTTCGTTACTGCTTCTCACAATCTTGTATTGCCTTTGGCATTTTCGTCGTTATAATATGTTGCTTTTCGAAATAAAAATTATAAATAATCCAAAAAGATAACCAAAATAATCATTTTAATATCATATCCTGCTTAATTATGAAATTAAAACTGAATTTGGTAATTAAGATTCATCGGAAAGCCAAAGCTTGCCAGCTACAATAGGTAATTTCAATAATATCAAATCTGATTGCACAACCGAATACAATATTTTTAATCATATTGTACCCGGTTCGTTGTTACTAATTGGTTGTGATTTGTATTTTAAAAACATCATGCCCGATTTTTTTGCTAGAACCATAATGTTGTTAATTTCAAAAACGCGGGTTTTCTTTTTCATCCCCTTACACAAGCAGACTAGTTACGTGGATGACTCTTGCATTCTAACCCTAGAATTACTTCCTTTGCAATCCCTGCTCGAAGAAGCCCTTAAACTCGAAGCATTGATCTATGACATGTTACATCCACAACAATTGTTAATGTTCTTTTGCTAGTCATCAACATGTATGCCAAAGTTATATACATTTTATAGTGTTCTTTTTTTTTTCTTTTCAACAGGAAAACTTTCATTGGCATCAACTCGACTAAATAATTTCAGGTAAATAAGATGAAACTTACAATCTTTTCATGGTATTATTATTTTGAATTGTTTGTAATTACCTTTTTTATTCTAATCTGAACGACAAAAGTAAAGAAGGGAGGGAAAATGCAAGCCTAAAAAAAACCCGCATCATTTAAGAGCATAATGCTATCTTGGAAAACAAGATCAATGAGCTAAGGAGAGGGAGTACTTTAGTGAGTCGTATGAACTAATCAGAATGATGGCCGAACGAGCAATAAATTATATTTTAGCTTGGAGAGTTCGTGCAATTCACTACTAGAAAAAATACCATTTCCGACGGCAAAATCCGTCGGAAAATCAAATTACCGGCAGATTTCTGGCGGATTACGCTGTCAAAAAATGCCCCGCCAGAAAATGGATTTTCCGACGGATTTATCATTTCCGGCGGATTTTTCCGTCGGAAATCCGTCGGAAATTAGTTTCCCATTTTTTTAAGAAAATCAGATTAATCAACTAATTCTTAATCTGATTAATTAGTTTCCGACGGATTTCCGACGAATAAAAAATTTATTAATTAATTTATTTTTAACCGTTTATTTATTAAAAAAATATAAAGAAACATTTTAAAAAAGAAAAACAAATTTCCGCCGGAAATCCGTCGGTAATTCCGCCGGAAATCCGTCGGAAATTTGTTTTTCTTTTTTAAAATTGTTTTTTAAAATTATTATTTAAAATATTTATTTAAATTATCCGTCGGAAATTTCCGTCGGAAACATTTTTTAAAATTGTTTTTCTTTTTTAAAATTGTTTTTCTTTTTTAAAATTATTATTTAAAATATTTTTTTAAATTATCCGTCGGAAATCCATCGGAAACATTTTTTAAATTATAAATTTGGATCTATTTCTTTAATTTCACCGACAGATAATCCGTCGGAAATTAACTGGATAATTAAAAAAATTAAAAAAAACGATTTTAAAATTTTAAAATCCTGTAAATGCAAAAAAGTTGTAATAAAATATTAAAATAAATTAAAGCCGTCATCGATTATAAAGGACGCTAAAAATACAAATTGTCACAATTGTTTACTAAAGCAAGTTCATGTACATGAATTCAAATACAAAATAGGTAATAATACTCGACCATCAAAATAGGTCACCATCTCCATCATTTCCTGATGCTCCTTCCTGCGGACCTCGTCTCTTCGGCACATCTCCTCCATCTCCTTGTTGCGGGCCTCTTCTTTTAGAGCAGTCGGACCTCTAATGCTTGAATCTACAAAAAAAACCAACATTAAAGGATTTTAATAAGAAGTATATACGAAGTAAATAAACATCAAAGAAAAAAGAGGTACACACCCGAGCATCAGAAGAAGATGCACCACTCGAATATCCACATGACGGCACCCCGGTCAAGACCAAATTCGGATCTCTGGTGTTCCCAAAGCCGTATGTTCGGCCTTTCTTGCTTCCCCCGACCGCCCGTTGCCACAATTCTTCATCTATTATGGGATGGGAAGTGGCATCCTCACCGTATTTTTGGGTGAGATTGGCATTATAGTTACTCTGTGGTTTAAGACACAAGTCAATTTCAATAGCATAACGACTGTAATTGGGACATTTCCAAATAAAACAATCCTAACGTTTGCCCAATAAATGGCAACCCAGACTAAAATGGAGATATATATACCAACATTTAAACTAAAACAATATTAATTTCCGCAAACAATGTAACCATAGACAGATATAGCCGCTAAACAATAAGATTATTGCCCCAAAAAATGGCAACCCAAACTAGATATAACACTAACATTTTAACTTAAACAATCCTAACGTTTCCCCAAGAAATGGCAACCAAACTAAAATGGAGATATATATATACCAACACTTATACTAAAGCAACCTTAATGTTTGCCCAACAAATGGCAACCAAAACTAGTCAGATATATATAGATAGATAGATATAATAAAATTTTAACTTAAACAATCCCAACGTTTTTTGAATTTTTTATATTAATTTCCGACGGATTTCCGACGGAAATTAATTTAATTTAAAATAAAATTAATTTTCGACGGAAATTAATTTAATTTAAAATAAAATTAATTTCCGACGGATTTTCGACGGAAATTAATTTAATTTAAAATAAAATTAATTTCCGTCGAAATTCCGTCGAAAATTAATTTAATAAGTTCTTATTTAATTTTAGATATTTATAATTTAAGAATTGGTTTCTAAAATATAATTTTATTAAATTTTGAATTTAATCATGATTCTAAATTTTAAAATAATATAATTTTTAATTTCAATATATTTTTAGATTTGATATAATTTTAAATTTTAAATTAATTTAAATTAATTTTGAATTTTTTATATTAATTTCCGACGGATTTCCGACAGAAATTATTTAAATTTAAGATTAAATTTAAAATTAAATTAATTTTCGTCGGAAATCCGTCGAAAATTAATTCTATTTTTTTTAAAAATTTTATATCTTAACCATTTAATGTAAGAAAAATGTTTTAAAATAAAAAAATTTAAAAATCGAATTAATTTCCGACGGAAATTAATTTAATTTTAAATTAAATTATTTCCGTCGGAAATCCGTCGGAAATTAATTCCATTTTTTAAAATTTTTTTATATATTAATTATTTAATGTAAGAAAATGTTTTAAAACAAAAAAAAATTTAAAAATCGAATTAATTTCCGACGGATTTCCGACGGAATTTAATTTTAAATTAAATTATTTCCGTCGGAAATCCGTCGGAAATTAATTCCATTTTTTAAAATTTTTTTATATCTTAACCATTTAATGTAAGAAAATATTTTAAAATAAAAAAAATTAAAAATCGAATTAATTTCCGACGGATTTTCGACGGAAATTAATTTAATTTTAAATTAAATTATTTCCGTCGGAAATCCGTCGAAAATTAATTTCATTTTTTAAAATTTTTTATATATCAACCATTTAATGTAAGAAAATGTTTTAAAACAAAAAAAATTTTAAAAATCGAATTAATTTCCGACGGAATTTAATTTAATTTTAAATTAAATTATTTCCGTCGGAAATCCGTCGGAAATTAATTAGAATTAATTTTATTTTATTTTAATTTACTTGTTTAGTTACTAATTTATTTAATTAAGTATTTTAATTTCAATTAAACAAATATTTGTGACGGATATTTTATCCGTCACAAATCCGCCACAAATATTAAAGAGAATATAAGTATTTATTTTCCGTAAAATTTCAGTGGCGGATTTGTGGCGGATTTCCGACGGATTTAAGGTGATGTTGACTTTTGTTGACTTTTTTGAAATCTGCCGGAAATCCGTCGGAAATTTTTCCGACGGAAAATCCGTCGGAAACGTCCGTCGGTGATAGTGATTTTTCTAGTAGTGATTCTCGGGATATAAAAGCTACAAGATGAACTTGTGCCCTTAAAGAAACAAATCATATGATCAGTTTACATATTGTAAGATCAGCTACAAGATGAACTTACGCCCACATCAACTAGATTTGGACCAATTCTTCTTTATATATGTTGGAACCTCCTTTCTTTACTCAATGACTCTTTTAAAGAGTAAATATGGGATTTCCATATATTTTCACATAGTATCAGAAATAAAGTCTACCATTCTAGGTACTCCACACTCTGGAGTTTGGAACAATAAATTTCGTCTATCTGTGCAAGGGAAATCATTTTTTTGCGTATTATGGGGAGGGAATTGATTTTGATGATTACAACGTTGATTTTGAAGGATGGATGTTAGGTAAGGCATCAACAACACAACTAGGAGTTGTCTCTTGTGAGAATACGACTATTTAAGACCCTTTGTGAATTTATTACTCCACTTGTGAATATGACTAACATATTATTTTATTTTTTTTAGACTACCTATATATAGGGTTGGGTACTGATGAGAAGTTGAGTTAATGGTGAGAATCGTGAGAATCGTGAGAGTTGGATGAGAAATGAACGCACATTAGAATGAGATGCACAGAGATGCACCAGATCAATATTCTCTTTTAAGCCGCAACTCATGGAAGAGTTTGAGATTAAAAGAGATCAACGGTTCAAATCCACTTCTCACGCTTCTCACACGTCATTCGCCCATATATATATATATATATATATGTGTGTGTGTGTGTGTGATTTATTACTTAATGAATATAATTGACTGATGATGATAAATTTCTAGTAGAACTATTTATGATGAATTAGTTGAGAAATTTGAAGCAATAAAAAAGAGAAATATGAACAAAAATTAAATTGAATGAACATTATCGCTATAACAAAATGAGTTTTTTAGGATATATGATCATTTTAGACATCTAAATAAAATATTTAATGAGAGATAAGTTAGAGCATCTCCAACAGCATTGCTAAAAATTCTCTAAAATAGATAATGAAAAGTTAAAATCTCTAAAAATATTTTCTTTCAACTCCAACAGTTTTTCTATTTTAGAGAATCAATCATTACTTATATTATTAAAATATTCAATATATTTAATATTTCAATAAATTTTTCTCTAATTTTGATGGAAAAGGATTAAAATAATATTTTCTCTCTCTATTTTAGAGATTATAGAGAAATCTCTAAATTTAGAGATTTTTTGCCATTTCTCTATTTTAGCAATCCTTTTAGCAAAGCTGTTGGAGACAAAAAACAAAGAAAAAGTCATTTTTTTTTATTATAGCAATGCTGTTGGAGATGCTCTTATAGTATCAATAGTCATACAATATAAAATGACGTTACAGTAAATTATTAAGACAAAATTAGATGATCTAACAAATTCTATCATTAAAGTTAGAAAATAGAATAGGACATAAGGAAAAAAAAGTATTTTTTTACATGACACTTATAAATAATGTCGTTTGAAATATTTTAAAAAAAATCATTAGAACATGTAAATTTTCAAAATATCATATAAGAAACTAATAAGATACTTTTAATTCACCTAATTTTCCAACTTTGTACAAACAACATATCGTAACAGTAATCTACAGAACACATATTTGTTTGTCTTATAAACTCAAATCATAGTAACAGGGACGGATCCACTATGGTGGCTACGGTGGCACGTGCCACCGTATTATTTCGCCGACGAAGGGTAAATTTTTTAGGTTCGTATAAGGTGCAACCGTATCGTTTTGGAAGGTGCTACCGTATTATTTTGAAAATTTCAAGAAGGTGCAACCGTACCTCATAATCAACCAAAAACCAAAAGAAACTATCGAAATCAACCAAAAGAAACTATCGAAATCAACCATAAAAACCGAAAAATTCTCTCGAAATCGATAAAAATAACTTAAAAATCTCTCGAAATCAAGTAAACAGCTTTAAAAATCGCTTGAAATTGTGGAATTAAGCTAAAAACACATCGGACAATATTGAACGTCGGTAAAAAAATGAAGACACGTCGATAAAAACCGTGCTTTTTGTAAAAAAAAATTGTCGGTATTATATGATGCCACCGTATGAAAAAATTTCTGGATCCGTCCCTACATAGTAAATATTGCATCCTAAAACTAATTTTATTCTAGTGCATGTAGATACTGAAAGTAAGAGAAAAAATTTGAGACAAATAAATTAATTAATGCGGGTGTATATACATATTTCAAAATGAAATTGGATATATTTTTTAATTTAAATATTAAATACATAACAAAAATATGCTTTAAATTTTAGTTTAATAGGTTTGATTATAGTATTACCAACTATCCGAACCACTAAGACACAATAAAACCCAATAAAGTTCAATTGAAAATGAATAAGAATAGATGGAAATGAGTTTTGAAAAAAAAATACAAAAAAATGTAGTTTTTTTTTACAAATCCGCCAGAACGTTCATTAGAATAATTACAAAAAATAAAAAAAATTATTTAAAAATATTTCCGATAGATTTCCGACGAAAAATAATTTAATTTTAAATTAAATTAATTTCTGTCAGAAATAAATTGGAATTTTAATTAAATTTTAAATAACCATTATTCTAAAGAAAAGAATTTTAAAAATTCAAATTAATTAGTTTCCGACGGATTTCCGACGGAAAATTCTAAATTAAATTAATTTTTTTTTCTTTTCTTAACCATTATTTTTAGAAAATGTTTTAAAATAAAAAAATTAAGAAAAATTGAATTAATTTCCGATCGGAAAATAAATTAAGAAATATTTTAAATTAAATTAATTTCCGTCGGAAATTAATGAAATTAATTTAATTGTTTTCTGTTTTGATTTTTTAGTTACTAATTTATTTAATTAACTAATTTAATTTCAATTAAACAAATATTTGTGACAGATTTGTGACGGTTTATTTTATCCGTCACAATTCCGCCACAAATCCGTCACAAATATTAAATAGAATATAAGTATTTTTTTTTCATAAAATTTCAGTGGCGGATTTCCGACGGAATTAAGGTGATGTTGACTTTTGAGGAATCCGTCGGAAATCTGCCAGAAAATTTTCCGACGGAAAATCCGTTGGAAACGGCCGTCGGTGATAGCTCTTTTTCTAGTAGTGCTATCGATTAAAAGATCTTCTTTCTCTTTTGTGATTGTATGACGTAAAGGTTTTATCTTCGATCAAACGATGACTCGTGGAAGGACATTTTAAGGTCGATGGTCATGAAAAAAGCTAAATGCTCTCGTTTGGTATAAAGGTCGACACAAACAAAGTCATAATAAAAAAAAGTTAAATAATCACCTAACAAATAGATTTAACAAGATGTTTAATTGCTCAAAACCCGATTCACATATGATTAAAAAATATGTTAATTAATAACTGTTTGGGCAAGCAAAAAACCCGAGTAATACGTTAAAGACTCCAAGCCCAATATTTGAAATTTTGTTTTAGAGTAGAAAATATATCGAATATGGATATAACACATTATCTGATATCTAAAAAGAAATCATGTAGTTTGCAAATAATAAATAGACAAACAAAACTAGTGAAATCATGTTTTATTTCATTTATAAATATGTATGTTCCTAATCATAGTGCAATAAAAAGATCAAAGTTTTTAAAAAATTAATCACAAGTTTTGTATCTTTCATTTTTAACTAGAATCGAATCCCACCCAAATATACCCCCAATTCATACGCATTGAGGAATATATTCAATAACACAAAATGTATACTTTTTATGAATCCCAACTCTATTTCTAGTTATAATCTATACCAACCTCATCCAATCAGATTGTAAATAATACAAAAAAGATTGAAATATCAAATTAAAAGGCACGACAAATTAACCAAATACGATATTACCATATCGTATATATTCCTTGTACTTGGGGTGTTATATTAACATTTGTGACCTAGCCTATCCTCGCCTTTCACAGTTCCAATACCATTCAAGCCTTTTTCAGGTTTTTCCCTTTGGTCTGGAGAAAACTGAAATCAATAGGATTTCCCTAATCCTCCCTTAGGAAGAGCACCCTTCTATTGGACATGTCATCGTCAAATTTATGAGTTTGACTTTTTAAATGTATTCATCGAATTTTCTTTTGTGTTTCTGAATTACAATTAAAAAGTTTATAGTCCATTTTATAATTAATGGACAGCCCGCTAGACCCAACATGTCTGACCCGCTAGAAATGTGGAATTCGACAACCATTCTCAAAGAATTGGACGGGCTCAAATTAACTTGTTAAAATTAGTGGGTGGACATTTAATAATTGGACAGACCCATACAACTCGTTAATGTTTTACTATCAATTAAATTTTACACATAAAATTAAAAAATTTGGATGTTTCTTAATGTCCGCTTAATTGTGAAGATTCTTTGAGAACCTAAAAAGATAATTACCTCACTGGATCAATTACGGCTTAATTATTTCTCATTTCCCTCGTAACCCCATTTATCTTAGTATTTTTTTTTTTTGTAATCTATGTATGTGTGATTGAGCTATGTTTGTCTGTTGATTCTAAAGTATTCAAATAAGACCTACTCACCTTTGGATTTGGTAAAGTAGCTATTATGATTTATCGATTGGAGTATTAATTTTTTTTATCGTTTATGATGTTGAGAGATTGTAGTACGTTTCAAGAAGAAGATAGAACAAAATAGAGAAAAGGGTAAAGAAAAAAAATTAAACACTTTGCTTTTTAGTTGTTGACAAAGTTGAAATCTTTAGTTTTCAAGAGAGAAAGTATCCCAAACTACCAAAGGGGATCTTATCGTCGACAAGATCTCTTTTCCTTGGATCATTTCTTGGAACAAAGAGTAAAAAAAAAAATTATCCTTCATGATGTAGCCCAGTGGTTTGGTAACATCCTGGAGGGGTCAGTGGATGGTATCCCTGACTACCCGGGTTCGAACCCCGTGGTGAGCATGTTGTGATATTCAGATCATGGGTCTGCCACTTAGTGGTACCCTTAATTGGGCTGGGTCGTGGTCGACGGGGATTAGTCGGGTGGCACCTTAAGTGGGAGCCCGGATACCCCGGAAACGTGTGCGTGTGTTAACTTGCCGTTCAAAAAAAAAGCAAGATTTTTGGAGCAAGTAAGGATTACTTCCTTGTGATCAAAACGTTACATCTTTGCAAAGATGTATTTAATTAAATGTATGTATCGTTAAAGATTATCAAGATTTTGTTGTATTTGCTTATTCAATTAATTATTTTAATAATGTCAGCTTTGGTATATTAATTGGAGCAAGAAAATGGCACTTTGGTTATTCTGATTTTATCTGTAAGTTGAACCAAAACTATGCCGGTATCAGTAGACCCTAGGGTTTGCTTTTTGGGTTGTTGGCAAAGTTGGAAGCTTTAGTTTACAAGAGAAATAGATCTTAAGTTACCAAAAGGGATCTTATGGTCGATAAGGTCAAGAAAAAAAATGGTACATTGGTTATTCTGGTTTCATCGATAAGTCTAATCAGAACTATGTTGGCTTCAATAGGGACCATGGTTGTTTATTTACCATAAAAATGATCATAAAAAAATGTTGGTTTTTTTTCGCATCTGGTTTATGTATGCAATATTCTTTTTGGATCATTTTCAGCTTTTGTTTTATGTTTGTTTCTATGTATCACTCATGATTCAAACATATTATAATGATGTAATATTAATTCTCAATATCATAGGCATAGTACCTGACACTTTAAAAAATTATATATTTCTACTGTTTCTATATATAACATGATTAGCATTTAGGACTGCTTTTAGATGGTAATATCTTGAAATTTGGGGATTCCGATTTATTTATCTTATTCTTGTATGTACATGTTCCATGCTACTATATGTTATCAATTTAGGTATGAATCTTTGGATTAGCTTACCTAAAAACAGTAATAATGAGTAATTATTATGTTAACTAAGTTTCATAGTTATTGGGATTAAAAGTGGTGATAAGGCATTAAAGAAAATCAAGGCAAGCAATCATGTTTAACAAATAAGGTCACTTTATTTCTTTAATAAGGCATGCCACCAAAGTTCAAGGCTTTAAAGTCTTTTAATTCAAAGAATGCAATGATAGAATCAATGAATTTATTAATATCCTGGCTCTTTGGAGGTTGATCCTCAAGGTATTTCTTATTGTCATTTTAGATTTTACTACCATATATTTTTAAGAAAGATTCAAAAAATTAGACTTGGAAGAAAATTTTTGTATCTTTATGATATCTTTCTAGTTATTCATCTATCAATATATTTATAGATATATGGAAAGTAGAAGTCATATGTTTGGAAGCTCTGGTTATGAAGGAGAAAAAGATGGTCGTGCCCCGACAAATCCACAGTGCCAAACTCTTGGATGGTCGTGCCTAACAACGAAGGAAATTTTGCACGATCATGTAGAATTCATAGTTCCCTTTTTGGTATCATTATCTCATCGAAATTCAATCCAATCCATTTCATTCTACTCTGATTCTTGTCAATCTTTTATATATAAATTCTCCTAACATGTATTTAACTACTGATCCTTAGCGTGAAGAAACATTATATCAACAAATTGAGCAGACAATCCAAAGATTTCTCCTTTGATTTCCAGCATCTAAACTCTATTAATGTTCTAAATTTGATCATAACATCATACATCCATATAGAAGCACTAAAACAAGAGTTCAACGTCAAGACTTACTTGAAATTGGCTAATTGACATGTGTACTATAGTAATTTCTCTAATTTTTGTTTCGCCTATTTTTTATGGGACAAAAAAGTTGCATTTTTGTCCTACTCAGTACTATTCTTTCCCAGTTTAATGTCACCTAAACATGGGACAATATATTTTTGTTCAGTTATCTCCTCATGTCACACATTACCAAACACATTCTTAAGCACGAAAGAATAGCAACTGAGTAGGATTTTTTTCCCAATGGCTGAATGACGATCATAATGGAGGTCTATTATCTTCATCCAACGGTTGCCACCAATTTCTTCTCCCTACATGGTCACACGTCTAGCTTTTTGAGACAAGTTTGAAAACGTTTCAATTCCTTCCCCAAACTCCTAGGAATGGATGTCAAATCCATCGACTCTATAACCTCCTAGTAGTTTAACCCTTCCTTGGATTGTATGTAACATTTAGGTCATAATAGGAGTGTTACAGCTTTAATTACATAAAAAGTTTTTTAAATGTTTTAAAAAGAAAATCATATTTTGCTATCAGTGGTCATTTGAAACTTCTATAAAAAGAGTGGCTCTTTTAGACATTTTCTCTAGAACATATCTCACGTGTATATATCAAGTCGGTAGGAATTAATAATTCTTTTTTGAATTCAACATAAGATTCATTCCAACCTTAGAACAGAAACCCTAATAATTCTCACACGTAGGATAATTCCCTTTTATGATATGTATTAATATATTTTGTTGCAACTGAAAGTACAAAAACACTGATGTCAATTTGATAAGCACCATAAACGCACATGCCACTTGTTATTTTTCTACAATTTATATAAAAGATCAGGAAAACCCCTACAAATTATGACCTACACAATCATTAGAGCTAATAAGTGAGAGTATATGACGTTGTGTATAGCCAGCAAAATATTATAATGCACTAACGAACAGATTTGAAAAGTTTCATTCATCCGAATATATATGATTTCGTATGTTTTTTGTTTATTAAAGATAAACGTAATGTATGTAAGTGATGACGATATTGTTTCTTTTATAAAGAAAGTTAAAAATATTATGTGGGAATTAATGGCCATTATGACATAAAATTTTTACTTTGTTTCCCACTTGATTAATCATTTTAATGGTGACGAAATATATAATGACACTTGATAGGTAAGTTTATTGGTGGTAGAAGGTGATGTGTTCACCTTTTGTTAGCTAGTGATTGGCTTACACCTTTGATGTAAGCTTTCACTATCCTTATGCTTGTTTATTTACTTTAAATATTATACTAATATTTATTTTTCAATTTGTAATAGACAAAAAAACATTTTATATGATTATTGGGTTTTGATGATTAAATAATTATAACTTTGTTTTATATACTTACATGACAAAATTTTACCCGTCTAGTAATATTTTTTAAGAATTTAATGAAACGTATGTAATTGTATGACATCTATGTATGTCAATCAAAAATAATTGGTTCCATAGCAATCTGGTTATTTTAATCTATTTATAATGATTTGATCATTGAGTTCAATTATTTTTTACAACTATAAATGTCTTCTTGTACCATTATAGATTATCTTATTTTATGGGTACATGTTTTGATGACCATAAGCTAGTTTTTTTATTAAGCTATTTTTTTTTGGGAAAGGGTATCATGGGCTTTTGGCCCAGACTAATCTCTTTCCCAAAAAGTAGCTTATGAGGAGTTTTTTGTGATTATTCCAATTATGCCCTCATTAATATTCATTATTATATATTAACTTTTAATTATAAATAAATAATTAATGTTCTTTTTGGTAATTTAAATGCTTATAAGTTAGTTTTTGTCAAACGTGACATTTTCATCAGTTAGTTTATCAGCTACCAGCTATCTTATCAGTTATCAGCTAGCAACTAGCTTATCAGTTAGTTTGCTAAACATAGCCTAAAAGATAAATAGAGTATATAAATTTACTTATTGCAATGTTTTTTTTTATACAGAGGGGGGCAGCCCCTCCGATCAAGAAAACGTATTGCAATGTTTTATTTTTAGCTGTTAGATAAATATATGGAACAATTGTTTTTCTTTTGCCTCTTTGGTAATAACATAAAAGTAGATTTGTTTCTCAAATTAATTTTGGCTTATGGTGTATTGCAAAGAATTCATTAATTTTATTAAATTATCAATTATATGATTAAATAGTTACATTTTTGGTCCCTTTGCTTGTTATGAAATTATAGATAGAGTAAATTGCAAATTTGGTCCCTGTGGTTTGTTGTTTTTAACACTTTGTGTTTTTTTGGTCGATTCATTCTCAAATATTTCTAACAAAATCCGTATTCTTTAATGTTTTTGCATGTTAACATTATTTTAATAATTGTAAGGTAATTTATTTAGAAAATCTATTAGAAAGCCGAATTCAATAAGTTGTAAATTTAGTTATAATTAATTTTTTTAAAGATTATTTTATATATCGTTTAATATGTGCTATAATTTTTGTGTTTTTAATTACATATATTATATCTTATATAAATAAACATGAGCTTCATGTCTTTAATTTATTTTTATTGGACAATTTTTTTATTAAAAATGAAATTTAGTAAAAACGAAAATATAAATTATTTTATTAAAATTTTTGGTCGATAAAACTTAAACATAAATTATTAATGAACTTAAATTTTGTCATTTTAATTTTAACGATGTTTCATTAAACACGTTTATTTTTAGATCAGGTGATAATTATTTATTAGTTATATAATATAATTATTATGTTTTAAAGAAACGGTATAATAATAAACGAGTAAATTGCAATTTTGGTCCTTATGGTTTGTTGTTTGTAAATGAACCAGAATGCCCTCATGTGCAACAGTGCAAGTCACATGAGGGTTTTAACGGAAGGAAATCTGACGAAGTTAGTCTGAAGGACTCAAATCAAGCACTTTTCTATACCACAAGGGTTTTCTTGCAATAAAAATTTTATAGGGGCCAAAAGTGCAAAAAAAACAAACCATAGGGACCAAATTTGCAATTTACTCTTGTAGATATTATCCCTGTGGTTCGTTTATTATATTAGCAGTCCTTGTGGTTTGCTAATTTTTACGGATTTGATCCCCCAAGATAACTTTGTTTATAGAATGTCGTTGAATGAGGGACAATTTAGTTATTCTCACTTTTCTCTCATTGACCTTGACGGCAACACCGCCTCCCTTCTCCCAATCTTCGATGAAGCCTTTACCCGACGAACTATACAACCCAACTCCAATGAAGCTTTACCCTATCTCGTCCATCTTCTCTAGTGAACCAAACAACATCTGCCCCCTTCTCAGGTGAACTCTGCACCCACTCCCTTCTATGATGAGCTCCGAATCCTATTATGAACCAGTTATTGGTTCATAATTTTTTCTTGTCGTATTAGTATTAAAAATATATTACAAAATTCAACTTTAGACAAGAAACTCATATTAAATTAGATTATATATCATAATACTTTTAATATATATATATATATATTGGGTTGGGTTGGGTTTCGTTGAGAAGATGAGTTAATGTGAGAAGTGATTATCAACCATTGGATGCACATTAAAATGAGATGCATCGAGATGTACCGGATCAATTCCTGATGAAGTGATTCATGGGTAGGTTTGAGATTATAAGTGAATCAAGGGTTTAGATCAACTTCTCACGTGAACTCAACTTTTCACACAAACTTTCGCCGGTGAAGGATCGTGTGAGAAGTTGAATTAACGGTGAGAAACGTGAAAAGTAGATCTGAACCGTTGATCTCTTTTAATCTCAAGTCATCTCATGAATTGCGGCTTAGAAGGGGATTGATTCGGTGCATCTCATCCTAATTTGCGTCAATTTCTCATCCAACGGTTGATAAATATTTGTCATTTTCTCACCGTTAACTCAACTTCTCACAACAATCCAACCCAACTTTCGCCTATATAAATAATAAACTAATAAAGTATAGTATGTTTTATTATACTACTAGTTACCAGTCAACCACTTTAATTTAACCCGCTTACTTTTTTATATTTAATTAATGAACCTCTTTTTATAATAAAGTTCCCATCTTTCTTCAACTTATCCACGAGACCTAATTATTTCATTGAATATGGTAAATTCAATTAATGACTTGTATATAGAGATGAAAATATTAACTGCGGGTAGCCGTCCCTAATAGGGTAGGGATTCTCTGTTTTATTGGGTAACAGGACGAAGACGAGGATTTATTTTCGTATCCGAAGCGGGATCAAGGATGTCATTATCAGCCCCTAATCCAACCCTGATTAAACTTCTTAATCTATTTAATATATGTATATATTTATTATTAACTAATAAATACATTTTTATAGTGATGGTTTATTTTAATTTTAATTTTAATTTTAAAATACATTTATTTTTATTTTTTTTATTAAACGGATACCCAACGGGTTCCCCAAACCCGTAGGGGATTCCTTCCACTGAACCCGTCAGGGATTAATCGGGGCGGGGTCAGGGACGGGGGGTTTAAACGGGGGTCGGGGTCAGGTCCTTCATGTATATATTTCCACGTCAGGTCCTTCATGTTGTAGCCCAGTGGTTTGGTAACTTCCTGGGGGGGTCAGTGGATGGTATCCCTGACTACCCAGGTTCGAACCCCGTGGTGAGCATCCTGTGACATCCATGATCATGGGTCTGCCACTTAGTGGTACCCTTAATTGGGTTGGGTCGTGATCGACGGGGATTAGTCTGGTGGCACCCTTAAGTAGGAGCCCGGATATCCCGGGAACGTGTGAGTGTGTTAGCCTGCCGTTTAAAAATATATATATTTCCACTTCAGAAAAAAGGTCCCCATTTTATAGAAAAGAGTTATGTTGTAAATTAATTCATTGCAAGTGGTTGAGGCGCAGAAGGATGTAGTAGAATATTCCATCTGCTCTGCATGAGTTCGATTCCAACGTCCACTAAAATTGCGATCAATGTGTTTATTAAGGCTAATGTCTTACAATCGCAATTTATCGGGATTAGTTTAGACAAAACCTGGGACACCCTTCCCAAAAAAAATACAAATTGCGACATGGATATAATATTTTTGATTCAAATAGTTAAAACAAATATACGTAAACAAGCAATATATAAAGTGTTGTAGGGTACTTGTGTTCTATCTTCCAACGTCGATCATGAAGACGTATGATAGATATAGTGGTCGATGGCGATAATGGTGGCTGCGATGCTGGTGGTGCGAGGAGGCGGCACGTCAGGGTGGGTTGTTGATGGTGGAGTTAGTCTCATAATCGAAAACGATTGATTTATAAGAAATTGAACACCACTTCATGTAGCTCAAAAGACAATCGGATCGGATGAGATATAAAGAAAGAAGACCAAAAGGGAACAAATAAGAAAATGGTGAAAAGTAAAGCCACCTTTTTTGCTTGCGCATTCAAAGAACTTGACCCCCATTCGCCACAATAGATTAATTAATTAATTAATCCCTAATGCCCACTTAATTAACCATCAAATATATAGTGTGGGTTAAACTTAATTAATCCGCTTTTCATATTTAAATTTTACTTGATCCAATTGTCTTTTAGTCACTTTACCTTGCTTTTGGTGGATCAACATCCGTTCAAAAATAGGTAAACAATTTAAGGTCCAAATATTAATCACCACGAGTGCACCTTATTATAAATTTAAACATCAACCACCCATTATATATAATTAATTGAAATGGCCAACTTAAGTGAATTACGATAATACCCCTGCATGGGCATCTTTTAATCATATATATTGCCAATAAAATAGGAGGCACTTGTGACCTTTCATATCTCCTCAGACACAAAATACACATATATATATATATATGATAAAGAATTAAATAAAATGAAGCAACAATTAATTAATAAATATAACACGAGGGGCAAACTGAATTATTCATTCATTAATAATTATTCTAATGAGCAAAACACTTAAGAGTGAATCTTCACAAAATGATTACTCTGGTTTTGACATAAACGCACCCATCTTCTCCCAAAGCTACCATTTTCAAGAAAATCACCAAAATAAAAATAAAAAACATAAAAAAAAACCCAAATTTCCTTCCTCAACCTACGTGATCCCAATTTACAAAAACACATATAATAATAATAATATGTATATATATATATATATATATATATGTGTATTTAAAGACTGGCAATGAGTGAGTTGCGATCAATGCTTTCATGCACATAATATTAGGTATTTTCTTTATTTATTTAGTGGGTTTTCTTTAATCGTAAGTTTAACGATTTTTTTACGTAATTAATGATGGTGGGTTTTGTTCATAAATGTTGGTCGTAACGTTATTATTGCACGGCCATGCAGATGGGATTAACTGGTGGTTGAACCGCCGGCCGACGATGAGTACTTGACGTATTTCCCATAGTTTTTGTTGCAGCATCACCGATTCCGACCGGAGACTCCGGTTTTCTTCCCGGAGGATTTGTCCATGCCGGTTCACAAACCTCAACCGGTTCGTTAGTTCCCTGTTACCGGTCTTAAACCGGTTCAACTCGTTCCTCAGGTTCTCCAAGTGCTTTTGTTTTCTCATCCGTGATCTCCGGGCCGATTCCCGGTTCGATATCATCCTCCTCCGCTTACGTTCATCCACCACCGCCTCGTGTTCCTCCGGTGGGTTGGTGGCTCCGTCGTCGGAGGTGTTGGTTTTTGGGGTGGAGTTGTCGGAACCGGAGCAGGAGAAGGAGAAAACCGGTTCTTGTTGGGTGAAAAGGAAAGGGTTTTCTTGAGTGTCCCAAGGAGAAAAACCGGCGGTTTGGAAAAAACCGGGTTCGCCGGAGTAAAGATGGTCGCCGACGGTGGGGAAAACTTCGGACAACATGGCCGGAAAAATTTATAATATGGTAAGAGAGGTTAGAGAGTGAAACGGAAGGAACGAAGGGTTGGGAGGCCGTATTTAATGGTAATTTTTGTGAGGGCCCACAAGAAGCATTATTGTCAGAAAAAAAATAATTAATTTAATTAGTAAAATTACCTTTTTGTCCCTGTGGTTTGTTAAAAATTTCGGATTTTGTCTCCGGTGGTTTCTAAATTTCGGTTTTCGCCACTATGGTTTATAATTCATTTATATTTTCGTTTTTGAGGCTAAAACACTACTTTTAAGCATTGAAAGACTAAGGGATTGTTTGACAGTTGCTGAATGGTTAGGTGCATGATAATTAAGTGGACAAAATCATTAAAAGACTCTTATGATATAATGAAAAATGAAATATAGTTGTTTGGTAATTGTTCAGGATAAAATTAGAACGTTGCATGGTTAATGGAGACCCAAGATACAAAATCATTCAGAGAGTTTTATAATCATTAAGAGACAAATTTTTTTTACCAAACAAGATTCACAACGATTCAGAGATTGTCTTTTAATAAAATTATTAAGAGGTAAACGATACCCGAATTTACGCAAATGTGTCTACATCCACAAACTGACTTGACGAGGAATCTAAGATGATATACATGAGACTGCATTTCGAACTCAAAGCCAACGTGATGCTCCTTGGGCCAAGCCTCTTGTGGTAACGTCCTTGACGGATTACATTCAACGCCCCCTTATGACTTTCCCGACTGGCGCCCCGGGTTGGTAGTCGGGCTCTGGGACATTACTACCACGACGACTATTGACCCGAGCACAAAGAAGGGATAAAACGAAACCCCTAAATTATAAACCATAGGAATGGAAAAAACAATAAAATTTAAATTATAAGGATGAAAAAGGTAATGAATTATAAATGATAGGGATAAAAAATATAAATTCAAAACTATAAGGACGAAATAGAAATTCTCTACAAACTACAGGGACTAAAAATGTAATTTACTTAATTTAAAAAACTTATTTGCTTTTGAGTCAGGTGGCACTTAGTAGTGGGACCCACGTGGCTTTTGTAAAAGGATGGTGGGACCCAGAAGGTTGTTGTTTCATGCTTAGTCACGAAGAAACAAAGCAGGTGGGATCACTATTGTACACATGGCGACTGTTCATTGGATGGTCGTAGAGGAAGCCAATGGGACTGGGAGTTGCTTACGTGGTTACACGTTTTAGGTGGACGCGTAAATTTGAGTAAAAATGAAATAAAAATATTTGGTGTTATATTTTTTTTGAACGACAAGTTAACATATACATACGTTTTTTGGGTATTCAAGCTCTCACTTAAGGGTGCCATCCAACTAATTTTCGTCGATCACGACCCAACCCAATTAAGGGTACCACTATGTGGCAGACCCATGATCATGGATGTCACAGGATGCTTACCATGGGGTTCGAACCTGGATAGTCAAGGATACCATCCACTGACCCCCCCAAGATGTTACCTTACTATTGGGCTACAACATGAAAAACATTTGGTGTTATATTTATGAAGTCTTAAGAGAATTAAATAAATAAATTAAATTAATTTACATTAAATAAATTAATGTCATGTTTTTAAGTAATTAGTGGGATAAGAAGAAGGCATAGAAATTGGGACAAAAAAAATTTTATTCCGTAAAAATTGGATACTATCATGGTCGATAGATTTTTAAATGTCTGGTATTAATAATGTAGATGTTTGGAATAATTTATGTGCATTTTTAGGAGAATTTTAGAGTTAACAGTTAGATAGACCTTTTAATGATCCTATGGAGTATGGAGAATTGACCTTTAAAGGACTCTTTTAAAAACATTATATAATCAAATTGTCTCGATGAGTTTTCACATTAATCTTTTTTGGAGTTAGATGCATGAATTCAAGATTTAGAAACAAAATTCTTGTTGTTGGAAATGCACATGAAAGACGTTGTCATTGCAAATGAACGGTGCATTATTTCTGTATGATTAACCGGGGGGGGGGGGGGGATAAATTCAAATTCGTAGCTAATTAATAAAGAAATAAAAGTTGATGCATTTCAATTGTACTGAACATGTTTTGTTACGATCCCTGCAAGTCAGGTGATGACACGAAAGGTTCCTAAACCGTCAAATGTCATAAATACCTTTATTTGTTCCTTTTTTGATTGGTGTTGTATATAGCTAGGTAGGAATGGATTAAATAATTATAAAATTAATCTAATTTATATTTAAAATGGGATTAATATTGTTAATTATATACATAACATATAATTACAAATGGCCAACATGAGGCCGACAAGCATTGCTTTTTCTCTAATTACAGTTAATTAACTTATTTCCAAAGATTCTACATTTAATAAATTAAGATTAATATATAGCAAGTAATTTCATGATTTTATCAAACAATTGTCTTGATACAATTAAACAAGATTTCTTGAAAATAAAACTTACAATCTTCTTTTACACATATAAACAATAAAAAATAATCACTTTTGGTTAATAAATCTGTCATCGGTGATCCACCGGTAAAATCAATTGTTGGTCAATAATATCTGTCCTTTGATAATCCGTTGATGGTGGGTTTTATCTGGGATTTTGTCGATGAGGGACCCTGTTTTATAGTGATATAATTGATTAATTATGTTATATTAATAATATTAACTATTATGATCTATATATTTAGAATTAGGAAATAAGTTAAGTTAGGTGCTTAGGTTTAGTTTAATATGGTAAAAGTGAAAGAAATAAAGTTGACGGTTTATATATAAAAACATCATGCATGCATGCATGTTAGTGTAAATTTAATCCCAAATTTAAAGTAACTTTGCCTTTTCTTTTTGCAAATTTAGGCCATATTTGGTAATAATATTAGGAATTGTTTGACAAAAATAAGCTAACTTATTTTTTGGGTACATGCATGGACGGATCTATAGTGTTAGATATGGTGGCACGTGCCAACATATGATTTCTTCAACTAAGGGTAAAAAAAATTAGGTTCGTTAAAGATGCAAGCGTATCGTTTTGAAAGGTGTTACCGTATTATTTTGTAAGCTTCAATAAGGTGCAACCGTACCTTGTAATCAACAAAAAAAACTCTTGAAATCAACCAAAAACCAGAAGAAAACTTTTGAAATCAACCAAAAAACCGAAAAAATCATCGAAATCGATAAAAAAAACTTAAAAATTCGTCGAAATCAAGCAAAAACCTTTAAAAATCCCTCGAAATGGTGGAATTAGGCTAAAATACACGAGACAATATTAAACGTCGGTAAAAAGATGAAGTCACGTCGATAAAAACCGTGTTTTTTATAATTATTTTTTCTCTATATTATATGGTGTCACCATATGAAAAATTTTCTGGATCCGTTCCTAGGTACATGTTTGGATGACCATAAGCTAGTTTTTTGATAAGCTACTTGGAGTAGCTTATGAGGAGCTTTTTGTGATTATTCCAATTATGCCCCTCATTAATATTCATAATTATATATTAACTTTTAATTATAAATAAATAATTAATGTCCTTTTTGGTAATTTAAATGCTTATAAGCTAGTTTTTGCCAAACGTGACTTTTTCATCAGCTAACTTATCAGCTACCAACTAGCTTATCAGCTAGTTTGCCAAACATAGCCTTAGTTTTTATCGAAAAGAAATTGTTTGATAAGTTATAAAGAACGCCCTACGGATCTCTATGATTTTTATAATACATAGATTCAAAAATTAAAATCTTTAAAAAAAAATTACATTTAATTCCAGTAGATTTTTTGTTTTAGAGATTTGAACATTTATTATATATATCATTATAATATTTTATAATTTTATAATCTCAATACACTGTTAAAAAAATTATATAAAATAATAATAACTCAATCTCATTGGTGAGAATGAATAAATAAATTGGTTTTCTCTTCTCAAATCAAGTTTTAGAGAATTTTCTAAATTTGAAGTTTTCTCTATTTTAAAAAATAATATAGAGAATCTGTTGAAAGAAAATAGAGAACAATTCATTTTCTCTATTTTAGATAATTTGTGCAATTCTTTTTTTATAATTTTACATTGCTATTTAGTTTATTAGTTAGATTTTACATAACGTGATTAATTAGTATATCAGCTAACAACTATTTTATTAGTCAAATACTAGTTTTCAACTACAACTAATTTGTAATCAATCAAACACTAACATTTCAGTTAACATTTATCATCCAATAACTTACTTATCAGTCAGTTTGCCATCAAATCATGACCCTGAAGGTTTTTACATGAGAGAAAAGGTTAAAGAGTTCATCTATTACGTTAATAAGGGAGACACTATAACTCTAATAAGAAACAGGGGTTTTAGCGGTAATTTTTGTTGTCGTTAAAAATCCAAAAGTCGTTGATATACATCTTGTGTGACAACATGTCGCCGCTAATATTTTGATTATGGAAATTCATAGTTGAATGTTAATTAGTATAGCGAGTTAGCGACGACAAAATAACCATTGAAAAACAATGTTTGGATCCTTAGAAATTCAGCAACACACCAACGAATACTAAAAATTAGACATTTAATAAGGGGCATTTACCAAACGCTTACCGAGTAAGTATTTAATTAGCAGGTCACTTACGTTACCAAGTGAGCATTGAAATGACCAAAAATCTTACCTGGTAAGAGGCAAGCCAAAGATTAAGGGGCCGCTTACCAAACGCTTATCCGGTAAGCACTGATAGACACTTACCAACAATCAATTTTGATGGTCGACAATGTTACCTAATAAGTTAAGTGAATGTAGTGACATTTGCTGGTAAGTGAAATTTAGAGTGATTTAAATAAAGCACAACTAATTTAAGCAATAAAATAAAATGTCAAAAGGGGTATTTTGTCACTTATCATTGATTTTATTATAATCCATAAATTATATTTATCAAGCAGAACAGACATATTTCAATTCTTTAAACATATTCAACTTCAATTCTTGTCAACAATGGTCAAAACTCAATAAATTTCATTACAATTCCTTCATATTTCATTTCATTTGACATATTCTAATTTTAACAGATTTCATTTTGTGAACCAAACGTTACCTAAATGTTGATAAAAAGAATGAAAGGAAAAAAGAAGTGGCTAAGTGTTATTAATGGTTTGGATCAGAAAACTAAACTTTTAGAAAAGAATTTTGTGTCAAATTATACATTTTTATTCGTGCAATTGTACGAAAGCACTTTTATTAAATCGTATACTTTACAATCCTATTAATTTTTAATGATAACACAAATCGAACCCGATACTATATCATGGACTAATATTTCCTCAATTTGATCAAGAAAATATTTATAACTCTCTTGCGAATATACTGCACATATATAATATGAGTAAAAAAGTCGATAAATCATTTGTGTGTCACTAAAGCGTCATAAAGATTACATTGGTATGCAATGTACCATAAAAATAGAAGAACTGAAGCTCGTTCCCCTAATTAAAGCTTTATAAATAATGCAGAAAAACATGCCACATAGAATATTTGTGACTAGAATTTTAAAATTTGATGAATTTTTATAAAAAACAAATTGATCTGTTGTATACAAGTGTTTGTAAGAGACAAAAAAGGGAAAATTATTGGTTTTGACTTAAATCAGATTTGACTATTTTTTAAATAGTCAAAACTGGTTTTAAAGGAGTTAGAAAGTGTCTCAAATTTTTTAGAAAATATATTTTGGAAAATTTGCTCGGATTCAATTTGTATGTTTGCAAGGGTGCAATCCGAACATCCATCATGCAACAAAACCATACTTTTGAAGCATATGACGTTGCCATTGTCTATTGGTCAAATTTCACAATCGAACAAGTTTCGGATATCCACATGACTAACTATGTAATGTGCCTTTGGGGCATATTTTTGTTGGACTATAAATTAACTATTAGACTTTCATTTTTGAAAACTCTTGACAAGCCATTTGCTCTCACCAGTTTGAGAATATATTCGTCATCCTTTGAGGGAATTTCAGAAACATAACTCTCGCTTCGTTAGAGATTTAATTTACCTGTATTCTTGATAGATCTTATCATTTGCAAGTGACTTGTCAAGTGTGTAAAATCAAAAACTCTTGCTAAAATAAAGATTGTGTACTCATACATGGTATAACGTTTTTCTTTTACCTTTGATGAATACATTATAGTGGATTGTGGTCTTGAATTGGGTTCGAGAAAAGTAAAAGTAGTCAAGGTTGGGTAAACTACTCTAAATTAAACACATTAACAATTTTTTCATGTCGAGCATACCAAATGTTGTTGGGCAACCGGGTGGGGGGGGGGGGGGAGGAGAGGGAAGTTGCAAGAATCACTAAGGCGGGATTGATTATTTAAAACACAAAACACAATATCAACCATCAAGTGTTGAGGTCAATAGAAATATTCATTAACAACACATGCATAAAATATATGAGAAGTAATGTAAAGAGAGAGGTAGAGATATTTCACACGACATATATGTGGTTCACCCAAGTTAGGTCTAGTCTACATAGATAATTCTTCTTGAGTCACTTCATTATTGTCGTTTTTTAAGGTAGAACAAAAAAGTACAGGTCGATCTTACAATGAAGATATAAAATATATTGTAGAGATAACACTCAAATCTCACACAATATTTAAACACTTTTAAAGATGATGAACAACCTTAATCGATTAGGATTAAGAACTAGGAAATGTTTATACTCACAATTTTACAATATGTGAACTCACAAGAAGATCAAGTTGTAACACCTATAACACCCTAAAAATTGAGGTAATTTTAAAAATTGAAATTTCGGCAATATAACATTTGTAATTGGAGTGAACCACCCAAAAAGGGTAAGAGAGTATGCGTTTACAAAACCTATAATATGCATGGGAAATTGACAACAAACTAATCTAAACCAATTCTATCTAGATTACATAGGTTGTCATCCAATACCAAAAATATGAATAAATTGTTTCCAACGCCAAAACTCCAAAATATCTAATCAACCAAAAATTTCCCTCAAGAGTCCACACTCTTCTCTCAACCCCTTGACGACCCGCCGCTAAGGGAACCTGTTATACACATCATTTTAGAAAAATTGTTAGACTTAAAGCCTAGTGAGAACATACAGTTTATATGAAAGATAGTAAGAAGAATTATATTGCAACATAAATAAACTGTTTTCGTCAATCGATTTTGTAAATGGTTTGGTAAACACATAGTGACCTTCCGGCCCAGACTTCATCTTGCGATGACGGGTGTAAGCCCGAATTCCAAGGATTGTGGTGAAACACAAAGTAAGGGGCATTTACCAAACGCTTACCGAGTAAGTATTTAATTAGCAGGTCACTTACGTTACCAAGTGAGCATTGAAATGACCAAAAATCTTACCTGGTAAGAGGCAAGCCAAAGATTAAGGGGCCGCTTACCAAACGCTTATCCGGTAAGCACTGATAGACACTTACCAACAATCAATTTTGATGGTCGACAATGTTACCTAATAAGTTAAGTGAATGTGGTGACATTTGCTGGTAAGTGAAATTTAGAGTGATTTAAATAAAGCACAACTAATTTAAGCAATAAAATAAAATGTCAAAAGGGGTATTTTGTCACTTATCATTGATTTTATTATAATCCATAAATTATATTTATCGAGCAGAACAGACATATTTCAATTCTTTAAACATATTCAATTTCAATTCTTGTCAACAATGGTCAAAACTCAATAAATTTCATTACAATTCCTTCATATTTCATTTCATTTGACATATTCTAATTTTAACAGATTTCATTTTGTGAACCAAACGTTACCTAAATGTTGATAAAAAGAATGAAAGGAAAAAAGAAGTGGCAAGTGTTATTAATGGTTTGGATCAGAA
Source organism: Arctium minus (assembly GCA_954870635.1). Lineage (NCBI taxonomy): Eukaryota > Viridiplantae > Streptophyta > Magnoliopsida > Asterales > Asteraceae > Arctium > Arctium minus. Next base: position 11,286,872 of record OX941097.1, on the reverse strand, counting down.
AACTAAACTTTTAGAAAAGAATTTTGTGTCAAATTATACATTTTTATTCGTGCAATTGTACGAAAGCACTTTTATTAAATCGTATACTTTACAATCCTATTAATTTTTAATGATAACACAAATCGAACCCGATACTATATCATGGACTAATATTTCCTCAATTTGATCAAGAAAATATTTATAACTCTCTTGCGAATATACTGCACATATATAATATGAGTAAAAAAATCGATAAATCATTTGTGTGTCACTAAAGCGTCATAAAGATTACATTGGTATGCAACGTACCATAAAAATAGAAGAACTGAAGCTCATTCCGCTAATTAAAGCTTTATAAATAATGCAGAAAAACATGCCACATAGAATATTTGTGACTAGAATTTTAAAATTTGATGAATTTTTATAAAAACAAATTGATCTGTTGTATACAAGTGTTTGTAAGAGACAAAAAAGGGAAAATTATTGGTTTTGACTTAAATCAGATTTGACTATTTTTTAAATAGTCAAAACTGGTTTTAAAGGAGTTAGAAAGTGTCTCAAAATTTTTAGAAAATATATTTTGGAAAATTTGCTCGGATTCAATTTGTATGTTTGCAAGGGTGCAATCCGAACATCCATCATGCAACAAAACCATACTTTTGAAGCATATGACGTTGCCATTGTCTATTGGTCAAATTTCACAATCGAACAAGTTTCGGATATCCACATGACTAACTATGTAATGTGCCTTTGGGGCATATTTTTGTTGGACTATAAATTAACTATTAGACTTTCATTTTTGAAAACTCTTGACAAGCCATTTGCTCTCACCAGTTTGAGAATATATTCGTCATCCTTTGAGGGAATTTTAGAAACATAACTCTCGCTTCGTTAGAGATTTAATTTACCTGTATTCTTGATAGATCTTATCATTTTCAAGTGACTTGTCAAGTGTGTAAAATCAAAAACTCTTGCTAAAATAAAGATTGTGTACTCATACATGGTATAACGTTTTTCTTTTACCTTTGATGAATACATTATAGTGGATTGTGGTCTTGAATTGGGTTCGAGAAAAGTAAAAGTAGTCAAGGTTGGGTAAACTACTCTAAATTAAACACATTAACAATTTTTTCATGTCGAGCATACCAAATGTTGTTGGGCAACCGGGTGGGTGGGGGGGGGAGGAGAGGGAAGTTGCAAGAATCACTAAGGCGGGATTGATTATTTAAAACACAAAACACAATATCAACCATCAAGTGTTGAGGTCAATAGAAATATTCATTAACAACACATGCATAAAATATATGAGAAGTAATGTAAAGAGAGAGGTAGAGATATTTCACACGACATATACGTGGTTCACCCAAGTTAGGTCTAGTCTACATAGATAATTCTTCTTGAGTCACTTCATTATTGTCGTTTTTTAAGGTAGAACAAAAAAGTACAGGTCGATCTTACAATGAAGATATAAAATATATTGTAGAGATAACACTCAAATCTCACACAATATTTAAACACTTTTAAAGATGATGAACAACCTTAATCGATTAGGATTAAGAACTAGGAAATGTTTATACTCACAATTTTACAATATGTGAACTCACAAGAAGATCAAGTTGTAACACCTGTAACACCCTAAAAATTGAGGTAATTTTAAAAATTGAAATTTCGGTAATATAACATTTGTAATTGGAGTGAACCACCCAAAAAGGGTAAGAGAGTATGCGTTTACAAAACCTATAATATGCATGGGAAATCGACAACAAACTAATCTAAACCAATTCTATCTAGATTACATAGGTTGTCATCCAATACCAAAAATATGAATAAATTGTTTCCAACGCCAAAACTCCAAAATATCTAATCAACCAAAAGTTTTCCTCAAGAGTCCACACTCTTCTCTCAACCCCTTGACGACCCGCCGCTAAGGGAACCTGTTATACACATCATTTTAGAAAAATTGTTAGACTTAAAGCCTAGTGAGAACATACAGTTTATATGAAAGATAGTAAGAAGAATTATATTGCAACATAAATAAACTGTTTTCGTCAATCGATTTTGTAAATGGTTTGGTAAACACATAGTGACCTTCCGGCCCAGACTTCATCTTGCGATGACGGGTGTAAGCCCGAATTCCAAGGATTGTGGTGAAACACAAAGTAAGCCACTTTCCAATTTTTGAGCTCGTCATACTAGGATCAAGACCACGAACACGCCGACTCGTACTAAGATGTAGGGGAGGGCACCCAATGATCCCTAGTCATGCTCATTCACTAGGATTTACATTTACGACCCACGGCTAGTAACCAGTCCCACATAACCGTACCAAGTTGCCCTCTAGGGTCCAATGTCTCAACTAGCTACATACGGGAGTTATCCCCAAATAATAAGTCAACTCAATACCTATGGATCCAATAGTAATAGTCTACACTCGTCACAATACACTTGTGACCAACTATAATCAAACATATAGTTCATATTGCCATTTAGTTCCCAAATCACATTTTGATGGTTAAGTGCTGATAAGAAATACAAAGCCCATATATAAAACATAAGGCTATCACCTCATTTCCCAAAATGTTCCTTTACCAAGTAAACCTTTCCATAGTAGAAACCATTTTATTGAAACATGTATTTCTTCATGTTTTAAACCATTTGTCTCCTTTCCACCTGTAACACCCGGAAATTCTCAAGGTAAGTATTTGTTTTCCCTTAATGCGTTAATTGTGCCTATGTGAGTATATGAGCCTTTGTATGCATTTTATGATAGTTAATATATTGAAATGTCATATATTGATTTACCATCTTTAATTGTACAAACCTTGTGCTCGTTATCGTTTTCGTTTAAGTTTTCGGACTGTTTTAGGGTTGGTGCGATTGTGCCTGGCGATTGTGCCATTAGCGCTATCGTCGGAGGCACAATCGCCAAGGATGTACCGCAAGCTGGGGGATGCCAGCGATTGTGCCACGCGATTGTGCCTTGGCACTATCGCCGAAGGCACTATCGCCGAAATGGTACCGTGAGCGGGGAAGGCCTCGCGATTGTGACTCGCGATAGTGCCCTTGGCACTATCGCCGGGCACTATCGCCCGTGTGGTCCAGTCTATTGTTTTAAATAAAGTTCAACACCTCATTTCAAGCATTTATATCATAAAAACGGGAGAGCATCCTCTTTGGGCGATTTTTAGGTCTTCAGCACCTACCTCCATAAATTTCTAGGGTTTGGGTTGGTGAGAGTATTAAGTTGTCATCAAAGCTCCATTCAAGTGTCTTCATTGAAGTGTTCTTCAAGATTCTCATCTCTCATCTCCAAGTCTCATCTTCTACTTCTAGGGTTTCCATATTTTCTAGGTTTTGGTTCAAAACCTAGATTGTGAGTTTACTAACCTTTGTTAAAACTAGATACATATCATAATCTTCTATTCATCATTTCTATCTCTATATGTTCAAGTATTTGGGATTTCTTTATGAAGATAGTTGGAAATGTGGTTATTGGTGAAATGCCATGATTTACTTTATATGTACAAGTATTTGGGGCTTTTCGCTTGAATACATAATGGTGTACTTTTATATGATAAATGTATACATGTCTAAGTGTTAAGATGATTTCTAGTTGGAATAACATGTTGGTGATATATTCATATGTATGATGAGCATGATTATCATTTAGGTCTCTTATTAGACCTCATGTGAATTGGATGGTAATATTGTACCCGTAGTTGGTATTGAAATATATTGGGTTGAAATATACCTCAAAGACATCCTATATGCGTTATGTGGACGAACCAAGTCAGTAGACACTAGGAGGATGTAGTCTTGGGCGCCACTGTGATGGTATGTGCCTAGACCTACGTCGTCGGAGAATTTCCTCAGTTGTAGTCCCCAGGTATGCCGGGCCTTTCGGGTGTTCCTTGTTAGAGGGCATCAAGGTACATTGACTCTTTGGGTGGAACTTGATTGGTGCTATGGGTCTCCCCTATTGACTCCACATATGTTGATCTCTGGTTAACTGCTGATAAGAATTGTAACTGTTCATGCATGCTTATTATTGTTCAACTCACTAGGCTTTTTGGCCTAACACTTGTTTGGTGTCGATGTGTATCTCAGGTTCTAGCGGCGCCGGTCCTAAACAGGTTTAGATGCTTTGGGGTGAGAGCTTGGGGATTTTGCACTTGGACGCTTATTACTTTTGGAAATGAACCATTGGATTTATAGATGACAACCCTTTTGTAATCTTCTTTCTAGTTGTAGAAATTAGATTACTTGGTTGTTATTTATTGTCCGACAAATGACAACTGTAATTAAACATGTTATTTATATATTCCCCATTATTGGGAGGCTCTTGCTATGGCAATTTTAGTATACCTTGTAACACCCCGAATTCTGAGAGCCCATGTATTATCGTTCTCGTTTTGGAAACCTTCTAATTTTAAGGATTTATCAGTTTTATATTGAACCTATTAGATTTAAGCATCGTGGGCTAAAAAGTGTCAAAATTGTGAAGTTTGGGATGGCTCGCGACAGTGCCCGCGAGAGTGACAGGATGTTACAATCACGAAGGCACAATCGTCGGGGGTCAAGAACTCTCGGTACGTCTCTCGCGATAGTGCCATGCGAGAGTGACATGGTCACAATCGGCGGGCACTATCGCCCAGATTGTACCGCGGGTGGGGGTGTTGGCGCGATTATGCCCGCGAGAGTGACAAATGTCACTCTCGCCGTGTCACTATCGCGGGCGAGTGTTTGGGTATAAAAATCTTAGGTCGCGATTTTCAGTCATTATATCTTATTCTAGGGTTTGGTGTGCGATCTTCTCTGCCGAAAATCAGTAGGTAAGTCTTCCCTACAACCTCTTTCATCATTTATGGTGATTCTAGGTCATTAATGGTGGTCCTTAACATTTAGGAGGTGTGTTTGGTGAGCTCTCAAGTGGTTCCTCATCTCCTCCATTTCCAAGTACTTAGTTTTCTTGTAAGAAAACTACTAAGGTGAGTTCTTACACATTTTATTAAACCTTATACATGTCAAAAGGTGGATTTTGAATACCTAATATCTCCTCTTTCATATATTTGACTTGTAGAATGTTTGGCTAAACCTAACTTTTGGGGATATTAGTATTTGTGATGATTCTTAGGAAAATGACGAATTATGATCTTTAATAATGTTCTCTAACTTGTTTTACTTGGGTTATACATTTAAGGGAATAGTATGTACTATGTGGAATCCATGATTTTGAGAATATGGAAATTATGGTTAACTGCTGATAAGTTTATAAATCAACTTGCACCATGTTTTGGAGTTTGGAAATGAATGAAGAATCAAATATACTTTGATTAGAGATCTTTTGGTAAACGATGGAAATGGTTTTGGTAGAAATCACTCTTCATATCACTTATGCATATTAACCATTGTTGGGATTAATTGTTGGGCCATATGTGCATTATTTGGCTTATTTGATGCATTGGGAGTCATGACCCCGTATTTGGTTTATTATTGTTCCGGCGTTGGGACGACTAGTTTTCCACGTCGAGGCATGTTTGGCATCGGATTGGGTTATAAGTCCTTCGTGCTCAAGTATTACGATATTGGATGAGGAGCTCGACGTAGGAACCCTTCGAGGTTGAACTCGAGTTTCCGTGGGTATACGTTTAAAGCCACTGAGCCTGACATCCCTTGCGTGTACTTTATTTGTTTATTGGCCTTACTGACTCATCGAATGGCTTACTTTTGTGTTCCGTCATTCGAGTTAGTAAGCGGGTCTCCCCCGTTAACCCAAGAGGTATTTGTTATGTTTCAAAGAACATTATTGTTATTATTACCATTATTGTTGTTGTATAAAAAGAAGCTCTTTTACACATTTTTATATTCAATTTCTTAAACTGCAAATGTTTGATCTCACTAGGCTTTAGCCTAACACTTTTTCTTAAAATGACATGTATAACAGGTCAGGTTTCCAGTGGGGTTCGTCGGGACTGAGCAGATAGCTTTGGGGTCAAGAGCGGTCTTTTTGGGAGATGTATAGACCGGCGTTCCAATACTAATCTTTCTTATTTGAGTTAGATTATTAGGTTGTTAGTCTATCCTTCATTTGATTAATTGTAATGATTATAGCATTGTTTCCCCGTTCTATCGAGATGATACTTTGGGATTGATTATAGCAGGTTTTATACTCAGGTTTTTGTCTAATTATAGCCGTCATATTGCAGAAATTTCAAATTTTTTTACTTCTTTAAATTTTAGGGTGTTACAAGTTGGTATCAGAGCATTAGTTTAAGTGAACTAGGTATGGATGTAGGGTACCTAGACTTAAGCTGTGAAATTAGGCAATGATTTTATGAGATTGGGTAGAACTATTAAGATAAGATAGTTTTAGGGTCGACGGAAGCTACACAAGTTAAGAGTTATGGTAATGGGAATGAAAATTATTATGTATTACATGTTCATAATTTCGCCTAGCTAACTTTATTATGAAGATGTTTTACGTGATTATGCTTGTTTTCCGTTGTTATGATGATTGATGAATGTGGTAGTACGTTTCCTTGCTTGTACCTGCATATCCTTATCTCACCTATATTCTCACGTGTGTGTGGCAGACTATGGTTAATACGCGTAATCGGCCGGAAGGGCAAGATACGACGGCATCGACGGCTGATCAACCGAGAGTAACGAATAACGATTTGCCCCCGCCTCTTATAAACGCGTTGGGTGGAGGACCGGAGTTTATACCTCGACGTAACATAGCTGCAACTCATCCGATCATGGAAGAGGTAACTCCGGAAACTAGAATGATGGAGCGGATGATGCAAGCAATGAATGCAGCTATGGCTCAACAGCAAGAGGCATTCCTAAAGCTTTTGGATGACCGAGATGCGAATCACCGTAGGCCTGAGGTGGTAGCGGAAAATGTGATTGTGGCGGGATCTGGAGGTTCGGAGCCCGTTGTCCCTTCTAATGAAACTCCTCCTCCCGGTCCGCCTAAGGCTTGTACCTTCAAGGCATTCCTCGGATGCCGACCACCGGAGTTCAAGGGCACTGATGACCCGGTGTCATGCATGAACTGGATTAGAGAGATGGAGCAGGCCTTCCGATCGAGCGAGTACGGGGAAAGTCAAAAAGCCGTATTTGGGTCTGAAATGGTTAGAGGGGCGACCCTCACTTGGTGGAATGTATATTCCGCTTCTATTGAGGCCACCGTATTGGCCCAACTGAGCTGGGAGACCTTCAAGAAGAAAGTTATGGAAGAATTCTGCAACGAACGAGCGATGGATCGAATCATCGATGAATTCCGAGGCTTGAAGAAGGGAAATCTGTCGGTGAAAGAGTACAACAAATCTTTTATGGACAAGCTGGGTTTGGTGGGACATCTGGTCCCCACCGAGAGAGAGATGATCAAGGCATACATCAAGGGTTTGCCTACAGAAATGATGAATATGGTTCGAGTGTCCAGGGCCTCTACTCTTCTGGAGGCAATAGAAGAAGCACAACTAATAGAAGACTCTTACGGCTCGAGTAAGGTGGAGAGGAGCGGAGTGGTCGAGAAAAGAAAGTGGGAAGGAGGTCCCATATCTTCGAAGAGGCCAAACCACTTCAACAACAATCAACGGGGGAATGTTCCGAGACGGGATTCCCCGTGGTGTTCAAAATGCCGAAGCAAACACAATGGTCCTTGCCCTTCGGTGTCCGATCCGTGTTTTAAATGTAGAAAACCTGGCCACCGATACAGTGACTGTCTAATCAAGAGACGAATTTGTTTCGGGTGTAAAGAGACGGGCCATGTTAGAAGTGAATGTCCGAAAGCAACGACGAACTTTAGCGGAGTCAAAAAGGTGGATACTCCTAAAGCAACAGGGAGAGCCTTTCAGATGACCATCGAAGAGGCGCAGGCGTCAACGGATGTAGTGTCGGGTACGTTTCTCCTAAACTCCGTACCTACGCGTGTACTATTTGATTTGGGAGCTAGTTTCTCGTTTGTATCCAGTTCGTTTTGCCCAAAACTATCCATGCCCACTACTAGTTTAGAAGAGGCGTTAGTAGTAGAGCTAGCTGATGGTGATCAAGTAGTAGTTCGGGACATCTTAAGAAATTGCAAGCTTGAAATCGAAGGGAGAGAATTCTCGATTGATTTGATGCCTATGGTCATCGGGGGATTTGATGTTGTAGTCGGTATGGACTGGTTGTCAACTAATCACGCCGAAATTCTTTGTACAAAGAAGTTGATCCGAATTTCGGGTTCGGATGGGCATGCGGTGACCGTATATGGTGAGAGGCGAAAGGGTGAAGTGGCAATCATTAGCATGGTGAAGGCACGAAGGTGTTTGGCGAAGGGATGATCATCCTTTTTGGCATATGTGTTAGATGCCAAACTCGAAGAGAAGAAGCTAGAAGATGTTGAAGTGGTAAGGGAGTTTTCTGATGTTTTCCCGGACGACTTGCCTGGGTTACCACCTGACAGGCCCTTTAGTGTACCTTAGGGTGAGACAGATAATACCAAAAAGCAAGTATACATATGGGTACTATGTCTCCTTTCAAGTAATAAAAGTGGTAAAATACCAAATATCGTCCCACAGAGATTGGATTAAAAAGTGTGTTAAAAGTATAATGAAAGATGAGATTTCAGATGACGAATTTGAAGCAATATTTTGGAAGGTTGGTTAACACTAAATAACAAGAATAAAAGAGAAGCAAGGGTGTAAGACTTTTGGTGGTATATGGATCCAAATTCCAGCAGGTCAATGCTACAGCATCAGCATAGCATGATGCTATTTGGAATGCTGCAACATGCTTCTGACTATAACTAGTTTTATTATCGATTTCAAGACACGTTCCTCTCGGACTCTCACCATCCCATTATTCCATTAGCCATAAACAGTCTCATCTCTGAGCAAAGTTCAAGATAAGGGAATGATGGGAATGGAGTTCTCAAAATATACGACAAAACAAATTCTCTTTGTTAAAAGTTACTCTTTCGACATAACCCCCGTACCTCCCAAGTTGATGTAGTCCAAATAGCTTATCTCTAAGTCTATTCTATTTTAACCCTTTGAAAAAGTGACAACTTATCAAGAATGGATCATTTTAAATGACACAAGTAACAACTCTCGTTGCAAGTAACTCTTTCGATATTACCTCTCATGTCACTAAATTGACGTGCTATTCAATGGCCTATCTCTAGGTCCATGACTATTACACTATCAAAATAATCATTTTGTCAAAGAGTTTTGTTATCTTGATAAAACTTGAGCTGGAATAATAAAATTTCGTTAAAGTCACAAACACCTACTTTCTTTTAGATCCACATAACCACCCTTTTGCCTCACACCCAAGCTAATATAATTAGCTACTCATTACAATAAGGAAAGAAAAATAACTACTAAGAATTACAAAGATAAACATAATGTAAATTACTCTTGAAAGATAAATGACTTGAAAGTATATAAATATATATATATATATATATATGTCGCTAAAAATGTAAAGACGAGAATGTAAATTACAAGGAAATGGAAATGACAAGAAAGTAAACTTGAAGACAAATACAATGCATTTTAACTACTAAAATCTAAAACAAAAGAGTAAAGGAAAGGCTAGAGATGCAAGATGAAGAAAGAAAATACAACCAAATGAAAAGTGTAGGTGGGTGTTGTTTCAATGCTGCAAGCATGCATGTACTAGCATGAAGAACATGAAGAACAAGATGAAGAATGTAAGAACATAAGCATGAATTCTGGAAATTACAAAGGACACTGGACTGGAATAGGACCAGTTCATGAAGCAAACAGAAAGTAAAGGATTTAGACTAAGCATAACAAGATGGAAAGCTTGAAAGAAAATATGAAGAGCAAGATGAAGAACTTAAAGATTACTTCTTGGAATTAAAGAGATTAAAAGGATGATTTAGGATCAATCCCCAAGCTAGCTACCGATCAGATGCTTAAACATGAAGAAACATAAACTAGGATGATGTAGAGAGATGTGTGTGTCTCCTTAAGAGCAACTAAGCACTTCTTTTATAACCAAAGGGAGTGGCAAACTTGCAATTTTAAAGGGAATCTAATTGTACTTTCCTAGTCTAATACTAACTAGAGTTACCTAAATCTTGTCCCAACTTGACTAACTATTAAAAACCACATTAGCTTAATTGTTCAAAGGTTACAAAAGATAATTCCAAGCAAAAGAATCAGGTTCGGTCTTCAAGATCTCCCATCAAAACGATCAGCTCCATGTTGTTTCAATGCTGTAGCATGCCCTGTTTCCAAGTAGATTTTCAAAAGATAACCAAATTTAGTCTACAATCTTAATAGAACAAGTAAACCACACAAATTCGGCTCCAAGACACAATAAATGGAAAATAAGGTATAAAATGACTCAAAGTGGGATTTGAAAGTGAAAATTCCTATCTAAAAGATTAAAAGAAATGTGCTTAAGTACTCAAAATTGAGTACTTATCACCACCCCAAACTAAAAACTTTGCTTGTCCCCAAGCAATAAAAAGAACAAAAGAAAAGACATTAAATGTGAAAGTTTTGCATTGGAATACATTAGGTGTATATCATGAGTTTGAGCATGCCAAGTCTATATCATATAGCCTTTTATAAATCCAAAGTAACCAACAATCTCATCCTAGATGCTTTAACATGAACCATATGCTAGCCTTATATTCTTTTTGTTATGGACACACATCCTACATCACACCTCTTTCATGGCTTTGAGTGTATGGGTTTCTCTCTTTTAGCTCTTTCTTTCCTCTCCATGCCTTTTCTCACACATGTACCAACACTTGAAAATTTTCAAATTTTGTGCATTTTCTGTTGGTACATACACCAGCCCCTATAGGACTTTTGTGGTGTTGAACTGCCACTTTTCATGGCTTTTTCTTGTGCCATATTAGACACCCCCCACCCCAAACTAAGAATTCTGCAATGTCCTCATTGTAGGAGAGAAAGGTGTTGATTTTTGACAATTGGGTGGCTATGGTGCAAGAAAAGGATATATGCTATTAAGTGTGATATGTGCAAAATGTGGTCCAGAATGTGTCCCAAGCAACTATCAGGCTAGTTCTAGCATGCACTACTTTTAATATGAGATGTGGACTCATGAAATTATTATGGATATACAATTCAACCAATCATATCAAAACATGATCCAATGCAAATAAGAAAACCTATAAAGTATAAAAACTTATCCCATCCTAAAAACTAAAAATAAACAGACATGGAGCAAAAAGGGTGTGATTTAAACCTGTCCTACTCAGGTTGAGTAGGCTGTGTGTGGCCAACAGGAGCTGCAAGTGATGCTGCTATGAGGCTGGATGCTGCAGCACCAATGTGGGCACTTCCTTCTGCTTTCAACTTTGCCTTCAGACCTGCTATCTCTGCCTTCTGCCTTTTCACCAACCTTTTCAGCTTCTTTACTTCTGCATTCTCCTCCTCTTGATCTCTTCTTTCTCTGCCATCAACCATGGACTGCACCTCTACCTTGAGATCTTCCAGCTTTTCCAAAAACTCAGTCCTTTGTTGCAGGAGTGTGTCCATCAGATTGCTGTTTTGAGCTAACATTTCCTGCATCATTCCCACCATCTCATTTGCCCCAATACCCTTCTCTTTTCTGTCTCTCAACCTCTGCACTGCCTTCATGTCCATCTGATGTCTTTCTCTCTGTTCCTTCACAATCAGATCATCAATGTACCTAGGTACACCCATCTCAGTCAGTAGCTTGGTCAACATTACAGGGAAGTAAAATTTTCCCCTTGATTTTGATCTTGTAGAGCACTCCCTTATGCTTTTCATGATGATCTTTCCAAAGTTTATTGTTTTACCTGTCACAAGGCAATACAGTAACAACATTCTTTCCACAGTGATGAAAGTGTCATGAGAGGTTGGTGAGATAGTGTGCCTTACAAAGTTGATCCATACATTGGAGTCAGCTGTGAGGTTGGAGGCTCTGAAGGTCCTTAGCATGAGATTTGTGTGGCTTTACCAAGTGGTTTTAGGCTTTCCCAAGATTGCAACAACCTCAGCAAGGTCATTGACAGTGGCTTTATGCACAAGTGCATAGTATTCTGTTTTCTTGGGTGGATTGAGTTCTAGGAACTGATTGATCTTTTTGGCAGTGAGGTTGACAGTGGTTCCTCTAACCTGAATCTTTGAGACTGAAGTCACAGACATTTCACAGTAGAATTCTCTAATGAGGGTGAGATTGTAGGAGGTATACACCTGACACAGCTTGCTGAGACCTTGGGTGTCAACTACCTGCCTAATGAAATGGAATTCCCTCATACTGTGCTCATCTATTCCTTTCTCAGGGAACCCAATCTTAGTATGAAATTTAGGCCACATTTTTGCTGTAGCCTTGGAGCTGAACCCATTGTGAGGTGAGGTTGTCCTTGGCAAGAGAGCCACAACAGGTTCCTCATTTCTCTCTTTCCTTCTCACAGACTGCTCATGCTGTAATGATGCTGCAGCATAGCAGTTGGTGTCACTAGGTTTGGTTCCAGATGGTTCTCCCTCAGTCATCACTCTCTTGGTTCTCTTACTCTTTCTGGACCCTTCCCTATTGGTCTTCTTGGCATGGATTTTTCCTAATCTCTTTCTTTTCTTATTTGGTTTGACTATCACAGGTTCCTCTTCCTCAGTCCACACAATATCATTTTGAGGGAAATCCATAAATGGGTCCTCACGGTTTTCATCTATATCTCTTTCTACCTCCATATTTTCAATGATGGTTTCCTCATTTCTTCCTATTCCAAGGTCATCAATAGGGCTCTCAATGTTCTTTCCAACAATGGGTTCCTCTAATGGGTCAAGACTCTCAACTGTAACTTCCACTTCTTCATCAGTTTGGCTAGGCATTGGGTTAGTGGTGATCATTTTATCAGTAGAGTTCAAGGGCCCAAATGAGCAATCGAACTCATATTTTTTAAAATGATCAACATTTACCTTTGTCGAAGAAATGGATATTCCAGACTCATCCTCAGAACAAGATGTGATCAGGACATCGATCATAGATTTTTTAGCAGAAGAGGATACTTGAGAGTCTGTAATGGTGATGAAGTTTGGATGAAGAATAACCGCAAAAGGGTTCTTTGCTGGAATCTCCCCTGTTGCTGGTGCTATTTCAGAAGTCTCTTCTCTTTCGGCCATTGGAGAACCCTCGATATCAGAAACATTAGGGAATAGGACTTTTGGAGAAAAGATGTGGAGGAAGGGACGAGCTTGTGGAGGAATGGAGTTGTCCTCCAAGACTACTGGAGGTTGAGGGTTGTTGATGTCCGGAGTTTGATCAACAACCCTAGTTCGCGGGCTTCTTCTTCTTTTGGCACTAGCAGGGTTTCGAACCATGGCCCTCTTGACTCTTGCCATGTTACAGAGAAAGGGGAAGAAGATGATGGTTTTCAGGAGGTAATTTTCGAGAGGGAAGAAACAGAGGGTTAGAGTGAGAGTGAGAGTGAGACGGTTATATCACAAAAGAGGGTTTTTGGAAGATGAAAAGACAAAAAGGTTATTTGATAGATTCCTTATCTGATTAATTGGAAGGATGCAAGCTGTAATTTGGTTAATGACTTTTGGATTTTTAAGGAGAGGTACAAAAAGGCATCTTTTTGGAGCCTTCCTAATTATTGTGTCTATAAATTAGACACAAGGTCTAAAAATAGCCAAAAATATGATGTCACCCAGTGTACTTTTCTTAAACAAACCCAAAAATTCTTCTGATATATTCCCCAAACTTTCAGCTGGACATTCCCTTTTTCTTTTTGAAGACTCAGATCTTTGGTACTGCAGCATTGGAATAGCATCCTCTTGTTTCCTCCTTTTTCCTAAATTAAGGCTGCATACTAACAAACAAATTATACTAGATTAACAGAGAAAATTACTAAATTAATTAAACAAAGATTATTTACACAGATTATGGAACTTTAAGATAGTTCCCATCTTTGGTTGAAGCTTTTTAGCATAGAGTGACCATCTCCACAGAGCCATGCTGTGGAGATGCTACAGCATCATGGTATAGCTTTACTCTCTGGCCATTGACCTTGAACACACTATTGTTTTCCGGATTGACTAAGTCTACAGCTCCATATGGATATACTTTGTGGATGAGAAATGGGCCTGACCATCTAGACTTAAGTTTACCTGGAAACAACTTCAGCCTAGAATTGAACAAAAGACATTTTTGGCCTACTTTCAACTCTCTGTGCCTGATCCTATTATCATGCCATTTTTTTGTTTTCTCTTTTTATAACTTGGCATTTTCATATGACAGGTTCCTATGCTCTTCTAGCTCACAGAGTTGCAACTTTCTCTTGTTGCCAGCCTCATCTAAGTTCAAGTTCAATTCTTTTATAGCCAAATATGCTTTATGTTCAAGTTCCAAAGGGAGATGACAGGCCTTTCCAAAGACTAGCTTGTATGGAGACATACCCAAAGGTGTTTTAAAAGCAGTTCTGTATGCCCATAAAGCATCATCTAACTTGAAAGCCTAGTCTTTTCTGTTTGGTTTAACAACTTTTTCAAGAATCCCTTTTATTTCCCTGTTTGAGAGCTCAGCCAATCCATTGGTTTGTGGGTGGTATGCAGTGGCAACCCTGTGTTTCACATGATATTTTTCAAGAACTTTACTCAACAAATTGTTTATAAAGTGGGTACCCTCATCACTAATTAGTGCCCGGGGGGTACCAAACCGTGTAAAAATCTGCTTTTGTAAAAACTTTACAACAGTTTTAGCATCATTAGAAACACACGCCATTGCTTCTACCCATTTTGAAACATAATCAACAGCAACTAAGATATATTGATAATTGTTTGAAGGGGGAAAAGGTCCCATAAAATCTATTCCCCAAACATCAAATAACTCAACTTCCAAGATCCCATTCAAACGCATTTCATTTTTCTGAGAAATGGAACCACTTCTCTGGCATTCATTACATCTTTGAACAAAATTATGGGAATCTTTAAAGAGAGTTGACCAATAAAATCCTGATTGAAGCACTTTAGCTGCTGTTCTTTGGCCTCCGAAATGTCCTCAATAAGCTGATTGATGGCAATGCTGTAGAATTGCTGCAGTTTCAGTTTCTGGGATACACCTTCTCAACAATTGATTTGTACCAAGTTTAAACAGAAAAGGGTCATCCCACAAGTAAAATTTGCAATCATGGAGAAATTTCTTAAGCATGTGATGAGTATAATCAGAAGGTATGATGCCACAAGCCAAATAATTTGCTATATCAGCAAACCATGGAAGTTGTGCCTGCACCATAAGAATCTTTTCATCTGGAAAAGTCTCTACAATGTCTCCTTCTTTCCTACTTTCAACCTGTTTTTCTAACCAGGATAAATGGTCATCCACTTGGTTCTCAGTCCCCTTCCTATCAATAATCTCTAGGTCAAACTCTTGCAACAACAAAACCCATCTTATCAGTCTAAGTTTTGCATCTTTCTTTGATATCAAATATTTAATGGTAGCATGGTCGGTATGTACAATGACTTTTGCTCCCATCAAATATGCTCTAAACCTTTCAAATGCAAACACCACAACCAATAATTTTTTCTCAGTTGTTGTGTAATTAATTTGAGCTTCATTTAGGGTTTTGCTTGCATAGTGGATGGAATGAAAAATTTTCTCCTTTCTTTGACCTAACACAACACCAACAGCCCAATCACTTGCGTCACACATGATCTCAAAAGGTTTATCCCATGCAGGAGCAACAACTATTGGTGCAGTTACCAGAGCTTTCTTTAAGGTGAGGAATGCATTTCTACATTCTTCATTGAAATCAAACTTTTGGTCATGCTGTAATAATAGACATAAAGGTTTTGAAATTTTTGAAAAGTCCTTTATAAACCGTCTATAAAATCCAGCATGGCCAAGAAAGCTCCTGATACCTTTAACAGTTGTTGGTTCAGGTAGTTTTTCAATTACTTCAAGTTTAGCTTTGTCTACCTCAACTCCTCTTTTTTAAATTAAATGACCGAGGACAATCTCTTCTGTTACCATGAAATGACATTTTTCCCAATTAAGGACTAGGTCAGTCTCCTCACACCTTTTAAGACTTTGTTTCAAATTATCCAAACACTGATCAAAAGATGAACCATAAACAGAAAAATCATCCATAAATATTTCAATGGATTTTTCAAGCATATCAGAAAATATAGACATCATGCATCTTTGAAAAGTGGCAGGATCATTGCAAAGTCCAAAAGGCATCCTTCTGAAAGCAAAGGTGCCATAAGGACAAGTGAAGGTAGTCTTCTCCTGGTCTTCTGGTGCTATGGCTATCTGGTTGTATCCTGAGTATCCATCCAAGAAGCAGTAGTACTCCTTTCCAGCCAACCTGTCCAACATTTGATCAACAAAAGGTAAAGGAAAATGGTCCTTTTGAGTAGCCTTGTTCAGCCTACGGTAGTCCATGCAAATTCTCCATCCGGAGACTATTCTGGTAGGGATGAGTTCATTATTGTCATTGGAAATGACAGCGATCCCTCCCTTCTTGGGTGCACACTAGACTGGACTAACCCAAGAACTACTGGCTATTGGGAAAATAATTCCTGCATCTAACCATTTCAAAATTTCCTTTTTCACTACCTCTTTCATGACAGGGTTCAGTCTTCTTTGTGGCTCTATGGAAGTGAAGTTCTTGTCTTCTAAGATGATCTTATGTTGACAAATAGAGGGACTAATCCCTTTAAGGTCGGCAATAGTCCATCCTATGGCTTTTGTGTGCAACTTCAACATATCTACTAACTTCTTTTCTTGATGCAATTCTAGGGTGGCAGAAATAATGACCGACAATTTGTCTTTTTCTCCTAGAAAGGAATACTTCAAGTGAGATGGGAGTTGTTTCAACTCCAGTTCAGGTGGTGAGATTATTGATGGAGTAAATGACTTTTGTTCATTACTTTCTAGCAGCTCAAATGCTGCAGCATGCAAAGGGACAGACTCTTTCTCCAAGGTCTTATCATCATCATCATTATATTCATTGTCTAAGTCTTTCAACCTCAGGTCTTCCTCATCCTCCTCTTCTATCCTACAAGCTTGTTTGACTCCCTCCTCATGACACCTAGGCTTGAGCAGTCTTCTAAATCACTAGGGCATTTCAAAGAATTGAAGACATTGAATGTGACTTTTTAGTCTTGTAGTCTCATGGTCAACTCACCCTTCTAGACATCTATCAAAGTTCTACCAGTAGCTAAGAAAGGTCTTCCCAAAAGTATAGGAATATCCTTGTCAGCCTCAAAGTCTAAAATGATAAAGTCAACTGGAAAAATGAACTTGTCAACCTGGACTAACACATCTTCAATCTTACCCTTGGGATATGCAATGGTCTTATCAGCTAGAATGAGTGTGACTGTGGTAGGTCTAGCCTCTCCTATGCCTAAGCTTTTGAAAATGGACAATGGCATAAGGTTGACACTAGCACCTAAATCACACAGTGCCTTCCCAACCTCTTTTACACCTATGGAGCAAGGAATGGTAAAACTCCCTGGATCTTTTTGCTTGGGGGGAATTTTGTTGGTCAAGAGAGCACTGCAACCTTCAGTGAGGGAAACAGTCTCATATTCATTCAACTTCTTTTTCTTGCTCAATATGTCTTTTAAAAACTTGGCATAACTGGGCATCTGCTCAATTGCTTCAACAAGAGGTATGTTGATATGCAATGCTTTGAAAACATCCAAAAATTTCTTGAATTGCAATTCCTCCTTCTCATTCCTTAATCTTTGGGGGTAAGGAATGTAAGGGGGAACTGGTTTGATAACTGCTTGGTTTGATTGTTTTGAGCAAGATGGCTCCAGTATGCTTTTGGTCTTGGTTTCATTAGGTGAAATCACAACTGTGGTTTTTGGATTAGTCAAAGATGGACTTGAACTTGTGATCTTAGGATCTTGATTTTCTACTTGAACTTCTGGTATTGGAATTACAGGAACCTCTGGATCAGGAATGGATTTGAATATTTTTTCAGATTCTGTTTTGGTTGTTGGTCGAGATTCCTTTTCCACAGATTCAGGTAATTCTTTACCACTCCTAAGTGTGACAGCTTTCACATGTTCTTTTCCAGGAGCCTTGGGTATTTCTGTATTACTAGGCAAAGTGCCTGAGGCTCTGTTGTTCTGGTTAAGTGCAATTTGACTGACTTGTGTTTCCAAACTCCGGAGAGCTGCTTGTGTAGGACTCATGAATCCTCCCATCATTGCTTCAGGAGAGAGATTTGAGTCATCATGTGGAGGTGCATGATGTCGATTTTGAAAAGGTGGTTGAGTGTGCTGATTGTTTTGAAAACCTTGATTACAATTATTCTGATGATGAAAATTTCCCTTGTACTGGTTTTGAGAACTACTTGCTTGATTTTGAAAATTGGAGTTCCCTTGATGCTTTGGTGCTGGTGGATTCAAACATGGATTGTTCCAAGAGAAGTTTGGGTGCTGTTTCCAGCTTGCATTGTAGTGGTTGGAGTGGGGAGCAGGTCTGTTTTGAACAAAATTTACAGATTCAGAATTATGTGGACAATTTTCATAAGAATGCTCTCCACCACAACACACACATTGCACAGAAAGAACTGCGGAAGCAGGTGTAGGGGCAGTCGGCTGTGCTCCTTGACCAGCAGTTAGATTTTTAACCATGTTGGTCATGGAAGCAAGCTGAGCTGTCAATGCAGTATATGCATCCACATCATGTATTCCAGCAATTTTCATTTGAGTTTGGGCCCTTGGATCAGCCCAATGTCCATTGTTGGTTGAAATCTTTTCAAGAATCTCATACCCGACATTGTAGGTATTGGATGTAAAAGCCCCTCCTGAAGTCGCATCGAGCATCTGTTTTGCATTGGGAACTAACCCATTGTAAAACGTCTCGAGTTGAATACAGTAGAGAATGCCATGATGAGGGCATTTTCTCAACAATTCTTTAAATCTTTCCCACGCATCCGGAATAGCTTCATCATCCATTTGTTTAAACATGCAAATCTCATTTCTGGATTTAGCATTCCGGGTAGGTGGAAAATATTTTCGCAAAATTTTTTCAGCCATATCACTCCATGATGGTACTGAACCTGGTGCTAATGAATTGAACCAAACTTTTTCCCGATCCCTTAAAGAAAATGGGAATAAAGTGAGCCTTAAGGCATCAGCAGATACCCCAGGGATTAGAAAAACATCGGTGATTTCCATAAAAGATTTTAAATGTGAATGTGGATCTTCCGATGGCATTCCGACAAATTGACCATTGGCTTGCAACATATGAAACATGATGGGTTTTGGTTCAAAATGTAAAGTTTCTAATTGTGGCCTAATAATCCCAGAATTCAATTGCTCAAAATTAGGAATTGCATAGTCCATAATTCTTCCATCTTTTGAGTTTGCAAGATCAATGATGTTTTGTGGTTCAACATTACCAATAGATCTGGCATCATCTTCCTCATTATTATGATTTTGGTGATTTTGAAACTGATGAGGTGGAGGATTTCCAAAAATTGGTGCATTATTTGCAAAAATTGGTGGCGGGCTGTTTTGATTCACTAAAGGTGGTCTCATTTGATTTTCCAACGGCGGTGGTTGATTTTCTAAAAGTGGTGGTCTAAGATGCATGTTTTCAAAGCCCGGGGGAGGTCCTTCCATATTGAGAGGATTAATGTTTTGAAAAGTTCTTTGAATTCTTCTTCTTTGACGGAAGGTTCTCTCAATATCTGGATCTAACTCAAAAAGTTCCCCGCGTTGTATTCTTGGCATGCACAACTTTTTAAAAATCTTTTGAAACTCCCAAAGGTGGTAGAAAAACCAAATCTTTTAAAACACTTTTAAACACTTTTGACTTGCCAATCCCCGGCAACGGCGCCAAAAACTTGACAGGCCCTTTAGTGTACCCTTAGGGTGAGACAGATAATACCAAAAAGCAAGTATACAAATTGGTACTATGTCGCCTTTCAAGTAATAAAAGTGGTAAAATACCAGATATCGTCCCACAGAGATTGGATTAAAAAGTGTGTTAAAAGTATAATGAAAGATGAGATTTCAGATTACGAATTTGAAGCAATATTTTGGAAGGTTGGTTAACACTAAATAACAAGAATAAAAGAGAAGCAAGGGTGTAAGACTTTTGGTGGTATATGGATCCAAATTCCAGCAGGTCAATGCTACAGCATCAGCATAGCATGATGCTATTTGAATGCTGCAGCATGCTTCTGACTATAACTAGTTTTATTATCGATTTCAAGACACGTTCCTCTCGGACTCTCACCATCCCATTATTCCATTAGCCATAAACAGTCTCATCTCTGAGCAAAGTTCAAGATAAGGGAATGATGGGAATGGAGTTCTCAAAATATACGACAAAACAAGTTCTATTTGTTAAAAGTTACTCTTTCGACATAACCCCCGTACCTCCCAAGTTGATGTAGTCCAAATAGCTTATCTCTAAGTCTATTCTATTTTAACCCTTTGAAAAAGTGACAACTTATCAAGAATGGATCATTTTAAATGACATAAGTAACTACTCTCGTTGCAAGTAACTCTTTCGATATTACCTCTCATGTCACTAAATTGACGTGCTATTCAATGGCCTATCTCTAGGTCCATGACACTATTACACTATCAAAATAATCATTTTGTCAAAGAGTTTTGTTATCTTGATAAAACTTGAGTTGGAATAATAAAATTTCATTAAAGTCACAAACACCTACTTTCTTTTAGATCCACATAACCACCCTTTTGCCTCACACCCAAGATAATATAATTAGCTGCTCATTACAATAAGGAAAGAAAAATAACTACTAAGAATTACAAAGATAAACATAATGTAAATTACTCTTGAAAGATAAATGACTTGAAAGTATATAAATACATATATATGTCGCTAAAAATGTAAAGACGAGAATGTAAATTACAAGGAAATGGAAATGACAAGAAAGTAAACTTGAAGACAAATACAATGCATTTTAACTACTAAAATCTAAAACAAAAGAGTAAAGGAAAGGCTAGAGATGCAAGATGAAGAAAGAAAATACAACCAAATGAAAAGTGCAGGTGGGTGCTGTTTCAATGCTGCAAACATGCATGTACTAGCATGAAGAACATGAAGAACAAGATGAAGAATGTAAGAACATAAGCATGAATTCTGGAAATTACAAAGGACACTGGACTGGAATAGGACCAGTTCGTGAAGCAAACAGAAAGTAAAGGATTTAGACTAAGCATAACAAGATGGAAAGCTTGAAAGAAAATATGAAGAGCAAGATGAAGAACTTAAAGATTACTTCTTGGAATTAAAGAGATTAAAAGGATGATTTAGGATCAATCCCCAAGCTAGCTACCGATCAGATGCTTAAACATAAAGAAACATAAACTAGGATGATGTAGTGAGATGTGTGTGTCCCCTTAAGAGCAACTAAGCCCTCCTTTTATAACCAAAGGGAGTGGCAAACTTGAAATTTTAAAGGGAATCTAATTGTACTTTCCTAGTCTAATACTAACTAGAGTTACCTAAAGCTTGTCCCAACTTGACTAACTATTACAAACCAGATTAGCTTAATTGTTCAAAGGTTACAGAAGATAATTCCAAGCAAAAGAATCAGGTTCGGTCTTCAAGATCTCCCATCAAAACAATCAGCTCCATGCTGTTTCAATGCTGCAGCATGCCCTGTTTCCAAGTAGATTTTCAAAAGATAACCAAATTTAGCCTACAATATTAATAGAACAAGTAAACCACACAAATTCAGCTCCAAGACACAATAAATGGAAAATAAGGTATAAAATGACTCAAAGTGGGATTTAAAAGTGAAAATTCCTATCTAAAAGATTAAAAGAAATGTGCTTAAGTACTCAAAATTGAGTACTTATCACCACCCCAAACTAAAAACTTTTCTTGTCCCCAAGCAATAAAAAGAACAAAAGAAAAGACATTTAATGTGAAAGTTTTGCATTGGAATACATTAGGTGTATATCATGAGTTTGAGCATGCCAAGTCTATATCATATAGCCTTTCATAAATCCAAAGTAACCAACAATCTCATCCTAGATGCTTTAACATGAACCATATGCTAGCCTTATATTCTTTTTGTTATGGACACACATCCTACATCACACCTCTTTCATGGCTTTGAGTGTATGGGTTTCTCTCTTTTAGCTCTTTCTTTCCTCTCCATGCCTTTTCTCACACATGTATGGAGTGAAGGTGGATCCGGCCAAGATTGAAGCTATGATGAATTGGGAACCTCCCAAAAGTCAATCCGAGATTCGAAGTTTTCTAGGCTTGGCGGGGTATTACCGGAGGTTTATACAAGACTTCTCCAAGATTGCTTCTTTGTTGACGATGTTGATCAAGAAGAATGTAAAGTTTGTGTGGACCGAAGATCCAGAGAAAGCATTTCGGACTTTGCAAAGGAAATTATGTGAAGCCTCTATTTTATCCTTGTCGTAAGGATCGGAGGATTTTGTGGTCTTTAGCGATGCATCTAAAATGGGGCTTGGATGTGTACTAATGCAAAGAGGGAAGATGATCGTGTACGCATCTAGGCAATTGAAAGTGCACGAGAAGAACTACCCCACTCATGACTTGGAATTGGCGGCGGTAGTGTTTGCATTAAAGTTATGGCGACATTACCTCTACGGCACGAAGTGTACTTTGTACACGGATCATAAGAGCCTGAAGTATGTTTTCGATCAGAAATAACTCAACATGAGACAACGAAGGTGGTTGGAGTTACTTAAGGATTACAACTGTGAATTACTCTACCACCCGGGTAAAGCAAACGTGGTGGCCAACGCCTTGAGTCGGAAAGAGTATAGCGGGAGACTTCAAGCCAAACTTACAAGGATCGAGCCTCATGGAAAGGATTAAAGGGGCGCAAACCGAAGCGTTAAAAGAGGAAAACCTCAAGGATGAAGTGATGACCAAGCAACGGTTATTGTTGACCGAAGATAGTCGAGGGATGAAATGCTTCAATGGGCGAGTTTGGGTACCAAAGTTTGGTGGTTGCTGAGGACTACTTTTGGAGGACGCGCATAAATCTAAGTATTGTATCCACCCGGGAAGCACCAAGATGTACCGGGATTTGAAACTACATTTTTGGTGGCCAATTATGAAATTGGACGTAGCTCATTTCGTAGCGCGATGTGTGACTTGTTCACAAGTGAAGGCCGAGCATCAACGTCCCTATGGGAGCCTTCAATCTCTAGAGATACCTGAGTGGAAATGGGATAAGATCACCATGGATTTTGTGACCAAGTTACCGAAGACTGTGAGAGGGAACGATACTATTTGGGTTTTTGTCGATCGCTTGACGAAGAGTTCCCACTTTCTAGCGATGCGGGAAACTTTGCCAATGGATAAGTTGGCAAAGCTGTACATAGATGAGATCGTCTCTAGACACGGGATACCCTTGTCGATAGTTTCCGATCGTGATAACCGGTTCACATCGAGGTTTTGGGGAGCCCTACATCAAGAGTTGGGCACACGAGTGAAATTGAGCACGGCATATCACCTACAAACGAACGGACAAAGTGAAAGGACGATTCAAACGCTTGAATACATGCTTAGATCATGCGTGATCGATTTTGGCGGTAGTTGGGATACCCATCTACCTTTGGTGGAATTTGCATACAACAATAGTTGTCATTCTAGTATCGGAATGGCGCCATTTGAAGCTTTGTACGGGCGCAAGTGTAGAACCCCCGTGTGTTGGTTAGAGGCGGGAGAGAAGCAGTTTGTCGGCCCAGAAATTGTGCAAGAGACGACCGACAAACTTAAATCTATTCGGGAACGGTTGAAAGCGGCGCAAGATCGTTAGAAAAGTTACGCCGATAAAAAGAGGAGACCGGTAGAGTTTCAAGTGGGAGATCGCGTGATGCTAAAGGTGTCCCCTTAGAAGGGATTGATTCGGTTTGGGAAGCGTGGGAAGCTAAGTCCCCGTTTCCTTGGGCCGTTTACTATTCTGGAACGTATCGGACTCCAAGCTTACAAGTTGGACTTGCCGTCGGAGATGGACGGGATTCATCCCACATTCCACGTGTGCTATTTACGGAAATGCTTAGCGGAAGAAGAAAGCGTCATACCTTTGTCCGAAATTCGAGTGGATGATAATCGTTGTATCGAAGAGCCCGAGGCAATTTTGGAAAGAGTAATTAAGAAGCTCCGACATAAAGAGGTGGCGATGGTAAAGGTTCAATGGAAGCACCACCGCGGCACCAATGTGACTTGGGAAGCGGAAGAAGACATGAGGCGTAGATACACTCACTTGTTTAGTTAGTAGGATTTCGGGGACGAAATCATTTCCAAGTTGGAGAGGATTGTAACACCCCGAATTCTGAGAGCCTATGTATTATCGTTCTCGTTTTGGAAACCTTCTAATTTTAAGGATTTATCAGTTTTATATTGAACCTATTAGATTTAAGCATCGTGGGCTAAAAAGTGTCAAAATTGTGAAGTTCGGGATGGCTCGCGACAATGCCCGCGAGAGTGACAGGATGTCACAATCGCGAAGGCACAATCGCCGAGGGTCAAGAACTCTCGGTACGTCTCTCGCGATAGTGCCATGCGAGAGTGACATGGTCACAATCTCCAGGCACTATCGCCCAGATTGTACCGTGGGTGGGGGTGTTGGCGCGATTATGTCGTGTCACTATCGCCGACGAGTGTTTAGGTATAAAAATCCTAGGTCGCGATTTTCAGTCATTATATCTGATTCTAGGGTTTGGTGTGCGATCTTCTCTGCCGAAAATCAGTAGGTAAGTCTTCCCTACAACCTCTTTCATCATTTATGGTGATTATAGGTCATTAATGGTGGTCCTTAACATTTAGGAGGTGTGTTTGGTGAGCTCTCAAGTGGTTCCTCATCTCCTCCATTTCCATGTACTTAGTTTTCTTGTAAGAAAACTACTAAGGTGAGTTCTTACACATTTTATTAAACCTTATACACGTCAAAAGGTGGATTTTGAATACCTAATATCTCCTCTTTCATATATTTGACTTGTAGAATGTTTGGCTAAACCTAACTTTTGGGGATAATAGTATTTGTGATGATTCTTGGGAAAATGACGAATTATGATCTTTAATAATGTTCTCTAACTTGTTTTACTTGGGTTATACATTTAAGGGAATAGTATGTACTATGTGGAATCCATGATTTTGAGAATATGGAAATTATGGTTAACTGCTGATAAGTTTATAAATCAACTTGCACCATGTTTTGGAGTTTGGAAATGAATGAAGAATCAAATATACTTTGATTAGAGATCTTTTGGTAAACGATGGAAATGGTTTTGGTAGAAATCACTCTTCATATCACTCATGCATATTAACCATTGTTGGGATTAATTGTTGGGCCATATGTGCATTATTTGGCTTATTTGATGCATTGGGAGTCATGACCCCGTATTTGGTTTATTATTGTTCAGGCGTTGGGACGACTAGTTTTCCACGTCGAGGCACGTTTGGCATCGGATTGGGTTATAAGTCCTTCGTGCTCAAGTATTACGATATTGGATGAGGAGCTCAACGTAGGAACCCTTCGGGGTTGAACTCGAGTTTCCGTGGGTGTACGTTTAAAGCCACTGATCCTGACATCCCTTGCGTGTACTTTATTTGTTTATTGGCCTTACTGACTCATCGAATGGCTTACTTTTGTGTTCCGTCATTCGAGTTAGTAAGCGGGTCTCCCCCGTTAACCCAAGAGGTATTTGTTATGTTTCAGAGAACATTATTGTTATTATTACCATTATTGTTGTTGTATAAAAAGAAGCTCTTTTACCCATTTTTATATTCAATTTCTTAAACTGCAAATGTTTGATCTCACAAGGATTTAACCTAACACTTTTTCTTAAAATGACATGTATAACAGGCCAGGTTTCCAGTGGGGTTCGTCGGGACTCAGCAGATAGCTTTGAGGTCAAGAGCGGTCTTTTTGGGAGATGTATAGACCGGCGTTTTTGAATAGCGAACATACCTTTTGGAAGAATAGCAACACCCAATACTAATCTTTCTTATTTGAGTTAGATTATTAGGTTGTTAGTCTATCCTTCATTTGATTAATTGTAATGATTATAGCATTGTTTCCCCATTCTATCGGGATGATACTTTGGGATTGATTATAGCAGGTTTTATACCCAGGTTTTTGTCTAATTATAGCCGTCATATTGCAGAAATTTCGAATTTTTTTACTTCTTTAAATTTTAGGGTGTTACATACCTCATGTCCGTTTTTCGGATTTTTGTTATCCCTATTTTTAGGGTGTTACAAGTTGGTATCAGAGCTTTAGTTTAAGTGAACTAGGTATTGTTTTAGCATATCTAGACTTAAGCTTTAGACTTTATTGTTTCACTGTCCACTTAGGGTAGGAATCCTAGGTGGGGAGAGCGTTAGGATTACGGAATTACTTTAATTGAAAGTTGTGATGATGGTGACAAGAATTCTTGTGTATGATTCGTTCATAATTCCACTTAGCTACTGCTATTATGAATGCATTGTTACGTGAGCATGCTTGGTTTACTATTATTGTGATAATTGATGAAGGTATTAGTACGTACAATGAGTTCAACTCGTTTAGTCTTTTCTCAATCTATTTCTCGTACGTGTATGGCAGATTGAAATGGTAAACACTCGCAGTAGGATCTCGGGTACACCAGAGGGCCACGTGGAGGTGGAGTCTGCCGTAGACCGACCTCCTTTGGGTGTAACCACCGAGGGACCTCCCGGGCTCAATCTCTTGGGAGAAGGACCTGAAAAGATTCCGCGCCGGAACCTCAACGCGGATAACTCCATCATGGAGGAAGTGACCATGGAGACCCGGATTCGGGATAGCATGATGTTGGCCATGAACTCCGCCATGGCCCAACAACAAGAGTTCTTCATGAAACTCTTAGAAGATCGAGACGTGGGGTCGGGTGGACCAAACGTGGTATCTGTTGGAGACCCATCTGATGACGGGAACAAGACGAAGACTAAGGGGTGCACCTACAAGGCGTTTCTGGGGTGCCACCCTTAGGAGTTTGCGGGTTTCGATAACCCGGTGACTTGTATGTACTGGCTTAAGGAGGTGGAGATGGCCTTCGAGTCCAGTGAGTGTGATCCCTCTCAACGGGTCAAGTTTGCTTCCCAGTTACTTAGAGGAGAGGCTCTGATTTGGTGGAATCTTACTCGATCCGCCCTCACCCCGAAAGTTCTGGCTAAGTTAACTTGGTCGGTGTTCAAAGAGAAGATCATGGATAAATACTGTAGTGCGCGTTCGTTGGACAAGCTAGAACGGGAGTTTCGAAATCTGAGGAAGGGGACTCTGACCATCGTCGGATATTCCAAACTCTTTTTGGAGAAACTGAACTTGGTGGGACATCTGGTCCCCGATGAGAGGTCGAAGATCAAGGCCTATCAACAAGGTTTACCGGCCGAGATGCGAACGGCAGTAAGGAATGCCAGGGGCTTGACCTTGCAAGAAGTCATCGAAGAATACTTACTAATAGAGGATGACCTCAATGCCGAGAAGGAAGAGAGAAGGATAGTTGGTGAGAAACGGAAGTGGGAAGGGCCAACTGGGCCCGTTCGTCAATCAAGACCCTTTGTAAGCGGGAGATCGGGTGATTTTTGTCGTGAGGATCGGTGGTGCCACAAGTGCAAGTCAAAGCACTCGGGGCCGTGTGCTACAAGAACTTACTCCGGTCCAACAGGGTGTGCCAAGTGTGGTAAGAAAAGCCATATGACTCGAGAGTGTCCCATCCCAGGGCCGGTGTGTTATGAGTGCAGAGAACCGGGGCATATGAAGAGGAATTTCCGAAGCTAGTAGGAGGAAATGGTGGAAATTCTATGGGTTCGACGGCTAGAGTCGAACAACCACCAAGGGCGCCAAGTCGAGCTTTCCGGATGACTACCGAGGAGGCAAAGGAGACCGCGGATGTTGTTTCGGGTACGTTCCTAGTAAACTCCTTGCCAGCTCGTGTTTTGTTTGATTCAGGTACTACATGTCCTTTTGTGTCGGATGCTTTCTGTAATCAATTCACCACTCCTATTAGTGTCCTTCCCGATGCGTTAGTGGTAGAAATAGCTAATGGGGATCAAGTGATCATCCGAGATCGTTTTTGTGATTGCACTCTAGAAATCGATGGGAATTCTTTCGGAATAGATTTACTACCCATGACTATAGGAGGGTTCGACGTGGTCATAGGTATGGATTGGTTAGTAAGGCATAAGGCGGACATCTTTTTCTCCAAAAAGATGACCCAAGTGCCATTGCCGGAAAATGGTGTGGCTACCATTTATGGGGAGAAAGGAAAGAGGAACAATCCCATTATTTCATCTCTTAAGGCTCGCAAGTTTCTAGCGAAGGGTTACCCTTCGTACTTGGCCTATGTCGTGGACGCGAAGAAAGAGAAGAAGTCGGTAGAAGATGTGGAGGTGGTCCAAGATTATCCGGACGTCTTTCCGGAAGACTTACCCGTATTACCGTCGGAGCGGCAAGTGGAGTTTCAGATTGACCTCACCCCGGGAGCGGCTCCGATAGCCCGTGCTCTTTATCGTTTGGCACCAACGGAAATGAAATAGATGATGATGCAACTGCAAGAGTTGTTGGAGAAGAGTTTTATTCGACCGAGTTCGTCACCTTGGGGAGCACTGGTACTGTTCGTGAAGAAGAAGGATGGATCCATGCGGATGTGCATAGATTATCGGGAGTTAAACAAGGTCACGGTGAAGAACAAGTATCCTTTACCTCGCATCGACGATCTTTTCGATCAACTTCAAGGCACGGGATGCTTCTCAAAGATTGATCTTCGATCCGGTTATCATC
Organism: Arctium minus; assembly: GCA_954870635.1. NCBI lineage: Eukaryota > Viridiplantae > Streptophyta > Magnoliopsida > Asterales > Asteraceae > Arctium > Arctium minus. The sequence goes on along the minus strand of OX941097.1, from coordinate 11,258,140 downwards.
AAGTGAGAGTGAAGAAAGAAGATATTCCGAAGACGGCTTTCCGAACGAGATACGGTCATTACGAGTTCTTGGTGATGCCTTTCGGCTTAACCAACGCTCCGACCGTATTCATGGATTTGATGAACCGTGTGTGTCGTCCATTCTTAGATAAATCCGTGATCGTCTTCATCGACGATATTTTAATATATTCAAAGGATGAGTCCGAACATGGAAAACACTTACGGGAAGTACTAGAGGTCCTACGAAGGGAGAAATTGTTTGTGAAATTCTCGAAGTGCGAATTCTGGCTCCAAGAGGTGCAATTCTTGGGGCATGTGGTATCAAAGGACGGAGTTAAAGTGGACCCAGCAAAGATCGAGGCAATGATGAGTTGGGAGCCTCCAACTAGCCCGACAGAGATCCAAAGCTTCTTGGGTTTGGCGGGTTACTACCAGCGTTTCATTCAAGACTTTTCCAAGATAGCTACACCGCTCACTTCTCTTACAAGGAAGAATGTCAAGTTTCTTTGGATCGATACTCAAGAGCAAGCCTTTCAGACGCTCAAGAGAAAATTGTGCGAAGCTCCGATCTTGTCTTTACCCGAAGGATCGGAAGACTTTGTAGTGTATAGTGACGCTTCCAAGATGGGGCTCGGATGCGTGCTAATGCAACGGGGGAAAATTATAGCCTATGCGTCGCGGCAACTAAAGGATCATGAGAAGAATTATCAGACTCATGATTTGGAATTGGCGGCGGTGGTTTTTGCCTTGAAGTTGTGGCGACATTACTTGTATGGGACGAATTGTACTCTTTTCACGGATCACAAGAGTCTCAAGTACATCTTCGATCAAAAGGAACTCAACATGCGGCAAAGGAGATGGCTCGAGCTTTTGAAGGATTACGATTGTGATTTACTCTATCATCCTGGTAAGGCCAACGTGGTGGCGGATGCGTTGAGTCGAATGAGCTATGATGGAGGTGTCAATATGTCCCTTACAAGGATCGAGGTGGTATCAAGTTTGTTGGAGGGTATAAGAGCGAGTCAAGTGGAAGCACTTAAAGAAGAGAACCTCAAAGCCGAAGTCATGGTGAAGCAAAAGGAACTCCTAACGGAAGACGGTCGTGAACTCAAGCTCTTCCAAGGACGGATTTGGGTGCCAAAGTTGGGAGGAAACCATGAATTACTTCTCGAGGAAGCGCATAAGTCGAAATATTCTATACATCCCGGTAGCACCAAGATGTATAGAGACTTAAAGTTGAATTATTGGTGGTCGGTGATGAAGTTAGATGTGGCTAGCTATGTGGAGAAGTGTGTCACGTGCCTCTAGGTCAAAGCGTAACATCAAAGACCGTATGGAAGTTTGCAACCGTTGTCCATTCCCGAGTGGAAGTGGGACAACATCACCATGGATTTTGTGACGAAGCTACCGAAGACCTTGCGCAGTCACGACACTATTTGGGTAATTGTGGATCGGCTAACCAAGAGTGCGCATTTTCTCGCAATGCGGGAGACTTTGCCGATGGAGAAATTGGCCAAGCTTTATATTGACGAGGTGGTGTCGAGGCACAGAGTCCCTCAATCTATTGTATTGGATCGGGATAGTCGGTTCACTTCGAATTTTTGGGCTAGCTTGCAGAAAGAGTTGGGTACTAGACTGAATTTGAGCACGACTTATCATCCTCAAACAGACGGGTAGAGCGATAGGATGATTCAAACCCTAGAATACATGTTGAGGTCGTGTGTAATAGACTTCGGGGGAAGTTGGGATTCACATCTACCGTTGGTAGAGCTCGCGTACAACAACAGTTACCATTCCAGTATCGGAATGGCACCATTCGAGGCATTGTATGGACGAAAGTGCAGAACCCCGGTTTGTTGGCTAGAAGCAGGCGAAAAGCAATTCGCCGGGCCGGAAATAGTGCAAGAGACGGCGGACAAGGTAAACGAGATTCGAGAAAGGCTAAAGGCGGCGCAAGACCGATAGAAAAGTTATGCGGACAAGAAAAGAAGACCGGTCGAGTTTCAAGTGGGCGACCGTGTCATGTTGAAAGTATCTCCATGGTAGGGGATTATCCGGTTTGGGAAGCATGGGAAGCTTAGTCCTCGTTTCCTTGGACCTTTCGTCATTTTGGAGAAAATTTGGTTTACAAGCCTACCGGTTGGATTTACCGCTAGAAATGGATGGGATACATCCTACGTTTCATGTGTGTTACCTTCAGAAGTGTCTAGCCGAAGAGGAAAGCGTGATTCCTTTGTCGAAAATTCGGGTAGATAATGGGAATCGTTGTGTGGAAGAACCGGAGGCGGCTTTAGAATCGAAAGTGAAAAAGTTGAGGCATAAGGACGTGGTTATGGTTAAAGTCCAATGGAAGCACCATCAGGGTGCTAACATTACTTGGGAATCGGAAGATGATATGAAGAAGCGTTATCCTCACTTGTTTGTTGAGGGTAAGATTTCGGGGACGAAATCCTAGTTAGGTGGGGACGATTGTAACACCCGGAAATTCTCAAGGTAAGTATTTGTTTTCCCTTAATGCGTTAATTGTGCCTATGTGAGTATATGAGCCTTTGTATGCATTTTATGATAGTTAATATATTGAAATGTCATATATTGATTTACCATCTTTAATTGTACAAACCTTGTGCTCGTTATCGTTTTCGTTTAAGTTTTCGGACTGTTTTGGGTTGGTGTGATTGTGCCTGGCGATTGTGCCATTGGCGCTATCGTCGGAGGCACTATCGCCAAGGATGTACCGCAGACTGGGGGATGCTAGCGATTGTGCCTTGGCACTATCGCCGCCGTGAGCGGGGAAGGCCTCGCGATTGTGACTCGCGATAGTGCCCTTGGCACTATCGCTGGGCACTATCGCCCGCGTGGTCCAGTCTGTTGTTTTAAATAAATTTCAACACCTCATTTCAAGCATTTTTATCATCAAAAACGGGAGAGCATCCTCTTTGGGCGATTTTTAGGTCTTCAGCACCTACTTCCATAAATTTCTAGGGTTTGGGTTGGTGAGAGTATTAAGTTGTCATCAAAGCTCCATTCAAGTGTCTTCATTGAAGTGTTCTTCAAGATTCTCATCTCTCATCTCCAAGTCTCATCTTCTACTTTTAGGGTTTCCATATTTTCTAGGTTTTGGTTCAAAACCTAGATTGTGAGTTTACTAACCTTTGTTAAAACTAGATACACATCATAATCTTCTATTCATCATTTATATCTCTATATGTTCAAGTATTTGGGATTTCTTTATGAAGATAGTTGGAAATGTGGTTATTGGTGAAATGACATGATTTACTTTATATGTACAAGTATTTAGGGCTTTTCGCTTAAATACATAATGGTGTACTTTTATATGATAAATGTATACATGTCTAAGTGTTAAGATGATTTCTAGTTGGAATAACATGTTGGTGATATATTCATATGTATGATGAGCATGATTGTCATTTGGGTCTCTTGTTAGACCTCATGTGAATTGGATGGTAATATTGTACTCGTAGTTGGTATTGAAATATATTGGGTTGAAATATACCTCAAAGACCTCCTATATGCGTTATGTGGATGAACCAAGTCCATAGACACTAGAAGGATGTAGTCTTGGGCACCACTGTTATGGTATGTGCCTAGACCTCCGCCGTTGGGGAATTTCCTTAGTTGTAGTCCCCGGGTGTGTCGGTCCTTTCGGGTGTTCCTTGTTAGAGGGCATCAAGGTATATTGACTCTTTGGGTGGAACTTGATTGGTGCTATGGGTCTCTCCTATTGACTCCACATATGTTGATCTCTGGTTAACTGCTGATGAGAATTGTAACTGTTCATGCATGCTTATTATTGTTCAACTCACTAGGCTTTTTGGCCTAACACTTGTTTGGTGTCGATGTGTATCTCAGGTTCTAACGGCGCCGGTCCTAAGCAGGTTTAGATGCTTTGGGGTGAGAGCTTGGGTATTTTGCACTTGGACGCTTATTACTTTTGGAAATGAACCATTGGATTTATAGATGACAACCCTTTTGTAATCTCCTTTCTAGTTGTAGAAATTAGATTAGTTGGTTGTTATTTATTGTCCGATAAATTAGAACTGTAATTAAACAGGTTATTTATATATTCCCCATTTTTGGGAGGCTCTTGCTATGGCAATTTTAGTATACCTAATGTCCGTTTTTCGGATTTTTGTTATCCCTATTTTTAGGGTGTTACACCACCCAATAACCCTTTCCACCAAAATACCTATGATATGCATAAAACATAAACTTGGTTGAATGCCATATATTTAACATATACTCAACAAAATGAAATAACATTCATATATGTGGTTCCAAGTCATGGATTATATCTTTATTTCACCAAATGGTAAGAAACCCTAAAAATCTCCCAAAATACCAAGTTAAGTCAAATCTCATCAAAAATGAAAATGTTAAACAAGGAGATGTTTAGAAGTTTAAAAGATGCATTTTGATGTGTATAAAGTTTAATAAAAGAGAAGTATGAACTCACAATGGGTTTATTTTAAACCCTAGCAAAACTTCTTGGTGAGGAGAACTTGAACTAGAGCACTTGAAAGCTCCACACCAACACTTGATAACCTAGGCTGAGCATTAAAGAGCCTTAGACCTCCAACAACAAGGAATGAATGAAGAGAGATGAGAGGAGACTCACCTAGGGTTCCAAAATCGTCTAAATCGCACCTCCCTAGTCCCACACTTGCAATAAATGAGAAAAAGGGAAAGAAACCCGTATTTGGGTGTTCAGTGGGCTCTCGCGAGTTATGCCACGGCCTCAAGTCGCGGCATAAGTCGCCCGTGCCTCTGAAAAGGTATACAAACAGTGGGCTACGCGGCTTGTGCCGCGACCTGCAAGTCGCGAAGTAAGTCGCGTAAACCATTGTCTCGATTTTCCAACTTCAAGACTTGACACACGAATTTGGCTAGAAACGCGCGATACACATGATTTGGAAAACGCAAGATAACTAAGATTTAATACACAGCCGACTAGAAGTCTTAACGATAAACTATACAAAGAAAATTTGGGGTCTTAAGAAAGAGGTAGAGATATTTCACACGACATATACGTGGTTCACCCAAGTTAGGGCTAGTCTACATTGATAATTCTTCTTGAGTCACTTCATTATTGTCGTTTTTTAAGGTAGAACAAAAAAGTACAGGTCGATCTTACAATGAAGATATAAAATATATTGTAGAGATAACACTCAAATCTCACACAATATTTAAACACTTTTAAAGATGATGAACAACCTTAATCGATTAGGATTAAGAACTAGGAAATGTTTATACTCACAATTTTACAATATGTGAACTCACAAGAAGATCAAGTTGTAACACCCTAAAATTTTAAGATGAATTTAAGCATGTAATTTTTTTTTTTGCATTATGACATCTATAACCGAAGGGATTAAAACCTGAGAGTAACGGACAAAATACTAACCTATCAAGGATCATCACCCAAAACAGGGAAATTGTATAAGCGTTTACAAAACCAAAATGATCGATAAAACGATAACCTACTAATCTCAACTAAACTAGCTAGATTAAAGACAGGTGTCGCTATCACATCCAAAAAGAATGGTATCTCCAGTATCGCTTGTATACCCCCAATCTATTTCTCCTAAAATGGCCAAGATGGCCAACGTACGCTCCCCTCAAGCCTTAGAAACCCCACCACCTAAAGAACCTGGATATTTATGACATTTAAGAAAACAAGCGTTAGGCTTACGCCTAGTGAGTACAAACATAAGTGAAATGACATAGGGAAACAATTGATATTAGTACAAAACATTTATGTTTATTAATTTATGGATTTGACCTCGATCACCCTTGGAAGGGAGCAAGGTTCCAAAATTAAACGGGGGAGACCCGGGATTACCATGGAGGTGACGGAACACAAAAGTAGGTCACGAATCAATGTTATGGAGCTTCTATTGTAGCACCAAAGGTTATCGCATTCAACCACCCACGGTCTATAGTTCGAGCTCCCAATTGGTCTAAGAAGGACCCACTCGCTAGAATGTAAACTTTATGGAGTACAAGGTTATCATATTCAACCACTCACGCTCTATAGCACGAGCTCCCAAGTATTAGTCCCGTATCTAGCCAATTAAAATACCACCATGTAATTCATATAAAACACTAGTGCCTATGGATCCATTACACTATATCCTAACACAATAATGTTCACAAAAAATTCACATTATGTCCAATATGTAGATATTTGCAACCATAGAATTTCCAAGGATGGTAAATCCCCACTTGTCAATAATTATAAATATGACATTTTGTCTTTGCTCCCAAAATATATCAAATTTAAGGAGGGACTATCATTTGTGTAAACAAGCCCATTCTTCACAACCATTTCCTCAAAATACCAAATTTAGCCAAAACCCTAGTTTTTGACCTAGATTTCCAAATCCACCAAATAAGAAGAAATCGAAGTAAAAACTTGAAATAATAGTTGTTTTTATGGCATTATATCATGTATATAAAAGAAAGTTGTAGAATGACTCACTCCACTAGGTTGTTATGAAAAACCTAGAAACTTTAACACTTGGAAGTTAGCAAGGTGATGGAAATGGAGTATCTTGATCCTTGACCTTAGAATCCTAAACTTGATGATGGAATCTTGGAAAAGAGTAAATGATGGTGAAACCCTAGCTCTTGGTCGATTGAATGAAGAGAGAGAGAGAGAGAGAGAGAGAGAGAGAGAGAGCGATGAGAGGATTTTGGAGGATTTGAGTCTAATAAATGAGAAATGACTTAAGGGAACCATATTAAATGGAATCAGCTCCCCCTACCCCCGACCGCGACCTTGTCGGGCGACAATACCCTTGGCAAAGTCGCGGGTCATTCTCGCTGCAAGTGTACTGTGGCCACCAGGGGCCCGACGACAATGCCACAACGAGAGTGACAATGTTACAATCTCCGGGCATAATCGCCCATATTGTACCAAGAGCTCCTCTCTCCCTACGACGGTGCCACGACGAGAGTGACACTGACATAATCGCCGAACTCCTCCCGAGCTTCGATCATTTCGATTTTCAGATGCGATAAAGTTCTAACACGAGAGATCATTTAGATGGTGCACCCCAAAACATAAAACAAGCTAAACATATGGAATTAGAGGCAAGAAGAAGGGATCAAATACTTAACGAAAATGCGGGTGTTACACAAGTGGTGAAACAAAATAACTCTCTATGGATGAATGTAAATTTAGGAAAAGAACATGAAGATGTTCTTGAGAGAGTTTTGTGTGTGTGTGTGTGAGAGAGAGAGAGAGAGAGTGAGAGAGAGAGAGAGATCTTTCTTTTCAAGTTGAAGTACAAGAGAGTTGTTAAGAACATTTTTTTGTTGCATGGGAAAGTCTGTATTTAAAAGGACTTTAAAAACGCAACAATTTAACCTCCCAAATTGAAAAGATAATATTCTCCACCGCATGAACATGGAGAATATCTTTTGCCTTTAAAAATCCAATTCTCCTCGTTTAATTCTCTACACTAAACCACCATACATTTTAAGAGAAGGTAGTGAACTAATGATGCAATTTTTATAGGATAATATGACACTTTGTACTTTTGAAGAAGTTAATCATTTAAAAAAAATCTTATCTAAAAAAGATGTTAGATAAAATACATATTTTAAAAAAATCCTTAAAAGGTTTCAGTTAAAAAATATTTTTATAGAAGAGAAAAAATGTTCTTAAATGTAACACCCCAAACAAGCATAACATAAAAATAAGGATAATAACCCAAAGAGGGTTCCAATACAACGCAAAAGGAAATAATTCTAACAAAAGTTATAGAAATAGTTCCATCACAGCCGAGATACTAAGGTCCACAACTAGCATACGCCAGAAGGTCTAGTGAATTCCCAACCTCGGCCGAATTAGAATAATATAAAGGTCGAAAGGTCGATGATATAGAAAACAAATACCACTTGTAACATTATCACAAATAATTCCGCTTTCGGGATTGATATCCGAGAATTCATCGCAAAATAAACTTGGGGACCCAGTAGATCCCCATCCGCCCCCCTAGTAGATGTCGTCCCCGTATGCATAGGAAACAAATTCCAAGCATACGCTTCAACCATCCCCGATGGTTTTAGATAATCCATGGCAAGCGTCCCAAAAAGGGTATAACACAATTTCACAACAGTGATAATACGTAGGGAACATAATTATGAGATGGATAACAATTCAATATTCCATAGTTTCAACATAGTTGTGCATATTTGAAAGACGAAAATAGAATTTCTGTCGGTACGCCATTTTCAGTTATAAAAGCTTTTATACAAGGTAACTCGCCTGGTAGGTTGAACCTTGGCACACACAAAAGCTAATTTCAGAAAGTCCAAGTTCCTACATTTGTTAAATTGCTCACGATTAAGCTCCTACTAAGAAGTCCCGAAAAACCCCTAGAAGATTCATTCCCAATCCTGAAAGATCTCGAAATTACTGAAACTCTCAGTCCATTAAAACGAAGGGACCTAAGTCCCGACCCATAACGAAAATCCAAACGGATTTGGGCCATGGGCCACCCAACTGGGCCTGACACCCACGCCGTGCCTAACACCGTCGGGAATAGACCCGGGTCTGGGTGATAATAACTCCCGAGTGGTGCCGGGTGATGAACCCCCGGTTCCCCGGTTGAGTGCCCCGGGTGGTGCTGGTTGTAGGACTCCCAGGTGGAGCCCGGTTGAATAGGTCCCGGGTGACCCCAGTCGATTGTCTCCCGAGTGATCAGTGTTCAAAAAGGCGCGTCATGGTGCGATATGGCGCAAGACGCGTATCCGCCATTATGAAATAGCCCATAACGTTTCTGTAAGGTGTGGCTTACGCTATGGCGCCTTAAGGCGCGCCATGGTGCGCGTTTTTTCTAAGACGTGATTTTTTTTTCAAAAAAAATATTTTTTAAATTTTTTAATTTTTTTTTATCTTGTGCTTTTACATTTTTAACTTTAGATTTAACATTTTTATAAATTTATCTAATCAATCACTCACAGTTTCACGAAATCATAAACATTATGGATTCACGATTAAAACGATGTTGTAGAATTATCTTTCTATGTTCTATTTTAAATATTAAATCAAAAACTATTTTTATACTATTAATTTATATGATTTTTTTTCTTCCAATATAAATGTACATACTTTAATATCATTATTGATTAGAATAATATATATAAAACATATATGTATATATATAATTTTGAATATGACATACAAATTTGCCGCCATATGTCACGCCTTGAAAAACGTCGCGTCCTCGCGTGGCGTGTAAGGTTTAAGGCTTGACCTTGCCGCCACGCCACGCCTCACGTTATTTTGAACCTTGCGGGTGATCCCGGTCGATTGTCTCCCGGGTGACCCCAGTCGATTGACTCCCGGGTGTGGGCGACATATCCCGGGTCGAAGGGATTTTGATGGCGATGAGGCTCAGGGTCTCGAGCGACATTCTCATCGGCTTCTTTCCAGCTAAAATCCAATTCCACGCACACAAGCAAAGGTTTATTTCCAAAACAAATCCTAGTTTAAGATGTAAATATAATCATCACCTAGGTTTTCCCACATTGATTCATTCCTTACAATTTTCCTAGAATTGGGGTTCAAAACAGATAGACCTTCTCAAATCGACTAAGATTTCTCCCTTCTTCTCTTCTCTTCCTCTCTTGCCGCACACCACCAAAGAATGAGAGAAAATGAGGGAAAGTCTAGGGTTTTACTTCCCTTTATGGCAAATTTCGAAAAGACCCCCAAAGTTTCTAATTTTACACATTCCACACTACTTAAATCACACTAGGGTGAAATGGTGATAACGGTCGTTACATTAAAACACTAAGACAAAAGTGTGTATGTAAATTTAATTTGTTCTACAGTAATAAATATAAATCGTTATTAAATGGATGTCACATTTATTAATGATTTATTACCATCACTAATGCTTAAAAGATGTCACTAATGAACATCTTTAGTAACTCTTTTCTCTTTTTTTAGATCAACACTATCCTAATTTGAAATTTGGACAAGTTTAAAGTTTACTTAAAAGCATTTCTAAAGACCAAAAAAGGTTACTGAAAAATGAATTCAATCGACCACTTTTCATGAAAACGATACTAAAGCCTTTAGGTACGGTTATGTAATATATTTTTTAACAAAACTAAATATAATTACCAACATTTTAAATGTTTTTTAGACTTTTAGAATGTAAATTTCTTTCTTTAAAGGTTGTATTGTAAATCATATTAAATTTAAATTTGGAGTGAATTGAAAATTTGGTCCCTATGGTTTGTTGTTGTAACACCCTTAAAATAGGGATAACAAAAATCCTAAAAACGGACATGAGTTATACTAAAATTTCCATAGCAAGAGCCTCCCAAAAACAGGGAAATGTATAAACAACCTGATTAATCACCAATGTAAAATTAACGTATATTAAATAACAACCAACTAATCTAAATTCTACAACTAGAAAATAGATTACAAAAGGGTTGTTATCTATAAATCCAAGCTATTCATTCTCAAAAGCATAATGCGTCCATGGGCACATCCCCGAGCTCTCACCCCAACGCAACTAAACCTGCTTAGGAACGGCGCCGCTAAAACCTGAGATACACATCGACACCAAACAAGTGTTAGGCTAAAAAGCCTAGTGAGTGGAACAATAATAAGCATGCATGAATAGTCATAAATTCTTATCAGCAGTTAAACAGTGTCCAATATATGAGGAGTCATTAGGGGAGACCCAAAGCACCAATCAATTCCACTCCAAAGAGTTGATGCACCTTAATGCCCTTAACAAGGAACACCCCAAAGGCCCGGCACACCCGGAGATCAGACCGTAAAGGAAACATTCCGAGTGGCGGAGGTCTAGGCACATACCATCCCGGTGGTGCCCCAAGACTACATCCTCCTAGTGAACTTGCCTTGATTCGTCCAATATAATGCATACAGGAGATCCTTAGGTATATTCCAACCCAACATATTTCCATACCAACTACGGGTATAATTTTACCATCCTATCCTCATGAAGTCCAACAAAAAGTCCCAAATGACAATTATATTCATCATGCATATAAATATGTCACCAAAGTGATATTCCAACTAAAACCATCATAACACACATATATGCATACATTTAACATATCAAGGTATCCATTTTATATATCCATGGGAAAAGCCCCAAATAATGGTACACATAATATAATACATAGCATATCACCAATATCCATACTTCCAACCATTTTCATCAAGAAATCCCAAATACTTGAACACATAGAGAATGAAATAACAAATAGAAGATTATGATGTGTATCTAGTTTTAACAAAGGTTTAGTAAACTCACAATCTAGGTTTTTGGACCAAAACCTAGAAAAGTGTCAAACCCTAGAAGTTGCCCCAAGAAGACTTGATGTAGGAGAGGAGTAGCTTGATAAGGATCTTCAATAAATGCACTTGGTTGAGGTTTGAAGAACAAGAAATCACCCCAACAACCCAAAACCCTAGCAATAAATGTGTAGGGGTTTGAAACCCTCAAAAATCGCCCAAAAGAGAGTTCTCCCGTTTTTTGTAAAGTGCTAAGTGAGAAATGAGGCTGCCAAAGTGTTTTAAAGTGACCAGACCCCGTGGACGATAGTGCCATGGGAACTATCGCATGTCACAATCGCGAAGGTTCCCACCCCCACGGTACATACTCGGCGATAGTGCCTTTGGCGATAGTGCCAAGGCACAATCGCGTGGCACAATCGCGTGGCACAATCGCTGGCATCCCTCAGCCCACGGTACGTCCTTGGCGATAGTGCCAATGGCACAATCGCCAGGCACAATCGCGCCAACTCAAAACAGCCCGATACTTAACCAAATTCGATAGCGAGTGTGAGGTTTGAACGATTGGTAATTCAATTATATAACATTTCGACATAATAATGATCATAAAGGCGCGCACAAAAACACGTATTCACACATAAGCACAATTAATGTATTAAGAGAGACAGAATACTTACCTTAAGAATTTACGGGTGTTACAATCCTCCCCACCTAAATGGGATTTCGTCCCCGAAATCTCACCCTAGGCAAACAAGTGAGGATAACGCTTCTTCATATCATCTTCCGATTCCCAAGTAATGTTAGCACTCCGATGGTGCTTCCATTAGACCTTAACCATAATTACTTCTTTATACCGCAACTTCTTCACCTTTGACTCCAAGATTGCCTCCGGTTCCTCAACGCAACGATTTCCATTGTCCACCCGAATTTCTGTCAAAGGAATAACGTTTTCCTCCTCGGCGAGGCACTTCCGAATGTAGCATACATGGAATGTAGGATGTATCCCATCCATTTCCGGTGGTAAATCCAACCGGTAGGCTTGCGAACCAATCTTCTCCAAAATAACGAACGGTCCAAGGAAACGAGGACTAAGCTTCCCACGCTTCCCGAAACGTATGATCCCCTTCCACGGAGACACCTTCAACATGACCCAGTCACCCACTTGAAATTCAACCGGTCTTCTTTTCTTGTCCGCATAGCTCTTTTGTCGGTCTTGCGCCGCTTTCAGTCTTTCTCGAAATTCTTTCACCTTGTCCGCCGTATCTTGCACTATTTCTGGCCCGGCGAATTGTTTTTCACCCTCTTCAAGCCAACAAACCGGGGTTCTGCACTTCCGTCGATACAATGCCTCGAACGGTGCCATTCCAATACTAGAATGATAACTGTTGTTGTACGCGAACTCTACTAGAGGTAGATGTGAATCCCAACTTCCCCCGAAGTCTATTACACACGACCTCAACATATCTTCTAATGTCTGAATTGTCCTCTCGCTTTGACCATCCGTTTAAAGATGAAACGCCGTGCTCAAATTTAGTCGAGTACCCAACTCCTTTTGCAAACTAGCCCAAAAGTTTGAAGTGAATCGGCTGTCCCGATCCGATACAATAGATTGCGGAACTCCGTGCTTCGACACCACCTTATCAATATAAAGCTTGGCCAATTTCTCCATTGGCAAGGTCTCCCGCATTGCAAGGAAATGCGCACTTTTTGTCAACCGTTCAACGATTACCCAAATGGTGTCGTGCCCACGCAAGGTCTTTGGTAACTTAGTCACGAAATCCATAGTAATGTTGTCCCATTTCCACTCGGGAATGAACAACGGTTGTAAACTTCCATACGGTCTTTGATGTTCCACCTTGAATTGAAGGCACGTGACACACTTCTCCACATAGCTAGCCACATCTAGCTTCATCACTGGCCACCAATAATTTAACCTTAAATCTCTATACATCTTGGTGCTACCGGGATGTATAGAATACTTCGACTTATGGGCTTCTTCAAGAAGTAACTTCCTATTTCCTCCTAACTTCGGCACCTAAATCCGTCCATGGAAGAGTTTGAGTCCACGACCATCTTCCATTAAGAGTTCCTTTTGCTTGGACATAACCTCGGCCTTGAGGTTCTCTTCTTTAAGTGCTTCTGCTTGGCTCGTTCTTATACTCTCCAACAAACTCGACACCACATCGATTCTGGTAAGGGACATTTTGACACCTCCATCATGACTCCTTCGACTCAACGCATCCGCCACCACGTTGGCCTTACCGGGATGATAGAGTAGATCACAATCGTAATCTTTCAAGAGTTCTAGCCATCTCCTTTGTCGCATGTTGAGTTCCTTTTGATCGAAGATGTAATTGAGACTCTTGTGATCCGTGAAAAAGAGTACACTTGGTCCCATACAAGTAGTGTCGCCACAACTTTAACGCGAAAACTACTGCCGCCAACTCCAAATCATGAGTCGGATAATTCTCCTCATGATCCTTTAATTGACGCGACGCGTAGGCTATTACTTTCCCCCTTTGCATTAGGACACACCCAAGCCCCATCTTGGAAGCGTCACTAAACACAACAAAATCTTCTGATCCTTCAGGTAGGGATAAGATCGGAGCTTCGCACAACTTCCTCTTGAGCGTCTGATAGGCTTGATCTTGTGCATCGGTCCAAAGAAACTTGACGTTCTTCCTTGTAAGAGAAGTGAGCGGTGTAGCTATCTTAGAAAAGTCTTGAATGAAACGTCGGTAGTAACCCGCTAAACCCAAGAAGCTTCGGATCTCCGTCGGACTTGTTGGAGGTTCCCAACTCATCATTGCCTCGATCTTTGCCGGATCCACTTTTACCCCGTCCTTTGATACCACATGCCCCAAAAATTGCACCTCTTGAAGCCAGAATTCGCACTTTGAGAACTTTGCAAACAGTTTCTCCCTCCTTAAAACTTCTAATACTTCCCGTAAGTGTTTTCCATGCTCGGACTCATCCTTTGAATATATTAAAATATCGTCGATGAAGACGATCACGGATTTATCCAAGAATGGGTGATACACACGGTTCATCAAATCCATGAATACGGCCGGAGCGTTGGTTAGACCGAAAGGCATCACCAAAAACTCGTAATGGCCGTATCGCGTTCGGAAAGTCGTCTTCGGAATGTCTTCTTTCTTCACTCTCACTTGATGATATCCAGACCGAAGGTCAATCTTCGAGAAACATCCCGCGCATTGAAGTTGATCAAAAAGGTCGTCGATGCGAGGTAAGGGATACTTGTTCTTCACCGTGACCTTGTTTAACTCCCGATAGTCGATACACATCCGCATGGATCCATCATTCTTCTTCACGAACAAAACCGGTGCTCCCCAAGGTGACGAGCTTGGTCGAATGAAGCCCTTCTCCAACAACTCTTGAAGTTGCGTCATCATCTCTTTCATTTTTGTTGGTGCCAAACGATATGGAGCACGAGTTATCGAAGCCACTCCTGGTGTGAGGTCAATCTGAAACTCCACTTGTCGCTCCGGCGGTAATCCGGGTAAATCTTCCGGAAAGATGTCCGGATAATCTTGCACTACCTCCACATCTTTAACTGACTTCTTTTCTTTCTTCGCGTCCACAACGTAGGCCAAGTACGAAGGGTAACCCTTTGCTAAGAACTTACGAGCCTTAAGAGATGAGATAATAGGATTATTACTCTTTCCTTTCTCCCCATAAATGGTAGCCACACCATTTTCCGGTAATGGCACTTGGATCATATTTTTGGAACAAAAGATGTCCGCCTTATGCCTTACTAACCAATCCATACCTATGACTACATCAAATCCTCCTATTACCATAGGTAATAAATCCACTCCAAAAGAACTCCCATCAATCTCTAGAGTGCAATCACAAAAACGATCACGAATGATCACTTGATCCCCATTAGCTACTTCTACCACTAAAGCATCGGGAAGGACACTAATAGGAATAGTGAATCGCTTACAGAAGGTATCCGACACAAAAGAACACGTAGCACCCTAATCAAACAAAACACGAGCTGGCAAGGAGTTTACTAGGAACGTACCCGAAACGACATCCGCGGTCTCCTTTGCCTCCTCGGTAGTCATCCGGAAAGCTCGACTCGATGCCCTTGGTGGTTGCTCGACTCTATCCGTCAAACCCACATAATTTCCCCCATTTCCTCCAGCTAGCTTTGGGCAAAATCTTTTCATATGCCCCGGTTCTCCGCACTCATAACATACCGATCCCTGGAGGGAACATTCTCGAGTCGTATGGTTCTTCTTACCACACTTGGCGCACCTGGTTGGACCGGAGTAAGTTCTTGTAGCACATGGCCCCGAGTGCTTTGACCTGCACTTGGAACACCACCGTTCTTCACGACGTTGATCACCCGCTTTCCCACTTACAAAGGGTCTCGACTGACGAACGGGCCCAGATGGCCCTTCCCACTTCCGTTTCTCACCAACTTGCCTTCTTTCCTCCTTCTCAACATTAATGTCATCCTCAGTGAGTAAGGACTCTTCAATGACCTCTTGCAAGGTCGAGCACTTAGCATTCCTTATATTCGTTCGTATCCCGGTCGGTAAACCCTGTTGATATGCTTTCATCTTCGAATTTTCATCGGGAACCAAATGTCCCACCAAGTTTAGCTTCTCCAAAAAGAGTTTGGATTATTCGGCAATGGACAGATTCCCCTTCTTCAGATCTCGGAACTCCCGTTCCAGATTATCCAACGACCGTTCGCTACAGTATTTGTCCATGATCTTCTCCTTGAACACCGTCCAAGTTAGCTTAGCCAGAACTTTCGGGGTGAGGGCGGATCGTGTGAGGTTCCACCAAATCAGAGTCTCTCCCCGAAGTAGCTGAGAAGCAAACTTAACCCGTTGAGAAGGATCGCATTCACTGGACTCGAAGGCCATCTCTAACTCCTTGAGCCAGTACATACAAGCAACTGGGTTGTCTGAACCCGCAAACTCCTTAGGGTGACTTCCCAGAAACGTCTTGTAGGTGCACCCTTTAATCTTTGTTTTGATTCCCTCAGCGGATGCTTCTTCAACTGTGGCCACATTCGGTCCACCCAACCCCACAATAATGTTTTCAGCCATAGTCTCGGGTTGACGGTTACTGACGTCTCGATCCTCTAGAAGTTTCATGAAAAACTCTTGCTGTTGGGTCATGGCCGAAGTCATGGCCAACTGTTGTTGATCCAAGGCCGCATTCATGGCCAACATCATGCTATCCCGAAGCTGGGTCTCCATGGTAACTACTTCCATGATGGCGTTACCTGTATTGAGGTTCCGTCGTGGAATATGCTCAGGTCCGCCTCCCAAGATTCGGGGTACGGGTATTTCATCGGCGATTGCACCCACAGGGGGTCGTATAACTGCATATTCCACCTCTGGCTGACCCTCTGGCATGTCCGGTGCTCTACTTCGAGTGTTTACCATCCCAATCTGTCATATACGTACGAGAAATAGATTGAGAAAAGACTAAACGAGTTGAACTCATTGTAGGTACTACTACCTTCATTAATTATCATAATAATAGTAAACCAAGTATGCTCACGTAACAATGCATTCATAATAGCAGTAGCTAAGTGAAATTATGAACGAACCATACACAAGAATTCTTGTCACCATCATCACAATTTTTAATTAAAGTAATTCTGTAATCCTAACGCTCTCCCCACCTAGGATTTCTACCCCAAGTGGACAGTGAAGTCATAACGTCTAAAGCTTAAGTCTAGATATGCTAGACAATACCTAGTTCACTTAAACCTGACTCTAATACCAACTTGTAACACCCTAAAAATAGGGATAACAAAAATCCGAAAAACGGACATGAGTTATACTAAAATTTCCATAGCAAGAGCCTCCCAAAAACGGGGAAATGTATAAACAACCTGATTAATCACCAATGTAAAATTAACGTATATTAAATAACAACCAACTAATCTAAATTCTACAACTAGAAAATAGATTACAAAAGGGTTGTTATCTATAAATCCAAGCTATTCATTCTCAAAAGCATAATGCGTCCATGGGCACATCCCCGAGCTCTCACCCCAACGCAACTAAACCTGCTTAGGAACGGCGCCGCTAAAACCTGAGATACACATCGACACCAAACAAGTGTTAGGCTAAAAAGCCTAGTGAGTGGAACAATAATAAGCATGCATGAATAGTCATAAATTCTTATCAGCAGTTAAACAGTGTCCAATATATGAGGAGTCATTAGGGGAGACCCAAAGCACCAATCAATTCCACTCCAAAGAGTCGATGCACCTTGATGCCCTTAACAAGGAACACCCCAAACGCCCGACACACCCGGAGATCAGACCGTAAAGGAAACTTTCTGAGTGGCGGAGGTCTAGGCACATACCATCCCGGTGGTGCCCCAAGACTACATCCTCCTAGTGAACTTGCCTTGATTCGTCCAACATAAAGCATATAGGAGGTCCTTAGGTATATTCCAACCCAACAGATTTCCATACCGACTACGGGTACAATGTTACCATCCTATCCTCATGAAGTCCAACAAAAGTCCCAAATGACAATTATATTCATCATGCATATAAATATGTCACCAAAGTGATATTCCAACTAAAACCATCATAACACACATATATGCATACATTTAACATATCAAGGTACCCATTTTATATATCCATGGGAAAAGCCCCAAATAATGGTACACCTAACATAATACATAGCATATCACCAGTATCCATACTTCCAACCATTATCATCAAGAAATCCCAAATACTTGAACACATAGAGAATGAAATAACAAATAGAAGATTATGATGTGTATCTAGTTTTAACAAAGGTTTAGTAAACTCACAATCTAGGTTTTTAGACCAAAACCTAGAAGAGTGTCAAACCCTAGAAGTTGCCCCAAGAAGACTTGATGTAGGAGAGGAGTAGCTTGATAAGGATCTTCAATAAATGCACTTGGTTGAGGTTTGAAGAAAAAGAAATCACTCCCAACAACCCAAAACCCTAGCAATAAATGTGTAGGGGTTTGAAACCCTCAAAAATCGCCCAAAAGAGAGTTCTCCCGTTTTTTGTAAAGTGCTAAGTGAGAAATGAGACTGCCAAAGTGTTTTAAAGTGACCAGACCCCACGGGCGATAGTGCCATGGGCACTATCGCATGTCACAATCGCGAAGGTTCCCACCCCCACGGTACATACTCGGCGATAGTGCCTTTGGCGATAGTGCCAAGGCACAATCACGTGGCACAATCGCTGGCATCCCTCAGCCCACGGTACGTCCTTGGCGATAGTGCCAATGGCACAATCGCCAGGCACAATCGTGCCAACCCAAAACAGCCCGAAACTTAACCAAATTCGATAGCGAGTGCGAGGTTTGAACGATTGGTAATTCAATTATATGACATTTCGACATAATAATGATCATAAAGGCGCGCACAAAAACACGTATTCACACATAAGCACAATTAATGTATTAAGAGAGACAGAATACTTACCTTAAGAATTTACGGGTGTTACAGTTGTTTTTCTCACATTTGGTCCCTACAAAATTTTTATTGCAAGAAAATCCCTGTGGTATGCAAAAGTGCTCGGTTTTGGTCCCTCAGACTAACTCCTTAGACTCCCTTCCGTTAAACCCTCTCCCGTGCCTTGCACATGAGGGTATATGGGTTATTTTGCTTACCTTTTTTGTTTTTCACTAAACAACAAATCACAGGACCAAAATCGCAATTTACTGTTATATATATGTATACACACACACACACACACATACAGACCACATCGGAGCAGCATCGTCTCAGGCCCAAACCTCCAATCAAACTTCCCCCCTTCACGACTTACCAACACCGTAACCCCAATCTGAGATCCCCACCTCCTCCTTCCCTTCGGTCTTCTTCTCATTCGACAACCCCACACCCACCCTCCTTCGCTAATCTTTTTCTATGACAGCAAAACCAACAAAAAATGAAAACCACAAACAAAACGGTGGTGGTTCATTACATCCTCTTCGTCAACAATGGATCTGCTATAAACTCAAAATTGGTGTTGAGTAAGAAAATCAAAAAGGGCAAATCAACAAGAAAATCAAAAGGGCACAATGATTTTTTGTGGGTTCTCTGAAGAGTCATACTGACGATTTATATACCAACGATTTACATCCTTAACAAGAAATCAAATAGGGCACAGTGATTTCAAGCCTGCATCCTCTCCATTCCCATCTAGTCGCATATCTAGAAGTCACCATCGTTTAATCCTCTCTGTTTCAAATTCCCCTTACCCATTTTGCAGTAGATATTGGTTTAGAGGGGGAATCAAGGAACACGAAGCAGGTTTAGGTTCAGATCGGTGGTTTAGAGAGGAGGAGAATGGAGTTGGTGGTCACCGGAGTTTGAGAGTCGCGGTGGTCACCGGAGTTTGAGAGCCGCCAAGGAGATATTTGAGCTGCCAAGTGAATCAGAGCGGACGATAATAGAGTGGGAGAGGTGGCCGACTTTTTGGGGTGGGAGAGGTGGCCGACAAATTTTAAGAGGGGGGGAGGGAGCGGGATAGGTGGCCGGCGAGAGGTGGTCGGAGACTCTAATGAATGTATATACTCTCTCTCTCTATCTCTCTCTCTCTCTCTCTCTCTATATATATATATATAATATTTATATCTAATATTAGATTGAGTAAATTGCAAATTCAGTCCCTATGGTCTATTATTTTAATCAAAAACAAAAAAATAAGCTAAAGGACTAAAATGCCCTCATGTGCAAGGCACATGAGGGGGTTTAACGGAATGGGGTCTAACGGAGTTAGTCTGAGGGACCAAAACCGAGCACTTTTGCATACCACAGGGATTTTCTTACAATAAAAATTTTGTAGGGACCAAATATGAGAAAAACAACAAACCACAGGGACCAAATTTGCAATTCACTCTTTTAATTTGTTTAAAAGTAAATTAAAAATTAAATTTTGGATGGGTATATGGTACGTTGAAATAAATTACTCCATTTGTCCAAAATAAATGTTCACAATGAAAATAACACATATTTTTGAAAATTTTGTAATTATTAAAAACTTTAATTAACTAAATAACACTTTTACTTTAATAATGTAAAAGATTTTATTTTTCGTCTTATTATTAATTGGAAAATTTTTATTTTATTTTAAAATAACCTAAAGTAGAAATATAGCCACTTATTTTAAAATAACCTAAAATAAAAATATTAACACTTATTTTAAAACATAAACAAAAGGAATATTTGTTTTCTAACTCAAATGGGCCGTAGAAGGTACGAGCCCACCACTTTGAATCCACTATATTATTGGAAACCCAATGTAAGTTTTTAGTAATATTATACATTTTTAAACTTTTATTAACGAATATTTCGTATATATATATATATATATATATATATATATATATATATATATATATTACGATAATCAAATGAGAACCAAAAATAGTTGAGAACCGTGAAAACCGATTTAAGCCATAATTTGGTTTTGATCCTATGATTTTAATTAAAAATTATTTCACTTCCAACTTATTTCACACTTGCATTGCCTTTAATGACCATGGATTAAAATTAATCAGTGCTTTAGATTGGTTCTCATGGTTCTCAATCTTTTTTTGGTTCTCACATGATATAACCCCTATATATATGTTTAACATAACATTATTCGATAGTTTTACAATGAATCCGATATCAAATGTTTTTTTTAAATGGGTATTATCGATTTATAAGAATTCAGTAATAGATGTTTGTCGATATTTTGGTTTGTGTTTAACATATCATTACTCGCATTCAAGTTAAGGAATGAAAAATCATTCTTCTGTTCCACGAAGCTTGCGCCCGTTTAAGGATTCCGTTTGCTTTATCGGTCTCGCTTTTTCAATGACTAGATAAAAAGGTTCGAGTCCAACACAACTTTTCTCTTCTTCTTTGTTGTATGTGAAGGAGTTATCTTTCTATTGCACATTCAGTTGTACCCTAAAGAACTAACGTGATATTACAACACAACAATAATGCAGTCATGGAGACAGGTGTTTTGGAAGAGACTGAAAATTAAAGTTGTCAAGTAATTCAATAACTGATCTTTTAGTTCCCTGTTGTTGTAATTGTTATTGTTCAGAAAACTGAATGTAAGCAATTGCTTATAATATTACGTCATGCCTAACAAATATGTAATTGTTGATATTTAATATATGTTGATTTAATTTTAACGTTTTATTTATCGGAATTTGTTTTTTAAAAAATACATTATCTCCAATCTGTCGTACTTTTAATATTAATTTAACACTACTTCATTATCAACAACACGGTTCTATGATTAGGACCGATGGACATAACGTTATGCAACTGAACACTTATAATATCACATTTTTTCAGTGTCTATCATCAATACAACGCTATTCTAAATATTGCTTAGGGCATGTATGTTAGCAATGTAATCAGCTTAATGACACTAACAGCTTATTCGATCATCTATACTTTATTGTTTAGTTGTGGCTTAATGATATAGAAAATAGCTTATTCAATAAACTTCCAGAGGGGGAGTTTTATGCAGAAAGTCAAAAAATTTCCAAACCTGTCACTCCCAATTAAAAAACACGCTCCTTCCATCTATAAAAAAACTCTTTCAAACAAAAATATTTTCAATCTTTACAAACAGATTAATCCACATAGACAACTTTATTCAAACATAACTTAACTGAAAACCAACCAAACAGCCCCTTATAGTGGCAGAGCGAGCCATGGCCCGTCACCAACCCAGGAATACT
The DNA here is from genome assembly GCA_954870635.1 of Arctium minus. Taxonomy (NCBI): domain Eukaryota; kingdom Viridiplantae; phylum Streptophyta; class Magnoliopsida; order Asterales; family Asteraceae; genus Arctium; species Arctium minus. The sequence goes on along the minus strand of OX941097.1, from coordinate 11,236,084 downwards.
CTCAGTATTTGAAAAACATTATGCAACCCAAAAATGCCTCATTCTGTAGTATAGTCTTAAATTCGGCTCACCCTAGACCTTTGGGACCACCTTGAATATAAGTTATGGCTCCGCATTATGAACATTATTCGTATAAGTAGTTGTATATTTAAGTACTTTAACATTCAATTATTTTAAAAGTTATTTTGGACCATAATTTTGTTTTCATATATTCGTGTCACATTTTTCAACCGTATTATGTATTTAGATAAAATTAAATTCTTTTGTCCTGTTAAAATTAAATGGTACGAAATCCTAAAATATATCTGTATTTTGAATAAGATTGGTTATGATGAATCAATTTATTTGATCATATATGGGACCATCCATACATCAACAATTGCTACACTTCCCTTAAAAGTAAGGCAAATGATTCAATGAAATATGACATGTTTCAACTATGATCACAAAAAACTGTATAAGTAATATTGATTGCTAAGACATTTTTAAGTTTAGCTTTGGGGTATGTGGCATCGGTTCACATTGTTTGTCATGTGATCATGTTTTGTTTGATAGAGAAGTTTTGATACCTTTGACAGGGTCGGTCCTGAGATTTCGGATGCCCATGGCAGAAAGCTAAAACAATGCCCCTAACATATACTCGTGCTATTATTTCAATTGAAGAATTTATAGCCATACAATCCTATTTCCATATTAATTGAAGAAGCACAAGTACAAGTCAACTAAATGCATCAAAAGGGCATAAAAATTAGCAAAAGAAACTTACAACTTTCTTCCAAGTCTTTTCCATTGCCCTCTAAATTTGCAACTCCATAATAACATGTAACTTGTTTTATCATCATTTGTATGATAATCCCACAAGCATATGACCATACCTACAAATTGAAAACATATTAGCTACTTCTTGATTGTAAAACCCAATTCAAGTACTCAATTTGTAGACTGCCTCCTTGGTATTCATACTCATTACCGAAAAAACTGTACCTTTGCCACAAGAATAGTTTCTTTAAAACCTTCCACAATTGGGGCATTTTACATAATGTTTCTTCAGTTTAAATGGTCATATGAAACTGTAAATCGGTTTAATTTTTAAAAACTTTGTTAACAGATTTGCAAATCAAATAAATACTAATATAACCAAGAAAAAAAAAGCCAAAATGATGATGAATACAAACAACAATAAGAGGTTGCAACCCTAAACTTTGTTAAAATATACATCGGGCGTTCCCGTTAGGCTTATTGCAACCCTAAAACCCCACCCATAGACTCACATAGAAAACAAAAACAAGAATTAGCTATAAGAAGTTTTTAGAATACAAAAAGTAACTTAAATAATTGATTTAATGACGTAAAGCTTGAAGACATGGATGATTAAAATAATTGATTTAAACAACAATAAAACTTCAAACATGAAATAGTAAACAAATAGATTAAAAACCCTAAATTTGAAGTCTAAAAAACAAACAGTAAACAATAAACTTATAAACCTAATAAGCTTATATAAACACTAAAATCATAAAACCTAAATCAGAATTTAGAAATACAAAATCTAAAACACTATAAAATTTACCTCAATGTGTTATGTGTAGACAGGGGCGGATCTAGTTGCATTTTAGTGGGGGGATGGGCACCCATTAAAAAGGAAAAAAAATGATTTTTTTAAGGGTAAAAACTTGGATTTTTAGCTTTCTATCTTAATATCCCCAGTAATTTTTCGTCCGGGACCCCATCAACCAAAAAAAGTGTCTCGAAGTCGACAATAAAACCAAAATTAACTCTTGAAATCGATTAAAAAACCAAAAAAGTTCTTCGAAATCGACAAAAAAACCTTAAAAATCCCTTAAAATCAACCACAAAAACTTTAAAAGCCCTCGAAAACGTTAGATTTAGGCTAAAAATACATCGAACAACTTTATGAGCATTTAAGTTACCTTAAAGGTGCCCCCACCAGGAAAAAATCTTGGATCCGCCACTTTTGTAGAATAACAGAATGAAAGACTGAGAGACTCGAGAGGGGAAGTAGGCAGAGCCGTAGAGGGAAAGACAAGCAATCGAGAGACAGAGAACGAAGAAGAGATGATCAAAGAAGAGATGATCAGGTCATGAATCACGAGGATTGCAGTTTGGAATCGGAACGAGAGGCAGAGAGTGAGAGCGTCGATCGATAGCGAGAGTGAGAGCAGAGAGTGTCGTTGCATTTGTGTTGAGCGAGAGAGAGAGCGGAAAGCAGATAGGAGGGAGAGTGAGAGCGTCGCTCGTTCCCTTAAAGTAGGCCTTGGGCTTAGACATAATAACATAATGGTATTTTTTTCAGGTCTAAATGAATTTACCTATAAACTTGGGCTGAGATTGTGATGCCCATAGAGATTGTGATGCCCTGGGCCGTCGCCCCACTGGCCTAGGCCCAGGGCCGACCCTGACCCTTGAACACAAACAAGTCTGCTTGTGACACATATATAACATACACACACATACACACACACTATATATATTTATATAGAGGGATGTTTAAATGCAAACTTTTTAATGGTGCAAACTCATGCAACCCACTTATCTACCACATATTTTATTTTCCCATTTTTTTATTAAAAAGGTAAAAACAAAATATGTGGTAGATAAGTGGGTTGCATGGTTTGCACCATTAAAAAGTTTGTATTTGAAGGTGCCTCTATTTATATATATATATAGAGAGAGAGAGAGAGAAATTTGGCCGTAAACCTCACTTACATTATGAATCGGGGAAGGAACGAAAACACGGCACGTGTCCAAAGCCATCATGAATAATGAATGTGAATTTTTTTCATTTTTCGTGATGAATGTTACACCATTCATGATAAATATAACGTAAATGTCTGGACAGGTGGCACAATCTCGTTTATCCCCAAGTTTAAATTTGAACATGCCATATATATATATATATATATAGAGAGAGAGAGAGAGAGAGGGGGGGGGGGGGGAGGTTAACAAATATATATATTTATATGGTTGGTTCCAGTGAAAAAGGTAAGAAGGGATATCCACTCTTGAATCAATCCTAATTGAAGATCAGCACTAATGAGATACACCAGATCAATTCTCTTCTAAAGCACAATTCATAAGTTGTTTTGAGAGTAAAAGTGGTCAATGGTCCAAATCTAATTTTACACTTCACTTTAATTCTTATTCTCACACAATGCACTCTCTCTCTCTCTCTCTCTCTCTCTCTCTCTCTCTATATATATATATATATATATATATATATATAAGGTCACGTTCAAACGAGAAGATAATTAATTTGCTAGAAAACGATAAGTTCCAAGATCATATATGATTTCACGTGATATACACATTTAATCATATATGATTAAACACATGTTGCTTTGACTGGAACATAGTAGACAACATTCCCGAGACCTTTGGTCGTGTTCACCAAGTCGTATGCATTCTTTTTGGATGTGTTTAATCATATATGATTAAGCGTTCGTATCATGTGATATATGTATTGGAACTTTACCCAAACTCATCAACTTCTCGTATGATTCTCTCTCTCTCTATATATATATATATATATATATATACACACATATAGACACACACACGGTTGAGTTTTAGTGAGACCACCTAGTTTTTGTGAGACCTGGTAAAATTATTGTGAGGTTTGATCTATGGTTCATGCAAAGATTTGGTGTGTATGTTTCCCAATAAAGGTTCACTGATCTTTTTATGCTTTTTAAGGTGAAGGTTCAATGAAATTAACTCATCCAAAACCCCCAAGATGGTGTTATAGTTCTCACAAAAACCAAGATCTCACATGATCTAAGATATGTATAGAAAGGATCCAGAGAGAGCCCTAAAAAAATAACCGAATAACTCATACCAACCGTTGATTAATTAAGATGATCTAATGGATAATGAATGTTAGAATGTGTAACCACTTCTTTTAAAATAAAAATATTTTCCTTATTTTTTAAATTGAAGCGAAACAAATAGTACACACATCTGTTTGCACTCAATGTGGAGTTTGAGTTTGAAAGAAAACCTTAAATAAAATGTAATATTGGAAAATCATAAAATAAAAATAGATGAAAAAAAGTATATATATCATTATGGTTATCCGATTAAAGAGAACAGAAAAAATCCTTTTTGGGTATATTTTGAATTAAAATATAGGGAGGGGAGGTTTTTTTGAAAAGAAAAAAAAACCTCGTAAAGTTAATACCATTTGGGAGGATATATATATATAGAGGTAGGTTATTTTGTTAACCAATAAAATGTTATTAACTATGCTAACCACCATTGACCAATAAGAAAACTTCAAAATCTTTGGTTGATTAAACTCATTAATTAAATGGTTAAGGGTAGAGTTGATATTTCATGTAGTTTTTTAGCCTCATTAATGAGGAGTTATAAAAATTATCATCCATGAACAATAATAATATGAACATTCAAACATATGAACATTCATGAACAATAATAATATGAGCATTCAAACATATGAACATTCATGAACAATAATAATATGAACATTCATGAACATCCAATGTACGTAGGTTTCAATTTTGATTGAGAGTAGTTAATGAGTCAAGCTTTATGTCTCAAAATATTGGGGAAATATTTTCCCAAAAATAACTCTTTTTACATTGGTTAAATATATTGGTCATTTAAATAAAACACATTAAATGCATATTAATTTAGATTAAATCTCAATCTCATCATCAATGGTGGGGATTGGTTCACAAAGTTAATAACAATTACAAGGTTAACAAAATAACACAACCCTATATATATAGAGGTATATATATATATATGTGTGTGTGTGTGTGTGGTCCATTCTTTTGTTAACCATGACATTGGTATTAACCGTGTTAAACAATCTCAACCGTAGATTGCTGAGATCGACGGTTCACAATTAATTAATTTTTCATTTTAAATAAAAAATCCCAAACGGTTGATAATAAACATTGCATATATGCACAAGGGTATTTTAGTAAAAATATCATCCCATTTATTTAGGGGAACACACATATACCAAAAACAAACCTCATCTAATTAGGGATTTATTAAGAAGTCTAAATATATGGTAAAATTTTGAGCCCATGGTGTTTTGGTCATTTAAATTTTCCCTAAAATTCCAGTAATATTCATAACATATTAGGCTAACTTGAATATGTGCACATGTGCATACAGTTCATATGTGCACATACGCGTATGTGCATACAGTGCATATGTGTATACGTGCATATGGATAGTCAGTGCATATGTGCACACTTTAAATACAACATCAATAACACTTTTGGTGTATATGTGCATACAGTTCATGTTCATATGTGCAGACTTGCATTATTGTGAAATTTGGATTTCATGTTATTCCAACATGTGCATATGTTGGTGTTAGTCTTGGCCAAAGGCCCAGGATACCCTTTCCCAAAAAAAAAATCATGTGCATATGTGCACATACCAACAATAAACGAGCATACATTATGCACTTCTTTACTTCTTATGATAAACATTGTGAAATTAATAATGCTTATATGCACACTGTAAAAAACAACATACCTATACTCAAAAACACATTCTTACTGTATGCATAATGTTGAAAAAAGTTACGGATGCTTTTATCGATATTCGATTCTAGATATAGTGAACTAAAAAAAATACTCAATGCATAAAACGAGAAGCACATTGCATTGTTAAATTTTGCTGAAAATATGGAAAAGATAACTTCCAAATTAGAGATAAGTTACAAATTTAATTTTTAAATTATTCTATTCAATAAATAAATATATAATTACCAAATTTGAAACTTCCTTAAAATATGGTAAGATTGTTATTAGGCGTGAAAACCAAATTGTCAATATTACCCCTTTGTGAAATATTAGGCGTGTACATGGACATAAAATCTAGGATGAATCTGATTGATTGATAATTGGTTAATATCAATGAATGGCTTGGTTTTATATATATATATATATATATATATATATATATAAAGAGAGAGAGAGAGAGAGAGAGAGGGAGGGAGGTGGGTTCATACGATAACGGTATCTATTTAAGAAAACAAGAAAAATGTCGGTACATACAAAATCACATGTGATTCACGTACAAAATCACATGTGATCTCGCGACTTGAAGCCGCGGGAAAAGTCGCCCGTGTCCCATTTTTCCGGGTTAATGCCGAATCACATGTGATTTTGTACATGATTGTTGTTTTTCTTGTTTTCTTAAATAGTTAGCGTCCTCGTTTGAACCTTTCTCTCTCTCTCACTCTCTCTCTCTCTCTCTCTCTCTATATATATATATATATATATATATATATAGTGTTTGGTTCATTTGAGAAATGGTAAATATATGAGAAATAGAGAAGTAATCCTAGCCATTCATATGGTCAAGATCGGATTTGACTAGTCAAATATTGCGGCTTTGACCGGTCAAAAGTTGCGGCTATCCCAAAAATGGAAGGAAAATTTCGTAAATTTTACAAAACACACGGGTTGTGTTCATATATGAACATGTATAATTCACATATGAACTATATGTTCATATATGAACCAGTGCAATTCACAACTGAACTCTTTTAACTGATTCATATATGAACCTTTGTGATTCATATATGAATCAGTTGAACTAACTAACAGATACATATATAAACCTTTGTGATTCATATATGAATCTATATGAATCACAAAGATTCATATATGAACCTTTGTGAATCACAAAGATTCATATATGAATCTGTATGAATCACAAAGATTCATATATGAATCAGTTGAACTAATTAACAGATTCATATATGAATCTTTGTGATTCATACAGATTCATATATGAACTAATCCCGTGTATTTTACGAAATTACCCCTCTACCTTCTATAGACCACACAAGGAATTATCCGGTGCTTCGCGGTCAAAGCCGCAAATGTTGACCAAATGAATGACTAAGATTACTTCTCTATTTCTCATATATTTACCATTTCTCAAATGAACCTCTCCCTACATATATATATATATATATATATATATATATATATATATATATATATATATATATATATATATATATATATATATACATACATTTTGCAATTGAAAGCTTTCGATAATTGAAGTGAAGCTCAACCATTTTCCATAAAGATTGGTCCTACAAATAGTTTTTGAAGATTTGTGGACAAGTATCATGCATCTTCAAAGTCAAAAAGATAAAAGTAAAAGATAGATCTAAGTGGTCGATCAATTCTATGAAGAAATTTCCATTCAATTAATCAGAAAAAGAAAACAACCCTTTTTTTTATTTATTTATCAATAATTTTTATTAATTAGTTATTACACAATATTAAGGGATGAGAATTTTGTTCAATACCTTCATGTTATTTGTGACCGGACAATTTCAGTTCATCTTATATGATTGGATTCATAAGAGAATAAAGGGGTTGGATTCTAGCTGCCTTTTTAACTTTGTTCAAAAGACAAATTTTGAAAAACCTACACTTCAAAATGTCATACTTAGATTCAGAAAGTATTTCACTTTCCGAATTTTAATGTAGATATCATTTTGTAGTCGCCCAAAATTGCTCATTTAATCAGTAACTGATGCATTTTAAAGATGCATTCATTCGTCTTACAACTTCTCTATGTTTATAGACTTTCGATTTTCGCCTACATCGATAGTGTAATATATCCATTATCTAATTTCGTGATACTCAGGCAGATAGGATCGGAATATTGCTTAAGAACAAACGTGATTGTAGTTTTTATCCAGGTTCCATAGTGATTATCACGACCCAAGAACTCTGATGTTCCTTACAATATTTGAGTCATCTTTTGATTATTAGGGATCAATCAGAATCGACACGATTTGTATGTCCAATTCTAAAAAAATCGCCATTAGCCCCCAATCTGACGTGATCTTCTTCTTCTTTTTAATATTATGGAATCTCACATGATTAATAGTGATTTGAGAAAAGTATTTCAAACACGTGTTTATGTTTGTTCATGAACCTTTATATGTCGTTCATATAGACTGAACTTCTAGAAGCATTATAGTTTTTTTTCCCCAAATATTTTAATTTTATTAACCGTGTATGTTTATTGCAACGCTCTTACTTTTGCTTATATCTCATGAGAAAGTATATACTTTTGCATCAATAAATTTACACAAATTATTCAAAAGTGACATGTTAATAAGTATTTATTGCTTTAGGAATGATTCAAAGAGTTGATTAATCTGTTATATTGTGGACGTCATTATTTCATTTTTGTTGGTAATAAATGAAGTAGTTGCTTTGATATATATATATATATGAGAGCGATCAAATGGAAACCACTTTAATTTTGAAAATCGTGGAAACCTTCGATTTCATTGGTTAAGTTAATGAAATTGGTTCATGAAATTGTTTAGTTTGATGAAATTTTTTAATATAATTCTTTTATTGATGAAATCGTTGCATATATTTGTGTTTTTGTGTAAAAATGAAAAAGCTTTATCAGACTGCGAAAATACATGAAACAATTTCATCAGAATGAGAAAAATAGATGAAACTACATAAAAAACACAAATATATGAAACGATTTCATTAACAAAGGAATTATATGAAACAACTTGATCATATTAAACAACTTTATAAACCAATTTTATTAATTTAACCAATGAAATTGACGGTTTCCAAAGTTTCCAATCTACTATGGTTTTCAATTGAACCCACCCCTCTCTCTCTCTCTCTCTCTCTCTCTCTCTCTATATATATATATATATATATATATATATATATATATATATATATGGATGGTTTCAATTGGAAACCAAATTTCATTGGAAACTTTGGAAACCAAATTTCAACCATTGATCTTTTTAATCAATGGTTAAGACTCATTTGAATTATATATTGTAGTAAATTAATTAATTTATTAATAAAAGATAATAATAATATGTCAAAAAGGTAAATGTGTCTTTTTCTTTTGTGTTTCAAATTTGGCAACAAAGATGAAATATGGTAATAAACTAATTAATTTATTAATAAAAGATAATAATTATATATGGTAATAAATTAATTAATTTATTTATAAAAGATAATAACAATATATCAAGACTACCTTTTATTACCTGTTCATCAATATGCAGTATGTAAAAACCCAATTAAGTTTCATTACCATTATTGTTTCATTACCTTTTCATTATGTTTCACTATATCAAATATGTTTCATCAGATTTCACTATATTAATAATATTTTGTTTCACTATATTAATATTTTGTTTCATTATATCGGGTTTCACTATATTATTTTGATTCATTACCTTTCCATTATGTTTCACTATATCAAATCTGTTTCATCAGGTTTCACTATATTAACATTTTATGTTTCATCAGGTTTCACTATATTAATATTTTGTTTCACTATATCAAATCCATTATGTTTCACTATATTAATATTTTGTGCCTTGAGATAATTTCATATGAATACTTGAAAAATTAAATATTTATTTTTTATATTAATATTTTAATCAATCAATGATTCATCAGAATCAAAAATAGAGGATCCGTATGATTAAAATTTGTTTTTCTAAATTAAATATCTCATTTTTACATTAATAAATGACTAACATTACCATATATAAAATAAATTAAAAATAAATAATTATTAATATAATAATAATAACAATTACAATATATATTATGAAATTATGTAAAAGACTAAAATAACCTTATCAATTAAAAATAAAACTAAAAAAAAAGAAATTCAATGATTGGTTGATTTTGGTTTCCAAAGTTTCCAATGTAATACTGGTTTTCAATTGATCCCTCCCATATATATATATATATATATATATATATATATATATATATATATAGCCTTAGGTTCATTTGAGAAATGGTAAATATATGAGAAATAGAGAAGCAATCCTAGGCATTCATACGGTCAAGATCGGATTTGACTGGTCAAATATTTCGGCTTTGACTGGTCAAAAGTTACGGCTATTCCAAAAATAGAAGAACACTTACGTAATTTTTACAAAATACACAGTTTGTGTTCATATATGAACATGTACAATTCACATATGAACTATATGTTCATATGTGAATCAGTGTAATTCACATCTGAACTCTTTTAACTGATTCTTATATGAACCTTTGTGATTCATATATGAACTAATTAACTGTAAGTTCATATATGAATTAGTTGAACTAATTAAATATGAACTTTTGTGATTCACATATGAACTAATTAACTGATTCACATATGAACGTATAGTTCATATGTGAATCATATAGGTTCATATATGAACTCATCCCGCGTATTTTACGAAACTACCCCTCTACCTTCTATAGACCATGCAAGAAATTATCCAGTGCTTCGCGGTCAAAGCCGCAAATGTTGACCAGATGAATGACTAAGATTACTTCTCTATTTCTCATACATTTACCATTTCTCAAATGAATCTCTTCCTATATCTATATATATATATATATATATATATATATATATATATATATTTCATTAATGTCTCGCTGACTATTTCATAATAAATCCGTTTTATTTCACGTTTTACTTTATTCAAACATGTAACACGTTCACATACAATTATTAATTTCATGAAACCATCAGACTTGAGGAATAAACAAAAATGATACCAAAAATCTTTATCAAAACACCAAGATCTTTGAGTTGGTGACTTAAATCAGTATTTTTATCCTTCATTGGTATTATAGAATTAAATATTTTATTAGATGTCACAAGTTATTGTACACCGAACACCTATCCTTTACCATAATACAACTCGGAGGATGGCAAGTGCATTTCTTCGATAAAATAAAGACTTTGAAATAAAGCAATAACGACTTTTAGAAAGGTATTAAACATCAAATTTAGTTAGAAAACAGAAGATTCATGAATCTAGAACACTTATAATAATTATTCAATAAAGAATCAAGATAGCTCGTTTACTTTGATATGTTACTGATTTAGCATCAATCGTTTGTGCAACATATGTTGTAGATTTCATCAAAAAAATTATCGTCTAATTAAGATATTTAATGAAGCTATGAAAAATAACTGAATAGTTTTATTAAAATATAATATAAAAAAAAATTCCATAATCTATACTATATTATAAAAACGACATAAAAAACTCTTAATTACAACATTTTAAGCACAAGTTACAACTAATTAAAGTCAATTACTTAATTTACAATTTCTTAATGCCTTGGTACAATCTTTTCAAACACAGTATCTCACATAATCATCTATTTGTGGAATGAATACTCATTTATTAATATAATATTTGTTTTTTTGTTGGAGGATTTTATAAAATAGATTTTATAGCATAATCTATTTTAAATGTAGATTTTACATTTAAATCTATATTAATGAGATGTAATATAAAATCTTTTTTCTTCCGTATTTTTTTATATTACATCTCATAATGATTTTTCCATATTTTATTTTATAAAAGCTTTTTCCATATTTTATTTTATAAAATCTTTTTACATAATGAGATATAATATAAACTCTTTTTTCTTCCGTATTTTTTTTTGCTAATATAAAATATATTTTATTTTATAAAATCTACACGTATTTTATATTAGCATAATATAAAATCTACACGTATTTTTTTTTCACGAGCATTAAAAGAAGAAAAAAGAAGGTTGATATGAATTAAAAATAAAAAATAACGAGATACACTAATAAATTATCCTATTCTTTAAAATAAAAATATTCCGCAATACTTTCCAAATTAACCAAGTGTAAAAAAAAAAATAGAAACGATGTTGATATAAAAATATTCTTCCATATTTTTAATATATTTACATTTAAATGTAAAATCGAAAATGAAAATAAAAGATTTTAAAATATTATCTACATCCACTATAAATATATATAGTTTCTCTATGTATCATCCGAGTACAAGAAGAAGACAAACGGTCGGGTGTCAATGGCGGAACCTGCAACTGAACAAAAGATATTCCACTATATTTTTATTTCTTTGAAAAACTACTTTTTTATATTTTATTTTATTTACTGAGGATTTGTTTATATTTTTCAAAACCCACAATCATATTTTTCGAAGTAGGGGAATAAGATATATATACATATCTTTATTTTTATCGATTAATACTATGAGGTCTTGAAGTCAATAGTCAGATAAATATGTTGTGAGACATGTCATTTGAGTTTTAAATAATATAATACAAAACTATTACCAATATTATTGCACAAACTCATAACAACAAACGATAAAGAATATATGCAAGTTAACCACTTATGAAAATACATTCGTTTTTCACATTGTATTTCATTAACTGTTAACAGAGAAATTACGTTTCATTTTAAATCGGTTCAATATTCCAACAAAAAATTTATCATCTCGTGCAATGCACGGCCCCAACACTAATAATTAATAAATAACAAATAGTCGGCATGTCTTTGATTCGAAATGTCAAGAAATTGGTGCCTTTTTAAGAGAGATTGTGCTTTAACAACCAAAAGGGTTCATTATATTCGTTTTATTGACTTTTCATGGAAAATAAATAAAGATTTTAAAAATACGTTATAAAAAATAAAAATTAAACCAAATATATTATATTTTTATGTAATTTGTCTTTAAAAAATTAAAAAATTAAAATTTAATAAATAAAAGGTTTATATGTTCTTCTTTGGTTTTAGTTTAACCAGTTATGAATTTTAAAAAAATTATGACCGACAGAAAATAGATTGGTTTTGAAAATCAAATTTGCCGAAAAAAGGTCATTTAGTGGATTGATCAGCTGATTCGAAAGCAAATATCATGATGACATGTGGACGTGGATGAATTTGAATACGACGATATTAAGTTCAATGAAAAATGATTCTAGAGGGAGGTTCTAAGTCGACTTCTAGCATTTATTAAAGAGTACCCACCCAAATTCCAGTTTTCAACGATTCCCTTCAACTTAGACTAATGGATTGTAACCCAATTGCCAATTGTGGTAGCTAAAATACCATCGCATGCTAATTTTTTGACAAAAATCAAAATGTCATAACGCCAAATTTCACCGAATCCATGATGAACTCACATCACATACCACATGATTTTGGATAACGAGATTGTACACATACGACTCTTGCCTGATATCAAACCCATCATATGCCTTATCCAATCATCCTATATTCAAAGAAGTTATAGAACAACAATAAATGTAACGTTTTTGTTTATTTTAAACAGTTTGTTTGAACAAGAATAAACCGGAAATTAACCATGTCTTTTCCTTGTTATGGATATCCTTGGGCCACATGAAATCTCTCGTTCTAATCCATATTTTTCAACAATGTTAATAGATATCTGTATTATAAATCTTGGATGCGTTGTATCGGATATATTATAATAATAATAAAAAGTGTCAAATAAATATTGTTTGAATTGGAACTAAAAGTCAAGTTATAAGCTTTTGGAAGAATCATGTGGCATAGAATAGTTTGATTTAATCTAGATATAGGTTTGGTCCTTTACTATATATAAATACTTATATATATATAGAGAGAGAGAGGGGGAAGGATCATGCGAGAAGTTAACACATTTTGCGAGAAGGCGAGAAGTGTGATATCATATATGATTAAACGTTTATGTTTTGTCAATATAACATGTGTTTAATCATATATGATTAAACACTTCTCGTCTTCTCGCAAAATGGTTACTTTTTGATATATATATATATATATATATATATATATATATATATATATATATATATATATATATATATATATACACACACACCCTAACATCTATTTCACTTAAGTTCACACCAAACTTTTTGATCTATATAAATTCACACACATTCTTTCTCAACCCTCACTCAACCACCAAATATCATCACCAATGGTAACCATGTCTAGAGCCACCACCCTCCTCCTTATCCTAACCCTCCTCCTCCTCTCCTCTACCCTCTCCTCCACCTTTGCTCGGCCGGAACCAACAACCACCGCTATAACCGAAACAATAAACAAGGTAAGCTCACTCTCTTGGAAACTAATATCATATTAAACCTTGAGGGCTAACGTAACATGCAAATAAAGACTAGACTCTGCGGTTCTTAGCTTCCCATAGATTGCCAGTTCGAGTTATCTATGGGTTATTTTTCTGGCTGATATCCTCAGGGTCCCATGGGATTAGTCAAGGTGTGCGCAAGCTGCCTAGACATCCATGATTACCAAAAGAAAACTCATTTTAGATTAACAATGGGAGGATCATCACTTATTATTGATTTCATGTTTGAAATTTTGTAGGGTGTTGAGGTTGAAGAAGGTTGTGAAGGAGTTGGTGAAGAAGAGTGTTTGATGAGAAGGACTCTTGTTGCTCACCTTGACTATATCTACACCCAAAAGAAGAATCCATGAAAAAGAAATTAAAACTCCATTTTCATTCGTTACACTCATGTAGATTGTGTACGTATATGGTGTTTATGTATGTATATTTAAAGGGTAAGGATCGACGTTTTTCTTGTTTCATTTCTAAAGCGTTTAGCTCTTGTTTTGAAAAAGAGCTTGGCGTGTTTATATATACGACTTGTTGTGAACAATAAATGTCTTTTACTTGTGAAATATGCATATAAGTATAATTATCTGTTTCGATGTTGCATACTAATGGTTATATGCCATAAATAACAACAAATTGCAATAATATACATATAGGGTCAGGTTCAAGGGAAAACCTCAAAAAAACGGAAAACTGAGGAACACCCTGTTAGTCTTTCATCTATACGGTATGCATTTGTGCATACAAGTAATTTGTAACATGAACATATGCCTATGTACAAGTGCATAATGCACACGTATATAAAAACCAAAAAACAACTTAATTTATTTGAATGCACAAGTACATATCGTCCAGATCAATGGCTACCCAAGTGTTCCTCAATTTTCCATTTTTTTGAGGTTTTCCCTTGAACCCCCCCTCTCTCTCTCTCTCTCTCTCTCTCTATATATATATATATATATATATATATATATATATATATTTAAGTCGTTGCATATTGATACTAGTAAAAAAATATGTCAAACGCAGAGAATGCAACACAACAATATAAAAAATCAGAATCTTTAAAAAAGTTGAGATTTACTGACGATTGCATATTATAAAATTAATAATATATCTACAACGACCAAGGAATCTATATATCTATATCTATATATATATTAAAGGAAGAACCACCAAGAATGAGGTGACATTCTCTAAGCATCTAAAACATAATTTTCTTTTTTCTCAAGTTTTTTATTTTTTTATTGATGTAATTATTATCAACATTTAATTAGTTAGACTATTCATATTCTTCAGTTATAATTAAATTTATTTATTTTTTTCTAATTTCATATTACTCTTATTTTTTTAATTTACATAACAATTAATAAAATATAATCAATATATTAAAAACTCATTATATAAATGAAATTACAATCAATATTTTTATTTTTATTTACGTGACACTTGAATGCAATATATGTATAATTTTATTTGTATAATAATAAATTGATTATAGTTAATATAAATAAATAAAATGAAGATGACAATTAATCACGTCAATTAATACATTTTAGTTAAATGTAAAAAAACGTTATTGTGATCAATATATATATATACACACACACGCACATATACATAAATGGAATACTTATGATAACCTAATATAATATAACTAAATGGTATATATATATATATATATATAAATATATATATTAAAAGAATAACCAAAAAGTAATGAGGTGGCATCATTAATTAGAATCGAGTATTGGGGTATTTGTGAATTGTGAATGATTTTAGATATCCCACATTGGTGAGAGTAGGGGTGTAAATGATGCGAGTCGAGCTCGAGTATCAGTAAACTCGACTCGAACTCGAAATGAAATTCTCAATCTCGAACTCGACTCGAAAGCTCCCGAGTAGTGAAAATCCAAGCTCGAACTCGACTCGATAACCAATTACCAAGCTTGAACTCGAAGCTTGAACTCGTTTCAAGCTCGAATCAAGCTCGAAACAATCTCGAACTCGAATCAAGCTCGAACTCAAACCAATTTCCAAGCTCGCGCTCGAACTAGTGTTCATATTCATTCGTTAAGGAAATAGGTATGTTTGTGTTTGTTTATGTTTATCAAGTTAAAACTAAAAACAAACATATACAAACTTAAATAAAAAGAAGATGCACCTATTTTAATAGTGTGCTCCTATAAAACTCTTTCACTAGCTCAAGCAAAGAGGCTCAAGGCGCTAGCAGAAGAGTGCAAAAAAAAAAAAATGGTGGCCTACCTATATATATACTAAAGTAAATTGTCAAAGAGAAGTTAAGGGACCAATATGGGATGGGAGAAAGTCTCTTTTCTCATCCTCCTTTTTTAGAGTTTTTTTTTTTAAATTCAATTTTCAATTTTGATTTATTATCTTAACATTAATGTATTGTACTAAAATAATAATTATTAATTTTTTACATTATACTTTATAAATTATAATATAAATTAATTATATATATAATATATATTCGAGTATCTCACGAGCTTATCGAGTCGAATATCAGGTCGCTCGACTCGACTCGTTAGTATGTCGAGTCGAGCCTATTCAAGTCGAGTTTTGACCGAGTCGATCTCGAGTAGCTCGCGAGTTGTCTCGTCTCATTTACACCCCTAGGTGAGAGATTGAAAGATCGTAATAGAGTGACATATATAAAAAAAGGATATGATGTCATTGTGTCAACTCATGGGCTTGAGTCATAAAGTTATCTTATTTGGATGACATTATTTTTGCAAAACAAATCTTATTATATAAAAATAAAAATATAATGTTAATTGTGGTTGAGTTTTAAGTATTCCACATTGGTAATAGGTTGAAAGATTGGAAAAGATGGATATGTATAAAAATCAACCATTTCAACAATCAAAATCTTTATTTGTATATATATATAAAAGGAAAACCTTAGGGTCACCACAAGAAACAAGGGTTTTAGCAACGATTTTTGTCGTCACTAAAAGAAAATTTATCGTCACAGGCAGTTTATAGAGACGACATATCGTCGCAATAGCCTCTTGCTGAAACATTTCGTCACTGAAACTCACTTTTGTAGTAGTGGGTATCGAGGTGACACAATGAGGATTAAGTATTCTCAAATGGTAAATTGTGGTTGATTTGGTGTTGTCCCACATTGGTGAGAAGTTGAAAGATTGGAACAAAATGATGTGTATAAGAAAGATGAATGAGATGCATTGTGTAAATTCATATGGTATAACTCATAGGGTTGTCTATCTTGGATGGCCTTTTTTTTGAAAAAATATTTAGTTTGATTCAAGGGGTTATCTTATTTTATATGATCATCTTTTACAAAAAAGATTTAGTAATCATTATCATTTTTATATAATTTTTATATTATATATATAAGAGAGAAATCTTGGAGTATTAAGGTGGCACCGTAAGAATTGAGTATTCTCAAATGGTTAATTGTGGTTGATTTGAAGTTGTCCCACATTGATGAGAAGTTGAAACATTGGAACAAAGTGGTTTGTATAAGAAAGGTGGACGAGATGCATTGTGTAAATTCATGTGGTTTAACGTAGGGTTGTCTATTTTGGATGACCTTTTTTTTGCAAAAAAAAAAAATAGTTTGATTTAAGAGGTTGTTTTATTTTCAATGACCATCTTTTGCAAAAAAAAACTTAGTAGTCCTTATAATCGTTATATATATATATATATATATATATATATATATATATATATATAGTCGGGTTCAAACGAGAACAATATCTATTTAAAAGAACACGATAACTAACAAAATCATTAGTGATTTTACATTAACACACGAAAAAAGGATTTTGGTCGCGGCTTCAGGTCCGCATGGTTTTTTCGCACGTTGACGAAAAATCACTAATGATTTTGTTAGTTCTCGTATTCTTTTAAATAGTTATTGTTCTCGTTTAATCCTCCCTCTCTCTCTCTCTCTATATATATATATCTTCTTTATATAGTAGAGGAAAATCTTGGAGTATTGAGGTGACACCATGATAATTGAGTATTCTGAAATGGTGAATTGTGATTGATTTAAAGTTGTCCCACATTGGTGAGAAGTTGAAATTTTTGAACAAAGTGGTGTGTATAAGAAAGGTGGATGAGATGCATTTGTGTAAATTCTTGTGTTTTAACTCATAGAGTTGTCTATTTTGGATGACCTTTCTTTT
The DNA here is from genome assembly GCA_954870635.1 of Arctium minus. NCBI lineage: Eukaryota > Viridiplantae > Streptophyta > Magnoliopsida > Asterales > Asteraceae > Arctium > Arctium minus. The sequence continues at coordinate 11,217,925 of OX941097.1, read as the reverse complement.
TTGCAAATTATTTTAATTTAAGGGGTTGTCTTATTTTGGATGATCATCTTTTGCAAAAAAAAAAAAAAAAGTATTAGTAATCATTATCATCTTTATATATATATAAGAGGAAAATCTTGGAGTATTGAGGTGGCACCATGAGAATTGAGTTTTCTCAAATGGTTAATTGTGATTGATTTAGAGTTGTCTGACATTAGTGAGAAGTTGAAACATTGGAACAAAGTGGTGTGTGTAAGAAAGGTGGATGAAATGTATTTGTGTCTATATAAAAAGAAAACCTTGGGGTATTGAGGTAACACCATGATAATTGAATATTCGCAAATTGAGTTTTAATCACAGCGCAACGTGCGGTATCGAACACTAGTTTATTTTAAATTTAAAGACGGATATTGAAACCACATCAAGGAGGTGATATTTCTTTTAAAAAATTATCCATCAATGTATCCTCTAAACTATAAAAGGGAAATCTAATTTTCTATGCTTATTGATGTCTCAAATCAACATACTTGATGTTATTTATCATTTGAAATATATGTTTAATTTTGGTATGTTTTTAATATGCTTTTGTTCCTAATACATAGTATATTTAATGGGATCTATTCGAATTTTGCGTTTACACATTCTCGATAACTTCGACCCTGATCTTGATTGCTCCTCGATGTGTTATATATAGATTATGAGGTGATTCATCCTGATCTTTGTGTTTTCTTTGTCTCAATAATTCGGTATAGTCTCCACGCGTTCGATATAATCTTGATAATATTGGTTCGATGATGGCACTAATTATTTAGTGCCATTATGCTCTTTTTCTCTTTCTTTTAAGATAGTTTTTACCTTCTAATCCCAACATTTGAGTCATTTTAGTTCATTATTTTCTCTTTTCTTGTTTCTTGGAGCTAAAGATATGAAGAACTTGTTTTATTGCATTTGGATAAGCTAATTGGTGTATTTTTGGGCAGATTTATAAGTGCAGCAATCTGCAACATCCCTACAGCAGTCGTATATGGAGCTTAATGGATAAGCTAGGAGGAGCTTTTTGTGGGAAGACCTTTTGAGTTATGGATCTGACTTTTGGGAACCTTCTAGACTAATATTTGGCTGATATGTATTTTATGGTTAAACACTTTATTGTCTTTTGGATATTAACCTTTGGATAATATGTCTTTTGTACTTTAAGTACTTTATTTAGTGGTAATTACCCTTTTGTGCCACTCCCCTTTAGTATAAAAGGGGAGCTTGGGGTTGTAATTTGGGGATCCATAATCCATTCTCTATTGTCTCATTTTATAATTGGAAGTAATCTTTTGGCTACCTTCTCTTGTTCTTTATTTTATGCTTTATAATTCTTAGTTTTCTTTAATTTGCTCTTTACATTATTTGCACTTTACATTATCGTCATTTTATTTATTGTAATTTATATTCAGTCATTTAATTTATGTCATTTATATTTATGCATTTACTTTCCGTCATTTATCGCTTTATGTCTTTAAATATGAGTAGCTAATTTATTTAGCTCGGGTGTAAGATAAAAGGGTGAGATTTCAAACCAAAGAAAGGTGGACATTGTTTCGCAATAACAATGTTCCATCATTTCATTTCAAGTTTTATAAAGTTCAATGACACTTCTTGACGAACTGATCATTTGCTAAAGTGTTAAAGTGTGGTTGACTTAGAGATAAGCTACCAAAAGCACGTCAGTTTGAATGATATAAGAAGTAGACTTGAGAGAGTTGCTTTTTATTTATAAACTGATTTATTCTCGACAAGTTGATCGCTAGTCATTAGTGTTAAAGTGTAGAGGACTTAGAGATAAGCCCCTTCGAACACGTCAACTTGAATGATATGGGAATCGACTCGAGAGAGCGGTTTTAGATACAAAAAGATTTGATCGTCCATATATTTTGAGGACTTTGTTCTACACTATAAATAACTGGAGGCTGCACAGAGATGTGTTTAGTCAAATCTAAACAGTAGTGTGAATATTGAAGTCCGAGAGGAATACCCTCAAAATAGATGGTGGATCTAGTTATGGCCAACTCATGTTGTAGCATGTCTGTAGCATAAGTCTGCTGGAATTTGTGTTTAAATCTCACCTAAATGTCTTACACCCATGCTTGCTTTATTATTCTGTTAATCTAATGAAGTGACAAACCAAACCAGATCAAGTCTTCAAAATCGCCATCTGAAATCATTTCTTTCTTCTACTTTTTAATCAACTTTTACTCCAATCTCTGTGGGACGATATCCGGTACTTTACCGTTTTATTACTTGAAAGACGATATTAAATCTCATTGTATACTTGCTTTGAGGTTTAATTAGCACACGTCTATAGGTGTATTCCAAGCACTACCAATTTTTTAGCGCCGTTGCCGGGGATTGGCACGCTAAAAGTTTTAAAAAGTTTTAAAAAGATTTGATTTTTCTACCACCATTTGAATCGCATTTTGTTTGGTGTATGCCAAGAGTACCACGTGGGGTGTTGTTCGAACTTGACCCGGACATTGAAAGAACTTTTCGAATTGGAAGGAGAGCCCAAAGGATTGCATTATTTTTAGAACCTCCAATCATGGACGAACCACCACCCGGATTTGAAAATAGAGTACCTAGACCACCACCACTTTTAGAAAATCCAAGACCGCCACCAATATTTCATGATGGACCTCCAATTTTTGGAAACCCACCTGAGCACCAATTTCACCAAAATCCACCAAATCAAGGGAATAATCATAATCATAACCATGTTGATGATGATGTAGAATCTCAAGGCACCAATGAAATAAGAAATGAAGTTTCGAACATAATTAATCTTGCAAACTCCAAAGAGGGAAAAATTATGGACTACGCTATCCCCGATTTTGAGCAATTAAATTCAGGGATAGTTAGACCCCATATGCAGGCCCTCCATTTTGAACTTAAACCCATAATGTTCCAAATGTTGCAAACAAACGGACAATTTGCCGGAATGCCATCGGAGGATCCACATTCTCATTTAAAATCTTTTTTGGAGATCACTGATGCATTCCTGATCCCTGGGGTATCTAACGATGCTTTGAGACTCACTTTGTTTCCTTTTTCTCTAAGGGAGCGGGCAAAGTCTTGGTTTAATTCTTTGGCACCTGGCTCTGTGCCATCATGGAGCAACATTGCTGAAAAGTTTTTGCGAAAATATTTTCCACCTACCCGTAATGCTAAGTCCAGAAACGAAATTTGCATGTTTAAACAAATGGACGATGAGGCAATTCCCGATGCATGGGAAAGGTTTAAAGAGTTGTTAAGAAAATGCCCTCACCATGGCATTCCCAACTGTATTCAACTCGAGACGTTTTACAATGGATTAAACCCCATGGCAATACAAATGCTCGATGCGACATCAGGAGGGGCCTTTACAGCTAATACCTACAATGACGGGTATGAAATTCTTGAAAAATTTTCAACAAACAATGGACATTGGGCTGATCCACGTGCTCAATCGCAAAAGAAAACTATTGGGATTCATGATGTGGATGCATATACTGCATTAACAGTACAACTTGCTTCCATGGCTTCAATGCTCAAAAATTTATCTTCAAACCAAGGAACGCAACAAGTTGTTGTTACATCCACCCAATCAGTCCTTTCTGTTCAATGTGTTTGTTGTGGTGGGGAACATTCCTATGAACAGTGTCCTCAAAACTCTGAATCAGTAAACTATGTTCAAAACAGGAATGCTCCCTACGCAGGGGCGGAACACAACTCTTCCAACCGCAGGGGTCGGTCTCCATACGGTTTTTTTTTATCAAGGTGTCATCTTTTTACCAACGTTTAGTAACGCCGTATGTGTTTTTAGCCTGATTTCACCGTTTCGATGGATTTTTAAAGGTTTTTTTGCTTGATTTCAAGAATCTTTTATTTTTTTTTTCATCGATTTTGAGAGGCGTTTTTGGGTTTATTGGTTGATTTCAAGAGTTTTTTTTGTTCTTTTTGGTTGATTTCAATAGTTTTTTTGTTTTTTGGTTGATTACGGTTGCACTTCTAAAATAATACTTGCAACTTCTAAAAGGATACGGTTTCACTTTCACAAACCTGAGCACCCCTCTAGGTCCGTCCATGTTTAGGGGCTGTTGGAGGATTATATGATGAAGTTAAAATCAATGGGATTCTACAATTCAACTTCTAAATCTATATTCTATCAACCATTCAAACAAGTGAACAACCTAAAGAGTAAAGTCCTAAAGTAGACATTTCATATCATAGAGGCACAGAGATGCATCAAAACAAATTAAAATCCAATCAAAGTATGTAAGTAATAAAAAAAATTCAAATAAAGTTAAACCTAACTAATCAATTAATTAAATAATTTCAAATAAAATTAAACCTCTAATCAATTAATCAAATAATTTCAAATAAAATTAAACCTAGCTATTAGCTAATCAAAAAAATTTCAAACTCAAACAAGTAATGAGATTATGAGAAAATAAGCAACAACACTTTAAAATTAAAAGGCTAAAACATTCAGATTAACTTAACTGTTTAAGTTTAAATCATGGATAATCAAGATTAAAAAAATGAGATTGGAGAGTAACTGACAGACTGGGTGAGGTTGGAGAGTTGGGCGTTGGTTGTGTTCGATGTTCCTCTTCAAAAATCTTGGTCCTCTTCCAAAATCAGTGAACCACCGCCGAGACAGAGAGCGACTAGATTGAGAGAAGCAGAGTAGTACCTACTGCCCTACTATGTGCGATAGCCGATAGAAGTAGAACGATAGAGAGGGGAGTCTGGGAGAGCCGGAGAGGAGCTGTCAAGGGTTTGGGACACCGATTAAGAATTGAGAATTAGAGTCAGACGTCGATTGAGATTTGAGACCTTGAGAGTTGAGAGATTGGACTTGGAAACAAAACAAAAGTTAGCTTCAATAATATTTCTATTGGACTGGACCTGGAAGGGGGGGGGGGCCCAACTCAAAAAAATAATAATTTATAACATGGAGAAGACATATACTCTATATAAGCTGGAAAAAAACGCAGGGGCCTTGGCCCCTATAAGCCCTCAGAGGCCTCCGTCCCTGTCCCTACGGCAACAACTATAATGCGAGTTGTAGGCAACATCCGAATTTTTCCTGGAACAGTCCATGTCTAAATCAGCCAGCTCCTAAGCCACAAGAAACTCAAAATTTTCAAACGCAACATCATGCTAGTAGTTCACATCATCAAAACCAAGGTTTACATCACCAAAGTCAAGGTTCTCAACATCATCATAACCAAAGTTCACATCATCATCAGAACAGGAACTTTCAAAATAACCAACAACATTTTCAAAAACCTCCTCCACAGGCTGAACCATCATCTTCTTTGGAAGCTATGATAAAAAGCCTTGTGGCTCAATCACAAGCTCAACAACAACTCCTAAGACAAAATCAAACTCTTTTTAATCAACAGAGTGCAGCTATCAGAAATTTGGAAACACAAGTGAGTCAAATTGCACTTAATCAAAACAGTAGGGCTAATGGCATGTTACCTAGTGACACAGAAATCCCAAAGGCTCCTGGTAAAGAACATGTAAAAGTTGTGACTCTTAGGTGTGGTAAAGAATTGAATGAAACAGTACAAAACAAGTTTGGACCAATGACTCAAACAGAATTTGAAAATACCAAAAAGCCAGAAACCGAGACTACTGTTTTAGCTCTTGTTCTTGAACCACAACCTTAGCCCACAAAGAATCTAGAGCCCGAGATAGCTAGTCCTGTCCAACCTATAGTGAATGAAATCCCAACCTTACCAAAGGAGAGTGAGACCAAAGGCACAAAAGACACATCTTGCTCCACACATCCAAGTAAAGCTTTCATAAAACCAGTTCCTCCTTATGTTCCTTACCCTCAAAGGTTAAGGAATCAAAAGGAAGAACTGCAATTTAAGAAATTTTTGGATGTGTTTAAATAATTTCATATCAACATACCCCTTGTTGAAGCAATTGAGCAAATGCCTAGTTATGCCAAATTCCTTAAAGACATCCTAAGCAAGAAGAAGAAGTTGAATGAATATGAGACAGTTGCTTTGACTGAAGGATGTAGTGCACTCCTGACCAATGGAATACCTCCTAAGTTGAAAGACCCAGGAAGTTTTACAATTCCATGTTCAATAGGTGGGAAGGAAGTAGGAAAGGCTTTGTGTGATCTAGGAGCTAGTATCAACCTCATGCCCTTATCAGAATTCAACAACTTAGGAATAGGAGAAGCCAGACCTACCACAGTTACACTCCAGTTGGCTGACAAGACCATAGCCTATCCTAAGGGAAAAATTGAGGATGTTCTAGTACAGGTTGACAAGTTCATATTTCCGGCAGATTTTATCATCTTGGATTTTGAGGCTGATAAAGATATTTCTATTCTCTTAGGAAGACCTTTTGTAGCCACCAGAAGAACTTTGATAGATGTCCAGAAAGGAAAACTGACCATGAGACTCCAAGACCAAAAAGTCACATTCAATGTTTTCAACTCTTTAAAATATCCTGATGATGTTGAGGATTGTTCAAACTTAAGTGTGATTGAATCATTGTGCCATGAGGAAGGAGTTAGGAGGGTTTGTAAGATTGATAATGATGATGATCTTGAGGATGACTTAGATAGAGACATAGTGGAAGATGAAACTGCCCCAGTTTATGCTGCAAAGTTTGAACCATTAGAGCAGAATGACCAAAAGAACTTTACACCATCTGTCATATCACCACCTGACCTGGAGTTGAAACAACTCCCATCTCACTTGAAGTATGCTTTTATAGGGGAAGAGAACAACTTTCCTGTCATCATATCATCTACCCTAAATTTGCATCAAGAGAAACAACTGGTGGATATGTTGAAGTCACACACTAAAGCCATAGGGTGGACCATTGCTGACTTGAAGGGGATTAGTCCTTCCATTTGTCAGCATAAGATCATTCTAGAAGATAAGAACTTCACATCAATTGAACCACAAAGAAGGCTGAACCCTGTCATGAAAGAGGTAGTGAAAAAGAAAATCTTGAAATGGTTAGATGCAGGAATTATTTTCCCAATAGCCAGTAGTTCTTGGGTTAGCCCAGTCTAGTGTGTTCCAAAGAAAGAAGGGATCACAGTCATCCCCAATGATAAAAATGAACTCATCCGAATTAGAGTAGTATCTGGATGGAGAATTTGCATGGACTACCGGAAACTCAATAATGCTACCCAAAAAGACCATTTTCCATTACCTTTCATTGACCAAATGTTGGACAAGTTAACCGGAAAGGAATATTACTGTTTCTTGGATGGATACTCAGGATATAACCAGATAGCCATATCACCAGAGGACCAGGAAAAAACTACCTTCACATGTCCCTATGGTACTTTTGCTTTTAGAAGAATGTCATTTGGACTTTGCAATGCACCTGCAACCTTTCAAAGATGCATGATGTCCATATTTTCTAACATGCTTGAAAACTCCATAGAAATTTTTATGGATGACTTTTCTGTATATGGCTCATCTTTTTATCACTGTTTAGAAATTTTGAAAAAGAGTCTTGAAAGGTGTGAAGAAACTGATTTAGTCCTAAATTGGGAAAATATCATTTCATGGTTAAGGAAGGGATTGTTCTGGGACATGTAATTTCAAAAAGAGGAATTGAGGTAGACAAAGCTAAAATTGAAATTATTGAAAAGCTACCTGAGCCAACCACTGTTAAAGGAATCAGAAGCTTTATTGGCCATGCTGGTTTTTACAGAAGGTTCATCAAAGATTTTTCAAAGATATCCAAACCTTTGTGTTTACTCTTACAGCATGATCAAAAATTTGATTTTAATGAAGAATGTAGAAATGCATTCAACATTTTGAAGAAAGCTTTGGTAACTGCACCAGTGGTTGTATCTCCAGATTGGAACAAACCTTTTGAAATCATGTGTGACGCCAATGATTGGGATGTAGCTGCAGTTTTGGGTCAAAGAAAAGAAAAGGTTTTCCATTCAATTTATTATGCAAGTAAGACTTTGAATGAAGCACAAATTAACTACACAACAACAGAAAAAGAATTGTTAGCTGTGGTTTTTGCATTTGAAAAGTTTAGATCATACTTGATGGGCACAAAAGTTACTGTTCACACTGACCATGCAGCCATTAGGTATTTAATTTCAAAGAAAGATGCTAAACCTAGGTTGATAAGATGGATTTTGTTGTTGCAAGAGTTTGACCTAGAAATTGTGGATAGGAATGGAGTAGACAACCAAGTAGCAGACCATTTGTCTAGGTTAGAAAAACCTAGTGAAGACAAAGGAGAAGGAGACATCATTGAGACCTTCCCTGATGAGAGAATTCTTATGTTACAACATTCTGAGACGCCATGGTTTGCTGACATGGCAAATTATTTGGCTTGTGGCATAAGACCTTCTGATTATTCTGGCCAAATGTTCAAGAAATTTCTCCATGATGCCAAATCCTATTTATGGGATGATCCTTTCTTGTTTAAACTTGGTACAGATCAAATCTTGAGAAGGTGCCTACCAGAAACTGAGGCTGCAGCAATTCTGCAGCATTTCCACCAATCTGAGTATGGAGGCCATTTTGGAGGCCAAAGGACAGCAGTCAAAGTGCTACAATTAGGATTCTATTGGCCAACTCTCTTCAAAGATGCCCACAGTTTCGCACAAAGATGCAATGAATGCCAAAGGAGTGGTTCCATTTCTCAAAGAAATGAAATGCCACTAAATGGGATCTTGGAGGTTGAGTTATTTGATGTTTGGGGAATAGATTTCATGGGACCATTTCCCCCATCAAACCAATGCCAATACATACTGGTTGTTGTTGACTATGTATCCAAATAGGTAAAGGCAGTGGCATGTGTCTCAAATGATGCAAAAACTGTGATTAAGTTTCTTCAAAGGCAAATTTTTACAAGGTTTGGTACCCCCAGGGCACTGATCAGTGATGAGGTACCCATTTTGTGAACAAAATGCTACAAGAAGTTTTAAAAAAGTACAATGTTAATCACAAGATTGCCACTGCATACCACCCGCAAACCAATGGTTTAGCTGAGCTCTCTAATAGAGAGATAAAGGGAATTCTTGAAAAGGTGGTCAAGCCAAACAGAAAAGATTGGGCCTTTAAACTAGACAATGCTTTATGGGCATACAGAACTGCATTCAAGACACCACTTGGTATGTCCCCATATAAGCTTGTTTTTGGCAAAGCTTGTCACCTCCCTTTAGAACTTGAACACAAAGCATACTGGGCAATCAAAGAATTAAACATGTGCCTAAATGCTGCTGGTAGTAAAAGAAAGTTACAACTGTGTGAGCTAGAAGAGCATAGGAGCATGTCATATGAAAATGCCAAACTCTATAAGGAGAAAACCAAAAAATGGCATGACAGAAAGATACAACACAAAGACTTAAGACCAGGCCAGCAAGTTCTTTTGTTTAACTCTAGGTTAAAGTTGTTTCCAGGAAAGCTAAAGTCCAGATGGTTAGGACCTTTCCTCATTCATCATGTATATCCATATGGAACAATTGACCTACTTAACCTTGCAGATAACACTGTGTTCAAGGTCAATGGACAAAGAGTTAAGGCATACCACACCCCAGTGACCATCCCAGAACCCTGTTCTGTGGATTTGGTCACTTTGTGCTGAACAAGCTTCAAGAAGTTTGTGGACTTTTTGAAGTCTCATTTTGTTTGTAAATATTTTATCTTACCTTTACTGCTTTTTAGACTTGTATTTTAATTATTTGTATAGTTTTGCAGCTTTGATTGTGAAAAAGAAATGAAGATCCCATGCTACAGCATCTCTGCAGCATGAAACCCTAGTCTTGCAAAGAATCAGGTTTTGAGTTTAAGCGGGAAACCAAAAAGATAAGATTAAGTTTTTTAAGGAAGGTACACTTAAGTGATGTCATCTGCCACCTTTTTCAAAAAAGAGAACTTCTTTTCAAACCGTTTGCAGAGCATCATCACCTTCTAAAACTCCTTCCCCATAAAATTTTCATCATTTCTTTTTTGGATAATAATCAACCTAGAAATCTGAGTTTGTTATTGAAAAGATCCTTCCAGAAACAAAAGCTTGTAAGATAAGTTAGACTCTTCAGTTCCCAAAACCCTCTCATCACTTTCTCACTCATCTCTCTCTCTCGATTCATTGAGCGACCCACCGTCGAAAAACACCACCTCCGGCTGTCTGTTGCTAGCATCGACCACTCCACGACATGGCTAGAGTGAAACTCCCTGCCATTCGCAACCCCGATGAAGCCCAAAACCCTACTGCGGTCCGGCGAAGTCAACGCCGACGGACCCCCAATCAGCCGGCGAACCCACCATCGCACGCACCAAACGACCCTGAACCAAATACCCTCGATGGTGAGTCTTCAGCACCAGTACAATCCGCCACTACCACTCGCCCTTTGCCACACATCTATGTACCCACTCAATCTGCCGCCGAGGAATCATCGACGGTCGAATCACCTATCTAAGGGATTTCTGGAACCACAACCAATATCATCGATCCCTTACCCATCGAGCCTCTTATTGATGCGGTTAACGAGGTGTCTCTGGAAGAAGCCATGGGTTCCCCTGTTCACACCATCGACGAACCACTCCCTGATGAGGTCTAAATTGCACCAACTCCTCCTACTCAAGAGGCTCAGGTATCTTCTCCCACTAGCATTCTGGACCCCGAAGGTTATTTCACCTCTGTCTCCGACGATGAGGATGATGTTGATCACAACACAGAGGGTATACCCCTCTATATTCACTCTGATGATTTCGAGATGCATGATGATTGGGTTGTTGTGCCATACTCCTTGGAGAATGACCTTTCTGTGCCTAAATCACTTCTTGGATTCGAAGACCTTGATGAGAATTTGGATAAAATGGGGGCTAAGTATGAAAAGATACCTAAGGTACATGAGGAAGCAAACAATGCCTCTCCTAGGGATGACCTTCCTGACCTAAACTTTCCCTTTAGTGAATCACCATCTGTGGTGATTCCAACTAAACAGAGGACCAAAACGTTAGCTAGAAAGAGGGTCATTAGGGCTAATCCTTTTGAGGAAGGCACTTCCCGAAAAAGGCAGAGGGTGAATACTAGGAGTATGGGGAGGGGTGCTGCAGCATTCCTGCAGCATGGCTCAACATCAAAGTCTGCAGCCAGTACCTCCAAGACCAAACCACAAAGACTCCCACGGACAGACCTACCTCATGGGGGATTAAGTTAAGAGGCTGTTGAGAATGATTTTGAGAAGTTAAAAAATATGATGGGACTACCAGACAAGGGATTCCACCCACAAAGCCTAACCGAATACAGTTTCATCAGAACTGTGGTAGAATCCCATGGACTCAACAAGCTATGTGAGGTACCTGTTTCATATAATTTGACTCTCTTAAGAAAGTTCTATGTTGAACTTTCTGTCAATAGCTCTTCAAAGGTCATGATCAGGGGAGTCAGGTTCACTCTCACTTCAAAGAAAATCAACAAATTTTTGAACCTTACTCCTCCTAAACGCACTGATTTCCACCAGATGATGATCAATCTCACTGAAATTGATTTGGATGATATTGCCACTGTTTTGGGACTGCCTGAAACTAGTTGGGATGCTCATTCCAACTTCATGTTGAGGCACTTTAAGGCTTGTAACTTAAAGCCTGATGCCAATGTTTGGATAAATTTCCTACGACACTCAATCTCACCCATCACTCATGTCCACTTAGTTTCTGTGGAAAGAATGGTTATGTTGTTTTTTTTGATGCAAGGAAAAACAATAAATCTTGGGAGGATCATTTTGAAGAACATGAGAAGCTGTGCTGCAAAGACAAGGGGCCAGATGTATTTCCCTAGTCTCATCACCCAAATGTTACTCAAAAAGGGAGTACCGCAGTATGAGGAGGACCAGATCATCAAAGAAGGCGGAGGACGATGACAGATAGACCTCAAGGCAGTCAACAGGCTGAGGTACAGAAGGGAAAGTATATCACAGGCTGCTGAGATTCTAGCCATGCTTCAGGACCTGCTGTCACATAGTAGTTCTCTCATGGATGGGTTGTTTCAGCAAAGGCATGGATTTTTTTACAAGATAGACAGTTTGAGGATAGAGTTAGCAGAGAAGGTGAAGAAAGAATGCAAGAAGGGGAGGGAAGACATCAAGAGGGTTGAAGCTGTGCTAGTTGAGAAGTATGACAGGAAAATCAAGAAGCAGGGAAGAAAGCTGAAGGCAATCATGGAGGAAAACATCAGGTTGTGCACTGAGAATGAAGAGTTGAGGCAGCTGTTGAAGGCATACAAAGATGAAATGGAGGGCACTTCTGCTGCTGCACCACCACCGAAGGATTCACAGCCTACTCCAATGGAGTAGGACAGGTTCTATTCATTACCCTTTAGCTCCATGTTCTTTGTTCATTTTAGTTTTTTTTTTTATTTTAGTCTGGGATGTGTCTTTGAGAATTTTAGGATTTATTTTCTTGCAAATGGGCATTGGTGATCAATTTGAGCATGCATACATATCCATAATAAATTCATGAAATCATGGTCTATATCTCACTATGTAGTTCTTACTAGAACTAGGATTGTTTTACTTGGGACGCAATTTGGTCCACATCTCACATAAGAAATGATTTAGGCCATCTTTTGATACTCAATATTAGCCACTTGCACCCACTCCATATTATCTATACACTTTCATGCTATTACAATGAGGACATTGTAAATTTCAAAGTTTGGGGTTGGGAAAGTCCACCATGGCAAAAGCTTAAAAACAGAAAAAGAGCATAACTCTTCAAATATGCCATGTTTGGACTTAGGCACTAAAAAAGTCCCATAGGGGCTAAGTGCATTGCATTCACCAAAAGAAAAGAGCACAAAAGTGCCAAATCTGAAAAAAAAAATTGAAAAATGATGCAAAAGGTGAAAATAAGAGGCAAAGTGAGCATAAGAAAAAGCCAAAAAGAGTGATCCAGTTCATTAAAAGTCCTTTTGATCTTAATTGTGAGATGTGAGTACCATAACAAAAAGAAAATCTTACTAGCATATGGTTCATACTCATGGTAGATTGAAATCATGGACATTTTGGATTTATGAAGGGTTATGCCATGTATTCTTGGGTTGATCATCTATATGTGTGCACTTAATACATCCATCTTGCAAATCTTATCACTTGAGTCAATTTTTTTTTCATTTCTTTTACTCTCTTTTTGTGTCTTAATTGCTTGGGGACAAGCAATATTTCAAGTTTGGGGTTGTGATGGCACTAATTATTTAGTGCCATTATGCTCTTTTTCTCTTTCTTTTAAGATAGTTTTTACCTTCTAATTCCAACATTTGAGTCATTTTAGTTCATTATTTTCTCTTTCCTTGTTTCTTGGAGCTAAAGATATGAAGAACTTGTTTTATTGCATTTGGATAAGCTAATTGGTGTATTTTTGGGCAGATTTATAAGTGCATCAAGCTGCAACATCCCTACAGCAACCGTATATGGAGCTTAATGGATAAGCTAGGAGGAGCTTTTTGTGGGAAGACCTTTTTGAGTTATGGATCTGACTTTTGGGAACCTTCTAGACTAATATTTGGCTGATATGTATTTTATGGTTAAACACTTTATTGTCTTTTGGATATTAACCTTTGGATAATATGTCTTTTATACTTTAAGTACTTTATTTAGTGGTAATTACCCTTTTGTGCCACTCCCCTTTAGTATAAAAGGGGAGATTGGGGTTGTAATTTGGGGATCCATAATCCATTCTCTATTGTCTCATTTTATAATTGGAAGTAATCTTTTGGCTACCTTCTCTTGTTCTTTATTTTATGATTTATAATTCTTAGCTTTCTTTAATTTGCTCTTTACATTATCGTCATTTTATTTCTTGTAATTTATATTCAGTCATTTAATTTATGTCATTTATATTTATGCATTTACTTTCCGTCATTTATCGCTTTATGTCTTTAAATATGAGTAGCTAATTTATTTAGCTCGGGTGTAAGATAAAAGGGTGAGATTTCAAAGCAAAGAAAGGTGGACATTGTTTCGCAATAACAATGTTCCATCATTTCATTTCAAGTTTTATAAAGTTCAATGACACTTCTTGACGAACTGATCACTTGCTAAAGTGTTAAAATGCGGTTGACTTAGAGATAAGCTACCAAAAGCACGTCAGTTTGAATGATATAAGAAGTAGACTTGAGAGAGTTGCTTTTTATTTATAAACTGATTTATTCTTGACAAGTTGATCGCTAGTCATTAGTGTTAAAGTGTAGAGGACTTAGAGATAAGCCCCTTTGAACACGTCAACTTGAATGATATGGGAATCGGCTCGAGAGAGCGGTTTTAGATACAAAGAGATTTGATCGTCCATATATTTTGAGGACTTTGTTCTACACTATAAATAGCTGGAGGCTGCACAGAGACGTGTTTAGTCAAATCTAAACAGTAGTGTGAATATTGAAGTCCGAGAGGAATACCCTCAAAATAGATGGTGGATCTAGTTATGGCCAACTCATGCTGCAGCATGTCTGTAGCATAAGTCTGCTGGAATTTGTGTTTAAATCTCACCTAAATGTCTTACACCCGTGCCTGCTTTATTATTCTGTTAATCTAATCAAGTGACAAACCAAACCAGATCAAGTCTTCAAAATCGCCATCTGAAATCATTTCTTTCTTCTACTTTTTAATCAACTTTTACTCCAATCTCTGTGGGACGATATCCGGTACTTTACCGTTTTATTACTTGAAAGACGATATTAAATCTCATTGTATACTTGTTTTGAGGTTTAATTAGCACACGTCTATAGGTGTATTCCAAGCACTATCATTCGAATTGATTACTATTAAAATCATTTTCCTGACATTCATCTCCCTTCAAATGTAACACCGTGTCCATCATCCTTCCCCCCCCCCCCAAACGATTTTGTTTCTCATTCTAAAGTTTGGAATTACCAAACCATTACAGTGAAACCTCTTCAAGTATCTTATCAGTGCATCTAAATTTGCTTCTCCTTGTCTCCTATTACAGGTTTTGTGTTTCTATGTCTTGTCGTTTCAATGTTAGGGTTTTCTTTCATTCGATTGTCTTTTTTTTAGTTTTTATTCCATGTTTTTATGATGCTCGAAAGTATTAAATACACATTCAATAGTGATGAACATGGCAACGTGTAACACCCGAATTCTGGGAGTTTTCGTCCTAATCCGATGTTGAGCGAAGTAGCCAAGAGGATGACATAGAGCGTGACAGTGTTCCGCACGAGTGGAACCATGCGGTCATCCGCGCGGGCCTCTGTCCCGTCCCAACTCCAGAGCCCGAGGCGACTCTCCGCGCGAGCGGAACCGCGCCGCCATCCGCGCGCGACCACTGTGTCTTTATAAAAAGAATGATCTGGCCTCCACCCCTATTTCCTCTCAAAACCCTAAAACTCTTCCCCTTCTTCTCTCCCAAAACCGATCCCCATCTCCCCAAACGAACCCTAACTCAATTTTGGGAGTTTTCCTTCTAAAATCAACGATTCCTCTTCATCTAGCCTATTTGGGAGCTAGAGTCATAACCCCTCCATATTCATCTTCATCACCAAGTTCTTGGGGTTTCATACAACCATTTTCATCATTTGAAGATTGGAAGCTTATGGTTCATTTTGGTGACCTAGAAGTGTTTTGGTTGGTGGATTCAAGCTATTAGTTGAGGTAATCTTCTCCTTCTTCAAGTATGAAAAATTAGGGTTTTGATATAAGATGAGATGTTCATGTAAATATTTGGGGAACAATTCTAAGGGTTAATGATTATTTATGGTTAGAAATGTGTGGATCTAGGTTTTGGAAGGATTGTGCTTGTGGATTCAAGTTTCTTCAAGGAAACTCTAAGTGGGGTAAAATCTTGATTTAGCCTAAATCTAGCAAGGTGAGTTCAAGTTGAATTTGTGAAAATGTTGTACATGCCAAAATGTCTATTTTAAAGTGTTATAAGTTTACATTAAATTATCATTTGTTGAGTTATTTGGTGAGTTTAAGTATTTGAGGTGTTTGGCTTTGTAAACCTTGTAACCCCCCCCCCCCCCAAATTTGGGACTTTTGAGGCATTTTGATAAATAAGCCATTAAGGAAAATGTTTTAATAATGCATTGCATAAAAAGGGGATTATTTGGTAAAGATGCATTTTTGTGTTTGTTGGAAATATGCATAGTTCGGGTTATGAGATGTTTTGAAAGTATCAACGTGTGAGTCATTGGGTTTTGGTCATTCCCGACCTTGTGAATATTTCAGGAATTGTATATCTTTTGGTTTTGGGGAAAAGACGCATTCCAAATATTTTGATGAACAAATCTTAAGCATTGACAATTCTAACCAATTATTTTACGGGTACAAGTCTTTTGGTGTAAATACACTTACTATGTGTTTTGGAGAAATGTTTATCCTTATGATATGAGACGTTTTGAAAGAGTCAATGGTATATCTTTGTATGGAAAATAATCTGTCTCAATCTAAGTTGTGTTGGAGTTGGTCGTGTACCTTGGAGCACATGTTTGCATAAACGTTAGTCGAGTGCGTTTTATTGCCTTTTATTTCCTTTGACAATGAGTCATTTGGTTGTTTGAGCCTGTGGCTTGGTATTTTATTATGATGGGGTTTTAGGACATTTGTTCAGTTTTGATAGCTCGACTTAGAGCTTTGGTTGCGATATTGGATGAGGGACTCAACGTAAGGACCTTTTATGGTTGAAGTTGATATCCCGTGGGTGTACGTTTAAAGCTACCGAGCTTGACATCCTTTGCACTTGGAATCTATATGTCCAATAATGGGACGCTAGTTTTCCACATTGAGGCACGTTTAGTCATCGGATTGGGCTGTAAATCCTACATGCTAGTACACGATATTGGATGAGGAACTCAATGTAAGGACCTTTCGCGGTTGAAGTTGACATTACGTGGGTGTAAGTTTAAAGCCACCGAGCCTGACATCTCTTGCGTGTGCTTATTTATATGACTAGTCTTAACAACATAAAATGAGACTTACTTTATGTACCGTCACATTTTATGGAATCGGGTCTCCCCCGTCACTGAAAAGTGTTATTTTGGGTAATGTGTATAGTATCCATATTTTCGATGATGTTTTACATTTACGGATTTTATATATGATTATGGGTTGAGTTTTACGCCCCACCCGTGTTCTGGGTGTTTCGGGATATAAAGTTTTATCTGCTTTCCATCACTTGGGAGTTTGATTTCTATTCTCATTTGGAGTGAATTTTGGGTTAAATTTAATTTACGAAAGAACGTTTTATATTGGGATCTTCGCCCTTAAAATAGTTTGGATTGGAAAACGTTTATATTAGTGGTTCCTTCTCCTAAAATGCATATTATTGGACAACGAGTCGTTTTCATAGTCGAAGCTTATCATTTTGAAAGAGTATAATTTTAATTGCATCCCTTCCTTTCAACGATATATTTATTCATGCTGGAAACTCTTGAACTTACTAGGCGTTAGCCTAACCTTTTTATTTGTCGGCATGTGCAACAGGTTCGGTTGGGAATAGTCCTAGTGACACTGTGAAGAGATGAGAGCTAGTTATGTGCTCGAGGAGTGCTTAGCTTGTTGAAGTCTTCTGCATCTGTTTGAAAAGAGTAACTTGTGTTTGGAGTTAAGTAACACCGACCTTAGTTTAGTCCTTGTATACTAATGGAGTTTGTAATTGTCGAGGTTATTTATCGAATTTTATATTTGAGGCGTATTGAGTTTTAATTTATAAAAGGAGGTGTTGTCTTTATTGGAGATTGTAACGAAAACTTTTATTAGTTGCTCTTACCAAATTTGAGGGTGTTACAAGTTGGTATCAGAGCTTAAGTTTGAGATAATTAGGTATTGATTTGGAAATGCCTAGACTCAAACTAGTGTTCCTTTAAGTGAGCGAGGGAGAGAATTTCATTGATAGGCACTTTAAGATAAGGTGTTTTGAAGCTAGAGGAGTCCCTAGGAACGGGAGTCATGTCGAAGGTAGCAAGGATAATCATGTACAGTACGCTCATAATTGCACCTGGCCAGTGTTATGGTGAACCTACGAGTTACATGTGTATACTTTGACTGCTGGGACGTGACAACTGTTGGGGTAGTGAAGAAGTTTCTAAGTGGGTAGCTATTAGAAGAGGCAGATGATTTTAGCGTTCGTCACTTGGAGTGACAATAAGCATGGTGAATGCATTAAGTGGACCCTTTCGGGTCGGAATGATTGGTTGTATTAGAACCATAGACTTTTGGAATCGACATTATTCGATGAGAAGTTGTAAGGTGAACCTATGAAACCCCTGATTATTGTCTTAAGATGTTGGAGCATCCGGATGACGATAGTGTGATTGGGAATTTAAGGAGTGTAGTTTTGAGACGTTGAGTGCTGATCAAATTCAAGCACAAAATTTATTTCTAGAATAAATTGCATCAGTTATTTCTCATATTCTCAGATCCTCATGTGAAATTTTATTACGAAATCTGGGAAAGATGTTTAGCATACACAAGGTTTTAAACCATGATTTTGAGCATGCACAAAATTGTTTTATGGCATGAGGTTGCAAACCTTGTTGAGAATTTTCTTTATCCTCATTGTTGTCCAACGTTATTTCGGGTTTTGCGATGTGTGTATTTTGATGTTGTTTAGGGTCTTGTACAAGTAACTGTGATTTATGACTTTAACATTGGATCTCCTCCACATATGTTAAGGTTTTGGTCGAAGAGTTATCTTCCATTATTTTGGTGTTTGAGTTTTATTGAAAATTTTAATCCATGCGATTTTGTGGATTTAACGGGGTGATTTTAATGGTGTCCAGTAATATCATTTTCCTTGAGCATTGTGTGAGTTGTTTGATTGCATATATTATGCATACATGCCTATTTGGAATCTCCGTCATAATGTTTTAACTAATGTTTTAGAACGGTGAGAGCATATCATTATTTGGATTTGAACTTGAAACCGACATAGATTATTTCATGTTTTTAAACAGAGCGTATACACATATCACTTTACTAGCCTTGTGAACAAACTGTCTCATGCAAGTTTTGTTGTGGGATCTTTTTCCGTGCCATGTTGTGGCTAAAAGAGAGAAAACTTTGAAAGTTTGATATCATGAAAAGTCTGTTTTGGGTCTTGCGAGCATTTTATCTGTACGTCCTAGAGTTTGAAATCAAAATAAATTATTCTTAGGTTTGATTAAATCGCATGCATCTGTCTTTTACTAAGTTTTGGGGAAAAACTGATGAATGCGAGTCATGTTGGGAAATTTTATTTCATGACATTATATGGTTAAATGTGAAATTTTTGGGATTTGATTTCGTGAAAATTCCCTTCTGTAGTTTTGTATAAACACCTTGTTATACATTGTTTTAGTACGTAAAACTATTTCTCATTCGTGGCATAAATTTATGCATGTTGGGACCATAGCGGTTCCTTTGAAAAAGGTTGTTGAAATATCTTTTGTTGGTGTCAGTATTAGCTTGATTATTAATCAAATACTTTCTGAAATGGTTTTATATGTTTGGCGTTTGTGACCACTTTGTACACCTACCGAGTAAACGGTAGTAGATTTTATTCGTATACTAATCGTTATAAAGCTTTTACATTTAGAGGTTTTATGAAAGTTAAATTGGCATAGTAGTTTGAAAAACCTTGAACTCATTAGAGCTATAGATGTAAGCCCCCTTGTAATAGAGGTCGTGATTAAGGATTGAAGGAGTCCTCGGAGTTTGAAGTGTTGGAGGACCTGACTTCTGGTCAGTTTTGAACTTTGGATCTCAGCTTTGTGAACTGGTTCATGCATGGATAACTAGAATATTAGATTTATGCATTCTTTCGGGTATCCAAGTGGTGATCCTTCTGCTTTGGTAAAACAACGAGTTAAAGCATTGGTGGTTTCTTGCCTATGGTCGGTTATGAATTGATGGGTTGACTTTTGACATCATGTATAGGTCGGATGTGTGCCATCCAGAAGAGTTTTCAGGAATAAGGAAAATATGGTGATTCGTGTTGAATTTTAGTGCCATGATAGGTGTCAACATTAATTCTTTAATGCAAGTCTGGAATTAAATATGTGGTGGTATACCCACGTTTGCAGCATAATTGTTTTGGAGAATAGGTGTCGACCCTCGATTCGAAGGACAGTGACCGTTGAGGTGCTTCAGTGCACTCTCGTTGAAATTGGGTATGTCTGTAAGTTAAGTGGCAACCTTAAGAATATTAGATGCTAGCAACTAAGGACCGGTCATTGGTAATTCTGTAATCAACAAGGTTTCACTGATTCGTCAATCGATGCTTGAATACACTATGGGAGTTGAGTAACCATGGAGTGGGGTAATCCGTTTTCTACCGATGTTGTGCCGTGTCAGTTGAGGAACGGATCGAATGTTGTGATTGGATCGAACCAAACTGGTGTTAGGAAATGTCATCAAGGAAGGTACGATGAATCTCTTATAGTATGGATTATTGGGGAATTGGGTTAGAATGTCGAGTTAAACCTTAAGTAGAAATCGATTATTGAGGAGACCTTGATGTGTCGGAATTAGAAGTATCTAAGGGAAAAGTTCGCTTGGAGGTATTCTTGGTGGATCTACTCTTGAGGTGATATGTGCAACCTAAGGTTGGGAGACAACAGATATCTTAAGGATAGGAAAGTGGTTTGATAAGGACTCGATGTTTACCCCGTCATCGGTAAGATATATCGAACGTTGAGTTCCGGTGTATGGCGGCTTGTTGTGAAAAGGGCAGCGACAACTTTAACCGGGACGTAATCGAGTCGCGTATGAGGCAAGGTATCGTGGAGGAATCCCTTTTGGATAGAGCATCAATTGATCTCGCTAAATGCGACGTTGGGTGTTTTGGGTCGAGGCTAGATTTCGAGGACGAAATCTCTTTAAAGGTTGGGAGGATTGTAACACCCCGAATTCTGGGAGTTTTCGTCCTAATCCGATGTTGAGAGAAGTAGCCAAGAGGATGACAGAGAGCGCGACAGTGTTTCGCACGGCTCTCCGCGCGAGTGGAACTGTGCGGTCATTCGTGCGGGCTTCTGTCCCGTCCCAACTCCAGAGCCAGGCGCGGCTCTCCGCGCGAGTGGAACCTTGCCACCATCCGCGCGCGACCACTATGTCTTTATAAAAAGAATGATCCAACCTCTACCCCTATTTTCTCTCAAAACCCTAAAACTCTTCCCCCTCTTCTCTCCCAAAACCGATCCCCATCTCCCCAAACGAACCCTAACTCAATTTTGGGAGTTTCCCTTCTGAAATCAACGATTCCTCTTCATCTAGAAGATTTGGGAGCTAGAGCCATAACCCCTCCATCTTCATCTTCATCTTCATCACCAAGTTCTTGGGGTTTCATCCAACCATTTTCATCATTTGAAGATTGGAAGTTTATGGTTTGTTTTGGTGACCTAGAAGTGTTTTGGTTGGTGGATTCAAGCTATTGGTTGAGGTAATCTTCTCCTTCTTCAAGTATGAAAAATTAGGGTTTTGATATAAGATGAGATGTTCATGTAAATATTTGGGGAACAATTCTAAGGGGTTGAATATGATTATTTATAGTTGGAAATGTGTGGATCCAGGTTTTGGAAGGATTGTGCTTGTGGATTCAAGTTTCTTCAAGGAAACTCTAAGTGGGGTAAAATCTAGATTTAGCCTAAATCTAGCAAGGTGAATTCAAGTTGATTTGTGAAAACGTTGTACATGCCAAAATGTCTATTTTAAAATGTTATAAGTTTACATTAAATTATCATTTGGTGAGTTATTTGGTGAGTTTAAGTATTTGAGGTGTTTGGCTTTGTAAACCTTGTAACCCCCCCCCCCCCACCCACATTTGGGAATTTTTGATAAATAAGCCATTAAGGAAAATGTTTTAATAATGCATTGCATAAAATGGGGATTATTTGGTAAAGATGCATTTTTATGAGATGTTTTGAAAGTATCAACGTGTGAGTCATTGGGTTTTGGTCATTCCCGACCTTGTAAATATTTCAGGAATTGTATATCTTTTGGTTTTGGGGAAAAGACGCATTCCAAGTATTTTGATGAGCAAATCTTAAGCATTGACAATTCTAACGAATTGTTTTACGGGTACAAGTCTTTTGGTGTAAATACACTTACTACGTGTTTTGGAGAAATGTTCATCCTTGTGATATGAGACGTTTTGAAAGAGTCAATGGTATATCTTTGTTTGGAAAATAATATGTCTCAATCTAAGTTGTGTTGGAGTTGGTCGTATACCTTGGAGCACATGTTTGCATAAACGTTGGTCGAGTGCATTTTATTTCCTTTGACAATGAGTCATTTGGTTGTTTGATCCTATGGCCTGGTATTTTATTATGATGGGGTTTTAGCACATTTGTCCAATTTTGATAGCTCGACTTAGAGCTTTGGTTGCGATATTGGATGAGGGACTCAACGTAAGGACCTTTTATGGTTGAAGTTGATATCCCGTGGGTGTACGTTTAAAGCTACCGAGTCTGACATCCTTTGCGCTTGGAATCATTATGTCCAATGATGGGATGCTAGTTTTCCACATTGAGGCACGTTTAGGAATCGGATTGGGCTGTAAGTCCTACGTGCTAGTACACGATATTGGATGAGGAACTCAACGTAAGAACCTTTCGCGGTTGAAGTTGACATTCCGTGGGTGTAAGTTTAAAGCCACCGAGCCTGACATCCCTTGCGTGTACTTGTTTATATGACTAGTCTTAACAACATAAAATGGAGCTTACTTTGTGTATCGTCACGTTTTATGGAATCGGGTCTCACCCGTCACTGAAGAGTGTTGTTTTGGGTATTGTGTCTAGTATCCATGTTTTCGGTGACGTTTTACATTTACGGATTTTATATATGATTATGGGATGAGTTTTACGCCCCACCCGTGTTTTGGGTGTTTCGGGATATAAAGTTTTATCTGTTTTCCATCACCTGGGAGTTTGATTTCTATTCTCATTTGGAGTGAGTTTTTGGTTGAATTTAATTTACGAAAGAACGCTTTATATTGGGATCTTCGTCCTTAAAATAGTTTGGATTCGAAAACGTTTATATTAGTGGTTCCTTTGCCCTTAAAATACTTTGGATCGGTTCCTTCGCCTAAAATGCATATTATTGGACAACGAGTCGTTTTCATAATCGAAGCTTATCATTTTGAAAGAGTATAATTTTAACTGCATCCCTTCCTTTCAACGATATATTTATTCATGCTGAAAACTTTTGAACTCACTAGGCGTTAGCGTAACACTCTAAAAATATAAGGCTAAATAAAATTTAAAATTTCTGCAATATAATGTCTAAAATACCAATATTTCCATTTCCTATAGAATAAACAACCAAAACCCAAAATTCGGGGTAGTTTGTATCAACTATAGTAGCGACGGGATAAGATATAAAATTACAACAACCTATTTAATCTAGATTAAATGCCATGACTAAATTAAGGTGGGTTTTGCTATATCTTCAAAACGCTCTTCACAAAGATTTCCCAAAAGCTAGATCTGCCAAAAGTCCTAGTCACGTAACTGGGAGTCAAGGTGCCCTTTGAACCCTACTAGGAGGACCTGAAGACAAACATAACATCAAGCGTTAGGCTAGGAGCCTAGTGAGATTCCACAAAATAAATGAAAAAGAATTAGAAATTGAAATACAGAAGGCCCCCAAGTTACCACAACCATGATGATATTTCAAGCATAGCTCCTCTATAGATTTTAACAACACAACCTGTTTATAATACATCATAAAACATAACAAGTTATTTATGTGGGACAACCCGTGACTTCGCAAGTTAATGGATACGTAGATGGAAGCACATAAGTTTACATTTAGGGGGAATTACACCTCAGGCTCTCACTTTAGTGCACACCGAATCCGGCATCACCTCAAGCGTCTAAACTACCTTTAGTGCCCACTCCGTCGAGCTACACCTCAAGGTTCGTCGTGCCTTAGTGCCTATCCCTTCGATTATAGGGTTCCACCTCAAGGAGTCGGTCCTTTAGTGTCTACCCATAAATCATTGGTCAAGGTTACATAACCAACAACCACCCAAACTATCGTGCACAAGAGTTGGGTCCTAAAACATTAATTTTCACGTATAGTGTAATTTCACAGATAAACTTATAAATGTCCTCATATACTTACTAACATGATTTAATATACATTTAACATCTCCAATATTCATAACACCAAGGAATTTAAAGGCATAATCATTCTTATCAGCAATTAGGTCAAATTCCCAAGTCAACAAGTTATGGATAATTCAAGCATGTAGTAATAAAGCATTATCATATAAAAATTAGTAGAAAACTCACCTATAGGGTTTGTAAAGTAAAAACCTGTAACACCCTTATAAATGGAAACAACAACTAATTTAAAATTTTCAATAAAATCTCAAATAAAGATAAAATCTCTTACAACAAGTCCAAACTTGAATTACAAATTTAGGTTCAACCATCAACAAATAAATAAAGTCTTACACGAAGACTAAATCGAGTCGGGTGTTACTAAAACCCAAATACAAGTTGCTATTCCCAAGATAAAGACGGAAGACTTCACCAGGCTACTCACCCTCGTGGATATAACTAATACTCACTCTTCGCAGCAAAGCTAGAACCATTTCCCCCATCCGGAACCTGATGCACATGTCGACAAATAAAAAGGTTAGGCTAACGCCTAGTGAGTTCAAGAGTTTAAAACATGGAATAAGTATATTTGTTAAAGGGAAAGAATGCAATTTAAATCGTAGACCATCAAAAGATTTACTTTAAATATCAAACGACAACATTTTTCCAAAAATACCTTTAAAACAAGGGACTCAACTTGAACCTCCTTTCGTAAGGCCATTTTATCCCAAACTCACCCAAAACGTGAATAGTAAGCAAACTCCCAATTTATAGTAATTCGAAATAAAATTTCACTTCGCGAAACACCCCAAACGTGGGCAGGATTTAATACACAACCCATAGATTTTGAGTAAACAAACCCAAATATGCAACATGTCACCAAAAATATGGATAATAAAATACTACCCTTTAATACCTAAATAACACCTTTCGGTGACGGGGGAGACCCGATTCCATTGTACGTGGCGGGACACAAAGTTAAGCCACATAACCATGTTCTCGAACTACACCTCAGATCGTGACTGTATTGCCTGCTCTACCGAGCTACACCTCCAGTCATGACTATATTACCTGCTCCGTCGAGCTACACCTCCAGTCGGACTTTATTTCAAATCCCAAACACCGTATCTCCTATTGCCTGCTCCGCTGAGCTACACCTCAAGGATACACGATCTTATTGCATGTTCGGTCTCTAGCGGAGTTTCATCCTCAGGGTACTCATTCGACCCCTAGTGCCTACTCCCTAGCATTCAAGATAGGAACCTCAGCTCCTTACTTGATAACTCTCGATGTCTAACCTCGTGCACAATAATTAGACATCCAACACCAAACCCATGGTCCCGAAGTACAACCCATAAAGGTTCCCTTTCGCCAAACAATCGGGACGACACCAATGCCAACACGACATATTTTCCCAAAGTGAGAATCCCAAGAGTCGTCACCATTAACACGACTGACTTACATGCCTATGGATCCAATGCATTACAGTCTAAAATACATGACTCCAAATGAATGACACACGCATTCAAACATGTATTCTCCGAAATAAAGTGCAATGAATGCAACTCATACCCAAAGCTCCACTTTAAGTTATTAAAACCGGACGAAAATCCGTATTACCCGACAAAGCCGAAAAATGAGCCTTAAGCTCAACCAGTCAAACGACCATATGCTAAAATCTACAAAATGCAATAAAATGCAACTACCACATTTATGCAAACACATGTTTCAACTACATGAATAAACTCCAACATAAATCATTTTCCACAAGTTTATAATCTCATTTACTCTATCCAAAACGTCCCATGACACACATTTAAATGACAATTACTCAAGAGATTTATATCCATACTATAAATCATTTAAATACTAATGTCACCGGTTTACTCAATAAAATACTTGAGTTACATATTTTCCCAAAATCAAAGGTTCATAAGTTCAGAAACGTTTGCAAGGTTAGGAATGACCAAGCTCCCATGACTCATACGGTGGTATTTTTAAAACATTTCACGATACAAAATGCACGTAATACCAACAAGCATAAAAATGCATTCTTACCCAATACTTTCCATTTAGGTAAATAAGTCATCAAATCATTTTCATTTCGATGCATTTAACAACATACTCAAAATCCCCAAGATGAGTGTTTTATAAGTTTACAAGGTTAAACACTTCCAAACAATCAAACTTATCAGCAGTTAACATTTTAACGTAAAACACAAACACTTTAAAATAAACATTTTGGCATGCACACCGTTTTCACAAATCAACTTGTTGGGAAATTTAGAAATGCACAAGTACAGTTAATACTGCTAGAAGAACTTGGTTAATACTTCTAAAGTTAATGCTGTTGAACAAGATTAATGCTGCTAGTCAAAGATTAATACTGTTGGATGAAGTTACTACTGCTAAGCAATTTTAGTACTGCTAGTAGTTAGTACTGCTGAACATTAATACTGCTCAAAGTATTAATGCTGCTAAAGACTTAGTGTTGCTTAAGAGATAATCAAGATTCGTGCAGATCAAGATTGAAGATTATGGAAAGCTTGGAGATAAAGATGGAAGATTATTTTGAAGATCTTTTATTATTTTGTAATTATCTTTTATCTTCAGTATATATAGAATAGTTTGTAATTGATAGAAGATAACTTTTTAGAATTCTGAATTTTTGTTTTCATAGAGAGAATCAACCTCAAGGCTTATAGTCCTAGTTCTAGAGAAGTAGAATTCGTATTGGTGAGCCTGTTCATCAATATTGAGGTTGAGTATTGAATCTTGTAACTTTATAATCATTCAATAAAGTTTACAAGTTGTTATTCTGATTCACTGTTTCATTGAATATTAAAGTGTTATTCCGCAAACTTCTTTAATATTGTTTCTGAGTGTTTATTCTTGTTAAGAATCAAGATCCTGTCAAGTGGTATCAGAGCTAGTATTCTCAGAAATCTTATTCATCATGGAAAATACAGTTGAATCAAACAGTACTTTGGTCTCAAAGGTTCCAATGCTCAGATCCAATGAATTTGACATGTGGAAGATTAGAATCAAGCAATATATCCTCACAGATTACTCCATGTGGGACATCATTGAGAATGGCCCATCTGATGCAGGAAAGATTGGTGAAGATGGAAAAAGAACTCCACCAAAAACGGATGCAGAAAGAAAGACAAGGCAGACAGAGATGAAATCCTTGAGTACACTGCTCTTGGCCATTCCCAATGAGTATCAACACCAATTCTGCAATTGCACTGATGCACAGATGCTCTGGAATGCTCTAGAGAAGAGATTCTCTGGTACCAAAAGTACCAAGAGAAATCAGAAGGCAATTTTGAAGCAACAATATGAAAACTTTATGTCAACTAAGAATGAGTCAATGACTCAAACTTTTGACAGGTTTAACAATCTAATTGGTGAACTAGCCACTATGGGAGTATAGATTGATCAAGATGATGTAAACAGAAAGTTCTTAAGGTCCCTTGGAGATGAATGGACCATGTACACTGTTTCATTCAGACATAATGAACAATTGGAAGAGAAAGAACTTGCTGATCTGTACAATGATCTTAGAGTATTTGAAGCTGAGGTAGAGGCAAAGAAGAAGCCTTTTGGATATGTTCATAATGCTGCACTCCTATCAGCATCAATTGATTCTACTGCTAACCCTGAATCAGTTAATGCTGCTAATGGAGCAAATCAAGAAAACGGCACTGAATCTGTGTTTGAAGCCTTTCTTTCCAGCCATGAAAATTCCTCTTTAATCAATGATGATTTGGAACAACTTCATCCTGATGATCTTGAAGAGATGGATATTAAATGGCAGATGGCCATGCTTTCCATGCGAGTGAAGAAGTTCATAAAGAGGACTGGGAGGAACAACTTCTCCCAAAGAAGAGAAGATGGAGTAGGCTTTGATAAATCAAAGGTGGAGTGTTATAAATGTCATCTGAAGGGACACTTTTCCAGGGAATGCAGAAGTGGAGTGTCTCACAACAACAACCACCAACAAGCACAGTCTGGAAGCTTCAATCACAACAGAAACTCTGCTCAAGCCCTTGTTTCTCAACAAGGAATGGGGTTTGACTGGAGTGATCAAGCAGAAGAGGCTATCCAAAATCAAGCTCTTATGGCTGAAGTATCTGATCTCCCAACTGAGGTAAGTTCTAATCTCTGTTCTAAAACTTGCATAGACACTGTTAGAAGGTACAGGGATCACAATCAGAAGATGAGTGATGACCTTAAGAGATTAGAAAAAGATATAAAAGACTATGTGAGAATTGTTGAGAGGTTTGAGGAACAGATTAAAGGTTTTCAAGCCAATGAACTCCAACACTCATATGATACAAATTACTGGAAGTGGGAGAAAAAGGATCTAGAACTCAAATTAACCAAATCTAAAGAGGAGAGTGAAAAGTTGAGAGAGGAGCTAACCAAGGTTAAGCTTGATGTGGAAAAGTTTTCCAATGCTTCTAAAGCAATGGACTCTTTACTACAAACTCAGATTCATGACAAATTGAGAAGAGGAATTGGGTACAATGCCACATCACCACCATATAACAACAATTACATTCCTCCTACTTCAGACTTGCTAGAAACCAAAGATAGGAAGGACTTGCCTGAGGGAGCCACTGAGATAGATCCCTTAGATGAGGTAGTTGTTGAGGATAAGACTGAGAAAGAGGTTGGTAAGAGTAAGCAGAACAATGTGTGTGGTGAGATTCCTCTAGAGAATAACATTATCACCAATGAGGACTGTGGAAGGGATTGGATCAAATCAAATGACATAGAGAAGACAGAGGGAAAGTCTGGCAAGGTCCATTACAAACAGACCACAGTTGTGAATCCAGTTCCTTGCAAACAGTGTGCATGTAAGAAGACTGAGCCCCTAAAACATGATAAAAAGAGGGGAAATCAAAGAAACTGGAATAATCAATGGGCACAAAAACAAGGGGTTGATTTGAGTAAAATCAATAGACCAAAACCTTGTTTTATCTGTGGCAAATTGAATCATCTTGCCAAATACTGTTATTTCAATCCTATGAACCAAAGGATGAATTTTAAAAGATCTATGCAAAAACCATTTGGTTATAAGAAGATTGAAAGGAACCATATGGCTAAGAAATCTGTTAAACCTAAAAGCCACATGAAGAAAAAGATTGTTAAAGAAAGTGTCAATATGTGGGTTCCTAAATGCACTAAAACTGTTAGTACTGCTACCCCAAATAGTACTGCTGACAATGATAGTGCTGCTAGAAGCAATACTACTGCTATCAATGTTAGTGCTGCTGACATTGTTAGTACTTCTTCAAATGTTAATACTGCTAACTCTGTTAGTGCTGCTAACAAGGTTAGTACTGCTAAACCTGCTAGTACTGCTAACTCTGTTAGTACTTCTAAGGTTAGTACTGCTTCTAGTGTTTGTGATGCTAGACCAATCATATTGACAAAGTACTCCAATAAAAAGTGTACTGCTTTTAAAAATCTCATCAAAAAGGAATGTAAGTACTTTGATGAGAAAGGGAGACCCAAGACCACTTGGGCTTGGGTCCCCAATCAATACTAACTGGAGGAGATGGATATTAAATGGCAGATGGCCATGCTATCAATGAGGGTGAAGAAGTTCATTAAAAGAACAGGAAGGAATAACTTCTCTCAAAGAAGAGAAGATGGAGCTGGTTTTGACAAGACCAAGGTGGAATGTTATAAGTGTCACATGAAAGGACACTTTGCTAGAGAATGCAGGAGTGCTGTTCCAAACAACAACCACCAACAAGCTCAGAATGGAGGCTACAATCAAAACAAGAATCCTGCTCAAGCCCTTGTTTCTCAACAAGGAATGGGATTTAACTGGAGTGATCAAGCTGAGGAAACAATTCAGAATCAAGCTCTTATGGCAGAAGTGTCTGATCTCCCTTCTGAGGTAACTTCTAATCTTTGCACTAAATCTTGCATAGAAACTGTCAAAAGATACAGGGATCACAATCAAAGTATGTGTGATGACCTCAAAAGATTAGAAAAGGACAGAAGAGATTATGTGTTGATAGTAGAGAGATTTGAAGAACAAATCAAAGGATTTCAAGCTAATGAACTGCAACACTCTTATGACACAAACTATTGGAAGTGGGAAAAGAATGAGCTAGAGACCAAACTGTCTAAATCCTTAGAAGAGAGTGATAGGCTGAAAGAGGAACTGTCTAAAGTTAAACTTGACATAGAAAAGTTTTCATATGCCTCAAAAGCAATGGATTCTCTTCTAAAGGCTCAGATTCATGACAAGATGAAGCCTGGTATTGGATACAACAATACACCTCCTCCTTACAACAACAATTATATCTCTCCTACTTCAGACTTGTTAGAAACCAAGGAGAAAAACGACTTATCTGAGAAAGCCTTTAAGATAGATCCTTTGGATGAGGTAGTAGTTAAGGATTTGACTGAGAAAGAAGCCAGTGAGCATAGGGATAATGATGTGAGTAAAGAGATCCCATTAGAAAACAACATTATCACCAATGAGGGATGTGGAAAAATCTGGGTCAAGTCCAAGGAGATAGAGCAGACAAAAGGAAAGGATAACAAGGTCCATTACAAACAAACCACAGTTGTGAATCCTGGATCTTGTAAACAGTGTGATTGCAGTAAAGCCAAGAGCCTAAATTCTGGTTTAAAAAGAGGAAATCAAAGAAACTGGAATAATCAATGGGCTCAGAAACAAGGAGTTGATCTGAATAAAATCAATAGACCAAAACCTTGTTTCATATGTGGCAAGTTAAATCATTTGGCTAAGTATTGTTACTTTAACCCTATTAACCAACAGATGAACTTTCAAAGATTTGTGCAAAAACCTGTTGGTTATAGGAAGGCTGGAAAGAAACATGTGATAAAGAAACATGATGAAAGGAAAGGCCCCATGAAGAAAAATATTTTAAAAGAAAGTGTCAAAATGTGGGTGCCTAGAAGCACTGAAACTGTTAGTACTGATGACAGGGTTAGAAGCACTAAAATTGTTAGTACTGCTAACATGGTTACTACTGCTACCTGTGTTAGTACGGCTGAAAATATTAATGCTGCTAATACTGTTAGTACCTCCTCAAAGGTTAATACTGCCAACACAGTTACTACTGCTAACACAGTTACTACTGCTAACAAGATTAGTACTGCTAAGCATGCAAGTACTGCTAAGGCAGTTAGTACTTCCAAAATCAGTATTGCTTCTAGCAAAAATGTTTCCAAGCCAATTATTGTAACAAAATACTCCAAGAATGAGGAGTTAAAGTTCAAAAATCTTGTCAAGAAAGAATGCAAGTATTTTGATGAGAAAGGGGTACCCAAGACCACTTTGGCTTGGGTTCCTAATTCATACTAACTGATCTATCTTATGTGCAGGGCAACCAACAGCTCAAGGGAAAGAGCATATGGCATGTTGATAGTGGTTGCTCTAGGCACATGACAGGCAACATGTCATGCCTTCAGGATTTCAAGCATATCAATGGAGGACATGTTGTATTTGGAGATAATCATACTGGTGGTAAGATAAGTGGAAAAGGTAATGTCACCAAAGGTAAGATGACATTTGAGGATGTCTACTATGTTGATCAATTAAAGTACAACCTGTTAAGTGTATCACAGGTTTGTGACAAACAACATAGTATATTATTTACAAATACTGAGTGTATGATCCTTGCTCCAGGGTTCAAGGTAGTTGATGAAAGCATGATACTACTTAGAACTCCAAGAAAGGACAATGTTTACTGTCTAGATATGGACAATGTTGATAGTGATTCATCTCTAAATTGTCTTGTTTCAAAAGCTTCTGTAGATGAATCCTCTCTTTGGCACAGAAGGATGTGTCATATGAATTTCAAGACTATGAACAAACTTGTTAAAAACAACCTTGTAAGAGGTTTACCTTCAAAAGTCTTTTCATGTGATGATCATTGTGTTGCTTGTCTTAAAGGCAAACAGCACAAAACTTCTCATAAGACCAAAGAGTTAAATTATGTTTCTTCTTGTCTCCAGTTACTGCATATGGATCTGTTTGGTCCTACAAATGTTATGAGTATAGGCAAGAAATCTTACTGCTTGGTTATTGTTGATGATTACTCCAGATTTACTTGGGTATATTTTCTAAGGACTAAGGATGAGACAAGTGGACTTATCAAATCCTTTATTCTAAGAATTGAAAACCAAACTAATCAAAGAGTAAAAGTCATTAGATCAGATAATGGAACTGAGTTTAAAAATCATGATCTAAACACCTTTTGTGAAGAAAAAGGTATTGAGAGGCAATATAGTGCTCCTAGGACTCCTCAACAGAATGGTGTTGCTGAAAGGAGAAATAGAACACTAATAGAGGCTGCTAGATCTCTGTTGGCTGATTCAAAATTGCCAATTACCTTCTGGGCTGAAGCAGTTAATACTGCTTGTTATGTCCAAAACAGAGTTCTAGTGGTCAAGCAAAAGAACAAGACCCCATATGAGCTTTTAAATAAAAGAAAACCTTTTATTGGTTTCTTCAAACCTTTTGGGTGTCCTTGTACAATTCTAAATACCAAATCTCACTTAGGTAAGTTTGATAGCAAAGCAGATGATGGATTTCTTGTTGGATATTCATCTCAGAGTAAGGCCTACAGAGTATTTAACTCTTCTTCTAGAATAATTGAAGAAAGTGACAATGTCAAATGCAATGAGAACACACCAAATCCTGTTGGGTCTGGACCTCAGTGGCTATTTGACATTGATTCACTAACTAACTCTTTTGGTTTCAGTAATGAGTATACAGGAACAGGAAGTGGAGGATCAGGGATCACACAAGTTCAAGAAAGTATATCTAAATCTGTGATTTTTCCCATACCCACAGTAAATTATGTTGAAGACTGTGAAAAGGAATCATTTACTGGACCAAGTCAGAGTGAAGAAGACACTAGAGATGAGGAGACTCAAGAAAATAATGAAGTGGCATCTGAAAACACTTCAGTTGAGTTGCATGAATCTAATCTTGAGGCTGGACTGAATGAAGAACCTAGTCATAACACCAGAGTTCAAAAGAATCATCCTCCACAGTTGATAATAGGAGATATCTCTTCTCCTATGATGACTAGACATCAAAGCAGGCTTCAGGAAATGCAAGATCAACAGCATACAGTGCTTTCTTGTTTTCTATCACAGCTTGAGCCTAAAAAGGCACATGATGCTATGAAAGAATCCAGCTGGATAGAAGCAATGCAAGAGGAACTGTTACAGTTCAAGCTACAAGATGTGTGGGATCTAGTAGACCTTCCTAAAGGTCACAGAGCGATTGGCACAAAGTGGATTTTCAGAAACAAGAGAGATGAAAGAGGTATTGTCATAAGGAACAAAGCAAGGCTGGTGGCTCAAGGATATACTCAAGAAGAGGGTATAGATTATGAAGAAGTTTTTGCACCTGTGGCTAGGATAGAAGCAATCAGACTATTCCTAGCCTATGCTTCTTACATGAACTTCAAAGTCTATCAAATGGATGTAAAAAGTTCTTTTCTCTATGGCTCAATTGAAGAAGAAGTATATGTCTGTTAACCACCAGGGTTTGAAAACCCAAGCTATCCAGACAGGGTATACAAATTGAAGAAAGCACTATATAGACTACATCAAGCTCCAAGAGCATGGTATGACACTCTGTCATCCTATCTCTTGGAAAATGACTTTGAAAGAGGAGTCATTGATAAGACTCTATTTATCAAGAGAAAGAAGAAGGATATCTTGCTGGTCCAAATCTATGTTGATGACATTATCTTTGGATCTACAAGAGACAACATGTGCAAGGAGTTTGAGGATCTAATGCATCAAAGGTTCAAAATGAGTTCCATGGGGGAACTTACTTTCTTCCTTGGACTCCAAGTTCAACAGAAGTCAGATGGCATCTTCATCTGTCAATCCAAGTATGTGCAGGACATTCTAACCAAGTTTGGTTTCTCAGAGTCAAAACCTGCCAGCACACCTATGGAAACACACAAGCAGATAACAGCAGATCTTGAGGGGGAGGATATGGATGTGCATCATTATAGATCCATGATTGGCTCTCTCATGTATCTCACAGCATCAAGGCCAGATATAATGTTTCCAGTCTGTGTATGTGCAAGATTCCAAGTTAGGCCAAAGCAATCTCACTTTCAAGCTGTTAAGAGGATATTCAGATATCTCAAAGGGCAACCCAGATTGGGACTTTGGTATCCTCATGACTCATCTTTTGACCTACTTGCATACTCAGATAGTGATCTAGGTGGAGCAAACTTGGACAGAAAATCTACTTCTGGAGGATGTCAGTTTTTGGGTGCAAGACTAGTCTCATGGCAGTGCAAGAAACAAACCACAGTATCCACATCTACAACAGAGGCAGAGTACATAGCAGCTGCAAGTTGCTGTTCTCAAGTCTTATGGATTCAGAATCAAATGTTGGATTATGGGGTAACCTTTCTACACACTCCCATTTTTATTGATAATAGCAGTGCTATCAGCATTGTGAATAATCCTGTCAAGCACTCTAAGACAAAGCACATTGAGATCAGGTATCACTTCATAAGAGACTGTAATGAAAAGAAACTTATTCAAGTTGTAAAAGTTCACACTGATAATCAGTTTGCTGATCTATTCACTAAAGCCTTTGATGTGGGTAGATTCACTTTCTTGGTAACTAGTGTGGGAATGATCAACTCTGAATAAGTCCCTTCTCAAAAAGTGGTTTTATACCTGTATATTTTTATTCTTGGTGTTACTAATCTTCTTTTCCAGGATATGCATAGCAGTACTCAGTGTTTCGCAAGTTTAAAGGAATAAGTTAGTTAATACTGCTAGTAGTTAACACTGCTTTCAGTTAATACTGCTTTCAGTTAATACTGCTAGTAGTTAATACTGCTCTCAGTTAATACTGCTAGTTAGTTAATACTGCTAGTAGTTAATACTGCTAGCTAGTTAATACTGCTAGCTAGTTAATATTGCTAGTTAGTTAATACTGCTAGTAGTTAATACTGCTTTCAGTTAATACTGCTTTCAGTTAATACTGCTAGTAGTTAATACTGCTTTCAGTTAATACTGCTTTCAGTTAATACTGCTAGTAGTTAATACTGCTTTCAGTTAATACTGCTAGTAGTTAGTACTGCTGGTGGTTAATACTGCTAGTAGTTAATACTGCTAGTGGTTAATACTGCTAGTAGTTAATACTGCTCTAGGATAATACTGCTTATGTTCCGAATACTATAAATACTCTTTACCCGCCTAAAAGTTCATAACGACTCTTTGCATACTGTTCACTTGCGCTCTAAACCCTTTCTCTCTGAAGTTCGAAGTTTTCAGGCAAGCTTTTCACTAAGATCAATGGCATCCATGGCATTCATCGATGAACACAATGAGATCGCGATGCTACAAAAGCCAAAGCAAGCTGCAGGATTTCATCAGATTGTGGATTTCCTCAAGTCAAGCCATATTGCTCATGCTCTTACTATATCCCCTACAATCTATATTGAGCATCAAAGGCAGTTCTGGGCTAATGCCACCATTGTTGCTGAGAATGGTGTGCAAATGATCAAGACAAGGATCTGTGAAAAGCCACTAACAGTTACTGAAGAGGTTATTCGCATCAGTCTACGTCTAGACGATGCCTCTGGTATAACTTCTATCCCAAACGATGAACTGTTTTCCAATCTTACAAGAATGGGGTATGGAGGCCCATTGGGTGTTTTCAAATTCTCTAAAGCCAAATTTTCACCCCAATGGCGTTTCTTTGTCCATACTCTTATGCACTGTATCTCCAAAAAGACTACTGGATGGAGTGAGTTCAGCAGCACTATTGCTTATGCTTTGGTGTGCTTGGCCACTGCCAGAAAGTATAACTTTTCTAAAATGATTTTCAGTGATCTTGTCTCAAACATGGGAAACAAAAAGAGCTTCTTTATGTACCCCAGGTTTGTTCAAGAAGTTATTACTCATGAATTGACGGATATACCTCAACCTGTTGGGGTATATGTACCTAAACCCCCCAAAGGCAAGGTTTTCTCAAATATGAGAAGATCTGCTGGGGACTCGGAAGGAGTTGACACCCCATTGTTCTCTACAATGATGGTGGTGTCCCAAACCAATGAAGGTATGGCAGCAGGGTCAAGGTCCCCATTAGACCATCCTACTGCTAGCCAATCCCAACCTTCCCTCTCAAAATCTATTCCCCAGTCTCTTCTTGAAAAACCAACCTCTCCTATCACCCAAACTTACAAGAGGAAACAGGTAAAGAAGGCTCCTTCCCTTCTTGTACCATCATCCCCCAAGCCTTTAAGCCCTCTAAGGGAGAATTCTCCTTTAGGGAATATCCATAGGGAAACCAAAGGGGTGTCTCCCAACCCCAAGGAGGTGCTCTCTGAGGAGGAGGAAGAGCATATGGGTGATGAGGCTGCCACTACTCCTGCTAGCACAGAGGAGGAAAGTGGTAACATAAATAAGACCTCCCCCATGGCAACTTTGAATGAGCAATCATTCGAAGGTCCCTGGTGCCAAGAAACCACGGGGGTGGATAGTGCTTTTGCTAGGCAGAAGACTTCCACTACTAAAAGATCCAATGATCCTTCAAAGGAGGGTAACACTTCTGGAGAGGGTGAGGACAAATATACCTACCAGGAATTGATGGAAACCATGGGAAACATCAACCTAGATGTTATGAAACAAGGAAAAGAAATAGAGGAGATGAAGCTGGTCATTCTGTCCCAACAAGTTCAGATTGAAAAATTGAAGAAGATGGTGACCAGGTTGGTTCAAAGGAAAAGAAGGAAACAGTTTGTACTCAAAAAGAGGGACCAAGTTCAAGATTCTTTCAACAAGGGGAGAAGCATGAAGGGGAAACTGTTGAAAAGAAAGCTGAAGTTGAGGGGGAGACAGAGGAAGAGATGGAAAAAGAAACAGATACTGCTGCTGAAGTAAAAGTAGCAGCAGAAACTAAAGCAGCAGAAACTAAAGCAGCAGAAATAGGGCTCTCTGTGGAAGAAATGGAGATAGCAGAAACTTTAGTCAAAGCAAAGAATGATACTCCTAAGGCTACTCAAAAGGCCAAGGGAGTAGTTATCAAAGAAGGAGGGATCTCAGAGAAGGAAAAAGAGAAGGAAGTTTTGAAAGAATCAAAGGGAAAAAGAAAAGAGAAGATGGTTGAAGCTGAAATGCCTCCAAGACAGAAGTCTCAGATTGAAATGGATGAGGCAATAGCAAAGCAGTTGCAAGACCAAATGGAGAAAGAGGAGCAGTTGCAAACAGAAAAGGATAGAGAACTGGCAAAGATTATGGCCAAGAAGTTAAATACAGAATACCAAAAGAGTTTGAAAGAAGCAGCTCAGACAGCAGCTCAGGTCAAGAAACTTCAAATTAAGAAGATGCCTATTCAGAAGCAAAAGCAGAAAAGACAACCCTCCAAGACATTTTTGGCCAATCAGGAAAGAAGAAAAATGATAAACTTCCTGAAAGGTGCAATTGGTGTTAAGGGAGAGATGTTTATCCACATGGCATACTCTCAGGTTGAAGAGTTGTATAACAAGGAAATGGCCAAGCTCCAAGGGAATTCAGCACAAAGGGAGGAGGCTGAGAGAAGGATGAAAGAGAGACATGATCTCAACATCCAACAACCATTCCCTGAGGAAACCACACCCTCCAAAGAAGAAGCAGAAGAGAAGAAGGAAGAACCTGGAAGTGTTGGTATAGAAGCCAAGTCTGGAAAAAGAGTGAAATCAATTGCTTCAAAAAGGCAGTTGAAAAGGCCTAGGGTGGAAGAAACTGAAAAGGAAGCAGAACCTTCAGTCACATCTCCAACAGAGCAAGTACAGAGTCCAGAGCAGGTCACTAAGCAAACAGATGAGAGTATGGATCCGTACATGACAATAGTGGAACCTTTGAAAGCTGTTCCAATCTCTATGCAAGCTCCAGAGATCATCTTCTGGGATATTCTGAGAGACAATGGAAAGAATTTCTTCAGAATCAAGAGAGCTGATGGTTCATTTGAAGCTTATTCAACATGGGGGAAAGTCATCAGAAGTTGTTCAAGAGCTGATATGGAAGAACTATATAAAGTTGGGATGAAACTTTATGAACCTGTGTTGAAAGGTACTGAAGAGAATCTTCTCAAAGTGACATTGGAATACTTGTGCATGATGTTTGAGCCTGAAAGAGTGCATCATAGGATTAAAGATCATATGCATGAGTTCATATTCAAGAAGATTGACAAATGGATACTGTTTGAAAACTGTGGAGTATACATGATTACTATTGACAATTGTTATCATGAATACTACCTGGTGGACAAAATCTATAAGCATAGCAAGGAAAAGTTAGAAGGGATGCTTAAAGCTACACTGGTATGTACAAAGGATTCAGAGATGGCAAAAATTGTGGTGAGAAGAACTGTAAATCAAAGCTTGGGCCTAGATCCAAATTTGAGAAATTGAACCAGAGGTGTTGAAAGCATCTTGAAGATTAATTCTGAAGAACTTGACTTCTCTTCCTAAAAGTCAAGTTAGGGGGAGATTGTTGGGAACTAAAGAATTCATCAAGTATGGTTAATGCTGCTAGTTCAAAGTTACTACTGCTAGAAGACTTAAAGGTTAATACTGCTGAGTGTTACTACTGCTAGTAGAATTAATACTGCTAGTCAAAGTTAGTGCTGCTTGAACAAAGTTAGTACTGCTTAGCTAGTTAGTACTGCTAGTAGTTAGTGCTGCTTAGTAGTTAATGCTGCTAGAAGAAATTTAATGTTGCTGAAGATTAATACTGCTTATATAATGAAGATTCGCATAAAAGGATATACATGGAAGCTTAGAGATATACATGGAAGATATACTGAAGATATGTTTATTTTTTTTTTTGTAATTATCTTTTTATTCAGTATATGTATAGATTTGATGGATGAGATTAATCAATTCATTCTAAGTGTAAGTTCTAGAGAGAAAATCAACCTCAAGGCATAGATCCTAATTCTAGAGAAGTAGAATTCGTATTGGTGAGCCTGTTCATCAATATTGAGGTTGAGTGTGTAATCTTGTAACTTCAAAGCATTCAATACAAGTTTATAGTTTGTTAATTTTATTCTGTTTTGATTTACTGTTTGATTGAATATCAAAGTGTTATTCCGCAAACTTCTTTGATATTGTTTCTGAGAATTAATTCTTGTTGAGAATTCGATCCTGACAGATAGTAAGGCAGAAGATGGTTTTCTTGTTGGTTACTCATCTCAGAGTAAGGCTTACAGAGTTTTTAATACTTCTTCTAGAATAATTGAGGAAAGTGACAATGTCAAATGCAATGAGAACACACCAAATCCTGTTGGGTCTGGTCCTCAGTGGTTATTTGACATTGATTCACTAACTAACTCTTTGGGTTTCAGTAGTGATCATCATGCAGGTTCAGGTAATGGAGGATCAGGGGATGAACAAGCACAAATACAAGACATTATTCCTCAGTCTGTGATCTTTCCCATACCTACAATAGAGCTTGTTGATGTTTGTGCAAAGGAAACTATGACTGAACTAATTCAGAGTGAAGAAGAAAGAAGAGATGAGGAGAATCAAGGGCATGAAGAGCCAGAAGCAGCTGATGAGATCCCCTCAGCTGACTTAAATGATTCAAATCTAGATGTGGGACTCAATGAAGAACCTATTCATTAGACTAGAACTCAAAAGAACCATCCTCCAGAGCTGGTCATAGGAGACATTTCTTCTCCTATGATGACAAGGAATCAAAGCAGACTTCAAGAGCTGCAGGATCAGCAACACACAGTACTCTCTTGCTTTCTATCTCAGATTGAGCCTAAGAAGGTTTATGATGCAATGAAAGATTCCAGTTGGATAGAAGCTATGCAAGAAGAGCTACTGCAGTTCAAATTGCAGGAAGTTTGGGACTTTGTGGACCTTCCAAAAGGTCATAGAGTTATTGGCACCAAGTGGATTTTCAGGAATAAAAAGGATGAGAGAGGAATTGTGATCAGAAACAAAGCAAGGCTTGTGGCACAAGGGTACACTCAAGAAGAAGGCATTGACTATGAAGAAGTGTTTGCTCCAGTGGCAAGGGTAGAGGCAATTAGGCTATTTCTTGCATATGCCTCATACATGAAGTTCAAGGTATACCAAATGGATGTGAAGAGTGCCTTTCTTTATGGTACAATTGATGAAGAAGTATATGTCTGTCAGCCCCCTGGATTTGAAAATCCAAAATATCCAGACAGAGTATACAAACTGAAGAAAGCACTTTATGGTCTTCATCAAGCCCCAAGAGCATGGTATGATACTCTGTCTACTTATCTCTTGGAGAATGGGTTTGAAAGAGGAATAATTGACAAGACCCTCTTCATTAAAAGAAGTAAGAAGGACATCCTATTGGTTCAGATTTATGTGGATGATATCATCTTTGGATCCATAAAAGATCATATGTGCAGAGACTTTGAAAAGTTGATGCACAAGAGCTTTAAAATGAGTTCAATGGGTGAACTTACCTTCTTCCTTGGGCTTCAAGTGAAACAGAAGAAAGATGGGATCTTCATAAGCCAATCAAAATATGTGAAAGACATCCTGGACAAATATGGTTTAACAGACTCAAAGCCAGCAAGCACACCTATGGAGACTCATAAACAGATCACTGCTGATCTTGAGGGGGAGGATGCTGATGTCCATCTATATAGATCAATGATTGGATCTCTCATGTATCTCACAGCCTCAAGACCAGACATCATGTTTCCAGTGTGTTTGTGTGCCAGATTCCAAGTCAAACCAAAGCAATCACATCTTCAAGCTGTTAAAAGGATTTTCAGATACTTGAGAGGGCAACCTAGATTAGGTCTTTGGTATCCGTATGAATCCAACTTTGACTTGATTGCTTATTCAGATAGTGACTTGGGAGGTGCTAACATGGACAGAAAGTCTACTTCAGGTGGATGTCAACTTTTGGGTGCAAGACTAGTATCTTGGAAGTGTAAGAAACAAACCACAGTGTCCTTATCAACAACAGAAGCTGAGTATATTGCTGCTGCAAGTTGCTGCTCTCAGGTTCTATGGATTCAGAATCAAATGCTGGACTATGGGTAACCTTTCTTCACACTCCAATCTTCATTGACAATAGCAGTGCTATAAGCATTGTTAACAATCCAGTCAAGCACTCCAAAACAAAGCACATTGAGATCAGGTATCACTTTATCATAGATTGTAATGAAAAGAAGCTAATTCAAGTTGCTAAAGTTCATACTGACAACCAGTTTGCTGATCTATTCACTAAAGCTTTTGATGTGGGTAGATTCACTTTCTTGGTCACAAGTGTGGGCATGATCAACTCTGAATGAGCTCATGTGTTTAAAAAGTGTTTACATACCTGTTATTGGTTTATTCTTTGGTACTACTAACATCTTTCTCAGGAAGTTATTACCTTGCTCAGAGTACCTCAAGCTTCAAAAAGTGTAAGTATAGTTAATGCTTCCAGTGCAGTTTTAATACTGCTAGTTAGTTAATACTGCTAGTGGTAATACTGCTCTCAGTTAATACTGCTAGTTCGTTAATACTGCTAGGAGTTAATACTGCTCTCAGTTAATACTGCTAGTTAGTTAATACTGCTAGTAGTTAATACTGCTCTCAGTTAATACTGCTAGTTCGTTAATACTGCTACGAGTTACTACTGCTCTCAATTAATACTGCT
This sequence comes from Arctium minus, assembly GCA_954870635.1. Lineage (NCBI taxonomy): Eukaryota > Viridiplantae > Streptophyta > Magnoliopsida > Asterales > Asteraceae > Arctium > Arctium minus. Next base: position 11,176,192 of record OX941097.1, on the reverse strand, counting down.
AGTTAGTTAATACTGCTAGGAGTTAATACTACTTATGTCCCAAGTCGTATAAATACCCTTTTTGCCCGCCCAAAAGTTCATAACGACTCTTTGATTTCTATTCATCTGCTCTCTAACCCTTTTTCTCTCAAGCACCAAGTGTTGCAGTCCAGATTACTCAAGCACAATGGCATCCATGGCATTCATTGATGAGCACAACGAGATTGTGATGCTACAGAAGCCGAAACAAGTTGCTGGATTTCACCAGATTGTGGATTTTCTCAAGTCCAGCCACATTGCCCATGCTCTTACTGTGTCGCCAACTATCTACATAGAGCATCAAAGACAATTCTGGGCGAATGCCACCGTAGTCACAGAGAATGGTGTGCAGATAATCAAGACAAAGGTGTGTGACAAACCCTTGTCAGTTTCTGAAGAGGTGATACGCATCTGTCTATGTCTAGACGATGCTGCAGGTATTACTTCTATTCCAAATGAGGACTTGTTCTCAAATTTGTCAAAGATGGGGTATGGAGGCCAATTGGGTGGTTTCAAATTCTCAAAAGCAAAATTTTATACCCAATGGCGTTTTCTTGTTCATACCCTGATGCACTGTATTTCCAAAAAGACTACCGGATGGAGTGAGTTTAGCAGTACCATTGCTTATGCTTTGGTCTGCTTAGCCACTGCCAGAAAGTACAATTTTTCAAGAACGATTTTCAGTGATCTTGTATCAAACTTGGGAAGCAAAAAGAGTTTTTATATGTACCCAAGGTTTGTACAGAAAGTTATAACCCATGAATTGACGGATATGCCTCACTTTGATGAGGTGTATGTACCAAAAATCCCCAAAGGTAAGGTCTTTTCAAACATGAAAAGATCTCCATTGGACTCGGAAGGAGTTGACACCCCATTGTTCTCTACAATGATGGTGGTGTCCCACACTAAAGAAGGTATGGCTTCAGGGTCAAGGCCCTCATTAGACCAACCCACTGAAAGCCAATCCCAACCTTCCATCACCATATCAATCCCTCAGTCCCTTGTTCAAAAACCAATTGCACCTATAACCAATACATATATCAGGAAAAAGGTAAAGAAGGTTCCTTCCCTTCTTGTACCTTCACCCACAGAGCCTTTAATCCCTCTAATGGAGAATTCTCCATTAGAAAATATCTACAGGGAAACCACAAGGGTGTCTCCCAACCTCAAGGAGGTGCTCAATGAGGAGATGACTGAGCATATGCGTGCAAAGGCTGTCACTACTCCTGCTAGCACAGAGGAGGTCAGTGGTAACATAAATAAGACCTTCCCTATGGCAACTTTGGGTGAGCAATCATCCAAAGGTCCCAGGTGCCAAGAAACCATGGGGGTAGCAGGTGCTTCTGCTAGGCAGAAGACCTCTACTACAAAAAGATCCCATGATCCTTCAAAAGGGGGTAACACTCCTCGAGAAGGTGAGGACATATATGACTATTTTGAATTGATGGAAACCATGGGAAACATCAACATGGATGTAATCAAGCAGAGAAAAGACATTGAAGAGCTGAAACTGATCATTCTGTCTCAACAAGAACAAATTGTCAACCTGAAGAATATGGTGAAGAAATTGATTCAGAGAAAGAAGAAGAAACAGTATGTGCTAAGAAGAAGGGAACCAGAGACTGATGCTCCCAAAAAGGGGGAGTCAGAAGCTGATGTCAACAGGGAAGATGCTCAAGACAAGGGGAAGAAAGTTGATTTTGAGGGGGAGCAACAAGCAGCAGAAAAAGAGAAAGCAGCAGTAACAGAAACAGAACAAGCAGCAGTAACAGTTAATGTTGCTGAATCAAGCAAAGCAGCAGAAACTGTTAGTACTGCTGAACTAAATGAAGCTGCAGAAATAGTACAAGAAGTGCTAACAAATCTTGAGATAGCAGAGACCTTAATCAAAGCCAAACATGATACTCCCAAGGTCACCTCAAAGGCCAAAGGAGTTGTCATCAAAGAAAGAGGTGAGGCTACACAGAAAGCAAGTATTGAGAAAATGGCAAGCAAGGATAAAGGAAAAGCTAAAATGGTGGAATCTGATCAACCAATCAAAAAGCAAAAGTTGGTTGAGTCAGATGAAGCTTTGGCCAGAAAGATACAAGCTGATATTGAGCAAGAAGAAAAGGTTCAAGTTGAAAAGGACAGAGAGATGGCTAAGGCTTTAGCTGTAGAACTGAATGAAGTTTATCAACAAAGTCTGGCAACTGAAATGGCTCAGAAGAAAGCTGCAACCATGAAGAAATCACTGTTGTTCAAAGAGGCTACAAAGAAGAGACAACCCTCAAAGACTTACCTTGGTACCCAAGAGAGAAACAAGATGATTACTTTTCTCAAAGGTGCTGTAGGAGTCAGAAAGGAGATGTTCTCAAAGATGAATTTTGAACAGATTAAAGAGCTATACAATTCAGAGATGATCAAGCTTCAAGGGAATGAAACAGAAAGAGTGGAAATGGAGAAGAGAATGAAAGAAAGCAATGAATTTCTGATAGAAAAGCCTTTTCCAGATGAGCAAGAAACACCTAAGAAAGAAGCCACTCTAGGTGAAAGTCTGAGGACTTTAAAAAGAACTAAGATGATGGCCAGAAGAAAATCAGTCAAGAAGCCTAGAGTAGCTGAAGTAGAAACAGAGAAGGTTGCTGAAGAGGAAGGGGCACCTAAGTCATCTGAACAGAAAGAACCATCAAGTACTGATGATGTGAATATGTACATGGTAGTGATGGACAAAGTGCCTGAACCTATTACAGCAGAACCTGTTGGAGTTAAGCCACCTGAGGTCATTTTCTGGGATACAATGAAGGTGGATGGAAAAGAATACATCAGGCTCAAAAGAAAAGATGAAAAGCATGAAGTGTATAATACTTGGGCTAAGATTGTCAGAACATGCTCCAGGTCAGATTTAGAAGAGATGTATGAAATAGGAATGAAGTTGTATGCAGATCAATTGAAAGCTCCATGGATTTCAATCACAAAACTTGTGATGGAGTATCTGTGTATGATGTTCAAGCCTGAAGAAGTAGAGCATGTGATCATAAATGTGTTTCAAAAGGTCACCAACTGGACTCTATATGAAACTAGTGGAGTATATGCTTTGACTATGGATTCAAATCACATAGAATACTTCCTAGTGGATAGAGTATACAAGCATAGTAGACTGAAGCTACATGCAATGTTGAAGAAGAAGCTTGGATGTGCTCCAGATTCAGAAATGGCAAAGTATTTGATCCAAAGAACAATCAATCAGAGTTTGGGGTTGGATGCAAATACAGGAGTATGAACTATGAGGTTTTGGGAGCATCTAAAAAATGATCTGAAGAACTTGACTTCTCTTCCTAAAAGTCAAGTTAGGGGAGATTGTTGGGAAATTTAGAAATGCACAAGTACAGTTAATACTGCTAGAAGAACTTGGTTAATACTTCTAAAGTTAATGCTGCTGAACAAGATTAATGCTGCTAGTCAAAGATTAATACTGCTGGATGAAGTTACTACTGCTAAGCAATTTTAGTACTGCTAGTAGTTAGTACTGCTGAACATTAATACTGCTCAAAGTATTAATGCTGCTAAAGACTTAGTGCTGCTTAAGAGATAATCAAGATTCGTGCAGATCAAGATTGAAGATTATGGAAAGCTTGGAGATAAAGATGGAAGATTATTTTGAAGATCTTTTATTATTTTGTAATTATCTTTTATCTTCAGTATATATAGAATAGTTTGTAATTGATAGAAGATAACTTTTTAGAATTCTGAATTTTTGTTTTCATAGAGAGAATCAACCTCAAGGCTTATAGTCCTAGTTCTAGAGAAGTAGAATTCGTATTGGTGAGCTTGTTCATCAATATTGAGGTTGAGTATTGAATCTTGTAACTTTATAATCATTCAATAAAGTTTACAAGTTGTTATTCTGATTCACTGTTTCATTGAATATTAAAGTGTTATTCCGTAAACTTCTTTAATATTGTTTCTGAGTGTTTATTCTTGTTAAGAATCAAGATCCTGTCACAACTTGAACTCATCTTGCTTGATTTAAGCTAAATCTAGATTTTACCCCCAACTTGAGCTTCCTTGAAGAACTCCGAATCCACAAGCAAAACCTTCCAAAAACCTATCATCACAATTTTCCAATCATAAGTACACTAGTTCAACCATTTAGAATCGATCCCCAAACATTTTACATCAAAATCTCCAACTTGGCCAAAACCCTAATTTTTGACCTAATTTCTCCAAAACCATCAAATCCGAAATTTAAGAAACCAAATGCTAGGAAACCATCAAGAAGGCATTTATAACTTATATTAAGGTTTAGAAATGGAGAGGATAAACTTACCACTTAGGTTTTGGTGAAAACCTAGAAAACCCTAAAATGAAGTTTGAGGTTGAAGATGAAGATGGAGATGGAGAGTTCTTGGTCAAGGATTTCAATCTACCACATGATGATGGTTCACCCCCACAATACCAACGGATTGGAGCCAAATATGTTCCAAAATCACCATAGATGAAGGTAGGTGTTCTTGGGAGAGTTTAGAGAGGGTTGAGAGTGAAAAGGAGAAGTGAGAAATGAAGAATGAGCCAAAAACCCGCATTTGACAGCCTGTTGCACCTCTGGTGCGACTTTGCCATACTACATTGCCCATCGTAATGTCGCTGGTCATTGTCGCCAACTCTAGCCACCAATCTGTTTCATGTTGCGACTTTGCCTGGTGCGACTATGACACTGTCATAGTCGTCGGGCATTGTAGCTGAGCCCATACCAAGCTCCGAAACTCAACTTTCTCAATGCCAATACCCCCGATACTCTAGGGGACTTTAAATAATGATTTTCCACCAAGAATCCCAACATTTATAAATTACAAAAACGTCTGGGTGACCTTTACTTACCGAAAATTACGGGTGTTACAATCCTCCCAACCTTACTGTCAGGATCTAATTCTTAACAAGAATAATAACACTCAGAAACAATATTAAAGAAGTTGTGGAAAAACACTTTAATATTCAACTATCAATGGAACAGTAAAATAGAAATCACAACTTGTAAACTTTATTGAATGATTAAAGTTACAAGCTTTCACACAAAACCTCAATCTTGATGAACAGGCTCAACAAGACGAATTCTACTTCTCTAGAAATAGGATTATAAACCTTGAGGTTAATTATCTCTCTAAAAACTTATCAATCAAAAGTTAATTCTATCAAAGACTTCTATACTATTTATACACGACATATTACAAGATAATTATCAAAATACAATTGATCTTCAGTCCATAATTATCTCCTTTACTTTAGCAAGACTTCTATACAGGTGTCTTCATTCCATACTGAGTCTTCATCTCATAAGCAGCACTAACCTTCTTCAGAAGTATTAACCATTTTCAGCAGCATTAAACTCCTCAGCAGTATTAATCATGTTGGCAGTAGTAATCCCTTAGCAGTACTAACTACTAGCAGTACTAACTCTCCAAGCAGTACTAACTATTGAACTAGCAGCAGTAACTTTTCAAGCAGTATTAAACCTACTAGCAGTAGTAATCATGATATACTAGCAGCATTAACCATACTTGAACAAATCTTAAATTCCCAACAATCTGCCCCTAACTTGACTTTTAGGAAGAGAAGTCAAGTTCTTCAGATATGGTCTTCAAAATGCTTTCAAAACTTCAGCTTAGTTGCCCAAATTTGGATCCAGTCCCAGACTTTGATTGATTGTCCTTCTTATCACAATTCTGGCCATTTCAGATCCTTTTGCACACACTAGCTTGCCTTTCAGCATTCCTTTCAACTTCTCCTTGCTATGATCATACACTTTGTTCACTAAAAAATACTCATGATAGCAGTTATCTATTGTGATCATGTAGACACCACAGTTTTCAAAGAGCATCCACTGATCAATCCTTTTGAACCCATACTCATGATGCAAATCCTTGATCCTGTACACCACTTTTTCTGGTTCAAACATCATACACAAGTATTCCATAGCAACTTTTAGTAGACTTTCTTCAGTTTCTTTCATAACAGGCTCATATAACTTTATTCCCACCTTATGCATTTCTTCTAAGTCAGCCCTGGAACAACTTCTGATCACTTTGCCCCAAGTTGTGTATACTTCAAACAAGTCACCAACTCTTTTGAGTCTGGAGTAATCCTTTCTGTTGTCCCTCAAACAAGTCACCAACCCTTTCCTTTCTTCTTCAATTCTGCCTCACTGATTTCTTTGTTTTTCTGCTTAAGACCTCCTTCTTTAATGACCACTCCCTTGGCCTTTTGAGCAGCCTTGGGAGTGTCATTATTAACTTTTACCAATGTTTCTGCAATCTCTAATTCTTCAACAGATAGCCCTGTTACTGTTGCTTGAGCTTTCTCAGTTACTCCTGGTTGTTTAACAGTTTTTGCCTCTTTACTAGTTTCTGTTTCTTTGTTTTCTGTTTCCCTATTCTGCTCCCCCTCAAATTGTGCTTCCATACCACTAGGACTGAGTTTCTCCATTTCATCCTGTTTCTCCCCCTTTTTGAAAGCATCTCCCCTCTTCTTCAAGACAAACTGCTTTTTCTTCTTTTTGTGTACCAACCTCATCACCAGCTTTTTCAATTTGGTAATCTGCACTTGTTGAGACAAAATAACCAATTTCATCTCCTCTATATCTGCTCCCTGTTTAATGACATCTAGATTAATGTTTCCCATTGTATCCATCAATTCTTGGTAGTTATATATGTCCTCACCTCCTTTGGGTGTGTTTACCACCCTAGAAGGATCCTTGGATCTTTTAGTAGTAGAGGTCTTCTGCCTGGCAGAAGCACCTGCTACCCCCTTGGGTTCTTGGCACCTGGGACCTTTGAATGATTGCTCATTCAAAGTTTCCATGGGGAAGGTCTTATTGATGTTACCACTGGCCTCCTCTGTGCTAGCAGGAGTAGTGGCAGCCTTCTCACCCATATGCTCATGCATCTCCTCAGTGAGCACATCCTTTAGGTTGGGAGACACCCCTGTGGTTTCCCTATAGATATTCTGTAATGAAGAATTCTCCATTAGAGGACTTAAAGGCTTTGTGGGTGAAGGTACAAGAAGAGAAGGAGCCTTCTTTACCTTTTTCCTTATGTAAGTATGGGTGATGGGTGAAGTTGGTTTTCGAAAAAGGGACTGAGAGATTGATATAGTGATTGAAGGATGGGATTGGCTCTCAGTGGGATGGTCTAGTGAGGGCCCTGACCCTGATGCCATACCTTCTTGATTATGGGACACCACCGTCATTGTAGAGAACAATGGGGTGTCAACTCCTTCCGAGTCCATGGCAGATCTCTTCATATTTGAAAAGACCTTGCCCTTGGGGATTTTAGGTACATATACCTCATCAAATTGAGGCATATCCGTCAATTCAGTGGTGATAACTGCCTGGACAAATCTTGGATACATATAGAAACTCTTTTTATTTTCCAAGTTTGACACAAGGTCTTTGAAAATCATTTGCGAGAAATTATACTTTCTGGCAGTGGACAAGCAGACCAAAGCATAAGTAATGGTACTACTGAACTCACTCCATCCAGTAGTTTTTCTAGAAATACAGTGCATAAGAGTATGCACAAAGAAACGCCATTGGGGTGAAAATTTAGCTTTTGAAAATTTGAAGACACCTAGAGGGCCTCCATACCCCATTCTTGAGAGATTGGCAAATAAATCCTCATTGGAGATAGAGGTGATACCTGCAGCATCGTCTAGTCGTAGACAGATGCGAATAACCTCTTCAGTGACTATCAAGGGTTTGTCACACACCCTTATTTCTATCAACTGCACACCATTTTCAGTAACAGCGGTGGCATTGGCCCAAAATTGCTTCTGTTGCTCGATGTAGATTGGTGGTGATACTGTAAGAGCATGAGTGATATGACTGGACTTAATAAAATCAACGATTTGATGGAATCCAGCAGCCTGCTTAGGTTTTTGAAGCATTGCTATCTCATTGTGTTCATCAATAAACGCCATGGATGCCATCGAACTTGAGGATTCTTGACTGAAACACACTAGTTGCTTGAGAGAAAAAGGTTAGAGTGAAGATGAACAGTATTCAAAGAGTCGTTATGAGCTTTTAGGCGGGCAAAAGGGGTATTTATATGATACGGGAAAGAAGCAGTATTAACTATCTAGCAGTATTAACTAACTAGCAGTATTAACTGAGAGCAGTATTAACCACTAGCAGTATTAACTAACTAGCAGTATTAACTAACTAGCAGTATTAACTAAGAGCAGTATTAACCACTAGCAGTATTAACGAACTAGCAGTATTAACTGATACCTGAAGTAGTAACTTTGCACTGGCAGCAATAACTATACTTACACTACTGAAGCTTGTGTTAGTTTGAGCAAGGCAATACACTTCCTGAGAAAGATGATTAGTAGCACCAAAAATAAACAAATAACAGGTATACAATCACTTTTTAAACATGGTCTCATTCAGAGTTGATCATGCCCACACTTGTGACCAAGAAAGTGAATCTACCCACATCAAAAGCTTTAGTGAATAGATCAGCAAACTGGTTATCAGTATGTACTTTAGCGACTTGAATAAGCTTCTTTTCATTGCAGTCTCTAATAAAGTGATACCTGATTTCAATGTGCTTTGTTTTGGAGTGCTTGACTGGATTGTTAACAATGCTAATAGCACTGCTATTGTCAATGAAGATTGGAGTGTGTAGAAAGGTTACCCCATAGTCCAGCATTTGATTCTGAATCCGTAGAACCTGAGAGCAGCAACTTGCAGCCGCAATGTACTCAGCTTCTGTTGTGGATAGGGACACTTTGGTTTGTTTCTTACACTGCCAAGATACTAGTCTTGCACCCAAAAGCTGACATCCCCCTGAAGTAGACTTTCTATCCATATTAGCACCACCCAAGTCACTGTCTGAATATGCAATCAAGTCAAAAGTAGATTCATAGGGATACCAAAGACCTAATCTAGGTTGCCCTCTTAAGTATCTGAAAATCCTCTTAACAGCTTGAAGATGTGACTCCTTTGGCTTGACTTGGAATCTGGCACACACACACACTGGAAACATGATATCTGGTCTTGAAGCTGTGAGATACATAAGAGATCCAATCATTGATCTATAAAGATGGACATCCACATCCTCCCCCTCAAGATCAGCAGTGATCTATTTGTGTGTTTCCATTGGTGTGCTTGCTGGCTTTGAGTCTGATAAACCATACTTATCTAGGATGTCTTTCACATACTTTGATTGACTTATGAAAATCCCATCTTTCTGCTGTTTCACTTGAAGTCCAAGAGAGAAAGTGAGTTCACCCATTGCACTCATTTTGAAGCTCTTGTGCATCAACTCTTCAAAGTCTCTACACATCAGTTCTTTTGTGGAGCCAAATATGATGTCATCCACATAGATCTGAACAAGTAGGGTGTCCTTCTTACTTCTTTTAATGAAGAGGGTCTTGTCAATGTTTCCCCTTTCAAACCCATTTTCCAAAAGATAGGTAGACAGTGTATCATACCATGCTCTTGGGGCTTGATGAAGACCATAAAGTGCTTTCTTAAGTTTGTATACTCTGTCAGGATATGATGGATTCTCAAATCCAGGGGCTGACAGACATATACTTCTTCATCAATTGTTCCATATAGAAAGGCACTCTTCACATCCATCTGATATACCTTGAACTTCATGTATGAAGCATAGGCTAGAAACAGCCTAATTGCCTCTACCCTTGCAACTGGAGCAAATACTTCCTCATAGTCTATGCCTTCTTCCTGAGTGTACCCTTGTGCCACTAGCCTTGCTTTGTTCCTGATTACTATTCCTCTCTCATCCTTTTTATTTCTGAAGATCCACTTGGTGCCAATTGCTCTATGACCTTTTGGAAGGTCCACCAAGTCCCAAACATCTTGAAATTTAAACTTTAGCAACTCTTCTTGCATGGCTTCTATCCAACTTGAATCTTTCATTGCTTCATAAGCCTTCTTAGGCTCAATCTGGGATAGAAAGAAAGAGAGTGTTGTATGCTGCTGATCCTGCAAATCTTGAAGTCTGCTTTGATTCCTAGTCATCATAGGAGAAGAGATGTCTCCTATTACCAGCTCAAGAGGATGATTCTTCTGAGTTCTTGTCTGAAGACTAGGTTCTTCATTAATTCCCACATCTAAATTGGAATCATTTAAGTCAGCTGAGGGAATCACATCAGCTTCTTCTGGCTCTTCATGCTCTGAATTCTCCTCATCTCTTCTTTCTTCTTCACTCTGAATTGGTTCAGCAACAGTCTCATTTTCATAGATTTCAACAGGGTCCATTGTAGGTAATGGAAAGATCACAGACTGAGGAATAATATGTTGTACTTGTTCTTCCCCTGATCCTCTACTTCCTGATTCTGCATGATCTTCACTACTGAAACCCAGAGAGTTAGTTAGTGTATCAATGTCAAATAACCACTGAGGACCTGAACCAATAGGATTTGGTGTGTTTTCATTGCATTTGACATTGTCACTTTCCTCAATTATTCTAGAAGAAGAATTAAATACTCTGTAGGCCTTACTCTGAGATGAGTAACCAACAAGAAAACCATCATCTGCTTTGCTATCAAACTTTCCTAAGTGAGTTTTGGTATTGAGAATGGTACAAGGACACCCAAAAGGTTTGAAAAATCCAATAAATTGTATTCTTTTATTTAAAAGCTCATATGGTGTCTTGTTTTTAGGCTTGACTACTAGAACTCTGTTTTGGACATAGCAAGCAGTATTAACTGCTTCAGCCCAGAAAGTAATTGGAAGTTTTGAATCAGCTAACAGAGATCTAGCATCTTCAATCAGTGTCCTATTCCTTCTCTCAGCAACACCATTTTGTTGTGGAGTCCTAGGAGCACTGTATTGCCTCTCAATTCCTTTTTCCTCACAAAAGGTGTTTAGGTCAAGATTTTTAAATTCAGTACCATTGTCTGATCTAATAACTTTTACCTTTTGATTTGTTTGGTTTTCAATTCTTAGAATAAAGGATTTGATCAGTCCACTTGTCTCATCCTTAGTCCTTAGAAAATATACCCAAGTAAATCTAGAGTAATCATCAACAATCACTAAGCAGTATGATTTCTTACCTATACTCATAACATTTGTAGGACCAAACAGATCCATATGCAACAACTGAAGAGAAGAAGAAATTGTGTTCACTTCTTTAGACTTGTAAGAAGTTTTGTGTTGTTTGCCTTTGAGACAAGCAACACAATGATCATCACATGAAAAGACTTTTGAAGGCAAACCTCTTACAAGGTTGTTTTTAACAAGTTTATTCATTGTTTTAAAGTTCATGTGACACATCCTTCTGTGCCAAAGTGATGATTCATCCAAAGATGCTTTTGAAACAAGACAGTTTAGGGATGAATCAGTTGAAACATTTTCCATATCCAAACAATAGACATTATCCTTTCTGGAAGTTCTTAGTAGTATCATCTTTTCATCAACTACCTTGAATCCAGGAGCAAGGATAATGCATTCTGAATCAGTGAATAATATACTATGATTTTTGTCACAAACTTGTGATACACTTAACAGGTTGTACCTTAACTGCTCAACATAGAAAACATCCTCAAAGGTCATCTTACCTTTTGTTACATCACCCTTACCACTAATCTTACCTCCATCTGGAGTATTACCAAAGGCAACATGCCCTCCATCAAATTTTTTTAAATTCTTGAGGCAATCCATGTTCCCTGTCATGTGCCTAGAGCAACCACTATCAACATGCCAAATGCTCTTTCCCTTGAGCTGCTGGTTGCCCTGCACATTAGATAAATCAATTAGTATTGACTGGGAACCCAAGCCAAAGTGGTCGTGGGCCTCCCTTTCTCATCAAAGTACTTACACTCTTTTTTGATGAGATTTTTAAATTTAGAATCCTCTTGACTGGAGTACTTTGTCAAGATGATTGGTCTAGAAGCACAAACACTAGAAGCAGTACTAATTTTAGAAGTACTAACAGAGTTAGCAGTACTAACAGGTTTAGCAGTACTAACCTTGTTAGAAGCACTAACAGAGTTAGTAGTATTAACATTTGAAGAAGTACTAACAATGTTAGTTTTAGAGGTAATAATACTCTCAGCAGCACTAACATTGGTAGCAGTAGTATTGCTTCTGGTAGCACTATCTTTTTCAGCAGCACTACTTGTGGTAGCAGTACTAACAGTTTTAGTGCTTTTGGGAACCCACATCTTGACATTCTCTCTTACAGTCTTTTTCTTCATGTGGCTTTTAGATTTAACAGTTTTCTTAGCCACATGGTTCCTTTCATTCTTTCTATAACCAAAGTGTTTTTGCACAGATCTTTGAAAATTTATCCTTTGGTTCATAGGATTAAAATAACAGTGCTTAGCAAGATGATTCAATTTGCCACATATGAAACAAGGTTTTGGTCTGATGATTCTACTCAGATCAACTCCTTGTTTCTGAGCCCACTGATTATTCCAATTTCTTTGATTTCCCCTCCTTTTATCCTGTTTTAGGGGCTTAGATTTATTACATGCACACTGTTTGCAAGGAACAGGATTCACAACTGTAGTCTGCTTGTAATGAACCTTTTTGGACTTTCCCTCAGTCTTCTCTACACCATCAAATTTGACCCAATCCCTTCCACCACCCTCATTGGTAAGAATGTTATTTTCTAAGGGAATCTCAACATTCACATTATTATCCTTACCCTTTGCAGCTTCTTTCTCAATCTTGTCCTTAACAACTACTTCATCTAAAGAATCTATCTTAGTGGCTCCCACATGCAAGTCCTTTCTATCCTTGGTCTCTAGCAAGTCTGATTTAGGAGGGATGTAGTTGTTGTTGTATGGTGGAGGTGTGGTATTGTATCCAATTCCTGGTCTAAGCTTATCATGGATTTGCACCTTTAGAATTGAAGTTATCATTTAGAAGCATATGAAAACTTTTCCACATCTAGCTTAACCTTGTCTAGTTCTCCTCTCAACTTTTCATTCTCCTCCTTGGACTTTGTCAGTTGGATATCTAGATCATTCTTCTCCCACTTCCAGTAATTTGTATCATATGTGTGTTGAAGTTCATTGGCTTGGAAACCTTTGATTTGTTCCTCAAACCTCTCAACAATTCTCACATAGTCTTTTCTATCCTTTTCTAACCTCTTAAAGTCATCACTCATATTCTGGTTGTGATCCCTGTACCTTTTAATAGTGTCTATGCAAGTTTGAGAACAGAAATTAGAAAGTACCTCAGTTGGGAGATCAGATACCTCTGCCATGAGAGCTTGATTTTGAATGGCCTCTTCTGCTTGATCACTCCAGTCAAACCCCATTCCTTGTTGAGAAACAAGAGCTTGAGCAGAGTTTCTGTTCTGGTTGAAGTTTCTAGTCTGTGCTTGTTGGTGGTTGTTGTGAGACACTCCACTTCTGCATTCCCTGGCAAAGTGTCCCTTCATATGACACTTGTAGCATTCCACCTTTGACTTATCAAAGCCTGCTCCATCTTCTCTTCTTTGGGAGAAGTTGTTCCTCCCAGTCCTCTTGATGAATTTCTTCACCCTCATAGAAAGCATGGCCATCTGCCATTTGATATCCATCTCTTCAAGATCATCAGGATGAAGCTGCTCCAACTCATCATTGATTAAAGAAGAGTTACCATGACTGGAAAGAAAGGCTTCAAAAACAGATTCATTGCCTTTTTCTTGATTTACTCCACAGGCAGCATTAACTGATTCAGGGTTAGCAGTAGAATCAATTGATGCTGATAGGAGTGCAGCATTATGAACATATCCAGTAGGCTTCTTCTTTGCTTCCACCTCAGATTCAAACACTCTTAGATCATTGTACAGATCATCCAGTTCCTTTTCTTCTAATTCATCATTCTGTCTGAATGAAACAGTGTACATGGTCCATTCATCTCCAAGAGATCTGAGGAACTTTCGATTGACATCATCTTGTTTCATCTGTACTCCAACAGTAGCCAACTCACCAATTAACTTATTGAATCTGTCAAAAGTTTGAGTCATAGACTCATTCTTTGAAGATGTAAAATTCTCATATTGCTGCTTGAGAATATCCCTTTGATTCCTCTTAGTGCTCTTGGTGCCAGCAAATCTCTTCTCTAAAGTGTTCCATAGAATCTGAGCATCTGTGCAGTGTTGAAACTGATGTTGATACTCATTAGGAATGGCCAAAAGCAGGGTGCTTAAGGCTTTCATCTCCAACTGTCTGACCTTCTTCTCACCATCAGTTTTTGGAGGTGGTCTTCTGCCATCTTGTCCAATTTTACCTTCAGCAGAGGGACCATTCTCAACAATGTCCCACATAGAACAGTCTGTAAGGAGGATGTACTGCTTGATCCGAATTTTCCACATGTCAAACTCATTAGGTTTGAGCATGGGAACTTTTGAGACAAAAGTACTGTTTGATTCACCTGTGTTGTCCATGATGAATAAAGGTTTCTGAGAATACTTGGCTCTGATACCACTTGTCAGGATCTAATTCTTAACAAGAATAATAACACTCAGAAACAATAGTAAAGAAGTTGCGGAAAAACACTTCAATATTCAACTATCAATGGAACAGTAAAATAGAAATCACAACTTGTAAACTTTATTGAATGATTAAAGTTACAAGCTTTCACACAAAACCTCAATCTTGATGAACAGGCTCAACAAGACGAATTCTTCTTCTCTATAACTAGGATTATAAACCTTGAGGTTAATTCTCTCTCTAAAAACTTATCAATCAAAAGTTAATTCTATCAAAGACTTCTATACTATTTGTACACGACATATTACAAGATAATTATCAAAATACAATTGATCTTCAGTCCATAATTATCTCCTTTACTTTAGCAAGACTTCTATACAGCTGTCTTCATTCCATACTGAGTCTTCATCTCATAAGCAGCACTAACCTTCTTCAGAAGTATTAACCATTTTCAGCAGCATTAAACTCCTCAGCAGTATTAATCATGTTGGCAGTAGTAATCCCTTAGCAGTACTAACTACTAGCAGTACTAACTCTCCAAGCAGTACTAACTATTGAAGTAGCAGCAGTAACTTTTCAAGCAGTATTAAACCTACTAGCAGTAGTAATCATGATATACTAGCAGCATTAACCATACTTGAACAAATCTTAAATTCCCAACACTTACAAGAGATTTCGTCCTCGAAATCTAGATTTCCATGAAACGTTGACCGCATGGTAGATTGTCTCTACACCGCTTGCCAGAACTACCACCATAACCTTATGCTGGTCCTCACGATAAATGTCCCCTTGGGCACATCACACTTATATCCGTATGAATAATTATCTTACTAACGTGACTTTTAACCATGAGACTGCGGTTGCCTCCCAACCTTGGGTGACATATACTACCTCACGGGTAGTTTGTGATCCCAACTTCCCACCGGACGATTCACCTCAGATCCACATGCTTCTGAACCCAAAACCAACGATCGACATCAAACTCCAAAGAATTCTCAATATTCTGAATGATCCATTATTGATTTTTGATAAGATCGTCCTTCCAAGGGCGTACCAATACGCTCTCCGGGTAGTTGGTTAATGCAGATCCGGATAACACTCAACTCTGATCTACTCTCATCCTCAAAACATTCCCTCAATAAGATCTTTTCCACATCAGGAAAACTTAAACACGTCAATACTTAATTACCAACCTCTAATCTTCCTTTAAATTCCACCACCGAGAGGTCAACATTTCTCATGATCTAACGGGGATTCTCCCAAACATTTCAAGATTCATGGACTTCAAGAAAACAAGTCGATGCCTACAACCAAAACGGTGATAACGAAAACATGGACATCTCGTCCGATATTTCATTCCAAAAGTATTGACATATTAAAGTTGACACCTAACGGCAATACCCTCGATACTCTAAGGGACTTTAAATAATGATTTCCCACCAAGAATCCCGCCATTTATAAATTACAAAAACGTCTGGGTAACCTTTACTTACCGAAAATTACGGGTGTTACAAAACCCTAAAATGAAGAAACCCTAGGGTGAAGATGAGATCTTCTGAATCTTTTAATAACACTTGGGTCTTCACTTGAATGAGAGTGTGAGGTGGGTGGAACCCAATAAATTATCTAAATGTGTTTTAGGTCAAGTATTAAATGAGGGGAGAGGGAAGGAAGAAGAAATCGTCACTTGGAGGGAGGACATTTCGGTTCTTGAGAGAAATGGTGAGAGTGGGTTTAGAATGGCTAAAAAACGTATTTAATTGGATTAGTTGGCCCATCGGCGATCTTGCCCCGTGATAGTTCCCAGGCACTATCGCGCCATACGTACCGAGACTTCGGCCCCCTTCCCGCGAGTGTGACACCAAAAGAGTGACACTGGCACTATCGTCGGGCACTCTCGCGCCATTTGTACCGCAAGCACCTCCCTTGGTGCGATTGTGCCCTAAGCGATAGTGACAAGGGCACTATCGCTGGCACTCTCGCCGAGGTCCTACAGAGCCCAAATAGCTTTGATTTTGGGACATGACTAATCCACAAATGTTAATAAGGTATGGTAGCATAATTCTAAGGCACGAGATCATACGAAATAATCCTTACGATTCAATAAGCATAAAATTAATAAGAGTAGCATAAAGGACACATAGAAGGAACTTAAGGAGCAAACTACACATACACAAATTTCGGGGTGTTACAATCCTCCCCTACTTAGAAAGATTTCGCCCACGAAATCTATACTACTCAAAGAGTTACGGATAGCGTCTTATTATATCCTCCTCGGCCTCCTACGTCATGTTCGCCCCACGGTGGTGTTTCCATTGAACCTTTACCATAGTTACTTCTTTATGACGCAGTCTTTTCGATTTTCTCTCAAGGATGGCTTCGGGCTCCTCTATACAGCGATTGTTATCCACTCGAATTTCCGACAATGGGATAACGCTTTCCTCCTCCGCTAAGCATTTACGCAAATAACAAACATGAAAGGTGGGGTGAATCCCATCCATCTCCGGTGATAAGTCTAGTTTGTACGCTTGAAGTCCTATCCGCTCAATGATAGTAAAGGGACCGACAAATCGGGGGCTAAGCTTTCCCCGCTTTCCAAATCTGATGATACCTTTCCATGGTGACACCTTCAACATCACTTTGTCCCCCACTTGGAACTCGATCGGTCTCCTTTTCTTTTCCGCATAGATTTTCTGGCGGTCTTGGGCCGCCTTCAACCGCTCTCTAATGCACTTCACCTTATCCGTCGTCTCTTGCACTATTTCTGGCCCGGCAAACTGTTTCTCCCCCGCCTCTAGCCAACACATGGGTGTCCTACATTTCTGACCATATAGGGCTTCGAAGGGTGCCATGCCGATGCTGGAGTGATAAATGTTGTTGTAGGCGAATTCTACTAATGGAAGGTGAAAATCCCAATTTCCTCCAAAATCGATGACACACGATCTCAACATATCTTCCAAGGTTTGGATGGTTCTTTCACTTTGACCATCTGTCTGTGGGTGGTAAGCGGTACTCAATTTGATCCTAGTGCGCAACTCTTTTTGCAAACCATCCCAAAAGTTTGATGTAAATCGACTATCGCGATCCGATACTGTGGATAATGGCACACCGTGTCTCGAGACGATTTCATCAATATAAAGTCTTGCCAACTTATCCATTGGTAGTGTTTCCCGCATTGCCAAGAAGTGTGTGCTCTTGGTTAACCTGTCCACAACCACCCAAATGGTGTCGTGACCTCGTAAGGTTTTGGGCAACTTGGTCACGAACAAGTAATGTCGCCATAACTTCAAGGCGAACACTACTGCCGCTAACTCAAGATCGTGAGTCGGATAGTTCTTTTCATGCTCTTTGAGTTGTCGTGAAGTGTAAGCGATGACCTTCCCTCGTTGCATCAAAACGCATCCCAAACCCATTTTGGATGCGTCACTCTAAACTACGAAATCTTCCGTCCTTTCGGGTAAGGAAAGAATCGGGGCCTCACACAACTTCTTTTGCAACGTTCTGAAGGCTCGCTCTTGAGGTTCTGACCACAAGAATTTCACATTCTTCTTCGTCAAGGCAATCAAGGGTGAAGCAACTTTGGAGAAGTCCTTAATAAATCTTTGATAGTATCCGGCTAGACCTAAGAAACTACGAATTTTGGTTGGGTTTGGGTGGTTCCCAATTCATCATAGCCTTGATTTTCGAGGGGTCCACCTTCACCCCGTCTTTCGTCACTATATAGCCAAGGAACTGCACTTCCGGAAGCCAAAACTCACACTTGGAAAATTTGGCGTAGAGTCTCTCTCTCCTTAGAACTTCCAATATCTCCCGCAAGTGATAAGGCTCCTTTTCGCTCTTAGAGTAGATGAGAATGTCGTCGATGAACACAATGACGAATTTGTCCAAATAGGGGCGACAAACCCGATTCATCAAATCCATAAATATCGCGGGCGCATTTGTTAATCCGAATGGCATTACGAGGAACTCGTAGTGTCCATACCGAGTTCTAAACGCCGTCTTCGCCACGTCCTCCTCGTGCACCCGCACTTGATGGTAACCCGACCGAAGGTCTATCTTTGAGAAGCATCCCGCTTCTTGCAACTGGTCAAAGAGGTCGTCGATCCACGGGAGGGGATATTTATTCTTCACCGTCACCTTGTTCAACTCGCGGTAGTCAATGCACATTCGCATTGTGTCGTCCTTCTTTTTGACAAATAGAACTGGAGCTCCCCAAGGCGAAGAACTTGGTCGAACAAAGCCTCTATCCATAAGTTCTTGCAGTTGCTTCATCATTTCTTGCATCTTTGTCAGCGCTAGGCAATAAGGTGCTCGAGCGATTGGCGTCGCGTCCGGAATTAGGTTGATACGAAATTCCACTTGACGGTCGGGAGGTAATCCCGGCAAGTCTTCGGGAAATACATCGGGAAAGTCGTGAACGACCTTCACAACCTCCACCTTCCTCTTTTCATCCTTGGAGTCCATTACATAACCTAGGAATGATTGGCACCCCGTCGATAAGCACTTTCATGCCTAAAGGGAAGAGATGACCACTATCTCCTCTTTCCGCTTCTCTCCATAGATAAGAACGAAATCCCCATTTTCGATCGGAACACGAATGAGTTTCTTAGAACAAAGGATTTCGGCTTCATTTGCTACTAACCAATTCATCCCGATTACTACGTCAAAACCCCCAATAGGCATGGGAAATAAGTCTACTTGAAAGTGTTTACCATCGATTTCTAACCGACAGTCCTTTACAATCTCCCGCAACACAATTTGGTCCCCATTTGCTACTTCCACAACTAAGGAATCGCTAAGAGTGGTGGATGGTATACTCAAGGATTTACGGAAAGAAGTTGCTAGGAAAGAACAATTCGCACCCGAATCGAAAAGTATTCTAGCGGGTAGGGAATTGAGTAGGAACGTACCCGACACCACGTCCGCGGTCTCTCTTGCTTCTTCCGTTGTCATCTGAAATGCCCTCCCTTCAGGCCTTGGAGCGGCTTCCTTCAGGACCAAAGCTCCCGAGTTAGAACCCTTCAGATTTCCCTTCAGCTTGGGACAAATGAGTCACACGTGTCCCACCTCCTTGCATTCATAACACACCGTTCCCCGAATGGGACACACCTGGCTAGTATGGCCCACTTTTCCACACTTATAGCATGTAAGAGGAGAAGGATTACAAGCTCCAAAGTGTTTACTTTTGCATTTCGTGCACCAACTCGGTTCCCGGCGATTATCAAAACTTCTAACGTTTGGTTGGAATTTCGGTTTATTGAACGAACTCAGTGGGCTTTCCCACTTCCTCTTTTCCGCGGCCTTTGACTTCTCTTCCCTGTCTTTCGCGTAGACTCTTTCCATTATCTTGGCTTCTTCTATGGTCTCTCGCAGATTTGTAGCTTTAGAGTTGCGGACTCTATTTCCCATGTCTGCGGGTAGACCCTTCAAATAGGCCTTCATCTTTTCCTTTTCGGTTGGGGCCACGTGTCCCACAAGGTTCAACTTCTCCATGAAGAGATGGGTATACTCCTTCACCGTCAAATCCCCTTTTGTTAACGCCTGGAATTCTTCCTCAATTAAGTCCATCTTCTGTTCATTACAATACTCCTTCAAAACCTTCTCTTTGAACGTAGCCCATGACATCTTTGCCAACACAGTTTCCCCTATAGTCGCGGTGTAGACATCCCACCAGATTAGAGCCGCACCCCGTAGCATTTTAGAGCCGAAATTCACCTTCTGACTCTCTTCACAGCCACAAGCCCTAAAGGTGTGCTCAATTTCTCTCAACCACTTCATGCAAGCCACGGGATCATCAGCCCCGGTGAACTCTGGCGGCTTACACCCCATGAAGAACTTATAAGAACAACCCTTCCCTGTTTGTCTTGCCTCTGGAGTTATCAAACCATCAGTACAGTTCTCGCCTTCGGTACCACCCGATCCAGCTATCGCATTCTCCGCCACCACTTCCAGCCTTCGGAGGTTGGCATCTCTTTCCTCTAACATCTTCAGGAATACTTCTTCTTGTTTTTCCATGGCCGATGTCACCCTTTGCATAACACTAGTCATCATATCGGCTTGAGGGTTCACCTCCTGAATAATCGGGTTCGTGGATGCCAACTCCACTCTATGTATGTGTTCCTCTACTCCGGTGAATATCGGCGGCATGTTGGGAGGAACTACAGTCGCCACCCGGACTATAGGATTCGGGTTAGATGAACTGTCCTCATGCATTTCTCCTTCAGTTAGCGGTCGAATCCGTGTATTTACCATTTCGGATCTGCCATACAATTTAGAGAGGAAAGGATAGATAAGCAACACAAGATCTTACACAAGAAACATACTCATACGGTTCATTGATTATCATAATCATAGTAATTCAAGCATATTCACGTAACCATATATTCATAAGAACAGTAGCTAATTGAAATTATGAACATACACTACATAAAGATTCTGGTTACCACTTTTACAATTCTCAACGGCATAGTTTCTGTTGAATCTAAGGTCGTCCCATCTTAAAAGTTCTACCCCACGCTCGCAGTTCGTAGCTTAATAGTCTCAGCTTAAGCCTAGGCATCGAGTTTACCTACCTAGTTCACTTAAACTAGAGCTCTGATACCAACTTGTAACACTCTAAAAATATAAGGCTAAATAAAATTTAAAATTTCTGCAATATAATGTCTAAAATACCAATATTTCCATTTCCTGTAGAATAAACAACTAAAACCCAAAATTCGGGGTAGTTTGTATCAACTATAGTAGCGACGGGATAAGATTTAAAATTACAACAACCTATTTAATCTAGATTAAATGCCATGACTAGATTAAGGTGGGTGTGGCTATATCTTCAAAACGCTCTTCACAACGATTTCCCAAAAGCCCGATCTTCCAAAAGTCCTAGTCACGTAACTGAGAGTCAAGGTGCCCTTTGAACCCCATTAGGAGGACCTGAAAACAAACACAACATCAAGCGTTAGGCTAGGAGCCTAGTGAGATTCCACAAAATAAATGCAAAAGAATTAGAAATTGAAATACGGAAGGCCGCCAAGTTACCGCAACCATGATGATATTTCAAGCATAGCTCCTCTATAGATTTTAACAACACAACATGTTTATAATACATCATAAAACATAACAAGTTCTTTATGTGCGACAACCCGTGCCCTCGCAAGTTAATGGATACGTAGATGGAAGCACATAAGTTTACATTTAGGGGGAATTACACCTCAGGCTCTCACTTTAGTGCACACTGAATCTGACATCACCTCAAGCGTCTAAACTACTTTTAGTGCCCACTCCGTCAAGCTACACCTCAAGGTTCGTCGTGCCTTAGTGTCTATCCCTTCGATTATATGGTTCCACCTCAAGGAGTCGGTCCTTTAGTGTCTAGCCATAAATCATTGGTCAAGGTTACATAACCAACAACCACCCAAACTCTCGTGCACAAGAGTTGGGTCCCAAAACATTAATTTTCACGTATAGTGTAATTTCACAGATAAACTTATAAATGTCCTCATATACTTACTAACATGATTTCATATACATTTAACATCTCCAACATTCATGACACCAAGGAATTTAAAGGCATAATCATTCTTATCAGCAGTTAGGTCAAATTCCCAAGTCAACAAGTTATGGATAATTCAAGTATCTAGTAATAAAGCATTAGCATGTGAAAATTAGTAGAAAACTCACCTATAGGGTTTGTAAAGTAAAAACCCTAAAATGAATAAACCCTAGGTTGATGATGAGATCTCTTGAAGCTTTTAATAACACTTGGGTCTTCACTTAAATGAGAGGTGGGTGGAACCCAATAAATGACCTAAATGTGTTTTAGGTCAAGTATTAAATGAGGGGAGAGGGAAGGAAGAAGAAATCGTCATTTGGAGGGAGAAAATTTCGGTTCTTGAGAGAAATGGTGAGAGTGGGTTTAGAATGGCTGAAAAAACGTATTTTATTGGATCAGTTGGGCCCGCGGCGATCTTACCCCGTGATAGTGCCCAGGCACTATCGCGCCATACGTACCGAGACTTCGGCCCCCTTCCCGCGAGTGTGACACCGTGAGAGTGACACTGGCACTATCGTCGGGCACTCTCGCGCCATTTGTACCGCAAGAACCTCCCTTGGTGCGATTGTGCCCCAAGCGATAGTGACAAGGGCACTATCGCTGGCACTCTCGCCGAGGTCCTGTAGAGCCCAAGTAGCTTTGATTTTGCGAGATGACTAATCCACAAATGTTAATAAGGTATGGTAGCATAATTCTAAGGCACGAGATCATACAAAATAATCCTTACGATTCCATAAGCATAAAATTAATAAGAGTAGCATAAAGGGCACATAGAAGGAACTTAAGGAGCAAACTACACATACATAAATTTCGGGGTGTTACAGTTAGCCTAACTGTCGGTCTGTGTGATTGAACACGATCTTGACCAGATGATCAAACAATACAAAGATATAGATTACCAACCTGTTTCTATTACAAACGATGGATTAAAATGGTTGATATTGTTTCTCTTTAAGCTCTCTCTCACTGTATTCTCTCTTGATGAACAGTGTTTGAACGATGTAGAAGATGATTATAGATTATGTGTTGTGTTCTGAGATATGTTAGTATCTCACCTAACAACAACCAACATAATATCTAAAACTAATATCTAATAAATATCTATTTATAAGATATTTAGAATAAACATAAAATACAATAAACAACTTTGATGATTTATTACAAACTAACATTAGACTAATCTTGAGAGTGGCTTTTCAGCTTTAGCTTCAGATTGCGATCTTCAGATTGGATGATCTTGAATCCAATAGATCTGTGCGCTAACAATCTCCCCCTTTGGATCAAGATCATTACTAAAAAGATTTTAGCAATTCAGTCTTCTTTTTCAGCTCAGAAGATGCAATCTCCATCTTAGTCTTCAACAAGTAGAAATCTCCCCAAAAGACGTAGATAAAATCTCTTTCAGATGATGGGAAGAAATTATCTTCAGATTTAGCTCAGAATGTTGTAGCAAAGTATCTTCAAAGAAAATTTCTCTCAAATCAGCATGTCTTCAGAATACTTGCTCTAAACTTGTGTTGTTCCCCATTTCTTGTGTAGCTCTTCTCCCCCTTTTTGATGAAAAGAGAAACGAGTTCATCAAAACTTTTATGTCAAGAAATGTCTTTCTTACAGAGACTCTGATTCGTCAATTCAAAAGATATTCATCCAGATCTTTGCAAATCCAGACAAAATAGTCGTGTAACACCTGAATCAACAAATGAATCAGTTAAAATGTTTGTCAGTAACACTAAGTCACTATGTGTAACGAGTACACATTGGAAAGAATCTTTTTGATGTTCACTCCCCCAGGTCTTCCATTCAATCATCGAAACACCACAAAGGTAATTTCTATAAACGTTATGACAAAGAAACAAATTCCTTGTGTGTTCGTGCAATATAATAGATAGAATTAAGCACTTGATGATTGTTTATAAGGCTCAATATTGTGTAAACCACTGAGACAACAGTAAGTTAAACACAAACTCAATGTGCAGGAGTGAAGTGCGAAGGTGGGGCAGACTTCCTTCTTTTCAATATCCAGATTTTCCAAATGAAAATCAGATAGTAAATGTGCTGCTTCCCCTTTGAAAATGAAACATTTTCCTTTTAAAAAGAAAATGAGTAGTTGGTGGGGTTAATCAAGAGTTGGCATGGGCTAGTTGCCTATTTCAATAATGTTCACCAAAGAAATGTGAAACACTAGAAATGTGGCTGCCCGGCTCAGAAAGTAGTTGGTGCAGAGTTCTGATATTTTTTTAACTCTGTTCTCACACCCTCTTTCTTTTAAACATTCAGTTTACTTCTAACCGAACTCTCTTTTGCATTATATCTCATCACACAACCCACACTCATTTCTTTTAAATTTCTCACACTCAATCACTATGGATTAACCTCTTGGGTAGGAAACACTGGTTAACGTGTATCCGTAGAAGTTGTGTTAAGTCCTAGCACAATGAAATCCGATGTTTTCCTATAAACATATGATGCTCAAAATGGTTTAACTTTATCAGTTAAAGTACAAATTATATCTTGAAAACATTTAAAGGCACACTTCCAATTCATGAAATCGTTTTGAGATTCGGGAAGTGGTTTGAACATTTAAGAACATGTTTTCAATGATTGAAAGTTGTTCTTCTTTCAACCATATATGAGATTAAGATAAAGAATTATACCTTTACGTGCGATCTTACATCTCATGAAGCTAAGTTTAAAGTCATAAAGATATGAACATGTAAGCGTCTCTCAAACTGCAAAAGTCTTAAAGTCAAGTCAAAGTAACGTTATTCACATTGAATTAAAAGACAAAAAGTAGTAAAACAATGAAAGTACGAGTTCTGATCTGAAATAATCAGAAGTCATAAGTCTTTTACTCCCCCTGAAATTATGCATCAGTAAAATTATCAGTGTAAAAGATATGCATTAAAATTTCAGACAAATATGTACTCCCCCTTGATGGTTGATTTCCTCATTCGAGTATTGGAGTACACTTTTCATATCAGCACAGGAGTAAGGTCTTTTGATCATTGAAGTACGAGTCCTAAACTATTGTGTTTAGAAGTCATGTTTCGTTGAAGTACGGGTCCTAAGCTGATTTACTAGAAGCCTTCGTCTTGACATTTAATTCCGGGTCTTGAACTAGTGTATTCAAGAGCCATATTCTTCTTCCTACTCCCCTTTGACAGTAGGTGCCTGCAACACAGATTCATCCTTTTTCTTTGGTATACACTTGTATTTGGATCCAACTGTGTTAGCACATGATTTTGGTACCCATTGAAATTTGGATCCTCTTTGCTTTTGAGAATCAAATGAAAGATTAGAATGATAAGAATGCACATGATATGTTCCAAACCACACATCAGAATCTTTACGAGAAGCATAAACATGTTTATCATAATTTGAATACTTTCTAGTAGATGAAGATAACTGGAATAATTGCTTCATTGAATATTTCTTGCGAGAATCGACAAGTTTTGGTTTAGAATTAGCAACATTCGCATTCAAAACATCTTTACTAGTCGTATTCTTAGTACAATCAACACTCGATAAAGATTTAGCAGTCTCGTCAATCTCCTGTTTTGGTTGCCATTGAGATTTAACTCAGGCCTTTTTTTTGCTCAGATCTGAAACATTTGAAACTTTTGAGTTAGGATTGTGAGTTTCAAACGAATGCTTCTTCTTTGGATTACCAGTAGTGATCGGTTTCTGTGAATGCTGAGATTTCTTCTTACCTTTCGCATTCTTAGTTTTCACAGAAACTGTTTCATCAACTTTCGTTGATGATTTACCTTTCTCAGACATACTGGTTAATCCAAAGAAATTCACAACAAAAGACGAATGGTTAGGAAGTTTGGCACTAAAATCAAATTGATCAAAACAATCATCTAAAACACCATCAGAGTTTAGAAAATCATACCCTCCATCAGTTGAACCAAACAAATCATCATATTTTGAATTCCTTGATGATTTAGAAAGAACAGTATTTTTAAGCACAATTGAAAACACGATTTGTTCAATATCAATCAAAAGTCTTTCATCTGCTAAAGATTTCTCAAGTTCAGAAATTTTACTTTCCAAAATGAGAGGAGGGACATAAAGTTTACCTTTAATAGGTTTCGCCTCCATTTCTTTGACAGAATAACTTTGAAAGAAGTCATTTGAAAGAGATTTTGATTGAACATAATCATAACTACTATTCAACTTTGCATAATAAAATGGAAGGTGAACTTTAGATGAGTTCTTTCATTTTTCAGTTTCCTTGGATTCATCCTCTTTAGACAGTCCAGGCCAGAAAACTTTAAGGTCTGAGTATCGTTGAGAAAGTTTCATAAATGTAAAATCATAAAGTGCAGGCACTTCAGATATACTGTTTTTAAGGTAGTGTGGATTCTCATATCCAATTCCCCAACTTTCTTTAATCTCTTTGGGTTTGTTTAGATGAATGGTTTGTTCAGTTTGACCCAATGAGTATAACTTCACTTCCAAAGCTTTTAATTTTGTTTGTAAAGATTTGTTTTCTTCAGAACACGAAGAATACATTCTCTTAAGCTCTTTGAAATCAGACTTAGATATTCTCAATTCAGAATTTATTTCAGCATTCTCTTTAAGAATTATGGTCTTTTCTTTTGCGCTGGTGTCAATGTTTCTATGTAAAACCTCAATCAATAATTTCTTCTCAGCAAGGTCATTGCTAAGTTTCTGTATTGACTGGTCTTTGTCTTTAATGACACCCTTTTCACGCTTGAGTTTCGACTCTAATTCTTGGAGTTTTGTCATCATGGCATGCATTTGATTTAAGAAATCTGATTGAGTTAAATCACATACCTCTTCATCAGAATCAGTTTCGGTTTTTGTCTTCATCTGACCCATCAAGCACAAGTGTGCTGTCTCTTTCTTCTCTTCTTTCTCAACAGAATCTTGTTTCTGGATTCTAGTTTCCAAGGCATAAATCTTTCCTTTGTAAAGTACTGGTGTATTCTCATCCATACTGATTGAAGGAGCTTCGCTGGAAATCATTCAATTTGATTATTATGCAATAAGAAACTTGAAAATTGATCGTTAGTCCAGATAAAATCAGATAAATACTGAATTATACGATTCAGAAAGACTAAGTCAAGAACTGGCGCAAAAAGCATAATTTGCGCTACTTGAAGGTGGCGCAAAAGTCAACTTTGCGTTAGAAGAAGCTGGCGCAAAAAGGAGTTTTGCGCGAGAGGCGAGTCGAGAGAAATGGAACTTTGCGCGAGTTATGGTTGGCGCAAAATAGAGATTTGCGCGAGATGAAGGTCGCGCGAAAATGACTTTGCGCGAGAGGTTAATGGCGCAAAGTGGGAGTTTGATCGACCGGAGAGATGTTCGACCGGTGCCTTGACCGGTATGAGTTGTTGGACCGAGGTGTACCTTCGACCGGATGAGTTGCGACCGGTATGAAGTTTTTCGACCGGGGTGGTGTTTTTCGACCGGATTGGAAGATGTGACCGGGGTAGAGACCGACCGGGGTATAGCTCGATCGGTATGGTGGTGTCGACCGGTATTCTGCTTTCGATAAATTTCGACCGGAGTCGTATGAACTGGTGTGGACCAGTGTTTGTTTTTGTTCGATAAATCGACTCTGTAAATCAC
The DNA here is from genome assembly GCA_954870635.1 of Arctium minus. Taxonomy (NCBI): domain Eukaryota; kingdom Viridiplantae; phylum Streptophyta; class Magnoliopsida; order Asterales; family Asteraceae; genus Arctium; species Arctium minus. The sequence goes on along the minus strand of OX941097.1, from coordinate 11,148,594 downwards.
CAAATACACCAAACTAGAAAACGTTTTACAGCACCAAACTTTGACAAGTTGATCGACTAACCTTCTACAACAGGTTACAACCTTTTAATTTCAAAAACAACCACTGTTTTGAAATGTTAATCGATGGTACAGTGTTGAAGATGAAGAACACAAAGAGTTCTTTAAAATTTGATTTTGATCTGGTTTTAGCTCTGATACCAATTGTCGGTCTGTGTGATTGAACATGATCTTTACCAGATGATCAAACAATACAAAGATATAGATTACCAACCTGTTTCGATTACAAACGATGGATTACAATGGTTGATATTGTTTCTCTTTAAGCTCTATCTCACTGTATTCTCTCTTGATGAACAGTGTTTGAACGATGTAGAAGATGATTATAGATTATGTGTTGTGTTCTGAGATATGTTAGTATCTCACCTAACAACAACCAACATAATATCTAATAAATATCTATTTATAAGATATTTAGAATAAACATAAAATACAATAAACAACTTTGACGATTTATTACAAACTAACATTAGACTAATCTTGAGAGTGGCTTTTCAGCTTTAGCTTCAGATTGCGATCTTCAGATTGGATGATCTTGAATCCAATAGATCTGTGCGCTAACACTAACCTTTTTATTTGTCGGCATGTGCAACAGGTTCGGTTGGGAATAGTCCTAGTGACACTGTGAAGAGAGGAGAACTAGTTATTGTTAGAGATCGGGGGATAGTAGTCTATCAGTTGACCGGATTTCTTGAGAATCGTGTAAGTCGCTTTCCGAATTGGTATTTCGACCCTATGCCTGGGTTGTACGAAATCCAATATGGGATAAGACTCAAAAACACTCACGTTTTTAGGCACAAAAACGAGAGCAAATTTGCTGGAGAGTATATATAATTATTTAAAATCGTAAGTCTAAAACATAAGTATATACGGTATATATACTAGTCCCATTCGTAAAATAGGAAATAGCGGAAATGGCAATGATTGCAAATTACTATCAATTATAGTCGGTTACAATCAATTTAGCTAAAATTAAGGTCAGAAAATAATTGAGCATTAAATGTTCAGTAAATGCAGATTTAGTCCAAAAATAGACACCAGAGCTTCTGGTCCAGAGACGCCCATCAGAGGCTCTGACGTGTCTTAAGAGGCTGACGCCCATCAGAGGCTCTGTCGTGCCTTAAGAGGCTCTGACGTGTCTTAAGAGGCTCTGACGTGCCTTAAGAGGCTCCTAGGTACCTTAAGAGGCTATGCCATGCCTTAAGAGGCTCTGTCGTGCCTTAAGAGGCTCTGAAGTGCCTTAAGAGGCTCTGAAGTGCCTTAAGAGGCTCTACCATGCCTTAAGAGGCTCTGATGTGCCTTAAGAGGCTCTGCCTCTTGGATCACCGCTAGGGGCGTTGCCCCTTGACCCCCCGTCATTTCGTCGTGTCCGAGATCAAACTCGTCTTATAACAAGTGTGCACTCCGCACCACCTAACTTGTATTAGATCACAGCTTGAAACCCATTAGTACTCGTGTTATAACCAATTACACTTAAATGCCTGGTGACACTAAAATCACCAACAATCCTCCCCCATTTTAGTGTAACCCATGAAGTAACATATTAAATTAAACAAACCAAACTTGCACATAAGTGAAAATATCGAAACGATTGAATTTCCACATTAGTATTTTACACATTCCAAATATTCGAGAATCAAGGTGTCCCAAGGATTGAACCCATCAACTCATTTGAATACCTAAAGATAAAATACATACAAATTTCTTATACGTCCAGCAAATTAAAAAATGACACAATTATAAAGTCGTGTGTCCTAATCCTCTCATGATTGTATAAAGGCCAAGTCCCCAACCTTTTGAAATGCGGCTACACTTCACAATCACATAGGTAATTCCTTTACTCCGTGTACCTGCAAATACACTTTATCAAAGGAATTATTAAGAAGATAAACTTCACCCTAACCACTGCAGGACTCTACACATACCTGGGATGATTCAACTTGTGTTCCAATTTATAAGTGTGAGCTTTCCACATTGAATTCAACTTCTAATGTCATATTAGAAGGGAATTGGGTGTCTCATCTTTATAAATTTATAAGGACTTTAATCCCATCCCAATCGCAGACCTTTAGTTAAATGATCTGCCAAATTTTGTTGCGTTCTAATAAACTCAATGGAGATTACACCATTCATGATTAATTCTCTAATCATACTATGTCTAACACCCAGGTGTCTAGACTTACCATTGTAAACTTGGCTATAAGCCTTAGCCAAGGTGGCCGCACTGTCACAACGGATTGAAATAGGTGCAATCGGCTTTGGCCACAATGGAATCTCATAAATGAAATTCCTTAGCCACTCCGCCTCTTTACCGACAGCGGCTAGTGCAACAAACTCAGATTCCATTATTGAGTTTGTAATACAAGTTTGCTTTTTAGATGCCCAAGAGATGGCACCTCCTCCAAGCAAAAATACCCAACCACTAGTTAAGGAATGATCCTCCATGTTGGATATCCAACTTACATCCGAATAACCTTCTAAAACCAAAGGATATCCTAAATAACTCAAACCATAATCCATGGTTCCCTTGATATATTTGAATACTCTTTGAATCGCTTGCCAATGTTGAATACTAGGATTACTAGTATACCGGCTCAATCGTCCCACGACATAAGCTATATCAGGCCTGGTGCTTGTCATGGCGTACATCAAGCTACCAATGGCCTTAGAGTATTCAAGTTGTGAAATAGCCTTGCCCGTATTAGGCATTAATTTCACACTTGGATCCATGGGAGTGCTTACGGGAGAACACTCACGGTAATTAAACTTATTGAGAATTTTCTCAATATAATGCGATTGCGTCATAACAATCCCTTTGTTAACCCGTTTAATCCTTATACCAAGGATTAAATCAGCCTTTCTCATGTCTTTCGTGGAAAATTTAGATGACAACAATTTCTTAGTCTCATCTACATGATTTTGGTCAGTCCCAAAAATTAACATGTCATCTACAATTCTACATACAAGCAGATGATCACACCCGCACCAGTAGTATCAAATCTACTATAAACACAATTTTCACATTGGTTTAAAGCAAAACCACGAATATAACTTCATCAAACTTTTGATGTCATTGTTTAGGTACTTGTTTCAGCCCATACAAGGATTTCACAAGTTTACACACCTTATGTTTGTTTCCGGGCATAACGAAACCTTCCGGTTGTTTCATGTAAACTTCCTCTTGAAGATCGCCATTCAAGAAGGTTGTTTTCACATCCATTTGATGGATAATCAGATTGTGTATTGCCATCAAGGCGATTAACAATCTAATAGTCGAAATACGTGCCACCGGAGCATACGTATCGAAATAGTCAATACCGGGTTTTTGCCGAAACCCTTGAATTACTAACCGGACCTTGAATTTATCAACTGTCCCATCAACTTTCATCTTCTTTTTGAAGATCCATTTGCATCCAAGTGGTTTAGAACCTGGAGACAAATCCGATAACACCCAAGTGTTATTCTCAAGAATTGATGATATTTCGTCATCAATTGTTTCTTTCCAAAAGGCGACATCTCGAGACTCCATCGCTTCTTTGAAAGTCTTTGGGTCATCCTTAATACTATAACAATAAGAGTATTGAATCCCAAGCTCATCCCTTGAACCTTCCACCAAATACAGTTGAAATTCGGAACCAAAATTTTTGGCAATTCGACCTCTTTGGCTTCTCCGGACCTGCTGTGTTTCTGGACTTGAAACACCATCCAAACTTTCTGGATTTTTCACTTTATTGGTGCTAGGAAACAGGTCCTTAGGTCTTTGTATTGATGAAAATCTCATCTCATCAAAAATCGCATCACGCGACTCGATTACGGTGTTAATCGACACCGAATCATTAGGTTCGATTACGTAGAACCTATAAGCCTTGCAATTTTATGCATATCCAATGAATATACAATCAATTCCACGTTCACCCAAAGTTTTTCTTTTGGGTTCGGGTAGTTTTACAACAGCCCGACAACCCCAAATTCGAAAATAATTCAAATTCGGGGTTTTCTTGAACCAAAGTTCATATGGGGTTCTTTTGTTCCTTTTATTTGGAACTCTATTCAAAACATAACAGGTCGTTAACATGGCATCTCCACAAAATCTCTCACTCAATCCCGAGTAAGAAAGCATCGAGTTTACCATTTCCTTTAAAACTCGATTTTTACGTTCGGAAACCCCGTTTTGTTGAGGTGTGTATGGTGACGTTGTCTCATGGATCATACCAACTGATTGAAAATATTGGGAATCCATATATTCCCCTCCCCAATCATTTCTAAGACATTTAATCGAATTACTCAATTGTAGTTCGACTTCGGTTTTGTAAATTTTACTTATCTAAAGCTTCATCCTTTGCATGCAAAATATATACATAACAAAACCGAGTATTGTCGTCAATAAAAGTGACAACATACTTCTTATTTCCCAAGGAAGGAGTGGAGTGGAAATCACACAGATCATTGTGTACAAGCTCCAAAACATCCGTATTACGTTTAACGTTCGAAAAAGGTTGTTTTGTAACTTTTGTGAGCATGCAAGTTTGGCACCTCTCCGCATTAATGTCAAAGGCTGGAATTAATCCATATTTTGACATTTTATGCATCCTTCTAAAATTCACATGACCCAATCTAGCATGCCATAACATTGAATCAACAATTTTAGAAGAAGATGATGACGATATAAAAGCATAATTTTTAGAACATATAATTTTATTAACCACATTTAAACGGAACATGCGAATACACAAATATCCAAAACCAATAAAACGACCAGCTCAAGATAGGATAAACCTATTCGATTCAAACACTTGCTTAAATCCAAGATTATTCAGACAACTACCACTCACTAAGTTCTTACGAATTCTAGGCACAAACAAAACATCAAACAATTTAACATTATTTCCAGAAGAAAATTCTAAATTAACTACTCCAACTCTACAAACTTGTGTACTCGACTCGTTTCCCATATTCAGCACCAAACCGTCTTCAACCGGTATCAATTTCTCGAACCACCGACGATCCTTGCAAATATGGCTTGTCGCTCCTGAGTCGATCCACCATCCACAGCCATCATCCTGCACATAAAAGGATTCAGGTATAAGTGAAACATAATTCTGGACAGAATTATCAAAGTTAGTCAAAAATTGACCTCCTTTCACTTGATCGCGATCATTAGAACCCGATCCACTTCCACTCGAACCAGCACCATTATTGTTCAACTTCACCCGGCAATCACGTTTGTGATGACCCACCTTGTTGCATCTCCAACACACCAAATCCTTTTTCTTTTTAACGGATTTGGTGGGTCCATCAAACTTTCCCCTTGGATTTGTCATTTTCTTGCACCCGAAGAGATTCTTCGATGCGCAAATGACTCCCAAGTTGAACCAATGATAGTTCCTCTTTTTGATGTTTCAAGTTATGTTTAAAATATTTCCAAGAAAGTGGTAGTTTGTCAATCACCCTTGACACAGCAATAGATTCATCCATATGCATGTTGTGTAGTGTAAATTGACCCAAGATACGAAAGATTTCATTATATTGTTCCATTAAGGGCCTCGAGTCCACCATTTTATAACTGTTAAAATCGCTAACCAAGAACTTCTTACTAGAAGCATCTTTAGCGATGTACTTGGACACGAGGGAATCCCATAACTCCTTCGCACTTGCCACGTTTTGGTAGATATCAAAAAGGGAATCGCACATACCGTTTAAGATGTGTCCTCTGCAGATATAGTCATCATTCTCCCACCTACTCCTTCTCCTTGTGTACTCCAGTGTCTCATCCTCCATCACTTCTGGCATGGGTGTACTCAGTACATACACTACCTTCAGAGCGGTCAGCAGAAAGTGCATCTTTTTCTACCAACGTCTAAAGTCAGTGCCTTCAAACTTCTCCAGCTTTCCAAACTTTGAGGTCATCTCTTTCACATAATCGACCATGATCGACATGTCGAGATACCAATTCGATTGTTAGAGATCGGGGGGAAAGTAGTCGATCAGTTGACCGGATTTCTTGAGAATCGTGTAAGTCACTTTCCGAATTGGTATTTCGACCCTATGCCTGGGTTGCACGAAATCCAATATGGGATAAGACTAAAGAACACTCACGTTTTTAGGCACAAAAACGAGAGCAAATTTGTTGGAGAGTATATATAATTATTTAAAATCGTAAGTCTAAAACATAAGTATATACGGTATATATACTAGTCCCATTCGTAAAATAGGAAATAACGGAAATGGCAATGATTGCAAATTACTATCAATTATAGTCGGTTACAATCAATTTAGCTAAAATTAAGGGCAGAAAATAACTGAGCATTAAATGTTCAGTAAATGCAGATTTAGTCCAAAAATAGACACCAGAGCTTCTGGTCCAGAGACGTCCATTAGAGGCTCTGACGTGCCTTAAGAGGCTGACGCCCATCAGAGGCTTTGTCGTGCCTTAAGAGGCTCTGACGTGTCTTAAGAGGCTCTGACATGCCTTAAGAGGCTCTGAGGTACCTTAAGAGGCTCTGCCATGCCTTAAGAGGCTCTGTCGTGCTTTAAGAGGCTCTAACGTGCCTTAAGAGGCTCTATCGTGCCTTAAAAGGCTCTGAAGTGTCTTAAGAGGCTCTTACATGCCTTAAGAGGCTCTGACGTGCCATAAGAGGCTCTGACGTGCCTTAAGAGGCTCTGCCATGCCATAAGAGGCTCTGACGTGCCATAAGAGGCTCTGTCATGCCTTAAGAGGCTCTGATGTGCCTTAAGAGGCTCTGATGTGCCTTAAGAGGCTCTGTCGTGCCTTAAGAGGCTCTGCCTCTTAGATCACCGCTAGGGGCGTTGCCCCTTGAACCCCCGCCATTTCGTCGTGTCCGGGATCAAACTTGTCTTATAACAAGTGTGCACTACGCACCACCTAACTTGTATTAGATCACAGTTTGAAACCCATTAGTACTCGTGTTATAACCAATTACACTCAAATGTCTGGTGACACTAAAATCACCAACAGTTATGTGCTCGAGGAGTGCTTAGCTTGTTGAAGTCTTCCGCATCTGTTTGAAAAGAGTAACTTGTGTTTGGAGTTAAGTAACACCGACCTTAGTTTAGTCCTTGTATACTAATGGAGTTTGTAATTGTCGAGGTTATTTATCGAATTTTATATTTGAGGCGTATTGAGTTTTAATTTATAGGAGGAGGTGTTGTCTTTATTGGAGATTGTAACGAAAACTTTTATTAGTTGCTCTTACCAAATTTGAGGGTGTTACACAACGACGACATGACAATGATCAAGATAGGTTCTAAACCCATTATTGTTAGAAGATCGTTCAATAAGAAAAAGCATTGCAGATCCATTTTTTTTACTTTAAAACGAACCAAAAAGTTATCATAAAGATTTTTAAAAAAATTATTATTTCTTTGTTGGACAAGTGATACAAAGTGATTACTTGCTTAATACATTTATTTTCAAAACATTTTCATGCTATTGAGTTTTTTATTGTTCAAATTGAAACATGCTATTGAACAAGATGACCACCAGTTGATTAAAATACAAATCTAATGATCAAGTATTCACTTTTAAATTTTAGTCGACACTTTTCTTAGGATCATAACCCCTTTTTATGTGAATATTTATCCAACACATAGATTGAATTGAATGTGTGTGTGTGTGTATTTCGTGAAATTTAAATTAACATATATAGAGATCAAACAATTCTCAAACACAACGAGTGTCGATTGGTATATATTTTTTGAAATGTAAAGTAAATCGACTGTCGAATTGTTATCAAACAATCGAGCTTGTACAAATGCAATAAAAATAATCCAAAAAAAAAAACCTCAGATGCACCCATGGATACACAAGGATCTTCATGATTCCATTTTAAGAAAACACCTATGGAAATGCACTTTGTGTAAGAGGAATTACTACGACAACTATTTGATACAGTATGATTAAGTGATCAGATTAATTAAGAGATTATGTATGGTTTAGTTAGTAGGGAAATTAATTAAACTAGCGATTTCAGAAAATCGGTTTTATCTCCTAACCAATCTCTCTCTCAATTTATTAAAATAGCCCATAAGTTCGTGAAAGATGTTCGTATATACGAACACATCCCTAAATCTGATAAATTTGACATATGTTCGTAATATATGTTCGTATATACGAACATAATTTAAAAACTCAACAATTTTTATTAACTTCGTGAAATGGGTTCCTGGGAAATGAAATCAGTTTAAAAAAATTACATTTATGGCCCCTGTTCGTATTTCACGAACCAAACTTACCTTTTTGACCATCTTGTGAGCTAAAGAAATATTATAAATTTACAATTTTAGCCCCTGTTCGTATATATCATGTGAGTGATACGAATATACCGAATTACAAGTTTGGCCCCTGGTTCGTATATATTATGTGATACGAAGTAAATGGTTTAAATAAAAAGGCAAGTTACAATTATGGTCCCTCATCTTTGAAGCATTAATCAAATTATTTTCAATTTTGGCCCTAGTTCGTATCATATGTTCGTGTATCACGAACATAGATTTCCAAATTAAAGGAAAGTTACAATTATGGCCCCTCAACTTTGGCTCAATAATCAAAGTATTTACAATTTTGGCCCTAATACTTTGATTATTGGGCCAAAGTTGAGGGGCCATAATTGTAAATATCCTTTAATTTGGAAATCTATGTTCGTGATACACGAACATATGATACCAACTAGGGCCAAAATTGAAAATAATTTGATTAATGTTTCAAAGATGAGGGACCATAATTGTAACTTGCTTTTTTATTTAAACCATTTACTTCGTATCACATAATATATGCGAACTAGGGGCCAAACTTGTAATTCGGTATATTCGTATCACTCACATGATATATACGAACAGGGGCTAAAATTGTAAATTTGTAATATTATTTAACTCACATGATGGTCAAAAAGGTAAGTTTGGTTCGTGAAATACGAACAGGGGTCATAAATGTAATTTTTTTAAACTGATTTCATTTCCCAAGAACCCATTTCACGAAGTTAATAAAAATTGTTGAGTTTTTAAATTATGTTCGTATATACGAACATATATTACGAACATATGTCAAATTTATCAGATTTAGGGATGTGTTCGTATATACGAACACCTTTCACGAACTTATGGGCTATTTTAATAAATTGAGGGAGAGATTGGTTAGGAGATAAAGTCGATTTTCTGAAATGACTAGTTTAATTAATTTCCCTAGTTAGTATATAATAAAAAATTATTGTTTGGTAAGTGTTCTGAATGACAAAATATTACCATTTCACCCTCGTATAATATAATATTGAGTGAAATATGTGTTCTTAATTAATAAATTACCGGATATATAATTTGTAAATTATAAAAAGAAAAAAAATTCCCATATATCACATTTTAAATATAAATTAAAATGCAATATTATTCAAACAAACATAACATAACATTTGTTGTTCAAACTCTAGATAAAACAAAAATATCCATTCTGTTGATCAACATAGGGAGAGACGAGAAGTGTCGAGAACATACCAGCGAGAATATGGTACTTTCTCTCACAAACATAATCATTGTTAATTTCAAAATTAAACTTTCTACCCTTATAATTACTTATTGAACTTACTTTGTATTTTATGTTTTTTATTTTTTATTTTACACCCATAATATATTAATATGCATAAGAGAATCTTCAACAGCTTCTCTAAAATTAAGAACCAAAAGTTAAAATCTCTAAAAAAAATTACAATCATCTCCAACAGTTTCTCCATTTTAAAGATAGATCATTGATTATATTATTAAAGTAATCTATATATTTAATAAAATATTATTTCTCTCACCTAAACAATTCATTTCAAAGTTTCTCATTGGTGAAATGTAATAAAAAATAATCTCTCTTTTGGTAATCATTTTTGGTGATATCTCCAAATTTGGAGAAAAATGTTATCTCTTTCCTATTTTCTCTATTTTGGAGAAAGTTTTTGGGAAGCTGTTGGAGTTCATTTTACACCCAAAATCTCTATTTTATTCGTTTTCTCCAAAATGGAGAAGCTGTTGGAGATGCTCTAATCGTATATCAACTAAAATGTATTAAAAAATATATTTCTTTTTAAACAAATTATACAATTATAATCGTCTCATCAATAACTTCAAACAAATCTCATATTAAATATTTTGGATTTAATCATATTAATATATTATATATAGAGTAAACTACGATTTTAGTCCCTGTGGTTTGATGTTTATAACGATTTTCGTTCTTGGTCTTTAAAAACTGTTTTTTTCATTCTTGTGGTTTCTATTTTGTTTTCATTTTCGTCCCTCCATCAACTATGTTAAAAATAAGGGTTAAAAGTTCAAAATTTTGTTTTGAGAAGTTACATATTAGGTCCTTGTGGTATATGGAGAATTAAATATTTTATCCTTAAATTTCATTTACTACTTTTTCTTTCTTTGTTATATTTTCACACACACATACGCATATATAACATACATATTATATATATATATATATATATATATATGTGTGTTTTATTTAAATATTAAACAAAATTCGATTAACTAATAAAAAAATAAAGTTTAAATTAAAATATAGAATAGTGGGAGTAAAAATACATTTAATAAAATAAAAACCAACCGAACAATATAAGATAAAACTTTTTTTTTCTCGACTCCATTTAAACTTATTCAGATGGTAATTTTATATAAATAAAAAGATTAAGTAATCAATAAAAAAAAACTATTAATTTTAGGAGATTTTAACCTAAAACTTTGGGAAAAAAATATAATTATTTATCAATAATCTTAAATAGGGTTGTAAACGAAACGAACATTCGGCGAACTGTTCGTGAATCGTTCGGCGGGAAGTTCGTTTATTTAATAAATGAACGAACATTAACACATTTTTTTTGTTCATTTAGTTAAATGAACAAACATGAAAAATGGTCTCGTTCGTACATATACGTTCGTGAATGTTCCTTCATTTATGTTCGTTTAAGTCCGTTTATGTTTGTTTATATATATAAATATATTTATATATATATTATGACATTAATGTGTAAAAGCGTTAATTAAATTATTTTTTTAAAATTATTTTTTATACCTCATAAGTTTATCCGATTTTTCATTTTGTTATGTTATTTTTTACGAACGAAATGATGAGTAAAGGTGGTTGTTTTTTATTCATTTGTATTTATTCGTTTATGTTCATTTATGTTCGTTCGTTTATGTTCATTTATATTCGTTCGTTTAGCTCTTAACGAACGAACATAAACGAACACGAACAAACATATTTTCGTAACAAACGAACGTGAACACAAAAAATTTCGTTCGCTTACCGTTCGTGTTTGTTTGTTTGTTCGGTTAAGTTAAACGAACGAACACGAACAAGCCTCTGTTCGTGTTCGTTCAGTTCGTTTACAACCCTAATCTTAGAGAAATTATTTGATTTTTTTTGTATTACTTATCAATATTCCATTTTAAACCAACCGTTTTTAAAAAAGAATATAATCAAAAATTATTTAATTTTTTTTATTACTTATCAATATTCCATTTTAAACCAACCGTTTTTTTAAAAAGAATATAATAAAAAAAAAACCCAACAATTTCTTTAAAAATAATAAAATTTCGCTAAAATAATAAATAAAAATATTAAGAAATTTATTTATTTTATTAATTAAACTGTAGGTTTTTAAAAGTATTATAATTATAATAATTAAAAAAACCAATAATTTCAGTAAAATTATTGATCAGTAAACAATATAAACTTTTTAAAGTTTTAAGTTGAAATTTCCTAAAATTAATAGTTTTTATTTATTTTAAGTTACCATCTAAAAAAGTTACTCCCACTATTCCATATTTTCATTTAAACTTTAATTTTTTATTAATTAATCAAAAAAATTAATATTTAAATGAATAATATATATATATATATATATATATATATATATATATATATGGGATGCGTTTCATTTGCAAACCAAACATTTCGTACAAACTTTGCAAACCAATCTTAGTCGTTAATCAAGTCTAATAAATATTTGATTTTATTATGTTTTTTAATCTAAATTCATTATCATAATAAATGAACCTTATCATCTTCCATATATATCACAATCACTATTGATGAATCATAATAATTACCATAATATATCTATTGTTTCTTAATATAGTGATTTACAAATTTTGTTCGAATTGCTTGGTTTGCAAATGAAACGCACCATATATTTATATGTGTAGTATTTAACGTTAATTTTTAACAGAATTTGATGGAAGAACGAAAATGGAAGTAAAATGGAAACCAAAAGGATCAAAAAAGCAGTATTTAAAGACCAAGGACGAAAATCGTTATAAGCATCAAACCACAGGGACGAAAATCGTAGTTTACTCTAATATATATTATATACATTTCAAAATTATTTTTAATACATACAATTTATATCTTTATAGTTATTTATTTATTTTATTTTGCATCCCTTACTTTTTCATTTTTCATTTTACACATTTATCTTATCAGTATACATAATTATATATTAACTAAAATGCGATTCTTTTTTACAAATTACATTATTATAATCATCTCGTCAATAAATTTAATATGAACTCAATATTGAATATTTTTTGATTTAATCATATTATTAAATATTATAAATATGTAAATTATTTTTAATACTTATACTTTATACTCTTATAATTATTTATTTAATTTGTTTTATATACCTTATTTTTTTTCATTTTCCGTTTTACAGTCTTATCATATTAACATACATAATCATATATTATCTAAAATATGGTAAAAAATATCTTTTTTTTACAAATTATACCATTAGCAGCAACAATTCACCACCTCGCATCCATATATCGAACAATTCCCGATGATATTTCATCCGTACATCATGCAAATACAAGATGTAATAGGCGATGGGAATTGTGGATTCCCGACAATATATGTTTGTTTAGGTAGAAATGAAGAAGATTGAGACATAGTTCACAACGAGTTAATGATTGAATTAGTCAACTATCAGGAATTCTACTCGCGTATGTTTGGCCACAGCTTTACACATTTACGAATCATTGAATTTCTTTCAAAAAGGTTTGGTGCGCCACTTCAGGACTAGATGAGTATGCCTGAAATAGGCATTCTAATTTCTTCAAAGTACAACGTGGTACTACACGTTCTTAATATGAATGCATGTACGACGTACTTACCACTGCGGACATTTCCATCACCATCCTCTCAACATGTGGTTTTTACAATAGGTACGTTAGTGGTAACCATTACGTAAGAGTAATTTAACATAAGATCACCCAATGCTCACATTACGCCACAATGGAAACATTGGAGATCTATCGAGGCAACTACGTGGATTGGTCGTATCAATATCGATTAAACGTGTATAAAAAACATTTAGATTGTAATATTACTCGTGAATATGTTGATTTATATAATTGATAATACTACTAATGTTATTTTCTCTCTAATAACGTCTTTTATTTTATAAAATACTGACTAATCAAAATATTAATCATAAAGGTTATTTTTAATTTGTATTAACCTTAAAAATATAATTAAATTTAGAGTATTAAAAATACATATTTTAGTTAATACATTATTATTTAATTAACAAATGACAGATAATATCACAAATATTATTTTATCTCTGATATCTTTTATTCTTATAATATAATGATTAATTAAAATATTAATTATAAAGATTATTTTTAATTTGTTTTAATCTTAAAAATATAATTAAGTTTAGAGTATTAAAAATACGCATTTTAGTTACTATATTTTTAATTAATTAGTTAATATATTTAGAGTATAAAATAGAAAAATTAAAAATTAAGGGGTTTAATAGAAAAATATGAAAAAGATTAAAAGTAACAAATTAGAATAATAATAAGGGCTAAAAATAAAATTATGTAAAATGGTCAAAAATAAAAATAAAAATAATTGTTTTTAATGTTAATTTGTTGTTTCGTGTAGGAGATATAAAAAGTTTATGAGAAAGGGTACGATTAGAATTTGCTTATAATAATGAAGAGTTGAGAGATGGACTAGAGAAGCAAGGGCAATGGGGGAAAACAACGAGGATGAGTGATTCAGAGCCATTCGTTAAAAATCACTTGCCTAATGTCAACCATAAGGTAGCGTTTGGTACGCAGACAAGATTGGACGGGACTGGACAGGACAGAACTGGACAGGACAGAACAAGAGGCTAGGACAGGACTGGACGGGACTGGACAGGACAAGACAAATGTCTGTCTTGTGTTTGGTATGGCCAGGACTGGATAGGACAGGACTGGACAAATTTCCCTAAAAGTTTTTTTGATTATTTTATATATCATATAATAGTTATAAATAACACAAATAAAGTATATCTTTAAATAATTTATTAAAAAAACATTTTTATTTTTTAAACGATTTTCATACATATAAATACATAGAAAAACAAGGGTAAGAAATTTGAATGAAGAATCTGAAATAATTGATGGTGGTTCGAAAAAATCTGATTCATATAAAGAAAATATAATATTTGATTCAATTTGGAAGATCTTAATGAATTGGCGGATGCATAGTTGCAGCGACAGGTAAAGATAAATGCAATAGGTGGCCCGTGAAGGATGGTAGTTGTGAAGAACGTGAAAGATAGTGGATGGTGGTGGTGCAGGTGGTTGTTATGGTTGATGTGGTGGAGGTATAGGTGGCCGACGATGGTAGTGGTGGTGGCGGTGGACAGGGGTAATAGAGGTTATTGTAGTGGAGGAAGTGGCGGAGGTCACCGACGGTAGTTGCGGTAAGCGTCGGTGGCGTCGGTGGCAATGGGTGGTGGTGATCGGTGGAGGTGGCGATAGGTGGTGGTTGTGGATGTGGTGGAGGAAGAGGTGGAAGTGGTCGACGATGGTTGGTGGTGGCTACCGGTGGCCGTTGATGGTGGTGGCGGCCAAAGGTGGCGGTGATCGGTGTTAGTGGAGGTGGTCGATGATGGTAGTGGTGGTGGCGATGGCAGATGGTTGTGGAGGTGGTGGATGAGGTTGTTATGGTGGAGAAATAGGTAGAGGTGGCCAATGGTGGTTGGCGGTGGCTACTGGTGGCCGTCGATGGTGGTAATGGCGGCGATAGGTAGTGGTGACCCTTAAGACTAATACCATATTGGGATTATACATCAAATAGCGGTAAATCAATGATTTTTAATTTCTGTCTCACTTTTGTCCCATGTTGTTCCACCTATTTTGGTGGAACAAGAAAATACCATTTTTTGTCCCATCTTGTCCCACCTTGTCCGGTCTTTGTCCCTGTCCCATGTCGCACCAAACGTGGGACAGTGAATTTTTGTCCTGTCCCATGTCACGCCAAACGTGGGACAGTGAGTTTTTGTCCTGTCCCGTCCCATCCAGTCTGCAAACCAAACGCACCCTAAGGTTTGTGGTATATTGGTTAAGGCTTTGCGGATGTGGTGGAATATTCCATCTACCCAGAGTTCGAATCCAGGCGTACACAACAATTATGACCACTGAGGTTTAATCAGGACTGATGTCTTACCGTCATAATTTGTCAAGGGATTAGTATAGGCATAGCCTAGAACACCCTTCCAAAAAGAAAAGTCTAACGTCTTATTTATGTTCACCAATCACATGAATATATGTTATTAAAGAAAATATAAACTTAAATAAAATATATAAAAATCTGATTTATCTTTATTTGATTGGTTGGACAAAAATGAGACGGTGTAATTTTGAGATAACAGATTTTTATCGCAGGGAGGATGAGAGCGTGGAAAATGGAGAAGCGGCGGCAGGCGTAGTAACTTCCTCTGGATAAGCTTTTGGTTCTTAATAAATGGGTTTATGAATCCAAAGCCATTCTGCTGCTTTTTTCAAGTCTACTCAAATATCAATATTACTTTAAATGCTTTTGACACGCATTTCCACGGCTAACGAATCAGGTTCATACAATAACAGTAACTAAATAAAAAATTAAAGAACGGCTGAATCATATTTGATTCACGCGATATTGGCCATTAGGGGTGTAAATGATGCGAGTCGAGCTCGAGTATCATAATACTCGACTCGACTCGTTAGATATCAAGTCGAGCTCGAGTTCGAGTCGAGCCTATTCGAGTCGAGTGTTGACCGAGTTTTGACCGAGTCGAGTGTTGACCGAGTCGATCTCGAGTAGCTCGCGAGTTGTCTCGTCTCATTTACACCCCTACATAGGCTCAAGCCATTTAACAAAGGCAAAAGATGTAAAACAAGGGAGGAGAAAGGTCTATATATAGTGGAGTTCAAAGCATTGGGTTCAATATCCCGCCAATGTGGGATGAATTAGACACACCATCAAGAGTTTACCCATGTCTTTTACACCATCATTTTCCCAAAAAAAAAATCAAAAAACTTGAGTTTATTATTATTATTATCATTATTATCAATTAAATTAAAATAATATTACTAATTATTATTATTATTTTGCTTATCGAGTATCTCACGAGCTTATCGAGTCGAGTATCAGGTCGCTCGACTCGACTCGTTAGTATATCGAGTCGAGCTCGAGTTCGAGTCGAGCCTATTCGAGTCGAGTGTTGACCGAGTTTTGACTGAGTCGATCTCGAGTAGCTCGCGAGTTGTCTCGTCTCATTTACACCCCTATTGGCCATGACCTGAGGTTGGTCGCCTACTCACATTAGTGTTGAATGTATTCCGTAATCACATGTAAACTCACATGTGATTTTACTGTTTTCTTGTTCTCTTATTTTGACCATGTCCTCGTTTGATTCTCCCTATATCTATCTATATATATACATAGAGAGAGAGAGAGAGGGGGGGGTTCATTTGAGAAATGGTAAATGTATGAAAAATAGAGAAATAATATTAGTCATTCATCTGGTCAACATTTGCGGCTTTGACCTCGAAACATCGGATAATTCCTTGCATGGTTTATAAAAGGTAAATGGGTAGTTTCGTAAAATACGCAGAATGAGTTCAATATATGAACCTATATGATTCACATATGAACTAAGTTAATTAGTTCATATATGAATCAGTTAATTAGTTCATATATGAATCTGTTAATTAGTTCAATTGATTCATATATGAACTTATAGTTAATTAGTTCATATGTGAATCAGTTAATTAGTTCATAGATGAATCAGTTAAAAGAGTTCAAATATGAATTACACTGATTTATATATGAACATATGGTCATATGTGAATTATTCATGTTCATATATGAACACAGCCCGTGTATTTTGTAAAAATTAAGAAAGTATCCTTCTATTTTTGGAATAACCGCAACTTTTGACCAGTCAAAGCCGCAATATTTGACCAGTCAAATCCGATCTTGACCGTATGAATAACTAGAATTACTTCTCTATTTCTCATATATTTACCATTTCTCAAATGAACCTAAGGTTATATATATATATATATATATATATATATATATATATATATATATATATATATATAGTTGGGTTCTGGTGAGAAGTTGAGGTTAATGTGAGAAGTGTGAAAAATAGTTATCAATCGTTGGATGAGAAATGAATACACATTAGGATGAGATGCACCGGATCAATACATCCAGGATTTCACTTGTGCACAATTTCACTTGTGAACAAATGATGCTTGTTATGTACACATCAGTTTGCTTATGGTTATGTACCATATTGGTTTGCTTTCCGTTGACTGCTCTTGTGATGATGTTTGTCCATCTTTCTTACTCCATGAACATAATAGTGTAGAAACTTGTAAGAGGTGACATAATTATCATCCCTAAAATCATGCAACCTTCTTATGTAACATCCTATTAAATTCATTAAAAAAAAACTGAAAACTGAAACACATTTGTACCCTTACTCATTATCTCCAACATATGTATTAACCATGACCATAGATGGGTTTTTTTTAAGGTAACCGTGGATTTTCGGGCCAGCTTACACGCACCGACTAATCCCCGGACAACCACGAATGACCATAGATGGTTTGCGATTGGTCCAAAAAGGTTTGTATAGTTAACACCATTTATTTAGTTAACAAAAGATCACCCCTCTCTCTATATGTGTGTATATATGCTCACACATATATAGGGGCTTAATCAAATAAGAACTCGGTAATTTGTGAGATCCATATTTAATGTGAACCAATCATTTTAATTATATTATTTTATAATTTAATTAATGATTGAGGGTGATTTGGTAATTTGTGAATTATATATTATAACCAACCACCACAATTTTGTTTCCATCATTATCTATTTGACTTTTCAAACAATTATATCAATTTACCCCAATTAACTTTATCAAATAAGCAAAACATGTCTCCTTCGCTAAACAGCCAATGACATCAGAGGGTATCACACCGTGTATCTTAGGATAGCACATCGCTGAACAACAAACGTGTATACAGTAGGTATCACATCGTTTATCTTAGGGTATCACAACATGTATATAATGGGTATCATAGTTGGTATCAGTGGGTATATAGAGAGATTAATCCTAATTAATGTATCACGATGGAATGTTTACGCTAGAAGGGAGAGGAGATCAAATTTCTAAAATGCCCTTTATTTAAAATTTTATGTCAAAACTAACAAAATTATTAATTTCCTAATTTAACCTTTGATTTGTGGTTGAGATTATATCTCACAAAACATTAAGTTCTCCATTTAATTAGGTATGGCGACTCACCCCGATCCGGTGGGGAACCTGACTCACCCGCCCCGATCGCGGCCGAAGATTCCCTCCCTGCTACACCGGGTCCCGAGACAGGGATCCCCACCAGTCTAAAACCGAGGATGAAGCCATGGTCAGATAACGTATTCCCTGACCCGTCCCGTACCTGCTATAGTTAATTAACTATTAATTTAATATATAATATATTTAAAACTTTAAATTACCTTACTGCTAGGTTTGGCCAAATGGTCATTAGAAGTCGAAATTAATTCACAAATTTAGGTTTAGTTCGACACAGTTCGACTTTCATCGTTCCTCCGCCTACTCACCAGTCACTGTTGGGATGTAGGCTTTGGCCCATTAAGGGGGAGGCGCAGATGGGAGTCGGCCCTAGGCCCTCTAACCCTAGTTACCTTAATTAGGAGATTACCCTAATTATGTTTCTCTATATATTAATCTCATTGTACTTGTAAACATTGTAGCACCTAATACAAAAAAAAAAGCCTAGTTGCCCCCATGAATTAGCACAATCACCCTGATCGTGTGAACCACGTAAATTCTTGTGTTCTCTTGCTTTCGGTTTGTGTGATTGTGTGTGTAACGTTTAACCCCAACAACTGGTATCAGAGCTTTAGGCTCTTGATCTGTTACACTCAATCGCCGCAATCCTCACCACGCCACGGTCCATTGCCGCCACCGCGCCGCCGTGCCACGGTCCACCGCGTCGCCCTGTGCCGCCCGTGTCGCGCCCATGCCGTCCAAGTCGCCCCGTGTCGCGCCCGTGTCATCTCCGCGCCGCCTCATGTCGTCTCCGCGCCTCCCCGTGTCGTCTCTCCGCCGCCTCTGCACCGCTGCTAAAAGATTCCTTGTTTTCTGTTTGTCTATCGCCAACAGTTTGGGATAATGGCTGAAGACGGAAAAACCAGGATTGAAAAGTTTGACGGACAAGATTTTGGATGGTGGAAGATGCAAATCGAGGATCTGTTATGTCAGAAGAACTTGGATCAAGCCTTGACAAGAATAAAACCCGAGAAGATGGAAGACGTTGTATGGGCTGCTCTAGACAGAAAAGCCATGGTTGTTATCATATTTACACTGACCAAGAATGTGACCTTTAACATTATATAGGAAACTATTGCATGTGGATTGATGAAAGCTTTGTCAAACTGTAACACCCCGATTTTCGAAAGATATCGATCCAAGTTAATACAGAAACCGAGATATTAAGGAAAAATAAGATTTTTGATTTTGGACTTGAATCCTTGATTTTATAGTCTAGATGGATGAAGGATTCAATTACGAGTCCAACGGTTCTTTCCGGAGCAAAAACGGAGCTATAACGAAGAAGTTATGGCCAAAACAGTATCGAGAAGAAAACCAGGGAAGCGGGCGACTTATGCCGCGACTTAAGGTCGCGGCACAAGTCGCGAAATCCACTGGATCGAGCTTAAATCGCGATTTTCAGCCCCAAACTTCATTCCTTCATATCTCCTTCATCCTAGCTCCGATTTGGGTGATTCAAAGTGCTACGGTTTCGTTTTTGAGAGCTTTTCAAGGATCTAGCAAGAGATTGGAAGTCTATTGAAGTATACTAGAGCATTTTGTGGTGGTAAGCTTCTCATCTCTCCCTATTCATCTTCTTCCCCAAAATATTCTAGGGTTTCATCCACCCCTTGTTCTCCCTTTCATAGATTGAAGGTTTGTGATCATTTTGGTGAACTAGAAGTGTTTTGGTTGGTGAATTCAAGCTTGGGTTAAGGTAATCTTCTATTCTCTTCGGTTATGGAAGTTAGGGTTTCGGTATTAGTTGAGGTATCCATGTATATGGTTTGGGATGATTGTTTATGGTAGAATATGTATATTTATGGTTGGAACCTTGTAAATCTAGGTTTTGGAAGATTTGGTTTGAAGAATCAAGTTCCTCAAGTTCTAAGTGGGTAAAATCTAGATTTAGTTTAAATCTAGCAAGGTGAGTTTACTAAACTTTTGTTAAAACTGGATACACATCATAATTGCTTAATTGTTGTTATTATCACCTATTTGCTCAAAATGGTCATCTTTACGGGTTTATGTATTTGATGGTATTTCCATGAGATTATGTGAGATATGTGTATATGAAGTATTATCCCATGATTTACTCTATGTTGTGTAATTATTTGGGGATTTACATTATGTGTGCCCACAATGGGTATTTGACATGATTATGGAATATATGTTTGGTATAACATGATGATTTCCATTCGGGATACACTCTTGGTGTTATTGTATCTACAACGTGGCTATGTGGATATTTAAGTCTTATGTTAGACTCATGCTATTAGGAGGGATATATCATACCCATGGTTGGTATTGAAGTACATTTGGTTGAAGAATACCTAAGAACCTCCTATAGGCATTATGTTGGACGAACCAAGTTAATGACACAAGGAGGATGTAGTCGGAGGCACCACCGTGATGGTATGTGCCTAGACCTCCGCCACTCGGATAAGGAGAAATTTTCGGGTGTGTCGGGCCTTTGGGATGCGACACTCGGATAAGGTGGAATTTCCGGAGGGCATCAAGGTACATCGACTCTGAGGTGGAATTGATTGGTGCTATGGGTCTCCCCCGTTGACTCCATACATGTGGAAAATTGGCTAACTGCTGATAAGAATTGTATATGTTCTACCATGCTATTTATTGTTCAACTCACTAGGCTTTTTGGCCTAACACTTGTTTGGTGTCGATGTGTATCTCAGGTTTTGGCGACACCGGTTCTAAGCGGGTATAGTGCTTGGGTGAGAGATTTGGAAATATTGCAATTGGGACTCACTTTTGGTAGGAGAACCTTTGGGTCTATAAATGACTCCCTTATTTGTAATCTCTTTTCTAGTTATGGAAATTAGATTAGTTGGTTGTTATTTATCGTCCGTTTAATTACAATTGTATTTAAACAGGTTTGTGTATTTTCCCCATTTAAGGAGGCTCTTGCTTTGGCAATTTTTAGTATACCCCATGTCCGTTTTTCGGATTTTTGTTATCCCTATTTTTAGGGTGTTACACAAACATGTATGAAAAACCTTCTGCTTCTAACAAGGTATTTCCGATAAGACAGTTAGTAAACACCAGAATGAGAGAAGGTATGTATGTTACCTCACACATTAATGATTTCAATACCATTATATCTCGCTTGTTATCTGTTGATATTAAGTTTGAAGATGAAGTCCAAGTTTTGCTTTTGTTATCCTCGTTACCGAAAAGTTGGTCGGGAATTGTCACTGCCATTAGTGGTTCAGCTGGAACCTCTAAACTCACCTTTGAGGGCATACGTGACTTCATCCTAGGAAAGCACATAAGGAGACGGAGTTCTGGAGAATCATCTAGTGCTTTGCTAAGCACTGAAGGGAGAGGTAGAAAGACATAAAGAGGTAATGGCAGAGGCAGAGGCAGGTCAAAGTCTAGAAAGAGGAGCCAGTCAAAGCCAAGGAAAGACATCCAATGTTGGAAGTGTAAAGAAACTGGGCACTTCAGAAATCAATGCCCTAAACAATCAAGATGGAAATAGAGAGGTGAACGCAGCAACTGATGATTCAGATGAAGCCCTTATCTGCTGTGTTGAGAATTCAGCAGAGTATTGGATCTTGGATTCCGGTGCATCCTTTCATGCTACTTACAACACGAAGTTGATGAAGAATCTACGGACAGGTAACTTTGGTAAAGTTCGTATAGCTGACCATCGCACTCTTGACATCACAGGAATAGGTGACACAGACATAAAAACTTCATTGGGTACCACTTGGACCTTGAAGGACGTTCGGGTCATTCCCAGCCTTAAGAAAATGTTAATTTCTACTGGGCAGCTGGACAACCAGGGATTTAGAACTACCTTCGGTGATGGACAATGGAAGGTTTTGGTGATGGACAATGGAAGGTTGTCAAACAAAACCTTGTAATTGCCAAGGGTAAAAAACGAGGCACCTTATACATGGTTGATGTTCCTGATTGCGAGGTGAATGCAGTGACCAGTGGGCTGAATCCTTCCAGATTGTGGCATCAACGTCTCGACCACATGAGTGAAAAAGGAATGAAGATGCTCGTTGCAAAAGGGAAGTTTCCTGATCTAAAAAGCGTGGATTCAGAATTATGTGAATCATGTGTTCTTGGCAAGAAAAAGAAGGTATCCTTTGTGAAGACGGGTCAAACACCGAAAGCTCAGAAATTAGAGCTTGTTCACACGGACGTTTATGGACCGACACCAGTTTCTTCCTTGGGAGGATCAAACTACTATGTGACCTTCATCGATGACTCAACACGCAAGGTATGGGTTTACTTTCTTAAAAATAAGTTCGATGTTTTCAAAACTTTTAAGAAATGGAAAATTGTTGTTGAATTGGAAACTAACCTGAAGGTAAAGTGCTTGAAGTCGGATAATGGTGGAGAATACATTAGCACAGAGTTCACTGACTATTGTGTTGAACATGGCATTCGGATGATAAAGACAGTTCCAGGTACTCAACAGAACGAAGTGGCAGAAAGAATGAACAGAACTTTGAATGAAAGGGCCAGGAGTATGAGACTTAATGTCGGGCTTCCAAAGGCGTTCTAGGCTGATTCAGTTAACACTGCAGCTTATCTTATCAACCGAGGAATATCAGTACCATTGGGCTTCAAGATACCAGAGGAAGAGTGGAAAGGTGAAGCAGTAAAGTATGAACACTTGAAAGTGTTCGGATGCAGCACCTATGATCTGATGAAAGATGGTGACAAGTTGGATGCAAAAGCCAAGAAATACACCTTCATTGGATATGGCTCAGATAGTATGGGCTAACAGGCTTTGGGACTTTGAAAGCAGAAAGGTAGTCAAAAGTAAACATGCAGCGTTCAATGAGGCTGAACTTTATAAAGACAGGAGCACAGTAAACTCAAATGATCAGAAAGAACAAGTTGAGTTTGAAAGTGATGACATCAGAATCAGAGGGTCAGAAGATACTCAGGATAATGGGAGTACTGAGCCTGATTTTCAGAATAATGATGAGTCTGAAGATGTTCATGAAGACAGTGAAAGCTCAAAGGATGAAGAAGAAACATCTTCTCCGGTACAGCCTCAACCAGTTGAATCACACTGGGTCAGGAGATCCACCAGTCTCTAAGCCTCCTGAAAAATACACTCCGTCAGTCAATTATATTTTTTTTGACCGAGAATGGTGAACCAGAAAGTTACTCTGAAGCAGTTAAGCTGAAAGATTCGTTGCAGTGGGAACGTACAATGAAAGAAGAAATGGGATCTCTAAACAAGAACAAAACTTGGGTTTTAACCAAACTTCCGCAAGACAAAAGAGCGTTGCAGAACAAATGGGTTATCAGAATCAAGGAAGAGCATGATGGGTCTAAACGGTATAAAGCTCGTTTAGTGGTCAAAGGTTTTCAACAGAAAAAAGGGATTGATTACAATGAAACTTTCTCTCCAGTGGTGAAAATGACCACCATCAGATTGATCTCGAGTATTGTAGCTGTAGAGGGCTTACATCTAGAGCAGCTAGATGTCAAGACAGCATTTCTACATGGTGACCTTGAAGAGGATATCTACATGGCACAGCCTGAGGGGTTCCAGGTTGCTGATAAAGAAGATTGGGTCTGCAAACTGAAAAAGAGCTTGTATGGTCTATAACAAGCACCCAGGCAGTGGTACATGAAGTTTGATAACTTCATGGAAAGGACCGGGTACAGCAAATGTGAGACGGACCATTGTTGTTATGTGAAGAAATTCAAGGGCTCCTATATCATTCTACTTCTCTATGTAGATGATATGTTAATTGCAGGTGCAGATATGAAAGACATCAGCAAGTTAAAGAAACAAATGTCTGAAGAATTCGAAATGAAAGACTTGGATCCAGCCAAACAGATACTCGGTATGAGCATTGCTAGAAACGAGAAAGATGGATCTTTGACACTATCCCATGAGAAATACATCAGGAAAGTGTTAGAAAGATTCAAAATGAACGATGAGAAAACAAAACCTAGAAACACGCCCTTGGGAAGTCATTTAAGGCTTACCAAAGATCAGTCTCCTAGATCAGAAGATGCGAAAGCAGATATGGCTAAGGTTCCTTATGCATCTACTATTGGTAGTCTCATGTACGCCATGGTTTGCACGAGGCCAGACATAGCCCATGTCGCCGGGGTTGTTAGTCGCTTTATGTCAGATCCGGGAAGAGAACATTAGGAAGTAGTCAAATTGTTACTCAGGTATTTGAAGGGCACTTTAAAGTTGGGATTATGTTTCAAAGGTAAAGATTCAGTTCTCAGAGGATATACTGATGCTGATTTGAGTGGATGCAAAGAGACATTTAAAAGCACTATTGGGTATGTCTTTACAGTGGGAGGAACATCAATTAGTTGGATGTCCAAGCTTCAAAAAAGTGTGGCTTTATCAACAACATAAGCTGAATACATAGCAGTTGCTGAAGCCAGTAAAGAGCTAGTGTGGTTAAATGACTTTCTTGAAGAACTTGGGAAAAAACAAGTTGATTACTCGTTACACTGTGACAATGAGAGTGCAGTGAAACTTGCTAAAAATCCAGTTTATCATGGGAAAACAAAGCATATTGGGAGGAGATATCATTTTGTTAGAGAATTGATCCGTGATGGTACGATAAATTTGAAGAATATCTCAAGTGCAAAGAATCCAGCATACATGTTCACCAAGTCTGTGACGCTGGATAAGTTGAAGTTCTGTATGACTTCAGTTGGCCTTCATGAATAGTGTTGAGAAGGCAGGTGGCAACTAGGGGGAGCTCAAGCTAAGTTGATGTTTACAGAAGTACAGAGGAGTGCAGGTGAACGTGTTTCGAAGCCTCTAAGTGGGAGATTGTTAGGATGTAGGCTTCGGCCCATTAAGGGGGAGGCGCAGATGGAAGTCGGCCCTAGGCCCTCTAACCCTAGTTACCTTAATTAGGAGATTACCCTAATTATGTTTCTCTATATATTAATCTCATTGTACTTGTAAACATTATAGCACCTAATACAAAGAAAAACCCTAGTTACCCCCGTGGATTAACACGATCACCCTGATCGTGTGAACCACGTAAATTCTTGTGTTCTTCTCTTGCTTTCGGTTTGTGTGATTGTGTGTGTAACGTTTAACCCTAACAGTCACCACATCGATCTTCTCCTCCTCAGCCACTAGCTTACCGCCCACCACCGTCGTCCTCCATCAGTCCGGTGATCCTGTAACTCCATCAATCTTTCAAGCTTTTCTTTTTGTGACTTGGTTATATAAGTTTGAAGAAATCTCCTCTCCTTTTCTGTTTTGAGTTGTTTACTTGAGTTTGGTTAAAGTTTGAAAGCAATGTATCTAACTATCTATCCATATAGTACTTGACTAGTTAATTCACTCGTGCTTATGTTGTCTTGTGTCCTTTTGTAACTCTCTTGAAGGAGACACTTTGGACAATCTTGCTACTTAATTAGTCAATCCAGATGTCTATGGTGGAGATAACCAAACCATCTCTACTGTGATGGTTGAGTTTACTAATCCTCCCTCCCTTTCTAATTTGTTACCTTTATTATTATTTTTTTCTACTTTCTTTAAAAAAATCATTTTTAGTTTGAGATCTTCAATTTGGTTCTTTGGGGATAGAATGGGGGACGGAAGAGGGCTGAAGCAGGTCCTGGAACAAGGGCTGGAACGGTCGTGGAACAAGGGCTGGAACGGGGTTGGGCGAGGTTGGGGAACGAGGTTGGGCCAAGGTTAGGGAACCAGGCTAGGTCAGGGTTGGACCGGGGATAAGCCCATTACGCACCAGGGAGGGGATTTTATTCCTCGTACCGTCGGGGAACAGGGCCAGGGATTGTATACCCACCATGTTGCCATACCTACTTGAATGGCCCTATATATATATATATATATATATATATATATATATATAGAGAGAGAGAGAGAGAGAGACGGGTTCATACGAGAACGGTATATATTTAAGAAAACACGAGAACGGCCGAGTACATACAAAATTATATATGATTCACGTACAAAATCATATATGATTCACGCGACTTTGCAGCGACTTAAGTAACGGGCTCAGTCGTCCGCGTTCGTTTTTTTGGCCGTTAATGCTGAATCATATATGATTTTGCACATGATTTGTTGTTTTCTTATTTTCTTAAATAATTAGCGTTCTCGTTTAAACTTTCCTCTCTCTCTCTCTCTCTATATATATATATATATATATGTGTGTGTATGTGTGTGTGTATATATATTATGCCATTTAAACGTCTGCAATGTTATTCACCATTACCAAAGGGCTATCAATAAAGATTGGCCTTCCAAAAGGTCAAGGATTCAAATCTTACCAAATATGAGGAGGGTGTGTGAGTTCAATTGCCTTAATATAAATATTATATACTTCAAGGAAAAATGTTGATTACTGTCTGGTTATCATTATTATAGGTATCAAGTGGAAGTGCAGTGATGTATAGTAGACTTGAACCAGTTCTCACAATGAGAATGTATATAACCCTATTCTGGTCTGGTATGAATTGGTCATCTCCACCACTTTCACCACTAATTCTCTCTTCCCCCATTTCCCCCAACATGCTTGAAGCAATGGCTTCCCCAACTCATTCTGCTTTCAAAAAACAACCATTTATTTCATACCTTCCTGTTTATCGACTAATTTATATCCTTTCATTGGGTTATCGTTAGCTTTATCTAATTTCACCTAGGCAATTGTTTTAGCCAATCGACTTGTTAAGTTGAACCAGAATCATCTACGATCCGGCAATTTCCAATAACAATCCCTAGCCAAAGCACATCATGTGTCTTTGTTCAAGTTGTTGGAAGGCTTTTTGTATCACTTTAGAACCAAAACTAGTCATGTATCGACTTTGTTCTAAATTTCGGGCTTTTGCATCATTCTGGTGTTATCATTGGCTATCAATTTGTCTAGTGCACATCTTCCTCAACAGGACACTTCTCAACCTATGGGACTTGCAATGGCATTTGTGTGTTGTAGTACAGTGAAATCAATTTGGTAGAGATTGGTTTAATTGTATCATACAAGGATTTTACTTTTTGGTGCTCAATGTTCAAGAATCTAAGAATCTATACTTATTACCTCTCAAATGCACTTGTAAATAACTATTCAGACCATCTAGCACGTAAAAATATACATTTTGTAATCATATTTGGTCAGCCAATTTTTCCTTACATAGGGACAGGTTTAAATGAGAACCATAGAACCAACTATTCATGATGAATTCATGATGGATATCATTTAATAATGAAAATTTTGCATGATATTCATGATGAACAATTTTCATGAATGTTTTATGTTTATTCATCATGGATAATTCTGCTCATTACTCATATATAAGGGCACAAAAGACGCTATTTATCCTGCCATGAACTTGTTCAAAGCTATATCAAGATGAAATAACTACGGTACACACAATGAATACTCCGGAGTTCATTCTGTTCAATTGACAAATATATACACATAGTTGTATTGTATTGAATGAATTCGAGCTAAAGAATTCTGTAACATGTACCCTTATGTCGATGCAAAGCTCCACGGACTGCTTAATACATGCAACCAAACTGAAAGGCATATAGTCATGACGGTATAAGATTTTGTGCTCACGTACCTGTAAACTTCACGACCCTTGTCAACTGCCTCTTCTTGAACCACATCAACCTTTCGCTTCATGCCCGTGGATAACTGGTCCAAGAAAAAATCCAAGAAAGATCTTACGGTCGCGAATGTCACCCTCCCAGTCACATCAAGAACGAGCCTTCTGTTACTAGGGACTGCCAACGTCGAAGAAATCTTGCTCACAAACCCATTGTTCCGGCTTTTTCTTGATTTTATTCCATTCAAGATCAACTCTTTCCCATCGGAATTTGAAATGACTTGGTGGGAAGTTTTCACAAACGTCTCTATAGCACCGTTGCAAAACGTAGCTAACAAATCCCTTACTTTTTCTTCGTGTTTGGGGTTC
The DNA here is from genome assembly GCA_954870635.1 of Arctium minus. NCBI lineage: Eukaryota > Viridiplantae > Streptophyta > Magnoliopsida > Asterales > Asteraceae > Arctium > Arctium minus. The sequence continues at coordinate 11,119,927 of OX941097.1, read as the reverse complement.
GTTAAGCCTGATAAGATCTGCTCGTAAGGATTGACATCCATTGTTTTGTCAAGGTAAACAGTCACCAAGGTGCTCACAAACTGCTGGATACAATCCCCAATAAGTTTCCTGCATTTCTCTTCAGCGATTACATCTACCCACTTCTGGACCGAACTCTCTGAGCTTCTTGAACCATTGAAATCAGCCGCTTCACTAACCCCTCGATCAGCGTAGAACGCCATAACCATATTCTTAGCAAAGCTCCCAACAACAACAGAAACAAAACCAGATCCAGCAGGTGAAAACAGTTTATCCAAAGCTCGATCCGGAAAACTGTTACCTGGATCACTTTTTCTAGCTCCAACCCTGTAACCCCTCAAAATCCCCACTGTAAAAGCTCTTGTAACATGAACAATCGACTCCGAGACCTCATCAGATCTCATAATCTTCGACAATTGCCTCAAACTATTGGGGATTTCGTCCGAATCAGATTTTATAAATTCTTTCAAATCCTTTGAAACTACTCCAAGTGTCTCGGAAGAATCACCAAGTAATTCAGCAATCGAAGCTAACGCACCTAAAAGTTTCGTCAACCTCTCCCTCTTCTTGGCCACAGAAGGTAAATTATAAACCCTAATTGCACCATAAGTTGAAAACCCTAAAGCCGCAACGAGAAGAAGCCATTTCTTTCTCTTTTGGGTATAATCCAAACTCTTCTTCACAATATCCAAATCCATATAACAAAGAATTCAACAGAAAATATGGACCTTGATTTCCTTAACTTAATTAAGAACTAAACAATTGATTATTGACCTAGGGTTTGCAATTGCAGATGCGGATAAACAGATAAAATTCGTAAAATCAACACATAGATACACCAAATCGTATGTGTATTCGTGTGATTGTGTAGATTTTTTATGCGATTTTACGAACCTCAAGAACGAAGGGGGAGAATGAAGTTGCAGAATTTTGCGTCGACGAGTCTACTGAACACCTACGTTTTCAATCACCTCGATCTGATCCACTCAGAAAATATCGGTCATATTTATAAAAGGTTAATTTCACTTTAACCCCCTATAGTTTGAGGATTTTGAATTTTGGCCCCTATATTGTTCACACAGTTGAGGAAGCATTTCCAACTACCAATTTTTTGACTCTATATCTCTTTGTATAATTGTATATGATGACAAAACACATACAAGTATCATTGTGTTTTATATTTTTATAATTGTGTAATTGATTTAAAAAAGTTATGAATATTGGACCCTTATATCAATTACATTATTTTTTTTAGAATAAACTATAAATTTGGTCCTGAGATTTGATGGTTATAAGATTTTTGGTCTTTGTTTTGAAACTATAATATGGTTATTATGGTCTGTAAAGATATTTGGATTCGGTCTCTCTTTTTAACGACTGTTAAAAAACCCTGTTAACTCAAAGGCATTTTAGTATTTTTTAGGTTCTTATATTATTTTCTATTAAAATAAAAACTATCAAACCCTTTCCCCCGACCATCTTCTCGGGCAATCTTCTCAGGCCAAACCCATATCCAAATTCAAACGACAAATCAAGTAAAGGCATACTAATTTTATTTCTAATTACATAGTAATTCAGTAAGTGCACCGATTGTAAACCAAATATGAGATTTAAACAAACCTAACTTAGGTTTTGTAGTAAAACAAGTCTGACGCCACTTTTTCAACCCTAATATGACACAGACAAACCCTTAATCACTTAAACACACCTGTGAGATCTGTGCGGCGAGGGTTTTCGTTAGAGAAAGATGTTGGATCCTATTGATGTTGGTCTTCGACGAGTTACAAATTTATATATTACACATGTTTACAATTATGGTCCCGGACATTTTGTATATAAATAACTAAATACATACATATATTATAGAGTAAATTACGGATTTGGTCCCTCAGGTTTGGCGTTTGTTACGGAATGGGTCCTTTAACTTCAAAAATTACATGATGACCCTCCCACTATGCATTTTGTTATGGATTTGGTCCATCGAGCCAACGATCGTCTATTCCTCCGTTAACCACGAGGGTATTATGGTCATTTTTATATTTTTTATATTTCTTTTAACATTTTTTAAACAAGAAGGACCAAATCCGTAAAATGAAACTCATGTTTTTGTTGAATGGTCATCTTCTACATGATGAACACCAAGAACAAACCCAAATCAAGCTCATTGAAAAAACCAAAAACCTAAATCAAACCCAAATTTTAAAAACCTAAATAAAACCTAGATTTAAAAATCAAAAACCTAAATAAATCTCATATTTAAACATAATCAAACCCACTTAAAAGAGGAGAGAGATATATTGAATATTCATCTTCTACATGATGAATACCGAGAACACCAAGTTTAAAAAACCTAAATCAAGCACATACTAAAAAAACAAAAACATAAATCAAACCCAAATTTAAAAAACCTAAATCAAACCTAGATTTATAAATCAAAAACCTAAATCAAACTCATATCAAATAACCAAAATTAAACACACTTAAAAGAGAAGAGAGATGAAGAGAGAGAGAGAGAGAGAGAGAGCTCCGCAGACCGGAGCTTCCATGGAGAAGACCACCTCGCCGGAGAAGACGAAGTCGCCGGAGGGGTTTTCGAAGAGCGATAGAGATAGATCGATCTCTTCTTTCATTGTATCTCGATCTATCTCTCTATCTCAGATATGTTTTTAATTTGGGTTTTGGATTTTGAAATCTAGATTTGATCTAGGTTTTTAGACTTGGTATGATTTGGATATTTTTAATTTGGGTTTGATTTAGGATTTCGGTCTTTGAATATGGGTTTGATTTAGGATTTTTGATTTTTAACATGAGTTTGATTTGGGTTTTTTGAATCTTGGTGTTCTTAAGATAGGGGATGAATATTCAAGTAAAGTAATAAAAAAATGGAAAAATAAATAAAATAAGTAAAATGACCATAATACCCCTCCTACTTAACGAAGGAAATAGACAGTCGTTGGCTCGAGGGACCAAATCCATAACAAAATTATACCCGGAGGGACCTAATCCATAACAAGATGCATAGTGGGAGGGTCATCATGTAATTTTTGAAGTTAAAGGACCCATTCCGTAACAAACGCCAAACCTGAGGGACCAAATCCGTAATTTACTCTATATTATATAATTAACATGTTAAATTTTGACTTTTAAGGAAAAATGAGATAAAACCTAAAAAGACTAAAATACCTTTGATTTAACGGGGGGTTTTGATGACCGTTAGAGATAAGGGCCAATTAAAGTCGTTTTTGTGAACCACAATGGTCATCTTGTAATTTCGAAACCATAGGGACCAAAAGTGTTGTAACCATCAAACACATGGACCAAATTTGTAGTTTACTCTTTATTTTAATTTAAATCAAAATTATTAATATTTATGATTTTAGAAAGAAATAAAATTGAGAAGGAAATCAATTTAGTAGTGAGAATGTTTTAATAAAAATTAATGTAATTAATATTATTTTTTTTACAGGAGAGGGGGTCTTCATAAAACAGTCGCTCTACTCTATAAGGATAAACAGTGGCGGACCTATGATTTTAAGTGAGCGGGTGCACAAAAGAAAAATTTAAAGAAATTGTTGTTGATATGTTTTTAGCCGAATTCCCCTATTGGGGGACTTTTTATGTTTTTGTTTTATTTCGAGAGATTTTTTAAGCTTCCTTATTGATTCGACGGGTTTTTTTGTTTTTTTTTCTGTTGATTCGAGGGATTTTTTGGTTTTTTTTATTGATTTCAAGAGATTTTTCGATTTTTTGGTTGATTTCGAGAGTAATTTTTGGTTTTTTGGGACTTGTGCACCTTTCACCCCTAAAAAACGTATATATTATGGAGCAGCCCCTATAGATGAGTGGGTGCACCTTACGTATCAAAAAAATTTCGCTCTTACGAAATGAACTTGAGCGGGTGCACGGGACCCCCCCCCCTCTTGGGAAGGGTAGGTCCGCCCCTGAGGATAAAGGTCAAGTTTGCGTACATTTTCATCATCCAAATCCCACCTTTGAGTTGTGATATACTGGGCTCACTTGGTTTGGTTTGGTATGGGTATTTATCAGTTGAAAGCCAATAGATGTATTTAAGAGGATCTGATTTGACACCCATTGGATGTTGGGTTTTGCCATTCATTCCAATCTAATAGATGATTGGATTGAATCATTCTATCTATTAGATATTACTGTTGGACATTTGTATCCATTAGATTGGATTTGACCGGTCTAATATTTTGATCCAATTAATCTACAATTTAAACCAATTATTTGTAGATTTTTCTCATTTCTTAAAAAACTACATATAAATATCAACTAAAATCATGTCGTAAAAAATTACTTTATTAATATTATATATTTATTAATTAGCTGTTAGTAGGAATGTAGGATAATAATTGGATAGACTGATTCAATTTATATTGGATGTTGGATTTTCATTCAATAACCGATTCAATTATGATCATTTAGTTATAATTGGATCAGATAACTTTATGTACACTTCTTGCCTTCTTGGTTTTAGTTTTGTATTTTGATGCAGTTAATATGATTGGTTTTGAGGAGGCGTTTGGTTTGAGCAATCAATGAGGTTATGTCATTTTTCACCACAATTGTAATACTACTTTCACTTATCTAGTTATCTTCCTCGAAAAATGAATTTCTTGAATGTTGGTGTGATATTTAGCAAAAGAAGAAGTTAAGGGACTAAATTTTACTATAAGTTATAATAAAAGGGTCAAAAAGCAAATTTTTTCATTTGTGTGTTTTGGATGATGGCGTTTAATTCATCACTGGATGGGTCTCACGTTTGAACTTGTGGCATGTGTGGATAATGGATATGTGATGACTACTGCAATTGAGATTGTGGGCCCACGTTGATAATGCCAACCGCCCAATCCAATTAAAGTAATCCATTTACTGAGTCAATATCAACTCACTACCGAGTTAACTCATCTCAAACAATGGCAAAACAAAACAAAACAAAACAACAGATGAAAAGATAGGCCAAAAAGAATCACGACCACCACAAAGATTAAGAGAACCACCCTAAACAGAAGATGTAGGACAATTGCGTTTTCTGCATTAAGAACGATGGCCTAAAATGGATCTCGGGTTGCAAGTTGCAACACCAATCTACCCAAGAAAAAATAATATCGTTTGAACGATGTGCTAACCATTTGAATGATAAAAGCTCGATGTCGAAAGACAGATCCGGCAATGGAGGAGTATGATAAAAGACAACTTTGTTAGCTCATCATAAAATTAAAAGTAGATATTGTTGTAGGATAAGTGTGTCATCGTCTAAAGGATATGACAATAGAGATAGAGATAGAGATAAATATATCAGAGTTAGATTAGAACTGAAATATCTCCTAACTATCTACTTGTAACTCCTCCCTATTTAAAGGGCTTATGATTAATGAGAAATATAGACTTCTTCTCTCTGTCTTATTGTTATTCTCTCCATATTGTTGTTCAATTTGTTTTTCCCTTTAACACGTTATCAGCACGTACGCTCAGTCAATTCACGAATAGTTCGGCTTCCAACTCGAATACTTCTACAATCCAAGTAAGAATTTTTTCGACTTCTAACTCGAATATTGTTAGTATAGTTGTCTTTAATTCACATAAATCTTGAAAATTAATATCATAAGAAATAAATATGGTCATTGCTTTCATTAGAATAGTTACGACATAATGCAAAACTCTTATGTTTTGATGATATAATACAGATAATCATGTATCTTGATGATGTTGTGTTGTCAATCTCATGATTCGTAACCGATGTATTGTTTTTGTATGCTTACGAAACTTGAATATAAATTTATTTGCTTCCATTTAAAAATATGGTTAATATTTGTATGATAACAATAAAATATGATGATAAATATACATGACTATAAATATATGAAAATATTTTTGTTTTTTTTTTCTTTTATTAATCTGATTGAGCCTTAAATAAAAAAAAAAGATGAAAATTTTAAGGGTTTTAAGTGATAATAAGGAATTGTTCTTACTTATGAGGTTAACATTTGTTTTATTATTTTATTTAAATCAACTGTAATATATTTTTTTAATTGATTTTGTTTATTCATCCATTTATTGAATATATAATTGGTATATTAGGTTGTATATTTAATTTAGTTCTAATTTATCGTCCTTTAGCTTCAATCATGGTAGCATAATTTTATTGTTTTAAACTTATCATTGCCATTTATTTTGACATGATCAATTAATTTATAATAAGATATGTTTAGTTGGATAAGTTAATTATCTTGTTGTTATTTATTTATCTGATAATTAAATTTGATTTATATCTTTAAATTAGACTAATTATATTACTGTGAATATGATAGTTATTTACATGACTAGTTAATTTATATGATTGACTTTTATTGTCTTATTAAGTAATATTTATTATTTATTCATATCTTATTTAAATGTTTATCTTAATTATAATTTATAATATATAATAAACTTTTAGAAGTTACACTTCTAACCCCCCATAATTTTTATTATTTTGTCAAAAGGTTTAAAAATAGCATGAAAATGTTAAATTCAAACATTTATCTTGATTATGAGTTCCTACTCATAATTTTAAACTATATAATTAATTTTTGGAAGTTACACTTTTAACCCCATATATTTTGGTCTTTACCAAAATCTCCAAAAATACTATTAAGATATTAAAATATTAAAATTGGCTTCATATGCCAAACTCATAGTCATTTTGGCCTCATGTCAAATGCTCTATAATTAATAGTTATATCTAAATGAAATAAATCACAAGATATAGACTGATTTTGTCAAACGGGTGTAAACAACCCTAAGGTTTTTAGGGACTTAAGAAATTCATGTGATTCCCCTACTACCTGGAAATCCAATAGATTGAGTGATTTTTTTTTCGCAAAAATTGAAATATTGATGAAGTATTATCAATAAAATTAAAGCATACAAAATTCAATATTGTTATGATAATGAAATTTTATAACCATAATCCATTTTCTTATCAAAAAGAAAATCATATATTGTCCTTTATATATGTAAATGGTTGAAACAACTTATCCCAAAATCAACGTCGTAAACTCAAAAGAATCTGAGTATCATAAATGAGTATATAAACCTCCTTTTGAAAAGGTACAGAAAATACCTAAAGTCCAATTCCCTATTGACTCTAAAACCAACCTCTTGAAAAGGTACAAGCAAATACCTTCATGTTTTGAAAATACATAAAAATCCTAAATTTCATAGGAATACCTTTACTGGAAACCCCCAAAGAAATGTGGGATATCCCGAAAGGGATAATCGGGAGTACTCATGAATATGTACTTCCCGAACTAATCGTACATTGGAATGAAACCTACTTACTCGATTACAAAAAGGTAACTGATGTCAACAAAGAAATATATCCAAAACGCGTCTTAATCTCTGTGGCAAGGAACTCACAGAAGATAACATGATTTTTAACATTATTTCCACCTTTCATATATAAGTAAATATAAATATAAGTTGGAATGCAACATTTAGACAAACTCATCAACCTAATGCAAGTGGTTGAGAGACATAACAAGGTTCTTTCGAATAACACCACATATGTCGGGATAAAGAAAATTCCAGATATCGATAATGAAAGTGTTAGAGGTGGAAACAACTCCAAAGGATTGTGAGTTAAAAACAATTTCACACATGTGACATTTCTACACCATGTGGACGAGACCCTATAAAGGGTCAGGGTATTGGTAAGAGTCAGGAATGATTTTTCAACACGTGGAGTAGGATACAACTACTATCCAGGTGATAATGGACAATCAAATAAGATATGCACTAAAAAGTGCTTCTATCAAAAAGAGAACACGTTGAAAATGAAATATAACATATTTGTTTTAATATTTAATATTGATTATGTATATGTTTCTTTGAAATTAATTTTAAGTACCAAAATTAATTTCTTTGCTAAAGTAAAATCGAATATGTAACCATTATAGATGTAAACAAATACATCAAAACAAATAAAAAAAATTTAATATTCTCCGTTCTGTTTAGAAATGTATCGAGGAGAATTGATTTTTTTTACCTATCACACAATCGAAAAAAAAGAAGATAGACTAATACTTGTTTTATAATACATCCAACCAAATTACTTAGACGATGGACTGTCACTTTCTTGGTGGAACAAGTTTAATAGGAACCTTGTAAAGATATTCGTATCAAATGGAAATGAAAATGAGCATATATACATAAGTTCTAATGAATATGAAAGTAAACATATATCATGGAAACTATGTGTCAAACTAGTAGATTATTGAGTAATCGAAACATTTTTGTCACCAATAAAGAACTTTTGGGAAATGACACATATATGTTTCGACATGACCATGTTGGACACCATGGTTATGACATAGTGATCCGTGTATTGCAAAATACACATAAACACATTCTCTTTCGAGTGAAAGGCAAAACAAGGCAAATTGCAACTGTTGAATTCTGCAGCATAAGAAACAACATTGCCATCATAACATGCCTTCTCGAATACCTAAAAATTTTGTATATACCCTAACCCTTAGCCAAGACAGGAATGAGATCATCCTAAAGCTAAGGACATAATACAAAAATATTCCATTTTACAACGAATACAAGGTGATATTTATGGACATAAACATCCAGAATGCGGGCCATTAAAGTACTTTATGGTTCTGGTTTCGACTCGATGAACGCATGTCGTATTATTGTCCACATGAAATACTGCACTCCTAGCACTAGCTATACGTTTAAGGGCTCACCGCCCTGATTATTTCATCAAGTCTATATGACTTGGAATGCTGGAGAATTTACAACATAAGGATTTGATGTTAATTGCATATGTATTAGGATCAATGTAGAGTTTCCTATATCCCATGTGTATATATAAAATGGTCTCATAGAAGTTGTTATCAAAAGAATATGATGACATATAAGGTATTAGTAATGCACATCAATTTACCCACATCTACCTGGGGTTATGCAATTATTATATGCAGTTTTTTTTGTTCGTTTTTAGACCCACTGTTTGCTAACCAGCCTCATGCGTACCAGTTGGTAACTGGATATAAGCCTGATAGTTTACATTTACGCATGTATGGTTATGTAGTGTATGTGCCAATTGCGTCCCCACAACGCATCGAAATGGGTCCGTAAAGACGACTTGGTATATGTTGGATATGAATCCCCAACAATTATCCGCTAATTAGAATATTTGACGAGTGATCTCTTTACCGCTAGATTTGCGGGTTGTCACTTCCATGAGACAGTCTTCCCGTCGTTAGGGAGAGACAGAAAAAAGGATTTTCCATGGGAACGACAGGAAGTGTCATTGAATATTCTCACTCTGTCTCATTTTGATCCCCAAAACTTCACAACGTAATGTTGAAGTCAAACGAATCAGACTCGATACCTGATACGTTTAATATTTCAGAAGTGACAAGATCACATATACGAGCTCCAAATATACTCGCAAGGTTAAAAAGTCACCAACAGGGGCACAACGCCATTGGAAAGTGCGTTGCAATCACACATAGTGGAGGTGTGGTTGAGGTCGTAGCTACCAAATGGAAGTGGTGGAAGCTACTTTGTTCAATGGATACTATTCTAAAGGAAGAGAATAGTTAGGCACATCCATTTATCATCAATACATAAAACTCTCATGAGATTGTCTCTAATTATAATTATGTCCATGAATCATCACTAGAGGACGCTCCAAAGTTAATATTGATTCTAGAGATGAATATTAATCTCAAATGAACTATGAGAGTATATATGAGTTGATGGACATATCATATATAATCATTGATGATTTATTCACATATACGATGACTCATAAGATGATCGAGCACGACGACATCGAACCAGGCTCAGTTGAATAATATCAACAAAGAGCATATTGGCCTAAATGTAAAGAAACAATCCAAAAAGAATTATATTCTTTGACAAAGGATCGGGTATTTGGTCAGGTAGTGCTAACCTACCAAGTGTAAAGCCTGTAGGACATAACTGAGTCTTTGTCATAAAGCGTAACGAGAATAATGAAGTCCTAATGTATGAGGCTCTCCTTTGGCGCAAGGTTTCTCACAACGCCCTGGATTGACTATGAGAAGACTTACTCTCTCGTGATGGACGTTATAACGTTCTGCTAATTAATTAGCCTAGTAGTTTCCGAAGGACTGGAAATGCAGCTCATGGATGTGGTTACTACATATCTCTATGGGGATCTAGATTTAGAGATATATAAAAGTGCTTGATGATATTACATTACCAAAATCAAGTAACTCTAAACCACGAAATGCGTTTGCAATAAAATTGATACGCCCACTTTATAGATTAAAACAATCTAAGCGGATGTGGTATACCCGCCTAATGGAATACTTGATTGGGAAAGGATGTATAAGAACGATAAACTGTTCTCTTGCGTATTTATTATGGAAAACAAGTTCTAGATTTTCAAAGTAGCTCTATATGTCAATGTTATGAACATAATAGGCACTCTTGATGAAATAAGAGAAACCACAAGTTACTTGAAATCTGATTTTGAGATGAAAGATCTTGGGAAAACTTGGTTTTGTCTAGATATTTAATCTAGGACACCGAGTTTGTGAAATATTAATTCACCGATCGCATATGTCCAGAAAATAATCAGGCAATTTAATATGGACAAAGCGCATCCGGTTAGCACTCCCATGATCGGTCGAAGTGTCGGATATAAGGAAATATCCATTTCGTCTAAACGATGATGACGAAAAATGCTGGGAGTTAGAATTCCCTATCTAAGTACGATATGTGCATTATCGTACTTAGCATAATACACTTGACCATATATTATATTTCTCAATGAACTTGTTAGCTAGATTTAGTTCAGCGCCAACGCAAAGTCATTGGAATGATATCAAATTAATCTTTTGGAACCATTGACATGGGTTTATACTTCCCCATAAAAAGAAAAATGGGATTGATAATGGAACTTCAATACCTACTTAGAATGTAAGCAGCAAAAGTACTAGCTCTTATAGAAAAACACCAAACAATGTCTTGGTATGTGTTTGTTGATATTAGGTATATGTCTGACCCATACAAAGGTTGTTCCCAAACTGGATAAAGAATTACCACAAGGAACACGTCGATTTCTTGGAAGTAAACTAAGCAAACCCTTGTAACTATCTCCTTGAACTAATCCAATAATATTACTCTCCATGAGATAATTAAAGAATGTATATGATTAAGGACTATCATTACATATATTATAGGAGTTAGTAATTTTGGGTTCAACCAGTATCCTACTTGCATATATGAAAATAATGCATCATGTATCGAAGAAATGAACATAAGATACATCAGGGGTAATAACACAAAGCATATTATGCTTAAGTTTATATACAATCAGCAATAAAAGACTCTCCTTTAGATTCAAGTGAATCAAGTAAGGTGTCAAAAGAATGTGACATATTTTACTAAATCATTACCTAAAACCATATATTGAAAAACATGTAAATGCAAATGTTTTTCAAACTCCCTTGATTAATGCACAAATCAAGGGGAGTAGTAGACAAAATGGGGAGTCTACTATATTTGTGATATTGGTATGTTGTGCTCTTTCCTTCAACAAAGGTTTTATTTTTCCCATTGGGTTTTGTTCCTTGGTGTAAGGTTTTAGTGAGACAACTGTTTATAAACCATCATGCTTTCCTAACTCTCATGATTAAAGTACGAATCTAAGAGAAAACTAGACTGAAGGATAAGTCTATGTATTGCAAAGAAGCTGGTGCGTTGTACTCTTTCCTTCGTCATATATTTATTTTTTCCCACTGGGTTTTATTTTGGCATAAGGTTTTAACGAGGCAACAACTGTGCACCACCACTCCTTTAACTCGGCACAAGGGGGAGTGTTGTAGGATAAGTGTGTCATCGTCTAAAGGATATGACGATAGAGATAGAGATAAATATATCAGAGTTAGTTTAGAACTGAAATATCTCCTAACTATCTACTTGTAACTCCTCCTTATTTAAAGGGCTTATGATTAATGAGAAATATAGACTTCTTCTATCTGTCTTATTGTTATTCTCTCCATATTGTTGTTCAATTTGTTTTTCCCTTTAACAGATATGTATTTTTTGTTTCACAAATATGCAAAAAACGGTTCACACTGTGAACTGAGTACATATAAAGCAAACATATTGTGAAACAAATATGTGTTAATCATTACATTAAATTTTAGTAACAGATGAAAAAGAAATCATATGAGACAACAAATGGTGCGCTAGTTCTTAGAGATTTCACTATTTAGAGAGTTCTCAAAAATTAATTTGATTTATTAATTAAATTTTATTAGTCTTAATTATTTGAAAACTCCAAAATTTTATGAGATCCATTCTAGTCCATTCATTTGAATTAATTAATTTGATTTATTAATTAAATGTAAAAGGCCAATTAAGTAATTTAATTTATTAATTACAACTCATCAATCCATTTTCTAGAAAAAGTCTATTATTATTATTATTATTATTATTATTAGAGTAAACTCCAATTTTGGGCCCTGACGTTTAGTGATTTCTTTGAAAGAGGTCCCTATGGTTTCATAATTCAAGTTTACGTCCCCAGGATATGAGTTTTGCTTTGAAAGAGGTCCCTGGACACTAACACCGTCTATTTGGTCCATTAGTGTCAGGGGTATTTTCGTTCAACCATGTTTTTGTCCTCTTTTTGTAATTTTATTTTGTTTGTTCTTATTTTTGTGTAAAATGATTGAAGTATATGGACCAACTCTGTAAGTTTTATAAACCTACCGGTCATCTTCTCCGACTAGATCGTCGGTCATCTTATCCGGTTAAAAACCCTCCGGCCAGACCCTATCCTAACACCAACATCAATTAAGCCCAATCCAAATCTTAATCTAAACTTAAAATCAAAATCACACCTAACTCTTGATCCAAACTTAATTGATGAACCTAAATTCAAGCCAAAATCAAATAAAAAAGAAAGCAAACATCAATGGTATTTGGTTTTGTATGTATGGTAAATAAGAAACACGACATTAGAGAGATTTGTTTGAATGTGAAAGGAGACAGAATTGACACCCTCCCGGAATTACAGGGCGTCACGTGCAAAACTTCCATTTTCTCTTTCTACTCTCTCTCTCTCTCTCTTCGTACTCTCTCTCCCACTGCCATAACTAGCAGCACCTGCAACTTTTGCAATATCTCTCTGCTTAATCACAGATGATTAAAGACCAAAATTCAATCAAAAGATGTGATTTGATGTGTATCTCTATACACATACAGAGACGATAAATTATGCAACGAAAACTTCACTTTTAGATAGAGAAAAGTGAGTATTTAACAAACTTTTTTCTTCTAATTTCTGTGTTTCACTTTCATGAATCGTGAATTCGTTTGTCGATTTGAGAGAAAAAAACTGAAAAACGGATTCTGTTTTGTTCGATTTTTTCAGATGATGTGTGGTTTAATCGAGTTAACGACGACGTTTCGGCGTCGTTGGGTGTTGATTCAGGTTCCGGTTCTAAATTTTAAAGAAAATAAGAAACATGGTAACAAACTTGAATCGTTTTTTCTTTTAACGAAACAAGAAACCCCAAACCTATAATCAAGATTGTAACCGATAAAATGGGTTATTGTTGTTACCATAGAAAATCAAGATGAAGAAGACGACCCGTTAGTAGAAGCTTGAAGATGAAGATCACCGCTACAGCCACCGCCAAGATGAAGAAGACGACCCGTTTATTGTTTCGAGGATTTATTCTCAAACATAGAGTCTTCTCGCTGTTTCGGTGTTTCCACCGGAAAACCAGGCGTCGTCGGTGGGGTACCGGCGGCTAAAGCCATCGTCTAAATCCATATCGAAGTTGCTAAAGTGATAATCGTCCCTGATTTTTTGGTCGGAGATATCGTCCATGGGTGATGTTGAATATCCATCTATGGGTTTAAACAAAGTGCTTCACGGCGGTGGTGGTGGTACGACGGACTTTGAGTTTAATGGTGGGTTTGGCGCAGATGGTTGAGATGGAGATTGGTGAAAGAAGTTTTGGCCGGTGAAGTGTTTTGGCCTTTTAGGGGAATGTTGGGGACGATGATCTGTTTTACGTTATACATACATACATACCATAGACCATTTATGGGGCCTAATCAAATGAGAACTGTATAGTTTGTGATACCGTGAGATCCAATATAAGTCAATCATTTTAGATAATTAATGTTAGTTACTAAAATAAAATAAAGGGTAAATCGGTAATTTATATTTTTTTGACAAATCATAAATAAAACCCTAAAATTTTCAGCCACCACTTCCTTCTCAAATTCCCAATTTCTAACCCTAAAATTCCTAGTCGACGATGATAATAGGATCATGGAGACTAGTGATGTTGTGTTGAGAAGCCCCATTTATGAAGAAATGTCTTCCAGTACATCTTCTCCCTCAATTGTAGTAACAGCTCCGGATATGAAACCACCTTGACCACCACCGCTACCTCCTCCGCTCGCCACAACCTCCCACTCCCTCCTCCGCCGCTACCAAACCCCATTCTACTTCCGGAGATCCGGGACGTCGTTCGTCGTTCTAGATCTAAATCAGGCGGTAACATTTCCCTCGCCGACATCCGCTTCTTCCACCGTCTAGGAGTCAGATACATTGGCTCTGTATATGTCGCAAAACTCAGATGTTCTCCTTCTCCGATGTCATCGGCGGTCGTAGGCGCTATTTTCGCCGCTAAGGTGATGCAAACAGTTAGATTTGGTAATTTTTTTTCTTTATTTTCTCCAAATCCGGCAACGAAGTGGTCATGTCTGTTGTATATTTTTTCTTTATTTTCTCCAAATATTGATGGGTATCATATTGTTATGAGTAGTTTAAAACTCATATTATATTTGGTATCAACATGGTATCACAATAATTATCACAGTAAAATTGTGTCTGACAAATTTTTTTCTTTTTGGTATCACATTGTTATGTGTAGTTTAGAACTCAGATCTATATCATTCTGGTATCACAATGGTCTCAACCTGGTATCACAATAGGTATCGTAGTGAGATTGTGTTTACAGTTTAAAAGTTTTTTTTTTGTATCACAATGTGATTCATGGTTGGTTGTTTTTTTTATTTTATTTTCTTCAAATCTTGATGGGTATCATATACGATTAGATCTAGTTTCAACGTTTGTTCTTGCATATACGATTTTGGGTATAATTTTTGGTATACGATTTGTTCTTGCAGGAGCTTAGTTAGAGCATGATACCTGCATCATGAATTCTGATTTGTTCTTGATTAGCATACTTACGATTTGCTTGGGTTTGTTCTTGCAGTAGCTTAGGCAAAAACATGTGTTTGATACTATTTTTGATACATGTTCTTTGTCATTTTTTTCTCATTAATTGTTAATTTTATAATTACTTATAGTTAAAAAAAATTTAAAAATAAAAAAATGGGTATTTTTGTCATTTTTCATTATTCCATTCCAATTCATTTGCAAACCAAACAGACATATCCAATTCATTTGATGGATTACATTCCATTTCTTGCCAACCAAACTCTTGGTCAAATCTGATAACATTTCATTCCAATTACTTCCCGATTCCAATTCCTTTGACATATTTCATTCCTTCAGAAATCATTATGCGAACCAAACATCCCCTTAGCCTATTCTTTGACAGAGAGATGATAGATGAGAGAGGAGAGAGATGAAATAGAAAATACGAGAGATGTGAGAGAGATTACAAAATACAAACTATGCCCTTTATTTAATTATTTAGTCAAAATTACAAAAATTACAATGTTTCTATATTAAATGTTAATTTAATATTATTTATGAACTAGAATGGATGTCAAGGATCTTATAAATTGGAATGGTCTTACACTATATATATATATTCATTTGAGAAATGGTAAATATATGAGAAATAGAGAAGTAATCCTAGCCATTCATATGGTCAAGATCGGATTTGACTAGTCAAATATTGCGGTTTTGACCGGTCAAAAGTTGCAGCTATCCCAAAAATAGAAGGACAATTTCGTAAATTTTACAAAACACACGGGCTGTGTTCATATATGAACATGTATAATTCACATATGAACTATATGTTCATATATAAACCAGTGCAATTCACAATTGAACTCTTTTAACTGATTCATATATGAACCTTTGTGAATCACAAAGATTCATATATGAATCAGTATAACTAATTAACAGATTCATATATGAACTTATCCCGTGTATTTTACGAAATTACCCCTCTACCTTCTATAGACTACGCAAAAATTATCCGGTACTTCGCGGTCAAAGCCGCAAATGTTGACCAGATGAATGACTAAGATTACTTCTCTATTTCTCATATATTTACCATTTCTCAAATGAACCTCTCCCTATATATATATATATATATATATATATATATATAGGGAGGATCAAACGAGAACAATAACTATTTAAAAGAACATGAGAACCAATAAAATAATTAGTGATTTTACATTAACGCGCAAAAAAACCACGCGGACCTGAAGCCCCAGCCAAAGTCATTTTTTCATGTGTTAATGTAAAATCACTAATGATTTTGTTAGTTCTCGTGTTCTTTTAAATGTGTATTGTTTTCGTTTGAACCGACTCTATATATATACACATGTATAAGTAGTACTATTGAACAATTTTAGAAAAAACAATTGACGAACTTTAATACAAAATATTATTGATTATAAATAATAGAAAATACATTTTACAAAATAGGATTAATCAATTTCAAGGGACTTCTTTGGTTTTTTTGGTTGATTTCAGAAGTTTTTTTTTTTCCGGTTTTTATGGTTGATTTCAGGAGCTTTTCCGGTTTTTATGGTTGATTCTAAGAGTTCTTTTGGTTGATTACGAGGCACAATTGCGCCTTGTAAAATAATATGGTTGCACATTTTAAAACGATACAGTTGCATCTTTCACAAACCTAAAAACTTTTACCTTATACGATGGAGGAACAATACGGTGACACGTGCCACCGTTTGCACTACTACAGGTCCGCCCATGAGTATATATGACGGGTGTCGAGCCCAACAAATAATAAATTAATCCTATTACCTTAAATTACAATCTAAATTGTAATAGTGACAAGTAGGGTCGATTCCACAGGGATTGGATATGAATGTGTTAAGTTTCTATGCTTGATGTAAAATGGGGGGTTTGAATTGAGAAACTAAACTAAACATGAAATTAAAGCAAAAGACAAAGACTATAAACTAGCTATGAGTGTAAATCACTGACCGGACCGTGTATCATAGACTTGTTCATAAAAGAGTTTTTCTCATTTTATTCCAGAAAGGCTATGAGCATGGATACGCACTGATACTCTGCTTGTCCTTAAGTTAAACTAGCATGAGACGCTCAATAAACTAGTTTCTAATCAGCTAATTAAGTCTAGTTACGAACATAGACTCAACTGTCAATCACATTGGGCTTAGATAAATGCCATTCCTACTCAATGATTGGACGCCGACCATTTAGACTAGATTAAGCAAACTCATAACACTAAAATTAATTGGACGCCTAATCAATTGAAGTATTGTTTGCTACTAAAATAGAATTTGGAACAATTGTGTGTTCACAACTCTATCTAGCAATTCACAACTAGGTTAAATGATTCAAGGGTCCCGACTTAAATTGATTAACCCAATTGTGATAAACATTTAAATCAAGGTTTGCATAAATGGAAATCAAATGATATGAAATTGTTCAACAAGTCTCAACACAACTAAATCAAACGTTTACAATCTCATTACTCAAACGTAAAAAGATTAATTATGAAATCAAAGATTAAACTTACAAACTAAAATTACCTAATGTATTGAAAAATTACCAACAAAAGCTATCCCCAAATCGCCTCCTTCTTCTCCCTTTGAATTCTGGTCGATTACCCCCAACCGAAGAAACCGCTCGAATGGTTTTTGAAGCCGAACACAGTAGCGAACGTGTGTTGGCGGGCCCGTTCACTCGCTGAAAAAATCGCATTTGGGATCTCTTTTCCTGGGCTTGGGCTGCATCCAGCGGCAGAGAAGTCGTGGGTTTTTTTCAACAACATTTGATTTTGTATTCTCAGCCTAAGTCCTATTTGAGAAATATGTCCAACTTTGTAACTTTAGGAATATATGCTTTGTATACACTTAAATCCATCCTTTTTTTTGCCACTATTAATGATCAATTAAAAGCCAAGATTAAAGGGGTCTATTACCATAAAACCATCGTAATATACAAGGGCTTCGATATCAAAAATAGGTTCAAATAAACATTTATCAATATATATATATATATATATATAGAGAGAGAGAGAGATAGGTTCATACGAGAATGGTAACGATTTAAAGGAATAAAGGGACAATTCTGGACCAATCATAATTAAGAAATTAATAATTGTTTATTTTAATAAAAAAGGGTATAAATGTCATTTTTCATTAGTAATTGTTTATTTTAAAAAATTAGTAATATCAAGATTCACGTCCTAAATTAATGGGATTCTCAATTTCATCCCAATCCATATTTCACTCTCAACCCTTCAATCCTCTTCACCTGCTCCTCCATTCCCCAAGATAATCCAGATCCCAAACCAATCGATCAGATCATCCTTCATCGATATAAGTCGCTGAAATAAACAGGAACTATAAACAACATCCATCAAAACCAACCTTCGAATCCCTAATCTTCTTCGATTGCAAAAATAATTCCAAACCACAGTTTCGAACAAAAACCATCGATTTTTATCAGGGCTCCATCCAGAATCGAAATGGCAAGAACACAACACATCAATCGACCAAATCAGACCCATTTCCAAACAAGAAAAGAACATATTATTGCTATCGATGCAACAAGGATGAAGAAATTAAAAGTTGCCGACGGGTCAACGAAGTTTCGATTTCGATTTATAAGGTATGGATTTTAAGATCTATTTGGGCAATTGAGTTCATTCCCAAATATGGACGAAGCAGTGGAGGGAGGAGAAAGAAGGTTACGATGATGGGGTAGGCAGAGAGGGATTCATCGGAGGTAGTCACCGGAGATCTATGAGTCGAGGAAGGAAGACGATGGGGAAGCAAGATGAAGGAGAAAACAAGGAGATTCTAAAGATGCATTCTATGGATGTGAAATCCAGTGATTAATCATGGTGATTTTTGTTTTCGTTTGGACCATTTATGATCTTAAATGGATGAGCATATATGATTTAAAGTTGCAAAATTAGTAAAAACATTCTGCCCAAATTAGTTAGAACAAAATCACATATGATTTTGGTTTTAAGAATTATAGATAAGCATTTTGTTAATTCATTTATAGTCTAATCACACATGTTTTTGGTGTTAATCATATGTGATTTTGGGTTGTATATTATTTATGGTATAATCATATGTGATTTTGGGTTGTATAATATTAGTTATGGTATAATCATATAATCATCTGCGATTATATGTGATTTTGGGTTGTATAATATTATTTATGGTATAATCATATGTGATTTTGGGTTGTATAATATTCATATGAAAAATATTATTTATGGTATAATCATATGTGATTTTGGGTTGTATATTATACTGTAACACCCCAATTTCGGAAAACATCATTTCGAGTTAATACTGAAATCAGTAGCTTTAAAGGGGAAAAATAAGATATATGATTTTGGACTTGAATCCTAGATTTTTATAGTCTAAATGGAATAAGGATTCAATTACGAGTCCAATGGTACTTTCCGGAGCAAAATTGGAGCTATAACGAAGAAGTTATGGCCAAAACAGTGAACGAGAAGAAAACAGAGGTTTGGGCTGCCGCGAGTTGTGGCGCGACTTGGGGTCACGACACAAGCCGCGTAACTCACTGTTCTGGAGGAAACGGGCGACTTATGCCGCGACTTGGGGTCGCGGCATAACCCGCGAAACACGTTGTCGAGATAAAAACCCAATGTTCAGCCATTAGACCTCATTTCTCAACCTCAAACCCTAACTCTCTTCCCCTTTTCCTCTCCCAAACCGACCCCAAACCCCAAAGTCGATCCCTAACCCATTTTGAGGGTTTTCCTCCTCAAACCACATGATTCTTCATCATCTAACTAGTTGAGATCATGAACCACCTTCATCTTCATTTCCTTCACCAAGTTCTTGGGGGTTTCATCTAACCCTTTTCACCATTGGAATATTGGAAGCTTATGGCTCGTTTTGGAGATCTACAAGTGTTTTGTTTGGTGATTCGAGATATTGGTTGAGGTAATCTTCTCCTTCTTCAAGTATGGAAAATTAGGGTTTTTGGTATAAGATGAAAAGTTCATGTAAATGTTTGGGGAACATTTCTAAAAGGGTTGAATATGATTATTTATGGTTAGAAATGTGTGGATCTAGGTTTTGGAAGAATCGTGCTTGTGGATTCAAGTTTCTTCAAAGAAGCTCTAAGTGGGGTAAAATCTAGATTTAGCCTAAATCTAGCAAGGTGAGTTCAAGTTGATTTGTGAAAACGTTGTACATGCCAAAATGTTTATTTTAAAGTGTTTATGTGTTCTACATGAAATTATCAAATGTTGGGATATTTGCTAATCTTTGGTTATTTGAGGCATTTAACTTTACAAACTTTGTATAATACCCACATTTGGGATTTTTGGGCATTTTGATAAATGTGTTACAAATGAATGTGTTTTGAGGACTTATTGCATAAATAGATCTTTAGTCAAAGAAATACACTTTTAAATGTTTGTCGAGTCTTATTCATCGTCATGAAATGGAGTGTTTTATAAAGTATCACTTGCACATCTATGTGAGGTAACTTGAAAGAATGTTTATAGTCTCATTTTATGATTTTCGTTCTTATCAGCAGTTAAATTTGGAAAACGCATATTTTGTGTTATGAGTTCATTTGGAAAATGGATTGTCTCAACTAATGTTGAGTTTTGAACTAATCTCACTTTTGGTCGTGATGTTTGCATATCCGTTGGGTGAGTGCGTTTTATCGTGTTTTTATTCCATTTATTAATGAGTCAATGGGTTGCTAAGTCTGCGGCTTGGCATTGTTATTTTGATGGGGTTTTTGGACAATAGTCCAGTTTTGGTAGCTCGACTTCGAGCCATGTTGAGCCTTATGTGTATTATTTGGCTTATTTGACGCATTGGGAGTCATGATCCCGTATTTGGTTTATTATTGTCCGGCGTTGGGACGATTAGTTTTCCACGTCGAGGCACGTTAGGCACCGGATGTGGGTGTAAGACCTTCGTGTTGCACGTTAAGGTACCGGATGTGGGTATAAGTCCTTCGTGCTCAAGTATTACGATATTGGATGAGGAGCTCGACCTAGCAACCCTTCGGGGTTGAACTTGAGTTTCCGTGGGTGTATGTTTAAAGCCATTGAGCCTGACATCCCTTGCGTGTACTTTTGTTTATATGACTAGTCATAACAACATAAAATGAGCTTACTTTGTGGACCGTCACATTTTATGGAATCGGGAATCCCCCGTCACCGAAAGGTGTTGTTTTTGGGTATTGAGTTTTATTATCCAAGTTTTCGGTGACGTTTTGTATATTTGGGTTTTACCCTTGATTTATGGGTTGAGTATTATGCCCCACCCGTGTTTGGGTGTTTTGAAACATAAGGTTTAACCGTACTTTCTTAAATGGAGAGTTCAAGTTATATTTGCGTTTTGAGTGAGTTTTGGGTTAAAACTAATTTATGAAGGGGCGGTTTACATTGGTATCATCATTTTGTAGTAGTTTGATTTGAAAAATGTCCAAGTTGGTGTTCTCCGTCTAAAATGCATATTATTGGAAAACGAGTCGTTTGCATATTCAAAGCATACATTTTGAAAGATTATGAATTGAACTGCATTATCTATTTTCACAGACATCTTATTATATGTTGAAAACTCTTGAGCTCACTAGGCGTTAAACCTAACTTTTTTATTTGTCGGCATGTGCATCAGGTTCCAGTTGGGAGTTGGGTTCTAGCATTTCTATGAAGCGTAGAACCTTAGCTAGACACTAAAGTAAGTAATTGGTGAAGTCTTCCGCAAGTTGGAGATAGTGATTATCTTTGGGTTTTAGTAGCACCCGTCCTTATTATAAACCGTATGTATAGATTGAATGTTTGTGTATTGAAGTTGAATCTAAATTGTGGTTGTCGATGATTCAATGATTGATGTATTTAGAAAACTTTAAATAAGTTGCTATTTCCAGATTTTAGGGTGTTACATATACCTTCAACTTATTTATCATATAATCATCTGTGATTTGAGGTGTAAATTCAGGATTTTTTTGAAAAAACAAACAGAACAAGATTAATTACCAATATGGATTTTACCAGATTTGCATGAATAAAGGAAAGAGATGGTATATTGTAATCCCTAATTTTAGGAAGTCAATACTATCCTAAATTAATTCATATTATAATATGACCTTAATACCCTTTTAAGGTTCATTTCGGAAAGCTCTATTTTGGGAATTATTTTTAAAAATGATTGGCTGAGAGTCGTCCCTTTATTCTTTTAAACAACCCCCATTCTCGTTTGAACCCACCCCTATATATATATATGTACATATATGTATGCATATGTTGCTTTAAGGCAAGTCTGAAAAAATGTCATAACCTTGCCGTAACTTATAAGACTTGAGGTTTGATATTACCATCATGTCACGTCTCACGTATTCTAGAACCTTACTAAAAAAAATAAAAAATAAAGAAATGTTAACTTGGAAACTATTCGAGATTTTCATGTAACCTCTCAGGCTTTAGGAGAATTAGAGCATCTCCAACAGCTTCTCCAAAATGGAGAAATAAAAAGTCAAAATCTCTAAAAAAAATCACCTTTATCTCCAACAGATTCTCTATTTTGGAGATTACATAATTAATTATATTATTAAAATATTCAATACAACTCATAAAATATTATTTTTCTTTCATAATCATTTAATTTAAAACAATTTTATTGGTAGAAGGATTAAAAACTATTTCTCTCTCATAAGTAATCATTTTTAGAGATATCTTCAAATTAGAAATTTTCATCATCTATCTCCTATTTTCTCCATTTTGAAGAATCTGTTGGATTGGTATACTCTTACAAAGTAAACCCATAAGTTGAGTGTCGCGCAATTCTCAATCCAAACAAACACACGTGTCAGCGGCTGATGAAGGCGCCGCCAAGCCGCATATATACACGTCATATCCCTAAAACCACACGTATCACAGCACAACTTTATTTAGGTTACAGTTCTCTAGAACAATTCAATAATAAAGGGGTTCTAAAAACATCCTAGTCTATTTTATAAATTCAGCCTAGTCTAACCTTAATAAATGTCATTTCACTTTTGTTTTTTTTTGTTTATTTTTTATTTGAAATATGTATATTATATTATTATTATTATAATTATAAAAAGACATATATATATATATGTGTGTTTTGATTTTATAAATTTATTCAATTTATTTATAAATTTATAAAATTTGTAACTTTTGATTTTATTTTATTTTATAAATTTGTAACTTTTGGTTTTATTATAACTTTGTAAAATGTAATTTTCTTTTTGTAACAATTACATTTTATTATAATTTTGTAAAATGTATTTTTCTCTTAGGGAACAATTCTGTAACACCCGTGAGTGGAAGTGAAAGCACATTCATTTATTGATGATATTTTGTAGCTTCATATTTTGTCTTTTAGTACTACTAACTTTTTACCCTTTTATTTTGGCGTTTGTTACGGAATTGGTCCCTAAAAGAAAAATACATTTTACAAAGTTATAATAAAATGTAATTGTTACAAAAAGAAAAATACATTTTACAAAGTTATAATGAAAATTAAAAGTTACAAATTTATAAAATAAAATAAAATCAAAAGTTACAAATTTTATAATTTTATAAATTTATAAAATCAAAACACACACATATATATGTCACGTCTAGAATTCTATAAGCAACTCAAACCAACTCAAAAAACTTTTGTAAATATATCGGATTAGTTTTTAAAAATTAATTTTGGACTTTGTACAATTTGTATTTTTCTTTTTATAACAATTAAATAAAAAAATATTCAATATTGGACTCATTTCGAAGGTATTGACAAGACGATTATAATGGTGTAACTTGTTAAAATTAAAAATTACTTTTTAACATATATTAGTTAATATACGCTTATATGTGTTAATATAATAAAAAATGTAAAATGTAAAATATAAAACCAAAAGGTATAAAGTAAATCAATAAAATGAATTTAGGGACCAAAATTGTAAATATCATTAAAAAAAATAAAAAAACATGTTTGTGATGAGGTTAGGAAAACAATGCAACTTTTTAACTTAATTGCACCCTAGTCATGTAGACTAGGGTATACAAAGCAACACCCATAATAAACTGCTTCGTTTAAGATAAACTACAGCTATATATATATATATATATATATATATATATATATATTCAATATTTATTCTTTACCTTTATCAATTATATAATATTGTTTTTGGGTGGTTTTGAGAAAGTATTAATATTTTTTTATAAATTTATTTGATTTAATATTTATTATAAATTAAAAATTTAGATATAATAATATAATGTTATCTATAAAATAATAATATATATTAGAATCTAATGAATATTTTAATTATATTTTGTATTATTTATACTATATTATAAAACATTTATAAAAGCTATTAAAAATAATTGTTAAAGCTTAATGTACCCTTATTTAATCTTAATTACTTAAAATCTTTAAAAAACAATCATTAATGTTTTATGTACAACGTTTAATGCTATTTATTAACTTTAAATATTTATGTCCAACCATTTTAGCTTCCCTAAAATCACTCACCAACTCAACTCCCCTTAAAATAACTCCCTGTATAATAAAATACAAAATAAAAAATTAATTTTAAATATTAAAATCGAAATTTAATTAAGAAAATCTAATAGAATATTTAATTTTTTATTTTATAAAAAAGTTATATTATTAAAACTAAAATAAATTACATTAAAAACAAGTTTTTATTGATATGCATTACTTAAAATTTAAAATTACAAGTTATGATATATGAGTACAAATTTTTAAAGCTATATGTTTGAATTCATAACTAACTGATAAGTATAATAAAAAACATGATAAACATCTCATTTTAAATATAAAAAATATAAAATATATAAAATAATTATTGAATTTTAACTAAATACATAATTTTTTTTATATAAAAAACATTATATCATTATGCGTAAATTAAAAAAATTTATATAAAAGTCATTATCACTCTCTCAAAACCATCCAAAATCATATTGTAAACCGACAAAAAAACAAAAAATAAAAGGAAACATTAAAATCGTGATGTATCTCGCTGCATTGAGCGAGTACACTTATAGTTTATATTTAAAATGATATATGTTTATATATTAGTTAGTTATGAATTTAAACATCTAGTTTTAAAACTTTGTATAGATGTATAATTTATTTGTAATCCTGAATTTTAAGTAAAATACATCAATGAACAATACATGATACATAAAAATCTATTTTTAAGAGTTTTTTTCAAATGATTTATAATATAATATAGATATAGATATTCACAATTTTCTTTTAATTAATTTTGCTAAATAATTTTTTTAAAGGTAGACGTTTGTTTTTCAAGTTTACATTTAATTATAAGTTAAAAGAATAAATTACTATTTAATTAATAAAATAGTTAACAATCACGTGTTTTTGGACTTGTATATTTTAGATTTATAAATATTTATTTCTGAACCAAAACAATAGCTTATCAAAAGATTTTTTAAATCATTTTAAATAAACTCATTTTATAATACATTAAACATATCTTTAATTATTATTAATTTATTAAAAAACGTATATTTTTTGGGCAAAAGGTTGATACCGACAATCTTGACCGGTTCCATACCCGACCCTGTCTACTCAGGCATCCGTATGAGAGAACATTTTGAGGCTCCCTAAGCGGCTGTGGTTAGCAGGGTCCTGGGCTCAAACTCAGCATCTGTTAGTTATTGGGCAAGTCTTCCCATCCTATTGCGACAAATATTTACCATCCCATATGAGGCTAAAAAAACGTGTATTTGAGAAGGTTTCAACGTGATAAAGGCCATTATTCGCAAAATCCAACTACCTTAAATTCAGGGTAGTTTGGACATGATCCAAACCCCAAGGCCTTTGTTTTCTAGCTTTTGACTCCTGGAGCCTTGCTTGGGTCATGGCTGCAAAGTGCAAACATATATATATATATATACGCACCCACCCACCCACCCACACACATTTTAGGAATCCCTTCGTTTTTGAAACACTTCGTATCTCCATGAGAACTTATCGGAGAAACGCTACCCAGGTACTTTCTTTATTTTATTTTATTTTCCTCCATTTTCTGGTATATACGAATTTCTTTAATTTCTCAACTAAATGGAATTGAAATCTATAAAAAGAATTTGACTTTGAAGGAATTGGAATGAAATTTAATAGAATTTAACCACGCGTTTGGTTGATAGAAATTGGATGAAATTCAATTCTTTCACTTTAGCTAATGAATGATGAATTCCTTGATTTGTGGAATTCAATGGATTCCATCATGATCAATATATGAACCAAACAAATGAATTATCCATTTCAATTCCTTCAAAATCCATGAACCAAACACCCCTTAGAGTTCACGAAACCATTCGAGATGAGAGTTCATAGAACACAACAGTCTTTATATAGTTAGGGGTCATTTATCAGGTAAGTACTTATCGTATTAATTTTCTTATCTGGTGAGTATAATTAAATAACTGAAAATATTACCTGGTAAGAGGCGAGAGTCTTACCTGATGCGAGGGTACTAATTCTTATCTGTTAAATTAGTTGTAATAGACGTTTACCAACACTCTATTTTGTTGGTCATGAATGTTAACCGATAAGGTAAGCGAGGATGGTGAATCTTGCTGGTAGATGCTCTTATCGGTAAGTGCTCCCGGTAAGTGTTTAGTAAATGGCCACTTGGATATAAAAAAACCTTATCCTTAGTTATTTTCGGTGTGTTTTGTAGGTAAATCGAATTTTGTAAGCGAAAGAAAGTTGCTTAAGAAGAAGATATGGCCATGAGTTATGGACCATATGTTGATTCCGAGCTTGAATCGCTCATTGACAGAATCCACCCTCCAAGGTTCGATTCAAATCTTTACTCGTTTTAATTAATTGCTATGTCTATATTATGTATAGAGACGTATAATCATTTATAAGCGAATTGTATAAACTTATAAACCATCGTAGTTTTATATGTGAAATGTTCATGACGATATTGTGAACACTCGAACTGTTGTTTCATATATGAAAACTAGTTTATAAGTGTGTACGAATTATTAGGTTTATAAAATAATGTTTAGTTTTTTTTTTTCTTCTCAAAAACTCCTAAATTTTTAATGGAACAATATATAAAACATTAATTAATCAATAGAAAATATTTTAATTTCTAAACTATTTTAATTTTTCCATTCTTTAAATGTTAATGGAAATTTTTGAAAGCTCTGCTACATTTATCAACCAAATAAACAACATAAAATATTTAGAAACATCATATCACAGTTGATCTATTTAAACAAAAAATTAAAACAATTCAATTTTCGGTTTATTAATTATTGAACTTTACATATTCTATATAATTAATTTGCATATGAAAGTCTTGAAAGTTAACACTTGTGGGTGTTGCAGGGTTTGCATTGACAATGATTCATATCAAGATTGCACAATTGTGAAGGTAACTCATTTGCATCTACATATCTTCTTAATATGTTGTCCTAGTTCTTGAATCAGGATCAAAAACATGACTAGATTTTTCTTTAAATCGATTATTTAACTACAAATTTGTTCGATTGATTTCGAGGGTATCCATACCTTCAAAAAAAAATCGATCTTTTAACTCCTAAATTCAAATGTCATGTAAATTATCATGCGGTTTTAAAAAGTTTCAATATTTAATTGCTGAGCTCAGATGTTTAACAAGTTATCAAAAATAATTCAGTTGGTGATCAGAAAAAGTTGCTCATTATAAAGGGTATTTCTTTTTTCATGTCTTTTTGAAAAGATTTGAATTTTAGTTGATGAGTTGAAGCGTCTAACAACTTATCAGAAATACGTCACAAAAAAGTTGGGTCATTTTAAAAGGATATGTCTTTGTAAGGGGGTTAAAGAGAGGATCAAGATCATTTCACCAAAGATATGAAAAGGACATAGGAAGATTCAGGTGTGATTTCCATTGAATTAATTATTTAATAAAGTAACCATATGTGGAATTATGGTGGTAACCTTTTGGTTAGTCTATAAATATAGAATTATTATCTATATATGAAATAATACATGTGAATATTCAGTGTTTATACAGTGTTATTTTATATATGACCTGTTGATCTGGACTGTTTCTTCACGCACACAAAACAATTCTGAACGTTTCATATGTAAAACAACACTATATATAAACATTGTCTTCTCACATGTATGGTTTCATATGTGAAATAATACATGAAAACTAGATTGTAAATTTATAATCTTTATTAAATTTGTAAATAATTACATGTATAACAACATTGTATGTTTCTCATGTATCATTTCATATATGAAACAATAATAAAAACCAGTTTGGAAGTTTGTATAAAAAAAATATGTGAAATAATGTAAATCTCAACTTAAAATAAAATCCATTAAATTAATTTAAATTATTTTCTCATATGACATTTTTTATGATCCAGAATTTATTTTCCCTCTACATATATATAGATATATAGATACAGTCTCTCTCTAATCCAGAAGAAGAACACTTTACACACCCACCCAAGTGGGAAGAAGCCACTCAAAGATGCAAAATTTGACCCTCAAACACATATCAAATTATTTCTTTTTTGAACTTTGTTTTATTATCATTTATTTTTAATTTCTTTTTGCATTCATATTATATTTCTTTTATGGCGAAGCATCGTGTGAGAAGTTGATGTTAACGTTAGAAATGCGAGAAGTGGATCTGAAACGTTGATCACTTTAATCTCATGTCCTCCCTTGAATTGCGCCTTAAAAAGAGAATTGATCTGATGCATCTTGGTGCATCTTATCTCGGTGGATCTCATTATAATGTGCATCCATTTCTCATCCAACGTTTGATAACCAGTTCTCATGATTTTTACGTTAACCTCAACTTCTCACCGGAACCCAACCCTTCTTTTATAACACTTGCGACCCGCTAATCAAATGTTTAATATATGATTTGATAGTTGATAAAAATCTCATTGAAATTAAAATTAGAATTCGTTCGTACGATGATTTGGATAATTGATTTTGTTTTGATAACGAAGGTGGATAGCGCGAACAAGCATGGGATATTATTAGAGATGGTGCAAGCGCTAACGGATCTTGACCTTGTGATCTCCAAATCGTACATTTGTTCAGATGGTCGTTGGTTCATGGATGGTTCGTCATCAACCCTAGTACTTGCACCCTTTTCGTTTTCTCTTATGATATATATATTCGTGTAAACACGCATTTCCCTTTTGTGTATAGTGTTTCATGTGACCGATCAACTTGGCGACAAGATTACGGACAAAAACATCATATGTTACATACAACAGGTCTCTCACTCTCTTGTTTCAAGTCTTTTGGTACAATATAATGAATAATGTGTATATATACACAAAGGGAAGTTTTGTTAAGAACCTAAAATTGATTAGGAACCCGGAAACTGCCCATAGCGTCGTGTGTCCCTTTTTGAATGGATATTTATCATGAATAACACATTCATTATGAATATGAACATGTTATTCATAATGAATTACACATTCATGATGATATGTCACGTTGTGGACGGTTCCTAGGTTCCTAATCAATTGTAGGTTCCGTTACCTATATATATGCATAATCATTTACAAGCCAAATAAATCATACAAGCTTACAAACTAATTTTCTTGTTGAAAACTGTATGAGACAACACGTGTGAAAATGCAGTGTTTATACATTGTTATTTTTAATGTGAAATGATTAGTGTTGAAAAAGTCGATACTCGACGTTTCACATTTAAAGCAACTCTTTAATATAGTTTGTAAATTTGTACGAATTATTGAGTTTGTGAAGTTCGACGTCCTCACCATTCTCACAAAAAAAAAATGCTCTTGCAGGAACCCAACCCTATATATACCACCGCTTATTATTCATTTCTTATCATACAAGTGTGTGTAACAATTACATTTTTAATTTTCTGTAGTCAATATGTTCAAGTAGGAGAGGGAGCACACAACTAAAAACAAGTTTAAGCAAAGAAATCCGAACAAACCACGCATCGATGGAGCATACGACTCTCGAGATGACATCGACCGATCAGCCCGGCTTGTTGTCGGAGATATCGGCCGTACTGGCCGAACTAAAATGCCGTGTTTCTGCCGCAGTGGCATGGACTCACAACACCCGAGCCGCTTGCATCATGCATGTACAAGATGACTCGAACCCTGGGTCCATCATGGACTCTCACAGGGCGGACCGAGTACAAGCCCAACTTGTCACCGTGGTCGATGCTCACCACACCAATCACCAACGGTGGAGCCTCAGGTTGACCGGTCCAACCACCGGTCCAACCCACACAGAGAGACGGCTCCACCAGCTGATGATGGCCGATAAAGACTACGAAGAGACGACATATGGTACAAAAGGCTATGAGACAATAGTTACGATCGAAAACTGCAGAGAAAAAGCTTATTCGGTTCTAAATATAACGAGCCGAGATCGGCCGAAGTTGCTATTTGACACGGTTTGTACGCTTACGGACTTGCAATATGTGGTTTTTCATGCTACAGTTAGCTCCAAAGGGTCTGTTGCTTTTCAGGTACATATAACATGTTTGATCACCATAAAAATACGTTTGTTCCAAAATTCTCTATCTCGTCCTTATCCACCAATCACAGGAAGCCATGTCAGCAATTTATTTAAGAGTAAATTACGTTTTTAGTCTCCGTGGTTTGTTGAAAATTTCTATTTTTATTCTTGTGGTTTTGAAATTACTTTAATTCATTACTTTTTTCATTCTTATGTTTTAAATTTTATTGTTTTTTTTCATTGCTATGGTTTATAATTTATTTCTATTTTAATCTTTCATACTTAAAAATAGTGTTATGATCTCAAGGACAAAAATAGAAATGAATTGCAAACTATAGGGACGAAAACCGAAATTTCAAAACCACAGGAACGAAATCCGCAATTTTTAACAAATCACAGGGGATGAAAAACGTAATTTACTCTATTTTTCATTATCTCTCTAGAATAAATGGATAACGTGGGCTTTAGGTGATTTATGGACACGGAATTTTGAGACAACAGATTTTTATCTGATTTGATCGTGGCTTATTTACATTTCTTTAAGGTCTTTACTAACCTTCTTTAGATCAAAATTACAGGAGTACTACATAAGGCAGAAAGATGGGCATACGTTAAACTCGGAGATTCAACGACAAGCGATCACCCGATGCATAATTGCAGCTGTAGAACGAAGAGTGGCGCATGTATGTGTCTACACTAAACTAGTTACACAACAACAAAATCGGTTTTACAGGAGACGACAATTAATATTATGTCAAATTATATGTATGTAAAAGTGTTAGCAATTAGTTGATAAAACACTTTTGGGTGTCCTAACAAAATTTTTAGTACACTTTGAAATAAAAAGTCATTAATTTTTTTTATATGACATTTATTTTCCAAAATGTCGTGAAAAACTTGTTGGGATGCCCAGATATGTCTTATAAATTTATTATAATACTTTTACATATATATGATAAGCAATTGTTTGGTAATATAATTTTTTTTGTTATGACATATAAACATATATTCGACGTTCTATAAATCCGATTTTGTTATAATGAAAAAAAGCTAACGGGGGATCTGATATAGGGTTTGAGACTAGATATCAGGAGTCGCAATAGATCAAGACTGCTATCGGATGTTACCCGAGTGTTCCGTGAAAACGGGCTCTCGATTGCAAGGGTCGAGATCGGGACACATGGAGAAAGGGTGGTCGGGTCGTTTCATGTGACCGATGCTCGTGGACACAATGTGGATCGTGGCATGGTTGAAGCGGTGAAGAAAGAAATCGGGAAGCTTGGGGGAATGGTGTTGGTGTCAAGTGAATCGTCGTCGAACTGGTCGGTTGATGAACCGTCAAGTAATAACGACGAGGAAGAACGAAGGCCTGCAAGATTGTCGCTAGGAACGTTGTTATGGTCGCAGCTCGAAAGACTTTCAAGCAAGTTTCATACGCTAAACTCGCAACCCGAAAAGAGAAATAAGTCTTCAGAAATCATACTGTAAATTCTTCGTATAAAGATTAGGAGCTTTCTAAAATATATAGATAAGATATGATATGATATTAGCTTGTATGTGTATAAATTAATTACCCAAAACAGGTTAAGGAATCCTAACTTATCAAAATTTATATGTTGATTTGTGCTAAAATTACATAGAATGTCCCAAAATTAGGCCGAGTTACAGTGATTTTAAAGGGTATGTTTACTAAATAATTAAGGTGAAAATTGACCAAAATCAACTTCATTTTTAGTCACTTTTAATTGAATTTTCATTTTGGCCCTTCTCATCAAATTTATGTGTAAGGGATTCAAATTTTTGCGTAAACTTTGGCTATTTGGGAAAGAAGCTCCGAAAAATGGCTAGAAAGTGAATTTGGTTGATGAG
This sequence comes from Arctium minus, assembly GCA_954870635.1. Classification (NCBI taxonomy): domain Eukaryota; kingdom Viridiplantae; phylum Streptophyta; class Magnoliopsida; order Asterales; family Asteraceae; genus Arctium; species Arctium minus. Next base: position 11,087,233 of record OX941097.1, on the reverse strand, counting down.
AATGACTATTTTGATCAATTTCCCTAGAGATAGCCAAAACTTTTATCCGGCAAGTGAGATTCTGATGGGTCATTCACTCATTTGAATGGATGATCTTAACTAAGTTTTCATAAAGAGGTCGTTTATCAAATGTTTATTGGGTAAGTGTTTATAGAGTGTCACTTACTTTGTTGTGTGAGCAACTGAGCATCGTAAGAGTCGAGAATCTTACCCAATAAGAGGCATTATATGTATCGAGAAACGTACTTGATACGAGAGAGAGAGAGAGAGACATTTACCGGATAAATATTTATCGGATAGAAAACACTTGCTATTTGCTAACGATCCATTTTGAAAATGGATTATTGGTATTAAAAAAACTACTCCATGAACTTCTATAAATAAATAATCCATTTTAAAGTGTTCGACTTAAATAGACAAGTCACAGATTTCTGTTTCTCTCATGTCTGCCTGAAAATCCTTCTCTTCGCCATTTTCATAATCTCAACACAGCTCGCCTCCCACGTCTCCTCATCGACGCTCGCCGTCCCTCAGCTTCCGTTGTCACTCATCAGGCAAGTACTCTCTCGATCTGTACATCCTCTTTCTCTGCTTTTTCTATTTGATTTTTTATGCGTTCTACTGTCTCTGGTTGTAATTAATAATCATTTTACTCTCTGGGTTTTGTTTAGTATAAAAGATTTGATCTTTGTTGATCAACGTTGTACTTTTAGTGGCTCAGTTGACAACTGAATGGGTGTAATCGGTATATCTAGTATCATGCACACAAGGTGTTTGATAAAATGACCAAATGAAATCTTGTTCATGCATGAACTTAAATTACCTCTTTTTTCTTCTTAGAATGATTATGTTTAGAGCTCAATGTCAGATTAATGTACCAATAAATCAAGATCGCACTACTTTTCTGCAAAAATGGAACCAGTTTGCAATCAATATGATACCATAAAATGGACATGAGAGAATATAATAAATTCAAACTAAATTGGCAGCATACAACTTGTGAAGTGATTTTGGTATCCTTTTGTTATACTTCTTCATCAACATTTTCTTATGAGATTCTTTGTTACAATCATGTTTGATCCTGTTTAACTTTTTTGTATATCAATTTGTATCTCTGATAGCATGATGATACTTTTTAAACATCTGTATCATTTATTTGTCTATGATGGAAATTGTCTTACTATTAGTATTGATTTAAGATTCTACTTGTATTGAAATATGAATGAATTACAGTATCTTTTCTTGTCTAAATACATTTAAATTATGAAAATCATTCAGCCCTTAATTATGTAAACAATTACATTTATTTAGCACTTAATCATACAGATGATTAAAAAATGATAATTTTTTGTGATTCAAAGGAGCACTTGGACAACAGACATTTTCTAGTCAGTTATTACTCGAGATCCAGTCAAATCCTCTTAGACAGCACTTACCCAATTTTTTTTTGTTGGTAAACAACCCCTAAAAGCTTGTTTGGGGATTACTTTATAGTTGTGTTCGTGCAACACCAAAATGATATTTTTCGGGAAATTGGCACAAATAACCATATTACATCTCCATTTTCGCCTCCTAGCCATGTCTCTCCCATATTTGCAGATTTGGCCCTAGGTCCGCAATGGAGGACCTAGGTCTGATTGTGGACTTGCATTAATGTTTGTTATGGGAATGACACGTGTCGGAATATACCCTAGGTCCGCAATGGAGGACCTAGGTCTGATTGTTGACTTGCATTAATGTTTGTTATGGGGATGACACTTGTCGGGATATTACGGACCTAAGTCATCCATTGCGGACCTAGGGTCAAATCTGCAAATACGGGAGAGACTAGGAAGTGAAAATGAAGGTGTAACATGGTATTTATGCCAATTTCCCTATTTTTCAACTAAAATAAAGATCTGGTCTTTTTCAAGAACTTGTTGGCTTTTGTTTAATTAGCTGGAGGTACAATCGACAACGAGGCGACGATGTTAATGCCGGCGAGGACTCGCCTCTTTACCCTTCGCATCTCTTCACTCCTTCCATCATCATCTTCATCTTCTCTCCCTTTTGCACTCCCTTTCAGAAGCTCCATCTCTCACTCTGCTCCACCCCACCATGTCTCCGCCACTAAAACGCCCAAAATCTCCATCTCCGACACCGCCAAATTCGTCCGAACCGTCTTGTTTATCCCACCCGGAACGGACCCTGAAGAAGTCACCGACGACATGATCTTACCTGGGTCCAACATTGTTCTAGGGCCTTACGTGGGCGACGCCAAAGTCAAAGAGGTGGAATTTATGGGAAGTAGTGTTCGACCTAAGGATTGCCCTAAAGACGACCGACCCGAGTTTGCTATGCTGGGTCGCTCCAATGTTGGCAAGTCTTCTTTAATTAACTCCCTAGTTCGCAAGAAAGAAGTAGCTCTCACTTCCAAAAAACCAGGTTTTTTTCCTTTAATTTCATTCTTGTTTATTTGAATCTTCATGTGATTGTTAATTTAAGTGATTATGCTATGGTGATTTGGATTGCAGGGAAGACTCAACTCATCAATCATTTCTTGGTGAATAAAAGTTGGTACCTTGTGGATTTGCCCGGTTATGGGTAAGCTTAACTTCTAGCTTTATTTTTATCATGGTATTAGAATTGCATTTGCATAATTCGGCCACGAACTAGATGCGAAAGGAAACATTCGTTATTGTTATTGTTATTCTTATTTCTTTGGGAGAGGCTGTTTGGTTAGTTTTCCATTAAGACGTGTATGGATAAAGTTGTATGTGTGGATTATTCTATCGGTATGGATTGAGAATGTTTTTTGTCTGAGAGGGTATTTTCATAGATTGAAGGAACGTGTTTTTTAATTGGGGGGACAGGTTTGGAAAAAAACTTGGTTTTCTGCATAAAACTCTCCCATAGAAGCTTACTGAATAAGTCACTTTCTATATCATTAAGCCACTACCAAACAGTTAAGTTGTGAGTCTCATTAAGCTACCAACAAACAGACCCTTAGCCGTTTACTGCTTGCTGACCGACCGCCTCTTACCGGATAAGAGATGCATACCTATTGGTGAGGTTGTTTACTATACACTCTGACCGTCAAATGATGCTAACCGAGATGCTGACTCAGTAAGGAAGGAAATACTCTCTTACTCGGTCGGCTCTTACCTGGACCAAACTGACCGTAATCTTACCCAATTAGTGCTTACCCAATTTGTGTTGGTAAATGCGCTCTACCGATGTAAATTAGACCGTGGTATGATTAACAAAGCCTAGCGAATCATCTTTGATATATTTTTCTTGATTTTATTTTGTTAAACAGAGAAATATCTATAGCCTAATTGCTCATTGCTATATTACTCAACCGGTTCTTAATATCCGAGTTGTGGAAGCAGATCTAGCAAATAGATTTTCCTAGTCTTCAATATAAATATGAACCATGGGTAACCCTTTGATTGCCAATTGGTTTTTTCGAGGGAATCACTTAAGAATTATTTTTGTTTTGTTATGGTGCTTTTGGTACGCACGACAAGACATAGCAAAACCTTGTTGTCACACATTTGACGCGACATTAGACTGCGATAGAATGGGACTTAGTGGGACGAAAATGCTTCTTTTTTGTCCCACCAAAATAGGTGGAAGAAAAATCAAGGAGATTAGACAAGATTGGTAAATTACTAAACTACACATCTCAGATTAAAGCCCTAAAACTTTTTGACAATTCTTTCACACGCCTACCTCCCTGTCACCCGTCCAGTACTGTCTAGTCCGCATACAACATACCAAAAACACCCTTAGAGCATAGATGAAAGAAATCACACTATACATGTTGGATAAGGAAGTATGGAACTTGATTTGAACCGTAAACCGGTCTACAACTTCACCAATGATAGTTTTCCTTCTACTTATCGAAGAGATGTCTTCAGTCTATGAACGTATTTGAGAAAAACTAGCATATGAAAGACGTCTTTTTTTCTAAATGGGTGATCTCAGTCTTCACCCAGACTAATTCTATGGCAAGTCTCGAGCTCTTAGGTAAATCTCCCAATGACCACAAGCTCATATCTCCCGATGGTCTATGTAGATGGCAGGATTCGAATATGAAAGATGTTTTTGCTACCATCTAAGCTCTATATTCGTTTGTTGGGTTTGCAGTTTTGCGAACGCTCCAGAATCTGCAAGAATGGATTGGTCGTCATTCACAAAAGGTTACTTTCTAAATCGAGAAACGTTGGTAGGCGTTCTGCTTCTTGTCGATGCCAGTGTCCCCCCTAAAAAGATTGACCTTGATTGTGCTAATTGGCTTGGACGAAACAATGTATGATTCTTTTTGTTCCGATTTTTGCAACAAATTATCCACGTTCTTTATAGCCGTTCTGGGTTGATTCTTTTTCGTTACAAATTTCAGATTCCGATGACGATTGTGTTCACGAAATGCGATAAATCGAAAAACAGCAAGGGGCAACGACCAGACGAGAATATCAAGAGTTTTCAAGAGTTGGTGAAAGAAAATTACAAGATTCATCCTCCATGGATAATGACTAGCAGTGCCACTGGGTTGGGTAGGGATGAGCTTCTTTTGCATATGTCGCAACTTAGAAACTATTGGGACAATTAGAAGGCAAGGCAATGTAATGTAATGCAATGCTGCAAATTTTGCCCCCATACCAAGAAAGATGATCATGTTTTTATATTGTTGGGGTCCCACATCAGCTAATCGCTATTTGAATATATGTTGGAAACTTCTTTAGAGTGGAATGAAGCCAGAAATTTCAATGAGGGTGGTCCTTAGAGAACAATTTATAAAACCAATTATTTTCTTTTAGTTGGTACCTTTTGGAAGTTAAATGTGGTTAATAGTGTTTCGTTAGATAAGAACATATTTGATAAATACTGATAACTCTCAGATAGACTATTAGAACGGAAAGATCCATTAGATAACGAACTATTGGTTCTAAGTTATCGTTGGCGATTAATCACAATTCAAAGTGTTTTTCTTCCGTCTTCTTGATAAACCAACGTTTATATGAAATTTTTGGGGAGTAAAAAGTCACTTTGGCATCTCTTCATCTGCAAATATAATTCTCGATATGAGAACACAAAAGCAAAAGGCTTGAGCTTTAATAGGAAAAAGAGTGGATAGAGAAAGTTATCGAACGCTATATGCCTATGTGACATTGCAATTGTCCTTTCAAATTTAGAAAGATATTTTGCAAGTTTGGTTTTGGTCTATGTGGAAATGCCATACAAACTTGCAAGACGACAAGAGCATCTCCAACAGCTTCCTTAAAATTTCTCTAAAATGGAGAATCAAAAGTCAAAATCTCCAAAAAAGTTTACAACCATCTCCAACAGCTTCCCCATTTTAGAGATAAATCATTGATTATATTATTAAAATATTCTATATATTTAATAAAATATTATTTCTCTCACTTAAACAATTCATTTCAAAGTTTCTTATTGGTGGAATGTAATAAAAAATAATTTCTCTATCTTGGTAATAATTTTTTGGGATATCTCCAAATTTGAAGAAAAATGTATTCTCTCTCCTATTTTCTCCATTTTGGATAAAGTTTTGGGAAAGTTGTTGGAGCTCATTTTACACCAAAAGTCTCCATTTTCTTCATTTTCTCCAAAATGGAGAAGCTGTTGGAGATGCTCTAACCGTGTACAACGTTTTAAAATGATTACAAAATATGTAGTAGGAACATTTTCTCCTAGGTGACGTTTGGCTTGATGGAATGATTTTGAGGAATTTCGATTTTATGGAAAGATTTGAAATCGAAAGGATTTGGGATTTCAAAAAAATTTATGTTTATGAGATTTCAAATACTTGAAATCCTTAAAACTAATCGTCTACAAATCAAAGGGGACGTATGCATTTGGAATTGGTGTTTACCGAAACAATTTGTTGTACTCTTTGGTGTAAATTACATTACTACCCCCCATCGTGCTCTTCGAGATATCTATACTATATTATAAAGATGACATAAAAAACTCTTAAAAACAAGTCTTAAAGTTTAATGTACCGCTATTTAATGTTAATTACTTAAAAAACAACCATTAAAGCTGTATGTACTACATCTAATGCTATTTATTAATTTTCAATACTACATCTAATGCTATTTATTAATTTTCAATCATTATCTCTAACCATTTTAACTCTCTTAAAATCATTTCCCACTTTAACTCCCCTAAAATAACTCTCAGCATAATTAAATATAGAATAAAAATCAAATTTTAAATATAAAAATATAAAATATAATTAAAAAAATCTAACAGAATATTTTATAAAAAAAATATATTATTAAACCAAAATAAATTACATTATATTATTAAGTATAAATTAAACAAATTTATATAAAAAAATCATTATCGCTCTCTCACAACCAACCAAAATCGTAATGTAAATCGACAAAAAATAGAAAATAAAATGATACATAAAATCGTGATGTATCTAACGGCATTACGCGAGTACACTTCTAGTATATCTTTGATCCCCTATGTTTATGGTTTGGACTTATAGTATCTATTGATATATCTTTCATCAAAAAGAGTTACAAGCAGCTCTCGTAGCTCAGTTGGTTAGAGCACCCGTTTAGTAAGCGGGAGGTCTTGAGTTCGACTCTCAACGAGAGCATTTTTTTTCACAAATACATATTTTCATATTTTTGCACAAGCTACTTGTCTCTTCACAAAATACTGTCGCTCTTATTTGGAAATAGAATACAAGCTTACATACATTCATTAAAAAGAAAATGGGATTTATAGTATTCAAAATAAATGTCGCAATATTCTGATAGACTACTTATAGAACTTAAATTTATATAACTAAACAATCGTGTGTTTTATGTAAAAGTGTTTCAATAAGGTTTATACAACACATTTGAACGTTTTAATAAATTTTTATGACACTTTTGAAACACGGTGTACTATTAATTTTTTATATAAAATTATTTGAAAATGTGTTTTATAAAAAAGATATATTTTTATAAGATACTTCTCAAAAGTGTCCTATAATATTAAAATATTTACACAATACTTTATTTCGAAAGTGTCTTAAACTTGTTAGTATGCCCAATTACTGCCCGACATTTTTTCATAGGGCACAATTGTTTAGTCTTACAAATTTAAATCTTATAAAACATTTTATATGACCCTTAAGGAATCTTTGGTTGGTTTTTCAGTTAATTCATGCAAAAATAAAGCCGTCTGTGTTGATTAATCTATTTGTAAAGATCGGAAATATTTTTGTTTGACAGGGTATGAAACAAGCGTTTTTTTTATTGAAAGGGACAGGTTTGAAAAAACTTGGCTTTTTGTATAAAGCACCCCCGTAAAAGCTTACTGCATAAACCTCTTTCTACATCATTAAGCCACTACCAAACAATCATGTATAGCTGACCAAATAAGAGTCTCATTAAGCTCGTTAACTACTAACAAACATACTCTTTTAGACATTTTTTTACTGTGGCAATTGATTTAAAGAAATTTCATCTACAGAAGAACTAGTGTTTGATATCGCGCGTTGCGCGATGATCAAAATAAATGTTAACAAAAATTTAAAGATTATTTTCATTGACTATATATATATATATATATATATATATAGTGTTGGGTATTCTGTGAAGGTAACCTTCACATGTTTTTCCTATGAAGATTCGAACTTTTTTTTAACTTCACAATGTTTTGCTGTGAAGTTTCAGTGTTATTTTGTGGTTTCAACGGTCTCACGAAAACATCATAGTCTCGTATTATCCCAAGTCTATATATTTTTGTATATAAGAGAGATCTTAAAGAGATAATGTAGCATATTTTAATACTTAGGTGTCGTTTGTTTTTTAAGAGGTCTAAAGTCTGAAGTCTTATTTTAGTTATTATTGATAAGAGGTGATGTGTAAAAAAGTATGAACGATTCAAACTTAAGAGCCATTAAGAGGTTTTAAAAAAAAAAAACAACCCCTTAGAATATCTTATCTTTTTTTTTCTCAAATTTTTGATTTTTTTAAAATGTTGAATATGTTAAAGACTTCTCTATGTTCATACGTAACTTATATTTTCGTTATAAGTGAGGGGCTTTTTAGTAATTTACATATCTATTGCAATTTATGTTTATTAACCATTTCTAAATATAGAATGCGTGCAAGTCCATGTACAATACTTTAATTTAAATAAATATTGGTTTTGAGTCTATTCAATTAATAGAATTATGAAATATGTTGGATGTGTGATTGAAAATTATTAATAACAAATATAGTTTAAATCTTTATATATAATATTTATTGACGTCGTTTAAAATAAACTGATACAAAAATAACATAAAAATAAAAAATAAGCCAAAATCCTATAACATAGTGAAAGATTTAGAATAAACATAACTCTAACACCACAATAGCTAAAAAGATAATTATAAATATATAGATTTAGAATAAATAAAAACAATAGATAAACAAAATATATCAATAATTACTTAATAAAACTATATTATCAAATATATATTATTATTATTATTATTCAAATATGTAGTTTAAATAATCTTCATACTTAAAAACCAAATATTATAATCTTTTTTAAAATTATAATCGTCTTTAATAAAATAACATAATACATGATTAAATGTAATATAAAAAGTGTTTATATTTATCATATATTATTATCTTTTTATAAAAAATGACATAGAAGTATTTAAAATCTAATTCAAATAAAAAACTATCAAGGATCCACCTTCTTTTTCATTTAGGCGTAGAGTTATCTTCTTCTAATATTTTTTTCTTTTTCAATAGTAATTTTTTTAATTTAAAACTTTTTTTTGCAATCTAGGTCAAAATTTTGATTGAGACATGTGCCACTTAAACACGATTACATAGCATTGTCAAACACGTCGGTTTTTTCACTTTTCTTGTGTGTATGTGATTCACCAGTTTCATTTTCTAAATTGATAGTTTCCGATAACATTGTTGACAATGGTATAAATGTCATTAAATTGTAGCAAAGTTTCATTGTTGGAACTCTTAAATTATATGAAACAAAAAAGTAAATTCGTAAATGAAAATTAGTCTAGTTTTAAAAATGACTCAATCATTGAAGGTCAAGAAAAAAACTTTGGATAATATTAGTCGATTTACATTCTAATAAAACTTCAATTTCTCAAATGTAACACTAAAAATCTATTAGTATATACATCAAACAATAAGCGAATATAAAAATGTAGATTTACAACCCTTTTGCGAGTAACAATGTAATATTAGAATAAACAATACACAAATATTCTGTTAGCATCGTGTGTTATGCTCCTGAGAAAAAAATATAGAAATAAGAATTAAGGCAATAATACATCATGAAATTCTAAAATAGACAAAATCAAGAATATATTGAAATTGAAGGAGTAGTTGAATGAAAGACTTACATGTAGTAACGTATATGAGTACCATGGTGTTACATCCCGATTTTCAAAAGTTATCATTTCAAGTTTTTACCGAAATCGATACAATAATGAAAAATAAGATATTTGATTTTGGACTTGAATCCTTGACTTTATAGCCTTGATGGATGAATGATTCAATTATGAGTCCAACGGTTCTTTCCGGAGCGAAAACGGAGCTATAACGAAGAAGTTACGACTGAAACGAGATTTGACCAAATAAGAAGAAAAATCAATTTCAAAAGTGGGCCAAAATCAGTGGCTGAAGCACCTTGTTATGTGGGTTGCTGAAGTTGAACCCACGGAGCAACCTACCAGAATGAAAATTAGGGTACCTTGTTATGTGGGTTGTTGAAGCTGAACTCACGGATCAACCCACGAGAATGGTGTTGGACGTTTTTATACATTATTTTCCCTAAATATTTCTCATTTCTCATCTTCTTCATCTCAAAATTTCTCTCCCAACCCTTCCCTTCACCTACTTCTTCTAAGCTTCTTTCAACCACCAAATCATCACCAATTGTTGCTAGAGTTAAGAGTATCATCCAAGATTTCGGTTTGGAAGCTTCACCACCATCTCCATCTTCATCTTCTCCAAGTTTTATCTTCTTGGATCTAGGGTTCTCTATTTTCTGGGTTTTTGGTTCAAAACATTGAAGGTGAGTTTACTAAACTTTTGTTAAAACTGGATACACATCATATTTGCTTAATTGTTGTTATTATCACATATTTGCTCAAAATGGTCATCTTTACGGGTTTATGTATTTGATGGTATTTCCATGAGATTATGTGAGATATATGTATATGAAGTGTCATCCCATGATTTACTCTATGTTGTGTAATTATTTGGGGATTTCCATTATGTGTGCCCACAATGGGTATTGGACATGTATAAGGAATATATGTTGGTATATCATGATAATTTCCATTTGGAATATATTCTTGGTGATATTGTATCTACAACGTGGCTATGTGGATGTTTAAATCTTATGTTGGACTCATGCTATTAGGAGGGTGATATTGTACCTATGGTTGGTATTGAATTATATTTGGTTGAAATATACCTAAGGACCTCCTATATGCATTATGTGGACGAACCAAGTCAGTACACTAGGAGGATGTAGTCTTGGGCGCCACTGTGATGGTATGTGCCTAGACCTCCGCCATTCGGGGAATTTTCTTAGCGATAGTCTTCGGGTGTGTCGGGTCTTTGGGGTGCTCCTTGTTAAGGGCATCAAGGTATATCGACTCTTGGGTGGGACTTGATTGGTGCTTTGGGTCTCCCCTAATGACTCCACATATATTGAACACTGGTTAACTGCTGATAAGAAATTGTGACTGTTCATGCATGCTTATTATTGTTCAACTCACTAGGCTTTTTGGCCTAACACTTGTTTGGTGTCGATGTGTATCTCAGGTGTTAGCGGCGCGGTTCCTAGGCAAGTTTAGATGCTTTAGGCAAGAGCTTGGGGATTTTGGCACTTGAACTATTTTTGGAAGATTTGGGTTTATAGATGACACCCCTTTTGTAATCTCTTTTCTAGATGTAGAAATTAGATTAGTTGGTTGTTGTTTATTTATCCGTTAAATTACAGAATTGTGATTAAACAGGTTATTTGTATATTTCCCCTTTTTGGGAGGCTCTTGCTATGGCAAACTTTATACCACTTCTCCATTTATGGAAAGTTTTTGTTATCCCTATTTTTAGGGTGTTACAAGTTGGTATCAGAGCTTTAGCTTTAGTAAACTAGGTATTTTTTAGCATATCTAGACTTAAGCTTTAGATTTTATGACTTCACTGTCCACTTGGGGTAGAAATCCTAGGTGGGGAGAGCGTTAGGATCACGGAATTACTTTAATTGAAAGTTGTGATGATGGTGACAAGAATTCTTGTGTATGGTTCGTTCATAATTTCACTTAGCTACTGCTATTATGAATGCATTGTCACGTGAGCATACTTGGTTTACTATTATTATGATGATTGATGAAGGTAGTAGTACGTACAATGAGTTCAACTCGCTTAGTCTTTTCTCAATCTATTTCTCGTTCGTACATGGCATATTTAATTGTAAACACTCGAAGTAGGTTGCCGGACATGCCAGAGGGTCAACTAGAGGTGGAATCTGCAGCTGTACGACCTCTCGTGGGTGTAACCACCGATGACATTCATGTACCCAGAATCTTGGGAGGCGGACCTGAGCATATTCCGCGCCGGAAGAAGTTACCATGGAGACCCGGCTCCGTGATAGCATGATGTTGGCCATGAATGCGGCCCTGGCTCAACAACAGTTGTCCATGACTTCGGCCATGACCCAACAGCAAGAGTTTTTCATGAAACTCCTAGAGGATCGAGACGCTAGACACCGACAACCTGAGACGATGACTGAAAACATTATTGTGGGGTCGGGTGGACCAAATGTGGTAACGGTTGGGGAACCATCCGCTGAAGGGATCCGGACGAAGACTAAGGGGCGCACTTACAAAGCGTTTCTGGGGTGCCACCCTAAGGAGTTTGCGGGTTCATACAACCCGGTTGCTTGCATGTACTGGCTCAAAGAAGTGGAGATGGCCTTTGAGTCAAGTGAGTGTGATCCCTCTCAACGGGTCAAGTTTTCTTCTCAACTACTTCGGGGAGAGACTTTGATTTGGTGGAATCTCACTCGATCAGTCCTCACTCCTGAAGTTATGGCTAAGCTAACTTGGTCGGTGTTCAAGGAGAAGATTATGGACAAGTATTGTAGCGAACGTTTGATGGACAAATTGGAGCGGGAGTTCTGAGATCTGAAGAAAGGGAATCTGTCTGTGGTTGGCTACTCCAAACTCTTTCTGGAGAAACTAAACTTGGTGGGACATCTAGTCCCCAACGAAAGGTCAAAGATTAAGGCCTATCATCAAGGGTTACCGGCCGAGATGCGAACGACGGTAAGGAATGCCAAGTGTTCGACTCTGCAAGAGGTTATCGAGGAGTCCTTACTCGTTGAGGATGACATCAATGCCGAAAGGGATGAGAAGAAGCATGTTGGTGAGAAACGGAAGTGGGAAGGGCCATCGGGCCCGTTCGTCAGTCAAAACCCTTTGTAAGCGGGAGAACGGGTGATCAACGCCGTGAAGATCGGTGGTGCCACAAGTGCAGATCAAAGCACTCGGGGTCGTGCGCTACAAGGACTCTCTCCGGTCCAACCGGGTGTAACAAGTGTGGTAAGAAAAACCACACAACTCGAGAGTGTTCCCTCCGTGGGTCGGTATGTTATGAATGCGGAGAGCCGGGGCATATGAAGCGAGAGTGTCCAAGGATAGTTAGAGGAGGTGGTGGAAATTCTGTGGGTTCGACGGCTAGGGTCGAGCAACCATCACGGGCACCGAGTCAAGCTTTCCAGATGACTACCGAGGAGGCAAAGGAGACCACATATGTCGTTTCGGGTACGTTTCTAGTAAACTTCATGCCTGCTCGTGTCTTGTTTGATTCGGGCGCTACATGTTCCTTTGTGTCGGATGTTTTCTGTAAAAAATTCACCACTCCTATTTGTGTCCTTCTCGATGCGTTAGTAGTAGAAATAGCGAATGGGGATCAAGTAATCATTCGAGACCGTTTTTGTGATTGCACTTTAGAAATTGATGGGAATTCTTTTGGAGTGGACTTGCTACCTATGGCTATAGGTGGGTTTGACGTGGTTATAGGTATGGATTAGTTAGTAAGGCATAGGGCGGACATCTTTTGTTCCAAAAAGATGATCCAAGTGCCATTGCCGGAAAATGGTGTGGCTACCATTTATGGGGAGAAAGGAAAGAGGAATAATCCTATTATCTCATCTCTTAAGGCTCGCAAGTTCTTAGCGAAGGGTTACCCTTCGTACTTGGCCTACTTTGTGGACGCAAAGAAAGAAAAGAATTCGGTAGAAGATGTGGAGGTGATACAAGATTATTCGGACGTCTTTCCGGAAGACTTACCCGGATTACCGCCGGAGCGACAAGTGGAGTTTCAGATTGACCTCACACCGGGAGCGGCTCTGATAGCTCGTGCTCCATATCGTTTGGCACCGACAGAAATGAAAGAGATGATGACGCAAATTCAAGAGTTGTTGGAGAAGGGCTTCATTCGACCAAGTTCATCTCCTTGGGGAGCACCGGTACTATTCGTGAAGAAGAAGGATGGATCTATGCGGATGTGCATAGATTATCGGGAGTTAAACAAAGTCACGGTGAAGACAAGTATCCCTTACCTCGCATCGACAACCTTTTTGATCAACTTCAAGGCGCGGGATGTTTCTCGAAGATTGATCTTCGATCCGGTTATCATCAAGTGAGAGTGAAGAACGAAGACATTCCGAAGACAGCTTTCCGGACGAGATACGGTCATTATGAGTTTTTGGTGATGCCTTTTGGCTTAACCAACGCTCCGGCCGTATTCATGGATCTAATGAACCGTGTGTGTCGCCCATTCTTGGATAAATCCGTGATCGTCTTCATCGACGATATTTTAATATATTCAAGGGATGAGTCCGAGCATGGAAAACACTTACGGGAAGTATTAGAAGTTCTAAGGAGAGAGAAGTTGTTCGCGAAATTCTCGAAGTGCGAATTATGGCTTCAAGAGGTGCAATTCTTGGGGCATGTGGTATCATAGGACGGGGTAAAAGTGGATCCGACAAAGATCGATACAATGATGAGTTGGGAGCCTCCAACAAGTCTGACGGAGATTCGAAGCTTCTTGGGTTTGGCGGGCTACTACCGACATTTCATTCAAGACTTTTCCAAGATAGCTACACCGCTCACCTCTCTTACAAGGAAGAACGTCAAGTTTCTTTGGACCGATGCACAAGAGCAAGCCTTTCAGACGCTCAAGAGGAAGTTGTGCGAAGCTCCGATCTTATCCCTACCCGAAGGATCGGAAGACTTTGTTGTGTTTAGTGACGCTTCCAAGATGAGGCTTGGGTGTGTCCTAATGCAAAGGGGGAAAGTAATAGCCTACGCGTCACGTCAGTTAAAGGACCATGAGAAGAACTATCCGACTCATGATTTGGAATTGGCGGCGGTAGTTTTCGCGTTAAAGTTGTGGCGACACTACTTGTATGGGACCAAGTGTACTCTTTTCACGGATCACAAGAGTCTCAAGTACATCTTCGACCAAAAGGAACTCAACATGCGTCAAAGGAGATGGCTAGAGCTTTTGAAGGATTACGATTGTGATCTACTCTATCATCCCGGTAAGGCCAACGTGGTGGCGGATGCGTTGAGTCGAAGGAGTCATGATGGAGGTGTCAAAATGTCCCTTACCAGGATCGATGTGGTGTCGAGTTTGTTGGAGAGTATAAGAACGAGCCAAGCGGAAGCACTTAAAGAAGAGAACCTCAAGGCCGAGGTTATGTCCAAGCAAAATGAACTCTTAACAGAAGATGGTCGTGGACTCAAACTCTTCCAAGGGCGAATATGGGTGCCAAAGATTGGGGGAAATCGTGACTTACTTCTTGAGGAAGCACATAAGTCGAAATATTCTATACATCCCGGTAGCACCAAGATGTATAGAGACTTAAAGTTGAATTATTGGTGGCCCGTGATGAAGCTGGATGTGGCTAGCTATGTGGAAAGGTGTGTCACATGTCTTCAAGTCAAAGCGGAGCATCAAAGACCTTTTGGGAGTTTGCAACCGTTGTCTATTCCCGAGTGGAAATGGGACAACATTACTATGGATTTTGTGACGAAGTTACCAAAGACCTTGCGTGGGCACGACACCATTTGGGTAATTATTGACCGGTTGACAAAAAGTGTGCATTTCCTTGCAATGCGGGAGACCTTGCCAATGGAGAAGTTGGCCAAGCTTTATATTGATGAGGTGGTGTCGAGGCACGGAGTTCCGCAATCTATTGTATCGGATCGGGACAGCCGATTCACTTCGAACTTTTGGGCTAGTTTGCAAAAGGAGTTGGGTACTCGACTAAATTTGAGCACGGCGTATCATCCTCAAACGGATGGTCAAAGCGAGAGGACGATCAAGACATTAGAAGATATGTTGAGATCGTGTGTAATAGACTTCGGGGGAAGTTGGGATTCACATCTACCGCTAGTAGAGTTTGCGTACAACAATAGTTACCATTCTAGTATCGGAATGGCACCATTCGAGGCGTTATATGGACGGAAGTGCAGAACCCCAGTTTGTTGGCTAGAAGCGGGCGAAAAGCAATTCGCCGGACCGGAAATTGTTCAAGAGACGGCCGACAAAATGAAAGAGATTCGGGAAAGGCTAAAGGCGGCGCAAGACCGACAAAAGAGTTACGCGGACAAGAAAAGAAGACCAGTCGAGTTTCAAGTGGGCGACCGTGTCATGTTGAAAGTATCTCCATGGAAGGGAATTATCCGGTTCGGGAAGCGTGGAAAGCTTAGTCCTCGTTTCCTTGGACCTTTCACTATTTTGGAGAAATTTGGTTTACAAGCCTATCGGTTGGATTTACCACCGAAAATGGATGGGATACATCCCACGTTTCACGTATGTTACCTTAGAAAGTGTCTAGCCGAAGAGGAAAGCGTGATTCCTTTGTCGGAAATTCGTGTGGACAATGGGAATCGTTGTGTAGAAGAACCGGAAGCAATTTTAGAATCGAAAGTGAAGAAGTTGAGGCATAAGGACGTGATTATGGTTAAAGTCCAATGGAAGCATCATCGGGGTGCTAACATTACTTGGGAATCGGAAGACGATATGAAAAAGCGTTACCCGCAACTGTTTAATTGAGGGTAAGATTTCAGGGACGAAATCCTTATTAGGTGGGGAGGATTGTTACACCCCGATTTTCAAAAGTTATCATTTCAAGTTTTTACCGAAATCGATACAATAATGAAAAATAAGATATTTGATTTTGGACTTGAATCCTTGACTTTATAGCCTTGATGGATGAATGATTCAATTATGAGTCCAACGGTTCTTTCCGGAGCGAAAACGGAGCTATAACGAAGAAGTTACGACTGAAACGAGATTTGACCAAATAAGAAGAAAAATCAATTTCAAAAGTGGGCCAAAATCAGTGGCTGAAGTACCTTGTTATGTGGGTTGCTGAAGTTGAACCCACGGAGCAACCTACCAGAATGAAAATTAGGGTACCTTGTTATGTGGGTTGTTGAAGCTGAACTCACGGATCAACCCACGAGAATGGTGTTGGACGTTTTTATACATTATTTTCCCTAAATATTTCTCATTTCTCATCTTCTTCATCTCAAAATTTCTCTCCCAACCCTTCCCTTCACCTACTTCTTCTAAGCTTCTTTCAACCACCAAATCATCACCAATTGTTGCTAGAGTTAAGAGTATCATCCAAGATTTCGGTTTGGAAGCTTCACCACCATCTCCATCTTCATCTTCTCCAAGTTTTATCTTCTTGGATCTAGGGTTCTCTATTTTCTGGGTTTTTGGTTCAAAACCTTGAAGGTGAGTTTACTAAACTTTTGTTAAAACTGGATACGCATCATATTTGCTTAATTGTTGTTATTATCACATATTTGCTCAAAATGGTCATCTTTACGGGTTTATGTATTTGATGGTATTTCCATGAGATTATGTGAGATATATGTATATGAAGTGTCATCCCATGATTTACTCTATGTTGTGTAATTATTTGGGGATTTCCATTATGTGTGCCCACAATGGGTATTGGACATGTATAAGGAATATATGTTGGTATATCATGATGATTTCCATTTGGAATATATTCTTGGTGATATTGTATCTACAACGTGGCTATGTGGATGTTTAAGTCTTATGTTGGACTCATGCTATTAGGAGGGTGATATTGTACCTATGGTTGGTATTGAATTATATTTGGTTGAAATATACCTAAGGACCTCCTATATGCATTATGTGGACGAACCAAGTCAGTACACTAGGAGGATGTAGTCTTGGGCGCCACTGTGATGGTATGTGCCTAGACCTCCGCCATTCGGGGAATTTTCTTAGCGATAGTCTTCGGGTGTGTCGGGTCTTTGGGGTGCTCCTTGTTAAGGGCATCAAGGTATATCGACTCTTGGGTGGGACTTGATTGGTGCTTTGGGTCTCCCCTAATGACTCCACATATATTGAACACTGGTTAACTGCTGATAGGAAATTGTGACTGTTCATGCATGCTTATTATTGTTCAACTCACTAGGCTTTTTGGCCTAACACTTGTTTGGTGTCGATGTGTATCTCAGGTGTTAGCGGCGCGGTTCCTAGGCAAGTTTAGATGCTTTGGGCAAGAGCTTGGGGATTTTGGCACTTGAACTATTTTTGGAAGATTTGGGTTTATAGATGACACCCCTTTTGTAATCTCTTTTCTAGATGTAGAAATTAGATTAGTTGGTTGTTGTTTATTTATCCGTTAAATTACAGAATTGTGATTAAACAGGTTATTTGTATATTTCCCCTTTTTGGGAGGCTCTTGTTATGGCAAACTTTATACCACTTCTCTATTTATGGAAAGTTTTTGTTATCCCTATTTTTAGGGTGTTACACATGGTGATGAGGCTTTGATGCTCTTTCGGATATTTGGCGATCTTAAGAGCTTGTTTTTACTTGTGTCACTTACTACAAAAAAACACAACATAAACATCATATGAAATCAACATAATGACAAAGAACTTGAATATAACAAAAGTCCATAGCTTAGATCGATCTTCTAGTAAGAGAAAATGTGAAGGAAATAATGGGAGGTAGGTTGTTGTATGACAAAGAAGTGAAAAAACCAATAACATATCCAACAAAAAAAAAAAATCACTTATATTTAAATAAGGGGAAATTGATGATTAATTAAAATAAATGAAGAAAATTGAATGGTTAATAACATAAAAAGGTGAAAACAAATGATTAATTAACATAAATTGCAATAAAACAAATGATTAATATAAGAAGATGGATGGTTTATGTATTGAAAGCTAATCAAAGTGGTGCCAAAATTACCAAAGTAACATCCTTGCAACAAAAAATACATTTTCATAGAGGGGCATTAAAGTCTTTAATATATTTAACATTTTAAAAAAAAAAAAAAAAAAACCACAAAATTTCTAACTAAGAATCTTACTCTAAGAAAGTGACACATCACTACTTCTTGGTTTTGCTTTAATATATATATAAATAAATATAGATTTTTATATAATAATTTTAATAAGGTGTTGCTAAGACTACCCCCTTACATCATCTCTCTCATACCCTCCCATACCCCCTTACGCATTGACCCCTCTCACATCGTTTTTTTTTTAATTAATAGTTACAATTTTGGTCCTTAAACTCTTTTGATTGATTTACTTTATACATTTTACTCTTCTAATTTTCATTTTACACCATCATCATATTAACACATATAATTGTATATTAACTAAAATATGTTTAAAAAAATACTTTTAATTTTAATAAATTACACCATTATAATCGTCTCTTCGATACCTTCGAAATGAGCCCAATATTGAATATTTTTTAATTTAATTATTTTATTATATATTAAAATATGTCAAAAAATACGTTTTGGTATGGAGTATATTGCAATTGCATTTTTCACTCGACATGGTTCAACGTTATTTGCATTGCAATTTCATTTTTCACTCGACAGGGTTCCAAGTCATTTTGCAAAACATGTGTTTTTTCGGTATTTTTAGTTGATTTCAAGAGACATTTTCGGGTTTTTTGGTTGATTAAATTAGATTGAGGAACAATTGTTGTAGCAATTTGGGTATAAAAAAGCGAACAAACATATTCATACATTTCAAAAGTGGCAAATGAAAAATATTGTTATTAGTAAAATACGTTTAACCATATTCATCGTATATTAACTAAAATACGTTTAAAAAAATACAAATGACTATGTTGATTTAAATGAATAATAAAAAAAATCGATTAACCAAGGTACAATATATGACATATAATAATATAATTAAATCAAAAAATATTCAATATCGGGCTCATTTCGAAGGTATTGACGATACGATTATAATGATGTAACTTGTTAAAATTAAAAATTACCTTTTTAACGTATTTTAGTTATTATACGTTTATATGTGTTAATGTAGTAAAAATATAAAATGTAAAATGTAAAACAAAAAGGTATAAAGTAAATCAATCAAATTAGTTCAGGGACCAAAACTGTAACTATAAATAAAAAAAAAACAAAAAGTACGATTGTGAGGGGAAGAGGGGGTATGGTTTTGTAAAAAAATTGCGCGGGTAGGAATAGAATTTCCCTTTTTAATATGTTTTTAAAGTTTTTAAAATTTCTAAATTTAATTATCTTTATATGTACACACATTTATTAAAATAATATAAAATAATATATATTAATATGTTTTTTTTAATATGAATAAAATATTATATTAATAAATAAGAGTGTTAATAATTTTATATTTAAAGATATTTAAAAACATAAATAAAATATTTTATTAATAAATAAGAGTATTATTATTTGATATTTAGAAATATTCAAAAAATTAAAGAGAAGATAAAAGATTGCTAATTTATTAGCACTTTTTATTATAAAATAATTCAAAAACATGAGAAAAAAGATAATAGTGAATCAAGGCTTTTAAGAGGCCACATTATCTCTCCATGGTTTTTTGCTTTAATATAGATATATAGATTGCATACAAGTAACAAGATCACATTATCTTTCCAACATCATCAAATTGTTTTCCCTAAAACTTCCATTTTTATTCCTATGCAGACCTTCAAAACTATACAACAAACACAAACACAACCACAGACCCACCTTACGGCAATAATACATCAACAACGTCTGCAAATTTTATTCCAAATCTTTCTTTCATTCTTTCGTTCCAATCGATCGATCAACACCCTTCGATATCCCGCCATTTCAAATACACCAATCCCGCCCGATAATGCGTATACGCTCCGGCCACCACCAGCACATGAAAAAGATTGTGACTGTGACCCGCGATATCAAATTTTCCCGGCATCCATCTTTCCGGTATCCTCGTTGCGTAAATCAAGCTTCCGATCCCGTAAAACGTACCCATCAAGATTTCGTATCCCGTCGTATGTACCGCCTCCGGCTGATTCCAAAACAAGATCAGCTTATGAAAGATGGGACCCGCACCCGATAGCCCCATCCCGAGGAACAATCCGGTCCGGATGTTACGGTACGCGGGTTGATCGAAAACCGGTAACAGCGAGACCAAGATGGTGGCGATCCCGAGGACCGTGATGAATCCTAAATAGAGATTGCAGAAGAAAGGGTGGCACATGAAGGAGTAGTAGACGGGCGGGTAGAAGGAGGTGGAGATTAGGGCGGCGATTCCGGCGTAATCGAGGCGGAGCATGATGTAGGACAGCCGCTTGGAGTGACAGCAGAGGAGGTGGCAGGTGGCGCTTGCTAGGAGGCAGAACATGGCTCCGCCCAAGAATGCGAAGAACGGCCATCGTGTGATGGGTCGAATCATCAACGGTGCTATTATATTCGCCACGTCCTCCTTCATGCTATGCTGAAAAAGAATCCGGAAAAGATTATTCAAATGATTAAACACACCCAAGGGGCATATTGAGACTTCTCGCCTTCTTGCAAAATATTTAACTTCTCACATATATATATATACACAATAACCTTCCCTATTTCTGTAAGGGCTATTTTGGAGAGTAATTTGATTGTGTTCCACATATCTCACATGGTATTAGAACCAATGTCACTCTAAGGGACTCGAGACGCTTTGGGGCATCTATATCTGTTAGAGCCCCACATCAGCTATGGCTTTAACCATTTTTCGTCACTATATGTTGGAACCAGAGATATTCAAAGGGTCCCACGTATCCTCACATGTAGCATATCTTATCCAAACCAGACAAGCCCAGTATATCCCATCCAGGAGTCTGGAAAGCTTATTTGTCATCAAAAGTCGAATATTATTCTCATAACATAACTAGCACTCGACGAGTAACGATGAAAAGTGCCAAAAAGAAAAAGATAAGAGTATTACCAGCACACAAACATCGGTATGGTTGCTATGGGAGAACCGCTCAGGCAAGCAATTCGTGAGGAGTTCCACGATATGCCAATTCGACAACGGCAAAAAATCCGACGATGCATGAAACGAAGTCTTTATATCTGAACGGAGTTTGTGCAAATCAGGCATGTTCGGCAACGAAGGAATACAAGTCAAAAGGTCTTCACGAAGTTGATGCAGATCGGCTCTCCTCAACACATCCGGGAAGTTCTTTAGGGTGGGAAGATCAACTACATTCGGGAGCATATTCGCACTATAAATCGTTAGGGTTAAGAAGAGGAAGAACCCAATCAAATGTCTGCAAAAACAACATGATGTCCTTAAACATGAGATTTTTTTATAAAACAAACAATACATAAAGATAAAAAAAAAAAAAAAAAAACTAAAAGCAATGATTTTTACTCAGGTCCTTTGAATAAATGACCTTAAACGAGTTTTCAATTAAGAACCTAACGTTCAAAAAGAAATTAGTTAAATGACTTTCACTTTCATCTGACCTGCCTCTGGTTTAAAACAGTTCGCTCCTGTTAAAACTTAGAAAGACGCTAAAGGGTTAGATTCTTAAATTTAGTTTTTGAAAAGGTCATTCAGCTAAATAGCCCTCTTTACACGCTTATGTAAATATATGAATGACCGGTTTTTCAACATTTAGTAATCTTGTTAAGAGTTAAAATAATTCCTTCCACGGTTTTATTCACTCTTGCATATGTCGGGAGTCTTCACAGAGACAGTCATTTTGCTTTTTGGGACAGAGGACAGGTTTGTGTACATCACACCACCAGACCCCACTTTCAAAAGTAGTGGGATATAAGGGGCTAATTTGGTTTTGTTCATTCAGTAATCCTGACATAAAAGGGGTGCATATAGCAACACCCACCTTAAATTATAATTCAATCAGCCATGCATCAAGTTTGTACAGCATGCATTAACACTTGTACACATCCATCAAATAAACACACAGTTGGGAGAAGCTAAAACCAAGAGAACCAGATAATTTAACCATACAGAATCCAAAAATCACCAAATTTAAAACAAACACACAATTGATAGAAGCAAAAACCAAGAACCCCAGATAACCAAACCATACAGAATCCAAGGAAAACCCATTTATACATACACACACGCATATAGGGTCAGCTTCAAAGAAAAACCGTAAAAAATGAAAAACTGAGGAACATCCCCCGTAGCCATTCTTCCGGACCGTATTCACATGTGCATCCAAGTAATTTGTAATATGCACACGTGCATAAAAACCAAAAAACAACTTAATGTACTTGTATGCAAATGGGCATACCGTCCAGATGTTACTTACTCAGTTTTTCACTTTTTTGCGGTTTTCCCTTAAACCTCCCCCCCTTCTCTCTCTCTCTCTCTCTCTCTCCCTCCCTACCTATATATATATATATATATATATATATATATATATATATATAGGGTTGTGTTCACGATGACCAACATGTTTTTGTGAGACCCGTAAGACCACAATCACTTGAAACTTCCCAGCAAAACACTGTGAAGGTAAAAAAATCCAAACCTTCACATTGTTTTGTTGTGAAGGTTTTTACTTTCACAGTTTTTTGCTGTGAAGTTACAAATGTAAAAACATAGTCTCACGGGTCTCATAGAAATAAATTGGTCTAACGTGATCCCAAGTATAAGTATATATATATATATATATATATATTTGTAAAGAAATTCAAGAAAGGGAATTGAATGTTCTTACGTCCAAACATTAAGGGTCTCATTGTGAAGGGTAAAGATGCTCAAAAAGATCTGTTTGAGAGGCCATTCAGCACGATAATGACCTAATATATATTCATTATCTTTCATATATGCAGGCAACGAGTGGTATTCAACCAGCTGATACTTCATTTTCTTCCACAATTTCTTCCCTTTTCCTTCTTCTCTTGTTAAATTCCCATCAATCTTTTGATGATTATCAATCAATTCAACACCACCCTTTTTGCCCATTTTCTGCCAAAAACCCATCAATCATTATGAAAAAATTGGTACAAATTAATCCACCCCAAAATTACAATCCCTTTTGAAAATTGTTAATAATAAACAATTATATATATATATATATATATATTATATATATGGGCAGCTTCAAATGAAAAACTAGACGAAAAGTGTGATATCATATACAAGCTTAATTATATAACACATGTTATATATTTTGGCAAGAAGTGTAAGCATCTATGATAAGGGCAGATTCATAGAAGAAGCTAAATATTTTGCATGAATGCTTGAAATGTGATATCATTTATGATACGATATATGACGAATCAGATGTTACATTGGCAATACATAGATGTTTTAATCATATACACACCCACAGACTATAGAATCATATATAATATCACACCTCTACTTCTCGCAAAAGGTTTAACTTCCCATGATCCTTATATATATATATATATATATATATATATATATGAATAGAAGCTAAATTGGCAAAATTAATCAAAATTACCAGAAATTAGAGGAAACCCAGATGGGGATTCTTCAATAGAACATGAACTATTCCAATTTTGATATATATATATATATATATATATATATGAATAGAAGCTAAGTCGGCAAAATTAATCAAAATTACCTGAAATTAAAGAAAACCCAGATGGGGATTCTTCAATAGAACATGAACGATTCCAATTTTGACATAAAAATTCAGCTCACCGACTCAAGATCAATAGTATATATATAGTTTTTAACTTTTTTCAGTGATTTTGTTGGTGGGGTAGAGAGAGAGAGAGAGAAAGAAAGAAAGGGAATAATTCGAGAGGCGGGTTGAAACAAGAATCGATTATGAATTCAAGGAATTGGAAATGAATATAAAAATAAATCTATAAACCGCCAAAACGAAATCGAATTTAGCTTTTGGGGTCGACGATCATGAAGATGGGGTGTGAACGTAAAAATGCAAGAGGTGACCTAGTTTGGGAGAAATTATCAAAGATTTTTTTTTTTTTGTATAGAAAAGAAGAGATGCGGAGATGCCTCGATTATGCCGTTTGATTTTTTATATCTTTTTATGTTTTTCTTGATTTTTAGTTGAAGAAAGTTGGCAGTTTCTTGAATTTTGTAATGGCTTTCATCGTTTGAGAGATTAAAAAGAGACGTGTACGTCCAAGAATCACATATAGACATGTTCAATTTTGACACCAACTTATTAAAATATCCCCGTGAATGTTTTATTTTACAAATAAAAAACTTCAAAAATATATTATTATTTGTGGGAGTAAACTACTATTTTCGTCCCTATAGTTTGTTGTTTATAACTATTTTCGTCCCTGATCTTTAAAATTTATTTTTTTGGTCCTTGTGGTTTGCAACTACTTTTGCTTTTAGTCACTGAGAATATTAGTTTTAGGGACGAAAATGAAAAGAAATTGCAAACCACAATGACCAAAAAAAACAACTTTTAAAGTCAGAGACGAATATGGTTATAAACAACAAACCACAAGGACGAAAATCGTAGTTTACTCTTATTTGTGGAGTACGATATCTTTAATGGAAGGTTTAGGTAACGTTTGGTACGCAGACAAAATTACATAGGATAGATAGCAGGATAAGATTGAACGGGACAAGTGTCTATCTGGTGTTTGGTATGACTAGGACAAGACAAGTTGCCCCTAAAAGTTATTAGATGATTTTTTATATCATATAATAGTTATAAATGACACAAATAAAATATATATTTAAATAATATAATTTATAAGCATTTTTAGGGGGTGTTTGGTTGGGGGTAAGGAATGAGATTGATAATGAAAACTGGTGTTTGGTTTGATATAATATAATGGATACATTACCCCAAACCCATTAATTTCCATTACTGACCAAATTGGGGGAAATGGAAATTTTATTCCTGCTCAGTCATCTTTTCTCATATGTTCATTTATTTGTCGATGTTGAATGTAAAATATTTATTTTCAGTGTCATATTCGTACTGGCAAAGTTGCAGCAAATGGGGAGTGTTCTGGACCACTTGAGCGACTATGTCATGCGACAATGTCATGGCAAAGTCGCATGGCAATGTAGCACAGCGGTATCAGACAACTTAAAGTCGGATTTTCAGCCTCATTATTCATTTCTTCATAACTCTTCATTTCTACTCCGTTTTTGGCGATTCAAAGTGTTATGATTTCGTTTTTGTGAGCTTTTCAAGGATATATTGTTAGTTTTGGGAATATCCAAGAGTATTTGGTGGTGGAGTTGAAGCAAAGATCAAGAGCTCATCATCATCACCTCCATCTTCAAGAAATTGAGGGTTTTCTAGGGTTTTACCAAAATCTAAGTGGTGAGTTCATCCTCCTAGTTTCTAAACTTTATTATGAGTTATAAATTATTCATTGATGACTTCCTAGTGTTTATGTTTCTCAAATTTTGGTTTGGAGAATTTTGGGGAGTTTGGTCAAAACTAGGGTTTTTGTCAAAATGAAGATTTTGATATAAGATGTTTGGGGAACGATTCCAAATGGTTGGATATAAATATTTATGGTTGGAAACTTATGGATCTAGGTTTTGGAAGATTTGGTTTGAAGATTCAAATTTCTTCAAATGAGCTCAAGTTGGGAAAAATCTAAATTTAGCATAAATCTAGCAAAGTTAGTTCAAGTTGATTTGTGAAAACGTTGTACGTGCCAAAAATGTTCGTTTTAAGGTGTTTATGTGTTTTACACAAAATTATCAAGTGTTGAATCATTTAGTGGGTATTGAGTATTTGAAGTGTCTAACCTTATAAACCTTGTAAAACACCTATATTTGGGATTTTTGGGATATTTTGATAAATAAATCATGTTGATATGTTTCCTTGATGATTTAAAATATAGATGGAGGTCATTTGATGTAAAGATCATTTTAGTGTACTCGATCTTATAGACCGTTTGGAAAATGCATATTATTGTGCTATGAGGCATTTTGGAAATACAAGGGTATGGGTTCATTTGGAAAATGGTTTGTGTTAGGACTGAAAGTCCTATGTGTTGAAAGTGGAATAAAGTATTTATAAGGGTGCATATTGTAATTACTTAATAGTTGTTTTAATTAGACGGGCCGAAGCCCATTAGCCCATTAGGCCTGTAAGCCTAAGTATATAAAGGCTTAATTATCTCATAATTAGGGTTAGACATTTTTCATTAGAAAGATTTTTAGAGAGATTCATTATTCAGTTTACTAGTTGTTAGGTTTACATACTATTATCAGAAATTCTCTCTGTAAACCTTAGCCCTTTGAAGTTATATCAATCATATGACTAGTTGCTGTGGCCTATCATCTGTTCATCATTGTTCATATATCTGTTGATTGCACTGAAACTGGGATCTACAATTGGTATCAGAGCAGATAGGCAAAAAGGTTTGATCCAGTAAAAAGGTTTGTCTGAAACCCTAAGATCAATTACTTGTATTAATTGCTTTACTTGCGTTAATTGATTGTTAGTGTTTACATTCTATGGTTATCTGATTATTTGATTTCTGCAAAGTTAAGTTTTTTTTTTTGTGTCTGTGTATCGATCGAATTTTTTTTTCCTGGAAATTTTTTTTCTTCTATCGATCGAATCTGGTTTTATCTATCTGCAAACCTTCGGTCTAAGTGTGTTCTATCGCATCCGGTCGAATTTTTGTTTGTTTATCTGGGCTTTATTCGATCGAAGATCGAAGGTTCTGGGTTTGGTTTCGGTCGAATCCCAGAAATTCTTCGGGTTCTTCGGTCGTTCTTCGTGTTCTTCGGTCTTAATCGTTATATGTGTGTTTATCTGGTTTTTGTGTTTATCGTAATCTTTCGACCTGAGCATTCAACCGGACTCTTGTACTCCGGTCTTACACCTTCGACCTGATAAGAGTTTTCCCCGAAATTACTCATTTGACCGGACACTTGTGCTCCAGTCAAACTCCTTCGACCGAATAGAGTTTCCCCGGTCTTACCCATTCGACCGAATAGGAGTGCTCCGGTCTTGTTCCTTCGACCGAATTAGAGTTCCTCCGGTCGTGTCCTTCGACCGGATACGTGTGTCCCCGGTCGTATCATTCGACCGGATAAGTGTATCCCCGGTCGTATCATTCGACCGGATACCTGCTTCCTCCGGGCATACCTTCGACCGATATCTTGCATACTCCGGTCTTTGCTTAGACCGGTGTTCTAAAAAAAAAAAAAAAAAAAAAAAAAAAAAAAAAAAAAAGAGTATAAAAGGTCAAATTTTTTTGTCTCACGATCTTTTTGCAGTGTATTTATTTTAGCCCCCGTACTTCAAGGATTCAGCGTGTCGTTTGTGACCCTAAACTTTCAAGTTTCACATTTTGTCACTTTTGGTCCCTGCACTTTCAAGTTTCATCTCTCTTCAAAGCCGGAGCGAATACATTCTATTCAAACGATCAAAATGGTGTACATACCAAGGCTGCGGTCCAAAAGAGAATATGAAGAGTGGAAAGCTGATTTTTTGTCTTTTGTAGATGAAAATGAAGTGGGCCCCTATATCAGATTATCATTGACTGAAGGAGAGAACCAATCCCAAATTCCGCCAGAAGCTTCTCCTGTGGAAAAGGAACAAAGAGAGAGGGCCAATAATAATGCTCGAAATTATATGAAACATAGTATTTCGTGTGAATTTATTAGTGACATATTTAATGAAATTATTGGTCAAATAAATACTAACAACAAGACAGGAAAAGAGCTGTGGGATTGTGCTGAATGGTTGGTGTTAGGGACAAATGGTTTATTAACAGGAAGAGAATTGGAAGCTGAGAACTTTGAGCTAAAAGGAAAGATCTCTATTTTGGAAGCTAAAATTCAGCAAACAGTCTCTGTTAAAAGTTCTGAGGAAAAGATTTCTGAACTGAAAGATGCAAATGCAGATCTTCAAAAGCGTTTATCTGATTTGGAGCAACTGCTTGCTAAACACAAATCTGATTTTGAGACTAAAGAGAAATCTTTCGCAAAGAAGTTCTCAGAATTCTCGAGAAAATGTGCTGATGAGAAGAAAGAAGTTGAGCTGAAGTGCATAAAACTTTCTCAGCAAGTTTCTGATTTCCAGAAAGTAATCATTCTTGAAAGAGAGAAGTTTGCAACAGAAAAGAAGGCCATTGAACAAAAGAATGTTAGCGTCTTCAAAGAAATATCCGGCCAAAGAAATGATGCTGAGAAGGGATTTGAAGAAGAACGAAGCTTGTTTGAGATGGAGATCAAAAGGCTTACTGCCAAGTTGTCTGAACTATCTGAGAAGGCGCTAAAAGAGCAGAAAACGAAGTCAGAGTTCACGAAGAAGATTGACCTGCTTGTTCAAGAAAGAGACAACTTCGCTTCAACGATTAAAGTGCTTGAAAAGTCTGTATCAAGCTCAAATCAGAAATCTGTCTCTACACAAAGGTCAGTTAAATCTTTTGACCGGATTCGTAAAACTAACCTTTTCTATGATAGCAATATAGATGGTTCAGGTACACACTCTAGAAGAAAGAGATACATAGATGAGGAACTGGTCTGGAAGAAGAAACCAGTTGAAGATGAGCTGAAAGAAAAAGAATCATGTGTACATGCGGTCAATGCCAAGAAGAACAAAGCGAGTAAAAGTAAACCAGATCATATCTACTCGAGAGATCAATTACTCAGGTTATCAGGTAAGAAATACCACTGTTCTTATTGTAATACACATGATCACATTCACAAAACCAGTGATCATTTCTGGTATGGTTCTTATTCTATATCCCCCACAAGAACTGCAACTAACATTCGAGGACCCAAATACCAGTGGGTACCAAAACCGAAAATTGATTCTCTGTTGCAGGCACCTACTATCAAGGGGGAGTAGAAGAAGTATGGCTTCTAAGTAAATCAGCTTAGAACCCGGACTTCAACGAAATTTGGCTTCTAATTACATGACAGATCAGGACCCGTTCTTCAACGTTCAGACCTGGATATTTTGCAACTATCCAGGGGGAGCTTAAAAGACCTAAATCATTATATCATGATTTGAAGGGGAGCTTAAAAGTAAGTATCTTCTAACTCTAAATCTCTGATTGTTTGGAAGACGAACAACTTTCCAGCATGAAAAACAGTTTCTGAAATGTTCAAACCACTTCTGATTTTCAAAAGGTTTTATAAATATAGAAGTGTAATTTTAAATGTTTTTCAGTTTTGAGCTTTAATGTTTAACTGACTGTGTGTTTCTAAAGATCAATACTTGCGTATTATCTTGTCTTTATACTGTAACGTATTCACACACACAGGTTCAGTACTTCATTTGTATTTGTTATTACCATGTCTCATAACGAAACAATATTTCGATGGTAATACCCCCGTTTGATATTCAATATCGTTGAGCATAAATCATTATTTTTAATATTGTGCTTTCATTGCTAAATTGTTTATATTTGTTCATATAAACAAAATATCCAATTCTTTGATACCCTAACCAGTTTATTTGATCTGATTGATACATTGTCAGATTCTCAAAACAATTCTTTTGATTTCCTTTCATTCATTCAATATCTTTGTTTTGAGAAATCTTCAAAGTTCAATTGCTCAAATATCATGAGCATACATTTTGACAATGTTATAATACTTTTTGAGCTTAAATGTTCAAGATAAACTGTTGAGCTATCATTCTTTATAGGAATTACATGGGATTTGTGTGAGAGCTTAAACAGAATTTCCATGGATTCACGTAAACCAGTGTTTCCTACCCCGGAAGTTATCCTAGAGTGATTTGAGGGGTGAGGGGTCATAAATCAAAGAGTGGGGGAGATAACTCATCGGGTTGAGTTTTTCTCATTGTGTGGAGCGGTAAAATGGAAAATGAGAGTTTGGTTAGAAGTAAGCATAATGCTAAAAAAAAAAAAAAAAAGAGGGTGTGAGAACAGAGTTAAAAGAATATCAGAACTCTGCACCAACCACTTTCTGAGCCGGGCAGCCACATATTCTGATTGGTTCACATTCTTTGGTGACCATCATTGAAACAGGCAGTGAGCCCATGCCAACTCTTGCTATAACCCCACCAACCACTCGTTTCTTTCTTAACAAAGAAATGTTTCATTTACTTTGGGGACGCAGCATATCTGCTATCTAGTCTTCACTCGGAAGATTTAGATATTGAAAAAGAAGGAATGTTGCCCCACCTTCGCACCTCTTTCATGCACATTGAGTCCGTGTAATATTTGTTGCTGTCTCAACAGTTTACACATTTTTGAGCCTGATATAACTAAGTAGCTTCAATCATTCTACACTTGCACGTACACACAAGGAATGAGTTTTCTTGTCATAACATTCATAGAAAATTCCTTTGTGGTTTTTCGATGATTGAATGGAAGCCCTGGGGGAGTGAACATCACAAAAACTCCTTTCCAATGTACATCCGTTGTACAAAGTGGCTCTGTGCTACTTACAGGCATACTAACTGTTTCATCTGTTGAATCAGGGTTACATTGTCCATTATGTCTGAATTTGAAAAGATTCGGATATATACATTTCATGAATTGACGGATACTCAGATCAAAGGACGAAGAATATCATATTATCATAAAGGGGAGATCAAAGAATGCGTTGAAATTGAAGAAGTTTTGATGATCATGATGCTCACAATCATCAAAAAGGGGGAGAATTTTTCAAAGTTTAATTTCAAAGTTTTGAAGAAAGAAAGTTTGTTTTTCTGAAGACGGTCTAAAGATCAAAGAGATGAAGATATGAGTTTAATGCTAAATTTGTTTGTCTGAAGACAGTGAAGTTTTCAAAGTTTGTATTGATTCTTTCCGTATCATGTGGTGTTTTCTACAAATTTGTTTATCATTCCTCCTACGAGCTGATTGAAACAAGTTCTTAAGCTGAAAGTCTATTCAACTCGCGGTTCAAAGACAGATTCTGTGTTTTAAACTGAAGAAGCACCGTGGAATATCACGTAACTCTCACATTATCTTTCTTGTGTGCTGATCCGATGTGATTGAGTTTCTACAGTTAAAAGCTGCGTGATAGTGCATTCAGTCGAGGCTACTGTACATTGAATCTGGTTACAAAGTTGATTCTATGAAGACCAAGAACTTTATTCAAGGGGGAGCGTGGAAAGTCATGAAGTCATACAACACCAAAGTTCTTCAAAGATTCAAGAGGGAAAGAAGATCAAGGCCTGAAGCTTATCAAGTTGTTAAATGCTTTATTCAACTTTAGGGGGAGATTGTTAGGACTGAAAGTCCTATGTGTTGAAAGTGGAATAAAGTATTTATAAGGGTGCATATTGTAATTACTTAATAGTTGTTTTAATTAGACGGGCCGAAGCCCATTAGCCCATTAGGCCTGTAAGCCTAAGTATATAAAGGCTTAATTATCTCATAATTAGGGTTAGACATTTTTCATTAGAAAGATTTTTAGAGAGATTCATTATTCAGTTTACTAGTTGTTAGGTTTACATATTATTATCAGAAATTCTCTCTGTAAACCTTAGCCCTTTGAAGTTATATCAATCATATGACTAGTTGCTGTGGCCTATCATCTGTTCATCATTGTTCTTATATCTGTTGATTGCACTGAAACTGGGATCTACAGTTTGTCTTAACCAACAATGAGTTTTGGGTTAATCATACTTTTGGTCGTTGTGTTTGTATAACCGTTGGTTAAACATGTTTTATTGTTTACACTGACTTTTATTGTACGATAAAGTAAATGGTTGAGCTTTTGGCTCGGTTTTAGCTCAGATGAGTCTTGGGGACATTTGTTCTGTTTTAATAGCCTATTGTGGAGTTTTGAGTATGATTCCGTTTATTGCGTATCATTTGAGAATTACATGTTTTGAGTGCTTTGGTCATTCAATCGGAGTCATGTAATGTTCTCGAATGTAATGCAATGGATCCATAGACATAGAAGTTGGTTTATTGTGTATATGTGGGATAAGATCTCGGAGTTGTCATTTGGAAATAAACATTGGTTATATGATGTAATTTCTAAATGAACAAGCTTGTCTTGGACGGTGAGATCCCAATGTAAAGACCCAGATAAGGTTGAACTTGGTGGTCATTTGAGTAAAAGAATTGGATAGAGTTGAGCTCATTATTGTATTTGACTAAAGACCTGGATAAGTTTGATGTCTATCATGACTAAATACCTGGATAGGGTTTATGTCAATGGTTGTCCATCCTTGAAACATGCTTATAATATTGTAACACCCCGATTTTCGAAGGGTAACATTTCGAGTTATTATAGAAACCGATATGTCAAGGAAAAATAGGATATTTGATTTTGGACTTGAATCTTGGATTTTATAGTCTTGTTAGATAAAAGATTCAATTACGAGTCCAACGGTTCTTTCCGGAGCGAAAACAGAGCTAAAACGAATAAGTTATGGCCAAAACAGTGTTCGGTACGCGCTCGGCTATAGTGCCCGGCGATTGTGACACTGTCACTATAGCCTGTCACAATGGCCAGAGTCCAAAAACTCTCGGTACAATCTCAGCGATTGTGCCTGACGATTGTGACATTGTCACTATAGCCTGGCACAATCGCCTGGAGGTATCAGGGTGTTAAAAGTCGCGATTTTCAGCCTCATTCTTCATTTCTTCATAACTCTCTCATTTCAACTCCAATTTTGGTGATTCAAGTTGCCATGGTTTCGTATTTGAGAGCTTTTCAAGGTTATATTGTTAGTTTTGGGAAGATTCAAGAGTATTTAGTGGTGGGTTGGAAGCAAAGGTCAAGAGTTCATCATCATCACCTCCATCTTCAAGAATTTTTGGGTTTTCTAGGTTTTCATCAAAACCTAAATGGTAAGTGTATCCCTTCCATTTATAAACCTTAAAATAAGTTATAAGTTCTCCGTTGATGATTATCCTAGTGTGTGGTTTATCAATTTCGGGTTTGATGGTTTTGGAGAAATCTAGGTCGAAATTGGGGTTTGGACCAAAATAGATATTTTGATGTGTAATGTTTGGAGAATGTTTCTATATGGTTGAATGTAGTTATTTACGGTTGGAATGTATGGATATAGGTTTTTGGAGATTGGTTTGAAGAATCAAATTTCTTCAAGAAAGCTCTAAATGGGTGAAATCTAGATTTAGCCTAAATCTAGCGAGGTGAGTTCAAGTTGATTTGTGAAAACGTTGTACATTCCAAAAATGTCTATTTTAAAGTGTTTATGTGTTTTACATGAAATTATCAAATGTTGGGTTATTCGTTAATCTTTGATTATTTGAAGTATTTAACTCTACAAACTTTGTATAACAACTACATTTGGGATTTTGGGCATTTTGATAAATGTGTCACAAAAGAATGTGTTTTGAGGTCTTATTGCATAAATAGATCTTTGGTCAAAGAAATACACTTTTAAATGTTCGTCGGGTTTTATACATCATTCATGAAATGGAATGTTTTATAAAGTATTGCTTGCATGCTTATGTGAGGTACTTGAAGAATGTTTATAGCCTCTTTTTATGATTTTCATTCTTATCAGCAGTTAAATTTGGAAAATGCATATTTTGTGTTATGAGGCATTTGGAGAATATAAGAGTATAAATTCATTTGGAAAATGGGGGCCTCAACTAATGTTGAGTTTTGAGCTAATCTTACTTTTAGTCGTGGTGTTTGCATATCCGTTGGTCGAGTGCATTTTATCGTATTTTTGTTCCATTTATCAATGGGTCAATGGGTTGCTAAGTCTGCGGCTTGGTATTTTTATTTGATTGGGTCTTTGGACAATTGTCCAATTTTGGTAGCTCGACTTCGAGCCTTGGTTGCGATATTTGATGAAAGACTCAACGTAAGGACCTTTCGCGGTTTATTACGTCCGATGATGGAACGACTAGTTTTCCACATTGAGGCACATTTAGGCATCGGATTGGGAGAGTAGGTCCTACGTGCTAAGTATTACGATATTGGATGAGGGACTCTACGTAATGACCTTTCGCGGTCGAACCTTTCGCGATCGAACCTTTCGCGGTCGAACCTTTCACGGTTGAAGTTGAGTTTCCGTAGGTGTACGTTTAAAGCCACTGAGCCTGACATCCCTTGCGTGTACTTTTGTTTATATGACTAGTCTTAACAACATAAAATGGGTTTACTTTGTGGACCGTCACATTTTATGGAATCGGGTCTCCCCCGTCACCGAAAGGTGTTGTTTTTGGGTATTGAGTTTTATTATCCAAGTTTTCGGTGACGTTTTGTATAATTGGGTTTTACCCTTGATTATGAGTTGCGTATTATGCCCCACCCGTGTTTTGGGTGTTTTGGGATATAAGGTTTAACCGTATCTTCATAAATGGAGAGTTCAATTTATATTTATACCTTGAGTGAGTTTTGGGTTAAAGTTAATTTATAAATGGGCAGCCCATATTGGTACCATCATCTTTGGAGTGGTTTTGGATTGGAAAACGTCTAAATTGGTGTTCTTTGCCTAAAATGCATATTATTGGAAACGAGTCGTTTTCATATTCAAAGCATACCTTTTGAAAGATTATGATTTAAACTGCATTACCTCTTTTCAAAGATATCATTATTCATATTGGAAACTCTTGAGCTCACTAGGCGTTAAGCCTAACATTTTTATTTGTCGGCATGTGCATCAGGTATTCAAGGCTGGGAGTTTGTTCTGGTTGTCCTATGAAGAGTAGAGCCCTAGCTAGATCCGAAAGTGAGTATTCGGTGAAGTCTTCCGCTGTATGGAGATAGTGACTATGCATGGGTATTAGTAGCACCCGTCCCTTATAGTCCGTATGTACAAGATGATATACGTGTTTTGTAGTTGA
Organism: Arctium minus; assembly: GCA_954870635.1. Classification (NCBI taxonomy): domain Eukaryota; kingdom Viridiplantae; phylum Streptophyta; class Magnoliopsida; order Asterales; family Asteraceae; genus Arctium; species Arctium minus. The sequence continues at coordinate 11,052,160 of OX941097.1, read as the reverse complement.
ATCTAAATTCGTGGTTGTAGATGATCCATTTATTGATGTATTTAGAAAATTTTAAATAAGTTGCTATTTTCAGATTTGAGGGTGTTACAAACATAGATATGTGGCATACTTTTGTGTTCCCGCCACGTTCAATGGAAACGGGTCTCCCTCGTCACCGAAAAGTGTTGTTTTGGATATTGAGTATTATCCATGTTTCGGTGACATTTTGAGTATGGATTATTATCTATTATTTTGAAAACTTCAAGAAAGTGCAACCATACCTCTTAATCAACCAAAAAAACCAAAAGAAACTATCGAAATCAACAAAAAAACCCGAAAAAAACCCGAAAAATCGATAACCCTTAAAAATATCTCAAAATCAAGCAAACAACTTTAAAAATACCTCGAAATTATGGAATTAGACTAAAAACACATCGGACAATATTAAACGTCGATAAAAACCGTACTTTTTGTAACTATTTTTTGTCTGTATTATATGGTGTCACCGTATAAAAAAATTCCTGCATCCGTCGTTGATGCTATGTATATGTTTTTGACACCTATTATTGGTTTATTAACATTTACGTCGAGGGTTCATTGCGTGAACTATTAAAACAAGCAACATTTTGTTTGCATCATGGTGATGCGGAATTTTGCTTTGAAGACGATGGTTTTTTACATGATGCACGTCATTGATTGAAAGATGGATTTCTTTTTTTACTTGATTACGTATGTTGATTTTACTTTGATTCCAGTATTATTCCTATATATGTAACTTGCGTCATGCAATAAACATTAAAGATGACAAGTTTGATAAAATTGAGTTTTGAAAATCATATATAAAATAATAATGATTCAAATTATGTTTGAATTCATCTATTTAATTTTATTGTTCTATCCTTAATAATTGTAAATATTCCATTATTTAATAAATACATTAATAATGATAAACATGGTTCACCCAACAATTAAATTTCGTTAATGTATTCATTTGAAACAAATATAATATTTTTTTTTATCTTAAAATAAGTATAAATCTTCATTTTGAATAAGGCGTTGAAGGCTTGAAGCTTTAATTTTTGGGCATTAATAATATTTTTACAAATGGATTTCTATTTATACATTCTTTTAATATATTTTTTCTTATAAAAGTATTTTTAAATATTTAACTTTTAATCAATTATTTCATAATTAAATGCAAATTTGGTCCATGTGGTTTACATAAATTAACGACTAAGGTCCCTAAAAATAATTTTTAATGAAAAACATCTCAATGGTTTCATTGTTATAACGAATATGATCCCTCCTAATAACGTCGTCAATTAAAGTAGTGTTAGTGGGGAATAGTTTAGTCCATTAACCCTTCATCTTCATCTACTTTCATTTTTATAACACATTTGAGTTATGGACTAAACTACCCCTCACTAACGTTACTCTAATTGACAGTATTATTAGGAGGAACCATACCCGATATAAAAAGGATGTTCTTCATTATTATTTTTTTTCAAATATGTTACTCGTTAATTTATGAAAACCATATAGACCAATTTTGCATTTAAGTTAATATTTTATTAAATCATGTCTTGAAGCAAAGACGATTTAAATTTTTGTTAATAATATACTGAATTATGGATTTGGTTCTTGTGTTTTGATTTTTTTGGTACTAGAGTCCCTATGATATATATATATATATATATATATATATATATATATATATATTGAACAACAAAGAGCAAATATATTACCAAAAACAAAGTATACAGACCCCAACGTTACCCACAACAACACCGAAAAGACAAACCAAACGACGAACCAACACAAAAGACAAAACAAAGGAAACACCGGGGGAACCAGATAGTCACCGTTTGCGAGAATCAAACGGGACCTCAGGTCCGATAAAACTACTCTCCGATTAGGAAATCCAGCAGGTTACAACCCACTCCTGCAACCTTACGTCGATTACAAAGTATTACCGACAGCAACCCTTACCGAGGCTGCCCCCAACACCAGTAATACACCAGCATCAATATCTCTGCTACGTCCTTGACCCTCTGCACTGTTACCCTGTATCTCCGATCAACGTTAAGCTAAAAACGACCATACTACTTCGAAATGACTCCGAATTACCCAGATTCTAACTCGATTGGATTCGCAATCCACGTCGACCAACTCAACTTCCTTCCACGCGTTTTTCCTTCAATCCATTCAAAGCTTCTTCGTTGCATCTCAAATATCAACTCCACGAGCTTACAATTCTCAGTCTTAAACACCAATTGATTACGATTTAACCAAATCATATACATGATAACCTAAAATGCTGCTGTCCGGAACCCACTGCTGCAAGAAGACCCAACCGACAATGCGTCTGTTGCTGTTAGTTCTGAAGCCGAAACAGGCTCAAAATTCGGTACTTTCCACCATTTGAAGATCTCTTTCCAAGCTGCCTTGACTTCCCTACAACTAACCAAAGCATGGTTCACGATCTCCCCCTCTTCTCCACATCTTGGACAGAGTAGATAATCTAGGTCCATCCCCATCTTGTCAAGTACGTCTCTACACGGAAGTCTTTCAAGTCTCGCCCTCCAATGAACACATTCATCTTTTTTGGAACCAATTTCGACCAAATTGTTTCCACACCTGAGTCCATACTTGAAGCTTCCTTGTCTTCCACTATCTTTTTCAGACCGTTTACCGAAAACACTCCATTTTCGTTTAACCACCACTTAGTTTTATCCGGAATGTCTTGTTTTGGGTTTAGGGGATAATCTTTGTAAAGTGTTTTGTAAATCTTCTAACTCTCCCACTTCCCTCCCTCTTGGATCCCTCCTCTACTCCCACTTCCAACTCCATTGGTCATCCCTCCACCCCCCCTCTCAACTAACTTTGCTTCTTTATTACTCTCCAATTGGAACAACCTTGGAAATCTCTCTTCTAGCTTTGAGTTTTCTACCTACTTATTCGTCCAAAACTTTATTTCTTTTCCGTCACCCACTTCTTTCCCAAATGACTCCACAAAATTTATCCCCAAATTTTCTAACTCCCGACCTATACCAATTATGCTTGACCACATCGATTTGGTACCATAAACCCCTCTCCCGTTACTCTTCAACCCCCCATCCTCCTCAAAAATCCTTTTCACGATCCTTACCCAAAACTCATTTCTCTCTAACTCAAACCTCCGCCAGCATTTGCCTAAGAGACCCTAATTACTAGCTTGAAGACCACCAACGTTCAAACCACCATATTTAAAATCTCTAATCATTCTCTCCCATCTAACCCATGCCAACCCTTTATTCTCGTTTGAGCCCGACCCCCGCCCCGAAAAAATCGACACCTCACTCTCTCCAACTCTCTAACCACTCCTCTCGGGCATGAAACAACGAAAACTAAAACAAGGATAAACTCCCTAAAACCGCTTTGACCAAAGTTAGTTTTCCTGAAAAGGACATTAGCATTGATGTCCAACTTGCTAACTTATTTTTCATTTTTTCAATGATAGGTTGCCACCACTCTTTTTTCCTCATCGGGGCTCCAACCGGAAGGCCTAGATAATGGAACGACATAGATCTGCTTGCACATCCCACACCTCCCGCCCAATTACCGATCTCCTCTTCTTGAACTCCAACTCCGAATAACTTGCTTTTTGGCCAAGTTGATCATAAGGTTCTTGAGATTCGACATACACCACTTACCGAAAAAGATGACATCGTCGACATATTGTAGGTGTGATACCTCGATATCATCATTTCCAACATTTATTCCTTCGAACATTCCTCTGACTTTTTTTTCCTCCATTAAAACATGGAACCCTTCTGCCACTAGCAAAAATAGGAACGGAGCTAACGAATCCCCTTGTCTAAGACCTTTTCCCATACGGAACTCCTTTGTGGGCGGCCCATTTACCAACATCGAGATCGTAGAAGACGAAAGACATGCCAATATCCATTTTCGCCACCTATCGCCAAAACCCATTTCTTCCATTATTGAAAGAAGAAAAGGCCAATTCACACTATCATATGCTTTCTCAAAGTCCACCTTGAAGATAAACCCTTTCTTTTTCTTTCTCTTCACGAATTCCACCGTTTCATTCGCAATTAAAACCCCATCTAAGATGTAACGACCTTTTACAAACGTCGTTTGTGTCTCACTCACAAGTTTGTTCAACACCGTCTTCACTCTTTCCACCAATACTTTGGAAAGAATTTTGTAAAAAACTCCAATTAGGATTATGGACCGAAACTCATTAAGCCCCACCGTATTACTATTCTTGGAGTTAGCTTAAAAAACGACGCATTACATCCTCCACTTATTTTCTTTGTCTCCCAAAAAGACCACAACACTTTCATTAAGTCACCTTTGGTGATGGACCAAATGTAACACCCTCGAATTTGGTAAGAGCAACTAATTAAATTTTTTTAATCATAGCATCAAAATAAGGGACAAAACTTCCTCTTACGATCCAAACCTCTATATGCCTCAAATACAAACTCTGCAGTTAACTTCGAGAGATATTAAACTCTAATAATAAACATGCTAAATTGAAGTCGGGTGTTACTTAACCCAAATACTAGCTGCTCTCCTTCACCTAGTGCGGAAGACCTAATCAAGTTACTCACTCCTTGGGCACACGAGAGGCACTCTCTCTTTACTGTGATACTAGCATGTTATAACCTTGGTAAGTAATATGCTTGTTTTTAACTGTTATAGAAGTCTAAGGGGTTTTTATGCATTTTGTCTAAAATGGAGGGTTTAGGTTGTCATTGTGGGTCCATATAAAAGGAGTATCTCTTTCTTTTTCTTCCAGAAAGTGTGTTATACATTTAAGTTGAGTGTTGGTGTTTTGAAAGAAAACCTCTAATTTTGTGGGTTTCCTATTAATCGACAGTAAGGAAAAAAAAGAGAGATTTGAAGAATTTGGAGTTTGAGATTTGTTATTCAAGGTATGTTTTCTTTTCACCCTTTATTTTAGAGTTGGTGTTAGTGAAGTTTTAACCTTGGATTCTAGGTCAAGGTTGTATCCATGGTTAAATGGGGTTTCTCGATTTTGATATGGGTTTTATGGTTTTCCTATTTATGTTGTATTTTGGGTTTCATACTTATCAATTTATGTCTGGGTATAAGCTTTCCTCCATTTTGGTAGTCTAAATTTATGATTAGTTCATATTTGAAAATTATGAAAGATAAGTGTTGGTTCAAAGTTTTGTTGATTTTTGATATAAAAAGATGTTCTGTGAGTTTAGTTTGTTGAGTAAGAATAGGATTTTTATGTTAATTTGGTCATTTTCTTCGGTTCGTTTTAGGGTCGTTTGGGGTATCGTTTAGGTACCTTTGATAAGGTTAAAAATCTTTGGTAAGGTTTATTTGCATAGTTTGTGATTCATGTTTATCTGATTCAGATTCTCATTCGGTTGTGAGTTTCATTACCGGTTACTTCGTTTTATCGTATATCGTTATCGAGGTGAGTTTTCTCTTAACAATTTATGAACTAAAATGCATTTATTTATAAATGGTTATCGTTTAATTGTTGTATCTTATTGGTACGATTGGTTTACTATGAATAATTGTGATTACGATATTTTGTTATATGTGATTTATTATTATTGCAAGTAATGTAATTATTGGTTTGTGGGTTTAAGGGACTTACACAACAGAAGCTCATATGCGTGAGAGACGGTAATGGTCCACGCAAGGGGAGCTATGCTTATATATTTTGGCCCATGAATATGTTTCGTGTGGTGAGCCACTGTCGATATTGATTACGGTCTTATCGGAGTGTTCATGTTTATGCTCGCGAATATGTTTCGTGTAGTGAGCCATCTTTGATATTGACTTCGGTCTTATCTGGGTGTGCGTTATTTTGACTAGCAACTGTTGTGTTTAGTTGCCTTGGGAAGGAAGTAGTATTTGCGAGCCTACTAAGTGATTATTTGATTAAAAGGTTTTTCTGTTAAGTATTTTTATGGAACTGTTTACTGACAGGGATTTCCTCACTAGACCGTATGGTCTAACCCTTATTTTGTTTTCAAAATATGCATTTCAGAACAAGCGCGAATAACTGATAAAGGAAAGGGAAAGTTGTGATCCTATGTGTTATTCTACTATACGTGAAGTGGAAGATGCTAGATGAAAGTTGTTTTTTATCTTAGTAAATAGATCTTTTGTATGATGTTAACTTTATCGAAAAATTTGTAGTGACTTCATGAGATTGTATAGTTTTGGATTATGGGACTCATTGTGTAACTCAAGGTGGTTTGTTTATGTATAAGATACATGTTACATGTTATGTGAAAAGTCGAGTTGTTACAGTTGGTATCAAAGCCTAAGTTTAAGGGATTTAGGTATTCAGATTTATACCTAGACTTAAAATGTATGATTTTATGTGAAATAAGTTGTCACTCTTATGCTTAGAACCCGTGGGATATTAAATATAACGAGCAGAAAGAATGACATATAAGGTATATTCAAATTACATCTGGCCAATGTAATTATGAACTTACAGGTGCATGTTGTACTGAATACTTTATTATATTTGGGTATGTGATTAAATGGATATATTTTGTGCTTTAACAGATGGCAGGCAATTCTCGTCGACTTGTCTCGGTTACTCCAGAAAGGGCGGATCATCCGACTGAGAACGTACCAATTGGACCCTCAAATACCCAAGAAAGAGGCGGGAGACAGGAAAGAGTAACGATTGAAATTAGAGCAAATCCTGAAACAACATCTGTCAGAGGTCGAGATCGGGGCCGGGGAAGAGGTCGGGGACGAGGGAAAGGAAGGAGTAGGGGATTATCACTGGAACCAGAAAATTCAGTTCACGAATGTAAAGCCCGTGTCCCGGTACAGTTTTATTTTTTAAAATTTTTATGTCCTTATTTAATGCGTTTGTAAACATTTTGGTCCTTAGGGGTTAAATATTTTTTTTTAAAAATCCAAAATTTTGGTGGGTTAAAATTTTGGCAAGACTTTATAGCGAGGGACTAGAGTTGACGCTTGGTGAAGGTTGAATGGGCCGGGCCTTGAGGATCGATTCCTCAAGGCCTTAATATAAAAATAAAAATAAAAAAATAAAAAACACAAAAGCAAGGAAAAACCCTACCTTGGTGAACAATTCTCTTTTTCTCTCCTCCCTTACGCCGTTAGCCACCCAAAACCCCAGCGCCGCCGCTGCTTGCCGCCGGCGTGAACGAGAGTGACGAGAGAGAGAGATACGGAGTTGTCGAGTCGTCGCGTTTGCTGCTGCGTTTTCTCGAGAGGTAAGGTTTCTTTTCTCTTTCTCTTCTTTTCTTTTCGTTTCGGCGTTGAAATCCAAAGAAAAAAACGCCATCACCGTCGGTGGCTGCCGCCGTCGACCACCACTACCGGAGGTGGCAGAGGGGGTGCGTGGTCTTGTCCAGCCCTTTCAAACTCTAAAACCCGGACTCGTTGCAAACCCGAAAACCCTTAACCGTTTTAAAAAGTTTTCATTTTATGTGAAAATGTGCAATCTGCCACTGTTTTGCGTCGGCCATAACTTTTTCGTCGTAGCTCGGTTTGAGGCGAAACTGGTGCCCACAGTTCACCTTCTGAGTCGGACACATTTTTCGTGTTTTAGTGAAAACCTGATTAAGCTTCGAGCTAAGTGCAAAATAGCCATTTTTACATCAGGTCCAAATCTGACAGTTTGACGCTTCAGTTTTAGAAAAATCATATAAAATCATAGGAAAATCGTTAGAACGCGTATAATATGTCCCTGGAAAGCTAAGACCTAGACATACCTGGTTGTAAACATTGATTTCTAAATTCGTGGGTTTAGAAGGGGCTAAACAGGTCTCGAACAAACCTGCAGTTTAGGCCGAAAAGGAGAAATATCACCCGTTTAATCTCATACTTATATTTAAGGGTCCCGGGTTTCGAATTGACACTATATAGCGCTTATTTAGGTGTCGAGAAGTGATTTTGGAGTTGGATAGCTCGTGTAATCGTTCGAGATTTTTTACATCGCTTTTGAGGTGAGTTCACTCACTACGTAGAACTATGGTTATATTTACATTACTGTAGCTCGCTTGTGCTATGTGGTATTACTTGTTATGTGGTACTAAATAGTGTTGTGTAATGTATGGATCTTGGATGTCGTGTAAACTCGGTGGGACCGAGGGCTCGGTGGGACCGAGGATTGTGTACACGAGTGGCGTAGGAACTCGGTGGGACCGAGGGATACGTGCACGGTTATCGTGTGTCATCGGGGAGACCGATGGTTGCTTGGTTAGGTGGGTTGGTGTGAGCATGCTTGTTAAGGATACGTTCTTTGACTTGTATGTTTGGTTATGTGTATCTACCTGTTTAGGGGTAATGTTATAATTGTATTATACGTTGTGTTGAATTCACTACGCTTTGTGCTTACCCTTTTCCTATAAATTGTGGTTTCAGGTACTAGTGGCCCCAAGGCGTGATGGTACACATTGGCGCGTACGAATGGCTCTTTGCAGTCATGAGATTTAATTTATACTTCAAAACAATTTAATTCCGCTGCTTAGTTTAAATGAGAACGTTTATTATTTAAGTCTGCAAATGAAACGATTAATTGGATTATTAATGGTGTCTAATGCAATTAAAGGGTTATTTGTAAAAGTTCAAATTTTTTTGAAATTTTTGGGACGTTACAACTTGGTATCAGAGCACAGCTTGAGTGAATCAAACACATCTCGGTGTGGTTGATCTCAAGTTTGCGGCTATAAAATTTCTTTCTAAAGTAAAAGAAAAAGTTTTTGGAAAATAAAAGAAAGGAAAATGCGTTTGAGAAACGGTGATCGAGAGCGCAGTGTGTACAGTCAGCCGGAGCCAAGAGAAACGGTACAATACTTAGTGTATTTATTGTTTTCTAGATCATAGGGGTATGCATGCTAGACTGCTTGTGCTATTTGCATTGTGGTGTATGTTCATTGCTTGCTAGTAGGAAATTATGCTAGTCATGGTAATTTGTTAAGTGAATGCCCTATAGGTTGTATGCAGTAAGAATCGCATAGCCTTAGAATATTTGATTTAGTTCTATTGCGCAGCTCTTGTTTGAGTCCAACCGTTCTAGGATAGAATCTTGTATTCGAATGTCTATTTGTTTCACGCTGCATGTGACGGGGTACTCGCGAGGTAACTCGTTATGACTAGTAGGGATTTCGTTATAGCAAGGGTAGTGTTTTGGGATGGAATTCCTAGGAAGCTAGGAAGAGTGTATACATATGCTGGTGCGGGCATATGGGTATAGTTATCGGCAAGAAACTACTTGGACACTTCGGGATAGGACTTCGGAGGACATGAAGATGTCTCGGTACAAGGACATGTTATGTACCGAGATTAGGGAGTTCGTGAGCATTGCGCAGTATGCTTCACTCACTGCGATGATGGAGGCTTCCCGGAGACGGGAACTCGAGGTAGAGACTCAAGTGAAGAAGAGAAAGGCGGCACAGGCGGTGACGCCAATCTCTGTTGTACCGAAGAAGTCAAGATTCTCAGACTCATGCTCGAGCCCAAGGAGCGGTGGGTAGATCGGTCATTTCAGTCGAGATTGTAAAGTGCCGTTAATGGTCTACTTTAACTACAAGCAGACGGGTCACGTGAAGGCCAATTGTCCGAACGCGAGGGTAGCTGATGGGAGTGGGGCACAGAGGGCTCCTGCGAATGCCCCACTGCGTATTACTGATGGTCGAGCGGGTCTGCCAGGGACGGAGGCATCCCGAGGTAGAGTCAACCAGCTGAAGGTGGACGAGGCGCAGGCGACGCCTAAGGTGGTGACAGGTACATTTCATTTTTCTTTCCTCTTTGTCCTTCGTATCTCTGCGGTATGTATTTTTTTTTTGATGTGTTTAAATTGCTAGTTAGGTACGTTCCTAGTTAACTCGGTGCCTGCGGTAGTGATGTTTGATAGCGGGGCTACTCATTCGTTTGTGTCTCGCACTTTTAGCGAGAGGTTGGGCCGAGTTGTAGGGAGGTTAGGGTGTCCTCTGGTAGTCGAGGTTGCTGATGACAGGACCTTGACGGTTTCAGATGTCTATCGGGGATTCACATTGGAAATCTCGGGTGTGAGGTTTCCCATCGACCTAATTCCGATTGCTATGCGTGAGCTATGTGTGATTATGGGCATGGATTGGATGGATACGTTTGATGCAGAGATTGTTTGTTGTCACAAACAAGTACGAGTTCGAACCACAAGCGGGGGAGAACTGTTGGTTCAGGGAGACTCGCCTAGACGAAATTCAGCGATATGTTCAGATGCGAGGGCTCGGAGGTATTTACAGCATAGTGGGCAAGGATACTTAGCGTATATGATAGACATGCGAGTCGACGAAGGGAAGAAGACTGCGGAAGACGTTCCAGTCGTACAGGAGTTTACCGATGTGTTTCCCGATGATTTGCCGGGGATACCTCCCGAGCGACAGGTAGAGTTTCGAATTGATTTGGTTCCGGGTGCTGCTCCGGTGGCCAAGGCACCTTACTGCATGGCTCCACCGGAAATGAAAGAGCTGTATGTGCAGTTGCAGGAACTTCTCGAAAAGGAGTTCATTAAGCCGAGTTGTTCACCGTGGGGAGCCCCTATTTTGTTTGTGAAGAAGAAGGACGGGTCTCAACGGATGTGTATAGACTACCGTGACCTGAATAAGCTTACGGTGAAGAATCGTTATCCTCTGCCAAGGATTGACGATCTATTCGACCAGCTACAGGGAGCCTCGTGGTTCTCTAAGATTGATTTAAGGTCGGGATATCATCAGATGCGGGTAAGGAGTGGGGATACGGAGAAGACGGCCTTTCGCACGCGTTATGGCCATTACGAGTTTGTGGTGATGCCTTTTGGGCTCACCAATGCACCAGCAGCATTCATGGACCTCATGAACCGGGTATGTAGCCCGATGTTGGACCGGTCGGTGATCGTGTTTATCGACGATATTTTCGTATATTCAAAGACAAAGGAAGAGCACGAGATGTATTTGCGAGAGGTTTTAGATGTTTTGAGGCGGGAGAAGCTTTATGCTAAGTACTCCAAGTGCGAATTCTGGTTACGAGAGGTCCAATTCCTAGGACATGTCGTGAATCAGAATGGTATTATGGTCGATCCGGCCAAGATTTCAGCGGTGATGCGGTGGGAAGTGCCGAAAACTCCCACCGAGGTACGAAGTTTTCTAGGGTTGGCGGGGTACTATCGGAGATTTATCCAAGATTTCTCCAAGATTGCGTTGCCTTTGACCCGTTTGACAAAGAAATTTGTGGCTTTCAGCTGGGGTGAGGAGCAACAGAGGGCCTTCGAGGAGCTACGCAGACGGTTATACGAGGCTCCGGTATTAACCTTGCCCGAGGGCATGGAGGATTTGGTGGAGTACTGTGACGCTTCCCATCAGGGCTTGGGTGCCGTGCTCATGTAACGCGGTAAGGTTATAGCCTACGCTTCGAGACAGTTGAAGTCTCATGAGGCGAACTACCCGACTCATGACTTAGAATTGGGAGCGGTGGTGTTTGCTCTCAAGATTTGGAGGCACTATCTGTATGGTGTCAAGTGTACGATTTACACTGACCATAAGAGCCTCAAATACCTGATGGATCAGCAGAATCTCAATATGCGTCAGAGAAGGTGGCTCGATGTGGTAAAAGACTATGATTGCGAGATACTTTACCACCCGGGTAAAGCGAATGTGGTCGCGGATGCACTTAGTCGACATCCGGTTGGTGAACCACTGCGGGGTTTGTGTCAACGATTGATGGTGGTTGCACCTCTTCTCGAATCGATAGACAGTGCTCAGAAAGTGGCAATACTAGCTGAGAATGCCAAACGTGAGAGGGTTTCGGGAGAAATCCCAAATTTTGTCCAGGATAGTCGAGTGTTACTGACTCGACACGGTAGAGATTGGGTTCCTTTCACCGGTGGGAATCGGCAGATACTGTTGGACGAGGCGCACAAGTCTAAGTTTTCGATTCATCCGGGAGCCACAAAGATGTACCGAGACCTGCGAGAGAATTATTGGTGGCCCGGCATGAAGCGGGATGTCGCCAAATGTGTAGAGGTATGCATGACTTGTCGGAAGGTCAAGGCGGAACACCAACGACCGCATGGGAAATTGCAGCCTTTAGAGATTCCGGTATGGAAGTGGGAGCAGATCACGATGGATTTCATCACTAAACTTCCCAGGACCCCACGCGGGAATGATGCTATTTGGGTGATTGTCGATCGTCTGACTAAGAGCGCTCACTTTTTGGCCATCAGAGAGAACTCCTCGGCGGAGAAGTTCGCGGAGATTTTCATCAGAGAGATTGTGACCAGGCACGGGGTGCCAGTTTCAATTGTCTCTGATCGGGATACTCGTTTTACCTCTCGGTTTTGGGAGAAGTTTCAGGGTGAGATGGGTACGCGATTGCATTTTAGTACATCGTTTCATCCTCAGACCGACAGGCAGAGTGAGCGTACTATTCAGACACTCGAGGACATGCTGCGGGCATGTGTTATTGACTTTGGGGGTAGTTGGGATCAGTATCTTCCGTTAGCTGAGTTCTCCTACAACAACAGCTACCATTCCAGTATCGGCAGACCGCCTTACGAGGTGCTATATGGTAGGAAATGCAGGACGCCCATTTGTTGGGGTGAGGTTGGCCATCGAGTGTTGGGGAGCACCGATGTTGTGTTGAAGACGACTGAGATGATTCAGTTGGTTCGGGATCGATTAGTCACTGCACAAAGTCGACAGAAGAGCTACGCCGACAAGAGGCGGTCGGATTTGGAATTTCAGGTTGGGGATTATGTTCTTCTGAAGGTGTCACCCTGGAAAGGAGTGATCCGGTTTCGCAAACGGGGAAAGTTAGGGCCCCGTTACATTGGACCTTACAAGGTCATTGCTCGAGTGGGTAAGGTAGCTTATCGCTTAGAGTTACCGGACGAGCTGAGCATGATTCACAACACCTTCCACGTTTCCCAATTGCGGAAGTGTGTAGTGGATGAGTCTGCAGTGATTACTCTTGAGGACATCCAGATTGATGAAAGGCTTAACTATGTGGAGAAACCGATAGCTATCGTTGGGAGGAAGACGAAGACCTTGCGCAACAAAGTCATTGGATTGGTGAAAGTCCAGTGGCAACATCGGAAGGGTTCAGAATGGACGTGGGAGCCCGAAGCGGAGATGCATGAGAACTATCCTGAGTTATTCGCTGACCGAGACTTCGAGGACGAAGTCTAAACCAAGCGGGGGAGAGTTGTAAAGCCCATGTCCCGGTACGGTTTTATTTTTTTAAGTTTTTATGTCCTTATTTAATGCGTTTGTAAACATTTTGGTCCTTAGGGGTTAAATATATTTTTTTTAAAATCCAAATTTTTGGTGGGTTAAAATTTTGGCAAGGCTTTATAACGAGGGACTAAAGTTGACGCTTGGTGAAGGTTGAATGGGTCGGGCCTTGAGGATCGATTCCTCAAGGCCTTAATATAAAAATAAAAATAAAAAATACAAAAGCAAGGAAAAACCCTACCTTGGTGAACAATTCTCTTTTTCTCTCCTCCCTTCCTCCCTTGCGCCGTGAGCCACCCAAAACCCCAGCGCCGTCGTCGCCGCCACTGCTTGGCGCCGGCATGAACGAGAGTGACGAGAAAGAGAGAGATACAGAGCCATCGAGTCGTCGCTTTTGCTGCTGCGTTTTCTCGAGAGGTAAGGTTTCTTTTCTCTTTCTCTTCTTTTCTTTTCGTTTCGGCGTTGAAATCCAAAGAAAAAAACGCCATCACCGCCGGTGGCTGCCGCTGCCGACCACCACTGCCGGAGGTGGCATAGGGGGTGCGTGGTCTTGTCCAGCCCTTGCAAACTCTAAAACCCGGACTCGTTGCAAACCCGAAAACCCTTAACCGTTTTAAAAAGTTTTCATTTTATGTGAAAATGTGCAATCTGCCACTGTTTTGCGTCGGCCGTAACTTTTCCGTCGTAGTCAGTTTGAGGCGAAACTTGTGCCCACAGTTCACCTTCTGAGTCGGGCACATTTTTCGTGTTTTAGTGAACACCTGATTAAGCTTCGAGCTAAGTACAAAATAGCCATTTTTACAGCAGGTCCGAATCTGACAGTTTGACGCTTCAGTTTTAGAAAAATCATATAAAATCGTAGGGAAATCGTTAGAACGCGTATAATATGTCCCTGGAAAGCTAAGACCTAGACATACCTGGTTGTAAACATTGATTTCTAAATTCGTGGGTTTAGAAGGGGCTAAACAAGTCTCGAACAGACCTGCAGTTTAGGCCGAAAAGGAGAAATATCACTCGTTTAATCTCATACTTATATTTAAGGGTCCCGGGTTTCGAATTAACACTATATAGTGCTTATTTAGGTGTCGAGAAGTGATTTTGGAGTTAGATAGCTCGTGTGATCGTTCGAGATTTTTTACATCGCTTTTGAGGTGAGTTCACTCACTACGTAGAACTATGGTTATATTTACATTACTGTAGCTCGCTTGTGCTATGTGGTATTACTTGTTATGTGGTACTAAATAGTGTTGTGTCTAGTATGGATCTTGGATGTCGTGTAAACTCGGTGGGACCGAGGGCTCGGTGGGACCGAGGATTGTGTACACGAGTGGCGTAGGAACTCGGTGGGACCGAGGGATACGTGCACGGTTATCGTGTGTCATCGGGGAGACCGATGGTTGCTTGGTTAGGTGGGTTGGTGTGAGCATGCTTGTTAAGGATACGCTCTTTGACTTGTATGCTTGGTTATGTGTATCTACCTATTTAGGGGTAATGTTATAATTGTATTATACGTTGTGTTGAATTCACTACGCTTTGTGCTTACCCTTTTCCTATAAATTGTGGTTTCAGGTACTAGTGGCTCCAAGGCGTGACGGTACACACTGGCGCGTACGAATGGCTCTTTGCAGTCATGAGATTTAATTTATACTTCAAAACAATTTAATTCCGCTGCTTAGTTTAAATGAAAACGTTTATTATTTAAGTCTGCAAATGAAACGATTAATTGGATTATTAATGGTGTCTAATGCAATTAAAGGGTTATTTGTAAAAGTTCAATTTTTTTTGAAATTTTTGGGACGTTACAAAGAAAGTTCAAATAGTGGTCGAGGCAGGAGTCGAGCCAGAGTTCAGGGTCGGACTCAAGCTTCTGAATATGTTACACAGGGGATTTAGATGAGGCAATGAATAAACTCCAAACTAACTTGCAATCTTTGTTTGGAAATCCTCATTACGCAGAAACACAACATCCTAAACATCCTGAAACTACTAGAGGGAACGAGGTAAATGCTCCTACCTGTTACCAAAGGATGTGACTTCAAAATGTTTTTAGCATGTAAACCACCAACTTATTCTGGTGAACGTGATCCTGTGAAAGGTATGAAATGGTTGAAAGAAATTGAATCAATTTTTAATACAAGTAAATGTTCAAATGAGGACAGAGTTATGTTTGCCGCCGGTGTATTGAAATCTGATGCCTTATATTGGTGGGAACTTATGATATCTTCAAAAGGACCAAATATTCTCACAACTTTGTCCTGAAATGAGTTTACTGAAGCTTTTAAAGAATACTTTTGTCCAGAAGCAACAATAAGATAGTTAGAAGAAGAATTTCTGAATTTGGAACAGGGTAATTCAACTGTTCAAGAATACATGGCAAGATTTATAGAAAAATCTCGATTTGCTGAATGTTATCTATCTTCAGAAAAACGTAGAGTTGATAGATATATTTATGGATTACAGTCTTCTATTCGGGAACTGGTTATGGCTATGCAGCCCAATACTTTTATATCCGCGGTTAATGCTGCAGAAACAACTGAAAAGGAAAAAAACCTACAATTGGGTGAGAAAAGAAAGTGGGAAGGACCGCCAAGTGATTCTAGAAAACAAAAGTTTACTCGATTTGATAATCGACCGAGTCCCAAATTTGTTGAGAGATCGTGTCTGAAGTGTCACCGAGTTCATCGGGGTGATTGTCATATGGATTCCAGAACTTGTTTTAAATGTGGAAAGTCGGGCCGTATTGCTAGTGATTGTCGGATATCACGGTTTTGTTATCATTGTAATTCTCCGGACCATCTCAAATCCGATTGTCCGCAATTGAGAGGTCGGGGAACCAACTATCCGGGGGGTTGTCAAGGGAATCGGGGAGATACACGAAAGCCCGATCAGAACAAAGCGAAGGGGTGTGCACTCCAGATGTCTACGGTTGAGTCCGAGCAGACTCCTGACGTGGTAACATGTACATTTTTAGTAAAGTATATGCTAAAGTGCTATGTGATTTTGGTGCAAATCGTTCCTTTGTATCTCCCTCATTTATTGATCGTTTGCATGTGAAACCTAAAATGTTAGATTATGTGTTAGTAGTAGATAGTGCTAATAATAATCAGGTTTCAGTTAGTGAAATATTTGATAATTGTTGTATAAATGTGGATGGGTGTTCGGTACCTATTCAATTGTTCCCCATGTCTTTGAAAGAGTTTGATGTTATTGTGGGGATGTATTGGTTGGCTGAAAATCAGACCAATATTGTGTGCAATAAAAAGATGATAAATATTGACTTACCTGGGAAAGGGTCGGTTGTGATTTACGGTGACCGTAGAGACCGACATACTAGTTTGATTTCTATGTTAAAATCTTGTAAATGTGTTAAGAAAGGGTATCAGAGTTATTTGGCCTATGTAATTGACACCAAGAAAGAAAAAAATGTTGTTAAAAACATACCGGTAGTTAGTGAATTCCCAGAAGTCTTCCCAGATGATTTGACTAGTCTTCCACCAGACCGATTGATTGAATTTAGAATTGATTTGATACCGGGGGCTGCGCCGATTGCTCGTGCACCGTACCAATTGGCTCCGTCCGAAATGAAAGAAATGATGTCACCGTTAAAGGAATTGTTAGATAAAGGTTTTATCAGGCCCAATACTTCTCCGTGGGGTGCACCAGTGTTGTTTGTAAAGAAGAAAGATGGGTCAATGAGAATGTGTATCGATTATCGGGAACTCAATAAACTGACAATAAATAATAAATATCCGCTTCCGAGAATCGATGACCTGTTTGATCAGTTGGTTGGGGCTAGTTACTTCTCAAAGATTGATTTACGATTTGGTTATCATCAGTTAAAAGTTTAGGAAGAAGATGTGTCAAAAACTGCATTTCGTACTCGATAGCACCACCAGACTCAACCCTCCTAGTGCACACTTGTAAAGTTTCCGGTCGTAAAACATGGATACTGGAGTTCAATCCCGAATTACCCAATTGACCATCCAAAACAGACTGACTTACGTGCCTATGGATCCAATGCAACACAGTCTAACAATACATGACTTCACAAAATGACCAACACACTCGAGCATGTAAACCATAACCGGCTTTACATTGAGTCGTTAAAGCCAGACAAGTGTCCTCAAGACTCTTTTAAGTCAATACCGAGCCAAAATGCTCAAAACCCTTTTTGACCGACAATTAGCAATCCCCAAACCAATAATTAAATACACTATTGACTCACGTCGTGCGACCACACCCCAAAATACGTATGTGGACTCCAATACGGTTTAAGTTTGGACAAAATACTTTCCAAACGATTTTATACCATTTACTTCTTTAAAACGTCTCATAACACCAAGTTAAGCGTTTCTTCAAGACAAACACTAAAAATGCCTTTTAACCAAATAATCTCATTTATGCAATAAATCCCCGCAACACATCTATTTATGACTCATTTATCAAGATGCTCAAAAATCCCAAACATGGGTGTTTTACAAGGTTCATAAAGCCAAACTTCTCAAATAATCAAAACCCATCAAATACTCTACAAATGATAATTTCATGTTAAACACATAAGTACTTTAAAATACACATTTTGGCATGTATAAGGTTTTCACAAATCAACTTGAACTCACCTTGCTAGATTTAGGCTAAATCTAGATTTTACCCCAAAAACTTGAATCTCCTTTGATGAAGGCTTGAAATCTTCAAGTAATATCCCTAGATCTTAGATCCAACACATCTACAAGGTTTCCTTAACCACACACGTCATCAAAATCACACCCAAGTTGAAGGATAAAAGGGAAAATGATGAAACCATCAAACCCTAGCTTAACATTAAGAGAGATGAGAAGTTTACCACCACAAAATACTCTTGTATCTTCCAATAGACTTCAAATATCTTGATATATCCTTGAAAATATCTCAAAAATGAAACCATGACAACTTGAATCACCAAAAACGGAGTTGAAATGCAAAAGTTATGGGGAAATGAAGATAGAGGGCTGAAAATCGGGTTTTATGGTCGAATAGGGCTCCACGCGGGTTACCACGTGGCCTAAACCGCCCCACAACTCTCCCGGATGTGTAACACCCTAAAAATAGGGATAACAAAAATCTGAAAAAACGGATATAAGGTATACTAAAATTGCCATAGCAAGAGCCTCCCAAAAATGGGGAAATGTATAAGCACCCTATTTAATTACAATTGTAATTTAACGGACAATAAATAACAACCAACTAATCTAATTTCTACGACTAGAAAAGAGATTAAAAAAGGGTTGTCATCTATAAACCCAAACGGTTCATATCCAAAAGTATCACGCGCCCATGTGCAAAAACCCCAAGCTCTCACCCCAAAGCAACTAAACCTTCTTAGTACCGACGCCGCTAGAACCTAAGATACACATCGACACCAAACAAGTGTTAGGCCAAAAATCCTAGTGAGTTGAACAATAATAAACATGCTTGAACAGTTACAAATCTTATCAGCAGTTAACCAGAGCTCAATATATGTGGAGTCAATAGGGGAGACCCAAAGCACCAATCAAGTCCACCCAAGAGTTGATATACCTTGATACCCTTAACAAGGAACACCCGAAAGGCCCGACACACCCGGAGACTACCGCTAAGGAAATTCCCCGAATGGCGGAGGTCTAGGCACATACCATCACAGTGGCGCCCAAGACTACATCCTCCTAGTGTATTGACTTGGTTCGTCCACATAACGTCTATAGGAGGTCCTTTAGGTGTATTTCAACCCAACATATTTCAATACCAACTACGGGTACAATATTACCATCCTATCCTCATGAAGTCTAACAAAAGACCCAAATGACAATCATGCTCATCATGCATATAAATATGTCACCGAAATGGTGTTCCAACTAGAATCATCATAATACCCATATATGCATACATTTAACATATCAAGGTACCCACATTATGTATCTATAAGAAAAGCCCCAATAATGATACATATAACATAAATCATGGCATATCACCCATATTTACATTTCTAACTATTTTCATAAAGAAATCCCAAACACTTGAACATATAGAGCTAAAGTAACAAATAGAAGATTATGATGTGTATCTAGTTTTAACAAAGGTTTAGTAAACTCACTATCTAGGTTTTTGAACCAAAACCTAGAAAATGGAAAACCCTAGAAGTTGAATGGAGATGATGGAGACTTGGACTCTTGAGATCTTGATGTAGAAGGAGACTCAATAAATGATGCTCTACCTCCCAAAGACTTGCAATAAATGCCCTAGCTAGCAAGAGGAAGAAAATGGCTCCCAAACCCTAGAAAATCGTTCCTCAAATCAGTGTGTGTGTGTTTTATGATTTTGAACCGAGAAATGAAGGGTTTTGGGGAACTGCAGGACGATCGCGACTTGTGCCGCGACTTGCACCCGCGGCATAAGTGTTATCCCAGTTTAATCTAGTTGATTAACAATCACAGAACACAAGATCAAGAGATAATAAGATCAAAATAACATACCAATCCCTTGAATAAACAGTTAAACCTTGAGTGTTCTTGATACCCTTTGATTACAGAGAAAACTTCACTTGACTATAATCTCTAAACAATAATTATGAGGTATCTTAACCCTAAAACTAAACAATTAAAACTTTAAATACTTAGGCCATATGGGCTTCCTAATGCTTAATGGGCTTGAGGCCCAATAGCTTAATAACTATTGAATAAATACTAATTAGACCCTCTAACTTTAACTATCAAATAAATACAGTTTAAACCCTTTAATTTAACTTTAATCTTGAATACAATTATGATCCAACAATCTCCCCCTTTGGATTCAAGATTAAAAAAAATTTGCAATTGTCTTCGGGTCTTCACTTGTATTCTCTTTTCTTCAGATATGTCGTTGATAGCTTCAAAACTTGATATCCTTGGAATCTTCAAAACTTTGAAAATCTTCGGCAGTCTTTAGATTATGTTCTCCCCCTTAATATATTCTCCCCCTTTTTGATGAGTGGTGAGAATCTTCATCATCAAAACTTTGCAAAACAATCTCCCCCTTTTCAAGACAATCTCCCCCATTGTGTATGAACACGTAAGCACAATCTTCATCATGTAACGAGCCCTGTATGGAAATAAGAGCAGTCTTCCCAGATGGAAAGAGTGATTATTTCAATCTTTTCAGATAAAAATAGTCAATTGTAACCGTTTAAATCTTTGCAAATTCAAACAGTTTAAGAGTTGTAACCCTGAATCAACAAATGACTCAGTTAGAATGTCTGTCAGTAACACAAAGTTACTAAGTAACACAAAGTTACTATGTAAGGAGCTGGTTTGATATAGACTCCCCAGGTCTTCCATTCAATCATCGAATAACACATGGTTATCTATGAACGTTCTGACAGAAAACAAATTTCTTTGTGCTCGTGCATGTGTATGAAAGAAATTAAGCATAGATGATTGCTTTTTAATATAGGCTCAAAATATGTAAACTTGTTGAGACAACAACAAATTATACAAAGACTCAATGTGCATGAGAAAGGGTTTGAAGGTGGGGCAACTTTCCTTCTATTTCAATATTAGTATCTTCCAAATGAAGAACCAATAGTATATGTGTTACGTCCCCAGAAAATGTGAAACATTCTCTTTTTAAGAAAAGAATGAGTAGCTGGTGGGGTTGTATGCAAGAGATGGCATGGGCTAGTTGCCTTTTTCAATGATGGTCACCAAAGAATGTGAACCAATCAGATTATGTGGCTGCCCGACTCAGAAAGAAGTTTGGTGCAGAGTTTAATATTCTTTTACTTTGTTCTCTCACCCTCTTTCTTTTAATCTTTTAAGTCTCACTTCTAACCAAAATCTCTTTTCCATTTTACCTCTTCACACACCAACACTCAAATCTTTTGACCCCTCTCCCCTTAATCACTCAGGGAATACTTCCTGGGTAGGAAACACTGGTTATCGTGAATCCATGAAAGTTCTGTTAAGTACTCACGCTGAATCCCAT
The DNA here is from genome assembly GCA_954870635.1 of Arctium minus. Taxonomy (NCBI): domain Eukaryota; kingdom Viridiplantae; phylum Streptophyta; class Magnoliopsida; order Asterales; family Asteraceae; genus Arctium; species Arctium minus. Next base: position 11,030,972 of record OX941097.1, on the reverse strand, counting down.
GTATTTTCCTAAAAGAACATGTTGTTCAACATGCGTTTTGTACATGTAAGCACAAATACCACTTGTTACATGAAGCATAAAAATTTTGGAGAAGTCAAAACAGTTGTGTTTGACGATGCAATTCTCCCCCTCAACCTAAAAGAGTTTGACAATTAAGCTCATATTATTTTATCATGATGAATAAGATTTTGGAGAATAAAAAAACGAATGTTGTTTATATGAACAATATATAAACATATTTTCAATGAAAGCACATGAAATGACGTTTGATTCAATCAACAGTGAATACAAATAACGTGAGTATTACCATAGAAAGATTTAACTTTTGATACATGGTAATAACAAAGTCAAAATAGAATGTTCTGAACCGTTATGTGTATGAATACTTGACAAAGTATATTGACAAGATAAAACACAAGTATTTATCTTTAAGAACACACGGTCAGATAAGCATTTAAGTATCCAAAAATCTGTTAAAATCACATATATTCTCTCCCTTAACTGAATGTAAATTTATTTTTTTAATTTTTTTTAAAGATCAAGAAAAAAAACAGAAAAATAAGGCACTGAAGTGCGGGTTCTAATCTGAAGTGATTAGAAGCCATAGTCCGTTGAGGTACGGGTTCTAAGCTGATTTACTTAGAAGCCTTTGTTCTTTCTCCCCCTTAAACTTTGGGTGCCTACAACACAGATTTAGCTTTTGGTACCCACTGGTATTTGGGTCCTAATGGGTTAGTTGCAGTTCTAGTAGGAGAGATAAAATAAGAACCATACCAGTTATTCACATAGTCTTTTCTTACAAAATCATTTGAGCCACAGTGGGAACAACTAATTTTCTTTTGTGTTAACCTGATCAATTGATTGATTGTGTAAACCAGATCAGGTTTGCCAAAAGTTTTACCTTTTGAGGCATAGTTCCATTTTGCATTTGATGGATGCACAAATGATTTTTCTTTCTTATTCTCCTCCGAGGATCCTTTAACTCTCCAGATCCAGTTTCCTTTGTCTCTTTCATCATCCCTTCTCCAGAAGCTTTTCTTTTGAGACTTGTTCTTCTTTAAGTTACCTGAACCATCAACATTTTTGTCATAGAAAAGGTTAGAAGGACGAATCTGATCAGTAGATTTAGAAGTAAGACTATCATCTGAATTACAGAAAGGATTATAGAAAACATTTGAAACATGTGAACTTGAAGCCTTTTTGAGTGAACAATCTGAATCAGTTTGATCATCTCTCGATGATTGAGCTATTGACTCTGGCGTCTTGTGCTCAGTCAGCTTCACCTTGAATACGATCTCTTCAAGTTCCTTTATCTTTGAAGACAAAATGTTTCTTTCCTTTTCAATCAAATCAAACTTCTTATGCAACTCAGATTTTGCATTCTTCTCCTTCATGATGTTTGTTGACAATTCAGATAGTTTTCTTGTCAGTTTGGCTATCTCGGTCTCAAATATCTTCTTTTCTTCAGAAAAGTCTGTATTTGTATCCTTCAGCTCGACTTTCTTCTTCTCATTATCAGCCTTTTCTCTTTCAAGAATGATAACCTTTTCAAAGTCTGAAACTTGTTGAGAAAGTTTAACACATCTAAGCTCTAAAGATTTCTTTTCTTCGAAGGCTTTTCTGGAGAAATCAGAGAATTTCTTGGCAAAGTCTTTTCTTTCTTTCTCTATCTTCAGCAATTCATCTTGAGCTATTGTATTGTCTCTGTCTTGGGTTGCCTTTTCTTTCATCGTTTTAATCTCAACCTCAAGACTGAGAACTTTATCTTTTAAAGAGTCTCTTTCAGCAAAGATTCGAGAGTTTGACTTTCTAAGCTCTTCAGATGTCTCGCGAGCAATGTTTGCTCTTCTTCTAAGCTCATCAAGCTCTTTTTGCATTAACTCCTTCTTAGACCATGTAGAGCTGGATTCAGATCTTTTCAACTTTGCTTGAAGATCTAAGATCTCTTTTTCTTTAGACACAATTATTCCTGCAAGATCAATTATAGAATCAGAATCTTTTGAATTTTCTTTTAAAGCATTGACCTGAATAAGAAGAGATGAGTTCTGAATCTTTAGATTTTCAATCTCAGCTTCAAGAGGTAACATCTCGGATTTGAGCTTTGTAATCTCCCTTTCACAATCATCAACTCTCTCTCTATTTCTTGACAACTGTCTAGCAAGATATTTAGCCTTTTCTTTTACTTCAGAAAGAGGCATGTTGTTAAAATCATGGCTATAACCTTCAGACATATTTAGCTGATTCGACATCCTGGCTGTATGGTTAGTAATCAAACTTTTCTGTATCAACACAATCAACTAGAAGAGATCGTTAGAATCAAAATAAAAATCACACTAAAAAATTTCCAGAAAAAAAATTTCCAAAAATAATTAAATGCAGTCCTTTCAATCAGTATAACGCTTCAAATAATACTGAACAAAAAGAAAATGTTGATTTCGAACAGAACTTTGTCCCCCTTCGCAGACTTAGCACGGGGGTGTGCTTCGACCGATATTGAGTCGACCGGGGTCTTGCTTGGACCGGTACCTTGTTTGACCGGTAAGATGTAACAACCGGTCTTATGTTCGACCGGTAAACGACTAAGACCGGTATAGAGAGTTCGACCGGTAAGTTGCTTGTACCGGTACTTTACTCGACCGGGAATATAGTTGACCGGTATAGATTCGACTGGTATTAATTCGACCGGACAAGGTATCGACCGAAGTTGATGTGAGTGTGTCGGTCGACCGGTATAAATCGATATGAATCGATCAACCGGTATTGGTCTTGACCGACAAGCCTTTGACCGATATAGTATGTGTGTGTATCGGTCGACCGGACAAATGTGAGTACCGGTGAATATAATGACCGATATGTTCTTAATTGCTTTCGACCGATATGTTCTTAAGTCGACCCAGAACGATGAAGATTTCCCCAGAAAACACAATAAACACAGAAATTGAATCCAAATATCAACCTTTTGCACCAAGTAACATATATCGAACACAATGCAATCAAACTTGAAGATTAAAATCAGCTTTTCAGAATTCAATTTGAAGAACACAGTGCGACTTGTATACAAACCCAGTAAACATAAATCAACCAAAAAACTAATCGGTTTGAGATTTTAATTGCAATTAACTAATTAGATAACTTTCAGCAGCATAAAACTCATCAAATCATATCAATTTCCAGCCTAAAAACAAGTTAATTCATGAGGTTGATTTTCACATATTTATATATATCGAAGAACACAGTGATAAACCGATAAACACAAATTTAATCCAATTAACTTGATTCTTAAGCTCTGATACCAATTGTTATCCCAGTTTAATCTAGTTGGTAAATAATCAATCAAGTAATCAAACAACACAATAATAATCAAGAGATATATAAATCAGAGTAACATACCAATCCCTTGAATAAACAATGAAACCCTTGAGTGTTCTTAATACCCTTGAATACAGAGAAAACTTGCTACCTCTTTCTAAACAAAATTATGATAATGATACTAATGAGAGGATTAAACCCTAAAACTAATTAATCAAAACATTAAATACCTAAGCCTTATGGGCTTTAAGCTTAACAGGCTTTCTAATGGGCTTGGGCCCAATAACTAATAAACTATTAACATATTACACTTTAAACCCTCTAACTTTAACTATTAAACAAATACAATTTAGACCCTTTAATCTTGAATACAATTATGATCCAACAATAAGTCGCCCGTGTACTCAACTTGTGAAGACTCCAGTGGATTACGCGGCTTGTGCCGCGACTTCCACCCGCGACTAAGTCGCGTAGCTCACTGCCCAACAATTTCTAGTCAAAACTTCCAATCCGACACCAAGCAACTAACATAGACGACAATGGTAATTAAGCATATAATTTCTACTTTGATAAACACATATACATAAGATTAACAAAGTCTCATACTTACCTGAAATTACGGATGTTACAGGATGTCCCTAAGTCGCCCCGAAAGTCGCCCCGTGCACTGTTCGTCCGATTTTCTTCATTTTTCATGCCCGATCACTGTTTTGGCTATAACTTCTTCGTTTTAGCTCCGATTTTGCTCCGGAAAGAACTGTTGGACTCATAATTGAATTACTCATCCAACAAAACTATAAAATCTAGAATTCAAGCCCAAAATCCTATATCTTCTTTTTCCCTTAAAATACCGATTTCTTTATTAACTTGAAATGATACCTTTCGAGAATCGGGGTGTTACACCAAAAAATTTTCACAAAGGTAAATGTGAACCCATCCGGTCCCGGGGAATTATTGCTACCACAGGCCATTTTGATTTGTAGCCGCGAATTTCTTTCTAAAAAACTCAAACACAAAATTCTTTATTTCATCCGGATCCTCCGACCATACCGAATTTATTTTTAAGCCCCACATGCTATTATGGTTTTGGTCCTAGTGGTTTTCAATTTGTCTCTGACTAATACCGTTAAAATAAAATTGTTAACTCAATTAAATCGAGGGCTATTTTAGTCTTTTTTGTTGTCCTTTTTCATTTTAAAAAAAAGTGTTTTAGAAATGTAAAAATAAGTCTTAATGTTGAGCCAAGTTTGAATGCTTAGAATTGGGTTTGGTTGTGAAACACAGAAGCTTGCGCGGGCTACCCCGTGGCTTGGAAGTCATGGTCTAAGCCGCATAACCCTCTGGAGGTCTTCAGTCTCGATGGCACGCGCGGGCTACGCCGCGGCCTCATGTTGCGGCCAAAGCCGCGGGATTGCCCTGATGATTCTTAGACGGGTTTCTTCCCCTTTTTCTCATTTATTTCTCATCTACCTCCTTTCTTTCTCTCTCAAAACCATTTACTCTTCCAAGTTTAGATTTTTGGGTTTCATCAAGCCCTATCCACCATATTTATTGCTAGAAGTTGAGTGCATCAACTAGGGATTCAAGATTTGAGCATTTAATCACCACCTCCATTGTCATCTTCTCCAAGGATCAACTAGGGTTTTGGAGTTTTCTTCAAAAACCCACTTGGTGAGTTCATACTTCCATTTTCCAAACCTTATACATGTCAAAACATATACTTTAAACTCCTATATATCTCCTTGGTTTTGGATTCATGTTTATTTCTTTTTGACCTAACTTTTTTATTTATGTGAGGTACTTAAAAGAATGTATATAATTTCATTTTATGATTTTCATTCTTATCAGCAGTTAAACTTGGAAATGTTTATTTGAAAATAAATGGTATTGAGGACTATACGATTGGTTATGGTTGGTCACAAATGAAATTGTAACAAGTCTAGACTATTACTAGTGGATCCATAGGTATTGAGTCGCCTTATGTTTGGGATGTATTTCCCCTTGTAGCTAGTTGAGACATTGGATCCTCGGAGGCCACTTGGTACAGTTATGTAGGACCGGTTACTAGCCATGGTTCGTAAATGTAATCCTAGTGAACGAGTATGACTTGGATTCCTTGGGTTTCCTCCCCCACATCTTAGTATGGACCGACGTTGTTCGTGGTCATGGTTTCCAAGTATTTAGCTCATAACTCGGATTGTGGCTTACTTTTGTGTTCCGCTACAATCCTTGGTAAATCGGGTCTCCCCTGTCATCGCAAGATGTAATTTTTGGACCGAAAGGTCCTTAAGCGTTTAATATTTCAAACTGTAAACTTAACTCGTTTGAAAAGGTTTTATTTCGTTACAACCGTCTATATTTCCTTGAATTATAAACTATACGTTCTCACTAGGCTTTAAGCCTAACACTTTTTCTCAAATGATGTGTATAACAGGTTCCTTTAGCGGTGGGTTGCCAAAGGTCTGAGTGTCGAGCATGGGCTTGAGGCATTTTTTAGATGACTAGACATTTGGTGTTTTGGGCATTTAATTGAGCTCCTTATTTTTGGTGATTTTTGGGTTGACAACCGATGTAATCTAGATAGTACATGTTTAGATTAGTTTGTTGTTGATTTCCATATCTGTTAGCAGGTTTTGTAAATGCTTATATATTTCCCCTTTCGGGTGGTTTATTCCAAGTACAACGTCATATTGCCAAATTTTCAGTTTTTAAATTACTCTAAATTTTAGGGTGTTACAAAATCAAACCATGTGATTAATTAGTGGTGGTTATGCATGCATAAATCTTTACAAAACATTAACTATAAGTTTCATTTTTTATACACATATTTTCCCTTTGAGTTGTGGCCCTTAAAATTTTATAAATTTTAAAATTTGACTCTTATTATCAAAATTTTAGGATCTACTATTGTTTTTCATTAAAGTGTCACAAGCAAAAAATGATCGACTTATACAAGTATCATATTGACGGATGCCGAGTCCATCAAATAATAAATAACCAACTAAACCCTTATCAACAGTTAAAATTGCGACAGTGGTAAGTCGGGTCGAATCCACAGGGACTCGGTTCAACTTATTACGACCGGATAATTCACACACAAATACGAATTATAAAATTAAATTTCAAAAGGGGGGGGGGGTTGGATTAATTTTAAACGAACATACGAATCAACGAAATTATAAAAATGCAATCAAAATTAAAAACCCAACATTAGTTCGTTCTCGATGATGATGCTAACACCCATCCTTGATTTCGCTAATGTAAAAGTTAGAACAAGCTTAAGCCGGCTATGGTTACCAACGAGCTCTAAAACCTTAGTTTTCACCAAATTGACATTAGCTAAAACAAGCTCTTTAACCAAATCTTAACTACAAATGAAACAATGAACAAGCTCTAAATGTTCCAGGTGTGATTAGCATTAACGAAAAGGAAAACACCGACTCAAAGAATTAAGCACATAAGCTCGGCTTAATTATCACTTTCAATTCTGAGAACAAAAAGAGGTTCTTCAGATTATCAGAAATCGCCAAGTTTTCAGATGGAACCTTGAAAGTGATTAAGATGCAATTGGAGAGGAAGCTTAAAGAAAACAAAGAGAAGTTGAAACAAGGTGAAAAAGAAATGGGAAAGCTTCTCAGGATTCATACAGAAAGAATTGTTGATGCCATCTATGATCGTTTCAATTTCAGACGCGGTATCAGAAACTTTGAATCACTGCTTGGTATTCGACAAGGAAGACTATCTCGTTGGGGAAGACCGAATATCAACACTTGATCTAAAAGGGGGAGATTGTTAATGCTTTGTTTAGATCAAGTGTGTTTGAATTTTGTTATTGTCTTTGACTTTATGTTTTGTGTTTTACTTTGTCTTGAGAGAACTTGTAGCGAGGTTAACTTGTAATGCTTTGTGAGAGAAGTAGTGTGAGAGAAGTTGTCTTGAGAGAAGTGCTAGTGTTTAAATAGCTTTGTGCTGTGAGAGTTTCTGTAACCTTTGATAATTGTACGCATATCACTTGTGACTTAATGACATGCTTTCTCACTTAAAATATTGGATACAATAAAATACACTAACAATCTCCCCCTTTGTATTCAAGATTTAATAAAAATTTGACAATCGTCTTCAGCGCTTGATTCTTCAAACTTTTACTTTGACAGCTTTACACGATGAAGCTTTGGCAATCTTCAATCTCTGATGCTTTGAAGAATCTTGAAAAGTCTTTCACAAAGTCTTTAAACTTTCATCAGGTCTTGAACAAACATTTGAAACTTTTGAAATTCCTTTGAACTTTGCATCTTTGAACTTTAAAACATCTTTGAGGAATCTTTCAAAACTTGTATCTTCATCTCTGTAATCTCTGATCAGTCTTCGGAAAAACAAACTTTCTCGAATCATCTTGACTTGTCTTGGAAACTGTAACACCCTCAAATCTGAAAATAGCAACTAATTTAAAATTTTCTAAATACATCAATAAATGGTTCATATGCAACCACAATTCCAAAGTTCAACCTCAACACACACAAATTGTTCTCTATCTGTAGTCTATACAAGGACGGATGTTACTAAAACCCAATAATGGTCGCTATCTCCAACTGCGGAAGACTTCCCCACTTACTTACACTTGCACATAGCTAAGGCTCAACTCTTCATAGCTGCTAGAACCCAACCCCAACTGGAACCTGATGCACATGCCGACAAATAAAAAGGTTAGGCTTAACGCCTAGTAAGTTCAAGAGTTTTCAACATATATAAATGAATCGTTTAAAGAAAGAAGAATGCCATTAAAATCATAACCTTTTGAAATGATATGCCCCGTTTATGAAAGCGACTTATTTACCAATAAATATGCATTTTAAACGATAGACACACTGAGTTAAACGTTAACCAAACCAAACTGTTTTAAAGAATAAGATTCCAATATAAAACGTTCTTTCGTAAACTTAGATTTAACCCAAGACTTGCTCAAAATGAGAATAGAGAGAGAACTCCCAATTTTATAAAACGCGGATAAAAAATGTTATACCTCGAAATACCCAACACGGGTGAAACATGATACACAACTCATAAACGATAGATGAAAATCTATATAAATAAATATTGTCGTGAACACGGACATTAGACCCAAAACTCACACGACCATAGAGTGTACGAAATCAAATACCGAAACGTAGAAAAGACGCATTCCATTCAAACCTTAATATACGTGGGAAAAAACCCAATATTAAGGCCATCATTTATCGTCGACCACACAAACCAAAGTTGGTAAAATATGACATTAACATTTAAAAATACCATAGATCTACGACGGAGAGACCCGTATACATTGAGAATAGAGGAACACGCAAGTAGGCCGCCCATACAACTTCCTCGCGTGTCATCTAAATGTTTCCATCTTGGGTGGCGAGAACACGTGAATGGGGCCACCCATGATGTTATTGGATTTTACCACACATCCCGGTCCTAGTTCCCATGCCATACAAGACATCACAATCCTCAGACCTATTGTTTCCTCTTGCCATACTCCGTCGAGTTCCACTCCAAGGTCTTACGAACATGGGTGTCTATCCAATCTAAACGAGTTTCAACTCAGCGGCTCGAGCCACCTATTGCCTACTCGCTAGCAAACCCAAGCGATCACCATAGTAACCAAAAACTTAGGCTTTCCAAAACAGACAGACTTACGTGCCTATGGATCCATTACAACACTGTCTAACATTACATGACTCCAATTGAAAGACCAAAGCTCCCAAAACATGTAACTCACCAATGACACGAATTAATCGTCATCATACTCAAAACCCACGACGGTTATAGATCCGGAAAAATGTCCACACGACTCATTTAGTCAAAACCGAGCCAAAGGCCCAACTCTTTATGTAAATACCCAAATAAAAGTAGATATAAACATTGAAACACGATTGACCCACTATTATGCAAACACGACCAAAAGTATAATTAACTCAAAACTCATCATTAGTTGAGACCAAACCATTTTCCAAATGAACTCGCACCCTTATATTTTCAAAATGCCTCATAATACAATAATATGCACTTTCCGAAAAGGTTTATAAGCTTAAATACACAAATTGACACTTACATTAAATGGACCCCATTTATATATGCAAAATTATCAATGAAACATGTCAACATGGTTTATTTACCAAAATTTCCAAAAATCCCAAAATGGGCAATTCACCAAGTTTATAAAACTAAACATCTCAAAATAACCAAAACTTATCAGGTGATCAACTGTTAACAATTTCATGTAAAACACAAAACACTTTAAAATGAACATTTTGGCATGTACACCGTTTTCAAAAATCAACTTGAACTCACCTCGCTAGGTTAAGTTAATTAAACCTAGGTTTCAATCCCCAACCATTGGCCTCCAAAAGCATAGATCCCACCCAAAGCTTTCCGAAGACATCCATTCCAACTCTTCAACTCAAGCTTCCAAAACCTAGATCCACACATTTCCAACCGTAAATAACCATAACCAAACACATAGAAACATTCCCCAAACACTTAATCATCAACATCTCTATTTTGGGCAAAACCCTAATTTTGACCTAAGACTCCCAAAATCTTCCAAACCGAAATTAGAGAAATCAACACTAGGAAACCAACAATGGAGCATTTATAACTTACATTAAGGTTTAGAAATGGAAGGAATACACTTACCACTTAAGTTTTGGGCAAAACCTAATAATCCCAAAATCTCTAGTGTTGAAGGTAAAAAGCTTGATCTTGCATCAAGGATGAAGACATCATCATAACATGGAGGGGGAACACTTTGATCTTCATAGAAAAGCCCCAAAAATAGGTTAGGGTTAATGAGGGAGGGAGAGGAAACGATTTGGGAGAGAAAGGAACTGAATTGAGGAAGTAACAAATGAGAAATGGGGTTAAAAATCTGATTTTATTCGACCAAGGGCCGACCGCGAGTATGCCCCGTGAAAGTGACATATGTCACTTTCGATTGGCACTCTCGCTGAGAGTGTACCACGGGCAATAATGCCCTCCGTGAGAGTGACACGCGATTGTGACACATGTCACTTTCGCTGTCACTTTCGCCCAGACTCCCCGAAGCCTAAAAATCCGATCTTTTTCGACACTAAGGCCCTCGACACTCTTTGGGACTTTTAGAAGTGTTTTCCCAACCTGAATCCCACCAAACACGAGGTACAGAAACGCATGGTGGCTCTATACTTACCGAAAACTACGGGTGTTACAAAAACATCTTTGAATAATTTCTTTTCATCAGACTTGACTGAATTAAACTTTCAGAATTTCTCCCCAAGTCTTTTTGAATCATCTCTTTATGACTTTGAAATTGATCTTTCAGAAATTTCTCCCCCTTTTTGATGATTGTTTGATTGTGCTTGAATATTGGGAATCATACATTTTCAATTGGTATCAGAGCGAGACCAAATCAAATTCAGAATGATTACATCACCAAATTTGGATCAAATTCTTGAAATAATCAAGAACACGCAGAACGAGTTTGTTTGTTTAGTGTTGAATCAAAATTCGTATTTGTTTGTTGTTCTTTGATTATAAAAATGGTGTAATTGTGTTCGACTTCTGATTTAGAATACTTTATATTCACACAATTACACGATTCAATCACTAGAACAATTTCAATTTTGAATTTTTTTACATATTTCTTGAAAATCATGTTGATCACTGTTTTGGACTAATGTACTACGATTTCTTGTTTTTGATCATTGTTGTACATTAAGAAAGTGTTTAGAATTGCATTTTGATCATATTGGAACAAGTCTTGAAAGTTAATTGCAGGCTAAAATGTTTTTTAGATCGATCTGTGAGTCAAAGGAACAAACGCGCTAGATCTGTACTTCACGCTAATCAAGAAGACGCAAGAAGTTGAAGAACACGCACGACGTAGGATATTTGATGTTTCATGTGATATGCGAGTTCTTGACAAAACGCGCACAAACTATCTGCGAGAAGTAATTTGAACAGTGACTTGCGAGTTTCATAGTCATGCGAGTTTGAATTTAGCGAGTTCTAATTCGGTCAAAATTTTCTAAGTATGGAACGCGCAAAGGCTTGTACGAGTTCTCATTGATCTGCGAGTTTGTGTTTCTTTGCGAGAAGTTCAAGTGTTCAATTATTCTAAGTCCAATACGCGCACGAAGCACCTTGCGAGAAGTTACTTTGCGCACAACGTTAATTGTGAGTTTCTTGAAACGCGCTTGTAGTATCGTGCGAGTTCCTTGTTTGCGCACAACACGTTTAGCGAGAAGTCTTGTGAATAGTTATTTGCGAGTTTCTCACTTCACGCGTCAAGTGATCTGCGAGTTTCTCATTTCGCGCACAAAGAGGTCTGCGAGTTCCTAGTTCACGCACATAACGTCTAGCGAGAAGCTCAGTGAACAGTTCTTTGCGAGTTTGGTGTTCTGCGAGTTCTTGTAGTTTTCGAGTTCTGGACTTGTATATTTTTTCTGAAATTTTTTTCTGGTGATCTGTGTTTGACTTTCAGTCAACTTTTCTGAATTGTTTGGGAACGATCATTCATTTCAAGCAAATTTCTCATTCAAGATGCCTACTACTGACGAGAGAGGAAATACTGTACTGTCAGCCAGAGATGTTGCTTTTATGTACATGCTTGAGATACCAGCAATTGAGGCTGAATGAGACAAGCTGAAAATTCAGAATGCAGCCTGTAACACCCGGAACTTTAATTGAGTAAGTTTAATGCTAAATGTCCAATTTATTGCTATAGTGCCCTATTTGATCTAATTTTCACTCCTAATTGTATAAATAGTTCCTTAGAGCATGTTATCTGCAAATCGTGACTTTTCGGGTGCGAAATCGAGAGTTCTGTCAGACTCGGCGACCTTGCCGGCGATTATGACACATGTCAATGTTGCGGAGGCAAAGTCGCAGGAGGCAGGTAGGCTGCGGTACGTCCCGCGCGAGAGTGCCACGCGATTGTGCCCTTGGGCACTCTTGTCACAATCGCGGGGATTGTACCGAGAGGTTGTGGGTTTCGGCGACTATGCCCTGGCGATAGTGCCCAGGGCAATGTCGCGAGGCACAATCGCCTGCGTGGTCTGGTCGAATAAAAGCACCATTCCAGCCTCTTTTCACTTCACAATTTCAAAATCAGATCTAGGGTTTTCTTGAAAGCGTTTTTGGGGGCGATTTTCCTCACTTCTCCACCTTCTCACTTCATTTATTACATAGAGGTTGTTGGGATTTTCAAACATTTGTCCAACTACTTCAAGGATACATTCAAGACCTAGCAATCAAGTGTTTGGAGTCTCAAGACTTCATCCTTCTCCATTTCATCTATTTTCTAGGTTTTGGTTCAAAACCTAGATTGTGAGTTTACTAAACCTTTGTTAAAACTAGATACACATCATAATATCCTATTTGCTACTTTATTTCTATATGTTCAAATGTTTGGGGATTCCTTCATGAAAATAGTTGGAAGATGTATATATATATGGATGGTTTGCCATGATTATTGTTATATGTATCATGATTTGGGATTGTCACATAGATACATAATGTGGGTACCTTGATGTGTTAAATGTATGCATATATGGGCATGGTGATAATTCTAGTTGAAACACTATTTTGGTGATATGTTTATATGCATAATGAGCATGATTTACATTGGGGTATCTTGTTAGACATCATGAGGATAAGGTTGTAATATTATACCTGTAGTTGGTATTGAAGTATGTGGGTTGAAATATACCTAAAGGACCCCTTATAAATGTTATGTGGACGAACCAAGTCAGTACACTAGGAGGATATAGTCTTGGGCGCCACTGTGATGGTATGTGCCTAGACCTCCGTCATTCGGGGAATTTTCGTAGCGATAGTCTTCGGGTGGGCCGGGCCTTTGGGGTGTTCCTTGTTAAGGGCATCAAGGTATATCGACTCTTGGGTGGGACTTGATTGGTACTTTGGGTCTCCCCTAATGACTCCACATATATTGAATATTGGTTAACTGCTGATAAGAATTGTATCTGCTCATGCATGCTTATTATTGTTCAACTCACTAGGCTTTTTGGCCTAACACTTGTTTGGTGTCGATGTGTATCTCAGGTTCTAGCGGTGGCGGTCCTAAGCAGGTTTAGTTGAATTGGGGTGAGAGTTTGGGGAATTGCACATGGACGCGTTATACTTTTGGATATAGACTGTTTGTGTCTATAGATGACAACCCTTTTTGTAATCTCTTTTCTAGATGTAGAAATTAGATTAGCTGGTTGTTATTTACTGTCCCTTAAATTACAATTGTGATTAAACAGGTTATTTATATAAATAATCCCCATTTTTGGGAGGCTCTTGCTATGGCAATTTTAGCATACCTCATGTCCGTTTTCGGATTTTTGTTATCCCTATTTTTAGGGTGTTACAAGTTGGTATCAGAGCTTTAGTTTAACTGAACTATGTATTGTTTAGCATATCTAAACTTAAGCTTTAGACTTTATGACTTCACTGTCCACTTGGGGTAGGAATCCTAGGTGGGGAGAGCGTTAGGATTACGGAATTACTGTAATTGAAAGTTGTGATGATGGTGACAAGAATACTTGTGTATGGTTCGTTCATAATTTCACTTAGATATTGCTATTATGAATGCATTGTTACGTGAACATACTTGGTTTACTATTATTATGATAATTGATGAAAGTAGTAGTACGTACAATGAGTTCAACTCACTTTGTCTTTTCTCAATCTATTTCTCGTACGTGCATGACAGATTATAAATGGTAAACACTCGAAGTAGATTACCGGACGTGCCAGAAGGGAAACCTGAAGTGGAATCTGCAGTTGTACGACCCCCGGTGGGGGCAACCTCCGATGACATTCCTATACCCAGAATCTTGGCAGGAGGGCCTGAGCACATCCCGCGTCGAAACCTCAACACCGGTGACGCCATCTTGGAGGAAGTTACCATGGAGACCCGGCTTCGGGATAGCATGATGTTGGCCATGAATGCGGCTATGGCTCAACAGCAGTTGGCCATGACTTCGGCCATGACCCAACAACAAGAGTTTTTCATGAAACTTCTAGAGGATCGAGACGTCAGTAACCGTCAACCCGAGACTATGGCTGAAAACGTTATTGTAGGGTCGGGTGGACCGAATGTGGTGACGGTCGAAGAACCATCCGCTGAGGGAATCAGAACGAAGACTAAAGGGTGCACCTACAAGACGTTTCTGGGGTGTCACCCTAAGGAGTTTGCGGGTTCCGATAGCCCAGTTGCTTGTATGTATTGGCTCAAAGAGATGGAGATGGCCTTCGAGGCAAGTGAGTGTGATCCCTCTCAACGAGTCAAGTTTGCTTCCCAACTACTTCGGGGAGAGGCTTTGATTTGGTGGAATCTCACTCGATCCGCCCTCACCCCGGAAGTTCTGGCTAAGTTGACTTGGCCGGTGTTCAAGGAGAAGATTATGGAGAAGTACTGCAGCGAGCGGTCGTTGGACAAGATGGAACGGGAGTTCCGAGATTTGAATAAGGGGAATATGTCGATTGTTGGTTACTCCAAGCTCTTCTTGGAGAAGCTAAACTTGGTGGGACATCTAGTCCCCGACGAAAAGTCAAAGATGAAGGCTTATCATCAAGGGTTACCGGCCGAGATGCGAACGGCGGTAAGAAATGCTAAGTGTTCGACTTTGCAAGAAGTTATCGAGGAGTCCTTACTCGTTGAGGACGACATCAATTCGGAAAGGGATGAGAAGAGGCATGTTGGTGAGAAACGGAAGTGGGAGGGGCCATCTGGGCCCGTTCGTCAGTCAAGACCCTTTGTAAGCGGGAGATCGGGTGATCAACGCCGTGAAGATCGGTGGTGCCACAAGTGCAGGTCAAAGCACTCGGGGCCGTGCGCTACAAGGACTCACTCCGGTCCAGCCGGGTATACCAAGGGTGGTAAGAAAAATCACACGACTCGAGAGTGTTCCCTCCGTGGGTCGGTATGTTTTGAATGCGGAGAGCCGGGGCATATGAAGCGAGAGTGTCCGAGGCTAGATAGAGGAGGTGGTGGAAATTCTGTGGGCTCAACGGCTAGGGTCGAGCAACCACCAAGGGCACCGAGTCGAGCCTTCCAGATGACTACCGAGGAGGCGAAGGAGACCGCGGATGTCGTGTCGGGTACGTTTCTAGTAAACTCCATGCCTGCTTGTGTCTTATTTGATTCGGTTGCTACGTGTTCTTTTGTGTCAGATGCTTTCTGTAAACGATTCACCACTCCTATTAGTGTTCTTCCCGATGCGTTAGTAGTAGAAATAGCTAATGGGGATCAAGTAATCATTCGTGACCGTTTCTGTAATTGCACTCTAGAGATCGATGGAAATTCTTTCGGAGTAGATTTACTACCTATGGCTATAGGAGGGTTTGATGTAGTCATAGGCATGGATTGGTTAGCGAGGCATAAAGCGGACATCTTTTGCTCCAAAAAGATAATCCAAGTACCATTGCCGGAAAATGGGGTGGCTATCATTTATGGAGAGAAAGGAAAGAGGAATAATCCTATTATCTCATCTCTTAAGGCTCGCAAGTTTTTAGCGAAGGGCTACCCTTCGTACTTGGCCTACGTTGTGGATGCAAAGAAAGAAAAGAAGTCGGTGGGAGATGTGGAGGTAGTGCAAGATTATCTGGACGTCTTCCCGGAAGACTTACCCGGATTACCGCCGGAACGGCAAGTGGAGTTTCAGATTGACCTCACACCGGGATCGGCTCCGATAACTCGTGCTCCATATCGTTTGGCACCGACAGAAATGAAGGAGATGATGACGCAACTTCAAGAGTTGTTGGAGAAGGGCTTCATTCGACCAAGTTCGTCACCTTGGGGAGCACCGGTTTTGTTCGTGAAGAAGAAAGATGGATCCATGCGGATGTGCATAGATTATCGGGAGTTAAACAAAGTCACGGTGAAGAACAAGTACCCTCTACCTCGTATCGACGATCTTTTTGATCAACTCCAAGGGGCGGGATGTTTCTCGAAGATTGACCTGCGGTACGGTTATCATCAAGTGAGAGTGAAGAACGAAGATATTCCGAAGACGTCTTTCTGAACGAGATACGGTCATTATGAGTTCTTGGTGATGCTGTTTGGCTTAACCAACGCTCCGGCCGTATTCATGGATTTGATGAACCGTGTGTGTCGCCTATTTTTGGATAAATCCGTGATCGTCTTCATCGAAGATATTTTAATATATTCAAGGGATGAGTCCGAACATGGAAGACACTTACGGGAAGTATTAGAAGTTCTAAGAAGGGAGAAATTGTTCGCGAAATTCTCGAAGTGCGAATTCTGGCTCCAAGAGGTGCAATTCCTGGGGCATGTGGTATCAAAGGACGGGGTAAAAGTGGATCCGGCAAAGATCGATGCAATGATGAGTTGGGAGCCTCCAACAAGTCCGACGGATATTCGAAGCTTCTTAGGTTTGGCGGGTTACTACCGACGTTTCATCCAAGGCTTCTCCAAGATAGCTACACCGCTCACTTCTCTTACAAGGAAGAACGTCAAGTTTCTTTGGACTGATGCACAAGAGCAAGCCTTTCAGACGCTCAAGAGGAAGTTGTGCGAAGCTCCGATCTTATCCCTACCCGAAGGATCAGAAGATTTTGTTGTGTTTAGTGACACTTCCAAGATGGGGCTTGGGTGTGTCCTAATGCAAAGGGGGAAAGTAATAGCCTACGCGTCGCGGCAATTAAAGGATCATGAGAAGAACTATCCGACTCATGATTTGGAGTTGGCGGCGTTAGTTTTCGCGTTAAAGTTGTGGCAACACTACTTGTATGGGACCAAGTGTACTCTTTTCACGGATCACAAGAGTCTCAAGTACATCTTCGACCAAAAGGAACTCAACATGCGACAAATGAGATGGCTAGAGCTTTTGAAAGATTACGATTGTGACCTACTCTATCATCCCGGTAAGGCTAATGTGGTGGCGGATGCTTTGAGCCGAAGGAATCATGGTGATGGTGTCAAAATGTCCCTTGCAAGGATCGATGTGGTTACAAGTTTGTTGGAAAGCATTAAGGCGAGTCAAGTGGAAGCACTTAAGGAAGAGAACCTCAAGGCCGAAGTAATGGTGAAACAAAAGGAGCTGTTAACGGAAGATGGTCGTGGTCTCAAACTCTTTCAAGGACGAGTTTGGGTGCCGAAGTTGGGAGGAAACCGGAAGCTCCTTCTTGAAGAAGCGCATAAGTCGAAATACTCTATACATCCCGGTAGCACCAAAATGTATAGAGATTTAAAGTTAATGTATTGGTGGACGGTAATGAAGCTAGATGTGGCTAGTTATGTGGAGAAGTGTGTCACTTGTCTCCAAGTCAAGGCGGAACATCAAAGACCTTATGGAAGTTTGCAACTGTTATCCATTCCCGAGTGGAAGTGGGACAACATCACTATGGATTTCGTGACAAAGTTACCAAGGACCTTGCGTGGTCATGACACAATTTGGGTGATCGTGGATCGGTTGACCAAGAGCGCGCACTTTCTTGCGATGCGGGAGACTCTGCCAATAGATAAATTGGCTAAACTGTACATCGACGAGGTGGTGTCAAGACACGGAGTTCCGTAATCTGTAGTATCGGATCGGGATAGCCGATTCACTTCGAACTTTTGGGCTAGTTTGCAAAAGGAGTTGGGTACTCGACTGAATTTGAGCACGGCGTATCATCCTCAAACGGATGGTCAAAGCGAGAGGACGATCCAGACTCTAGAAGATATGTTGAGGTCGTGTGTAATAGACTTCGGGGGAAGTTGGGATTCACATCTACCTCTAGTAGAATTCGCGTACAACAACAGTTACCATTCTAGTATCGGAATGGCACCGTTCGAGGCTTTGTATGGACGGAAGTACAGAACCCCGGTTTGTTGGTTAGAAGCGGGCGAAAAGCAATTCGTCGGGCCGGAAATCATTCAAGAGACGGCCGACAAGGTGAAAGAGATCCGGGAAAGGCTAAAGGCGGCGCAAGACCGACAAAAGAGCTATGCGGACAAGAACAGAAGACTGGTTGAGTTTCAAGTGGGTGACCGGGTCATGTTGAAGGTGTCCCCGTGGAAGGGGATCATACGTTTCGGGAAGCGTGGAAAGCTTAGTCCTCGTTTCCTTGGACCATTCGTTATCTTGGAAAAGATTGGTTTGCAAGCCTATCGGTTGGATTTACCACCGGAAATGGATGGGATACATCCTACATTTCACGTGTGTTACCTTCGGAAGTGTCTAGCCGAAGAGGAAAGCGTGATTCCTTTGTCGGAAATTCGGGTGGACAATGGGAATCGTTGTGTGGAAGAACCGGAGTCGATTTTGGAATCGAAAGTAAAGAAGTTGAGGCATAAAGACGTGGTCATGGTTAAAGTTCAATGGAAGCATCATCGGGGTGCTAACATTACTTGGGAGTCCGAAGATGATATGAAGAAGCGTTATCCTCACTTGTTTAATCTAGTGTAAGATTTCGGGGACGAAATCCCTATTTAGGTGGGGAGGATTGTAACACCCGGAACTTTAATTGAGTAAGTTTAATGCTAAATGTCCAATTTATTGCTTTAGTGCCCTATTTGATCTAATTTTCACTCCTAATTGTATAAATAGTTCCTTAGAGCATGTTATCTGCAAATCGTGACTTTTCGGGTGCGAAATCGAGAGTTCTGTCAGACTCGACGACCTTGCCGGAGACTATGACACATGTCAATGTCACGGAGGCAAATTCGCGGGAGGCAGATAGGCTGCGGTACGTCCCGCGTGAGAGTGCCACGCGATTGTGCCCTTGGGCACTCTCGCCGGTCACAATCGCGGGGATTGTACCGAGAGGCTGTGGGTTTCGGCGACTATGCCCTGGCGATAGTGCCCAGGGCAATGTCGCAGGGCACAATCGCCCGCGTGGTCTGGTCGAATAAAAGCACCATTCCAGCCTCTTTTCACTTCACAATTTCAAAATCAGATCTAGGGTTTTCTTGAGAGCGTTTTTGGGGGCGATTTTCCTCACTTCTCCACCTTCTCACTTCATTTATTACATAGAGGTTGTTGGGATTTTCAAACATTTGTCCAGCTACTTCAAGGATACATTCAAGACCTAGCAATCAAGTGTTTGGAGTCTCAAGACTTCATCCTTCTCCATTTCATCTATTTTCTAGGTTTTGGTTCAAAACCTAGATTGTGAGTTTACTAAACCTTTGTTAAAACTAGATACACATCATAATATCCTATTTTCTACTTTATTTCTATATGTTCAAATGTTTGGGGATTCCTTCATGAAAATAGTTGGAAGATGTATATATATATGGATGGTTTGCCATGATTATTATTATATGTATCATGATTTGGGATTGTCACATAGATACATAATGTGGGTACCTTGATGTGTTAAATGTATGCATATATGGGCATGGTGATAATTCTAGTTGGAACACTATTTTGGTGATATGTTAATATGCATAATGAGCATGATTTACATTGGGGTCTCTTGTTAGACATCATGAGGATAAGGTGGTAATATTATACCTGTAGTTGGTATTGAAGTATGTGGGTTGAAATATACCTAAAGGACCCCTTATAAATGTTATGTGGACGAACCAAGTCAGTACACTAGGAGGATATAGTCTTTGGCACCACTGTGATGGTATGTGCCTAGACCTCCGCCATTCGGGGAATTTTCGTAGCGATAGTCTTCGGGTGGGCCGGGCCTTTGGGGTGTTCCTTGTTAAGGGCATCAAGGTATATCGACTCTTGGGTGGGACTTGATTGGTGCTTTGGGTCTCCCCTAATGACTCTACATATATTGAATATTGGTTAACTGCTGATAAGAATTGTATCTGCTCATGCATGCTTATTATTGTTCAACTCACTAGGCTTTTTGGCCTAACACTTGTTTGGTGTCGATGTGTATCTCAGGTTCTAGCGGCGGCGGTCCTAAGCAGGTTTAGTTGAATTGGGGTGAGAGCTTGGGGAATTGCACATGGACGCGTTATACTTTTGGATATAGACTGTTTGTGTCTATAGATGACAACCCTTTTTGTAATCTCTTTTCTAGATGTAGAAATTAGATTAGCTGGTTGTTATTTACTGTCCGTTAAATTACAATTGTGATTAAACAGGTTATTTATATATATAATCCCCATTTTTGGGAGGCTCTTGCTATGGCAATTTTAGCATACCTCATGTCCGTTTTCGGATTTTTGTTATCCCTATTTTTAGGGTGTTACACATCCCTTCTAAATCAGATTCAGGAGTTGAAGTCTAAATTGTTAAACTCTGATAAAACTTCTATATGTGCTAGATGTACTAATAATTCTCAATCTGATTTTGCAGGTATCATAAAGGCAAGAGAGAAAGAAATTAAAGAGAAAGAGAAAGACATTAAAAGGAAAGATGATATGATTAAGACTACTAAGAAAGTAATCCAGCTGAAAAAGAGAAAGATAAGCAATCTTCAAAGCCAACTGAAGACAACTGAACAAAAATCATCAGAAATGCAAGATGAATCAGTTGAGCTTCAACAGAAGTTTAAGGCTTTTGAAGAAAAGATATATGCGTTGGAAATAAAGAATGTTGAACTGATAAAAATCCTCCAAGCAGATAAAGAGAAATCAAATCTAGAGAATGCTTCTACTCAACAGTTGTCTGATCTTTCTAAGAAAACTTTACAAGAGAAAAAAGATCTTGAGTTTAGATGTCTTAAACTCTAAAAGCAAGTGTCTGAATTTGAGAAAATTTTAATTACAGAAAGAGACACGTTTGCTAAAGAGAGAAAAGTTCTTGAAGACAAAACTACTGAATTTCCCAAACAGATCTCTATTTTACAAGACTTACTTGAGAAAGAAAGAAAAGCTTTTCAAGAAAAAAAAGTCTTTTGAGATTGAAAAGAAGAAATCTGAAAAGAGAAATGTTGGGATCTTCAATGAAATTTCTGATAAAACCAAGAACTTAGAAAAAGATTTTGAGCAAGAGCGTCAAATCTTTGAATCTGAAATATCTAAGCTCACATCCAAGATCTATGTTCTATCCTCATATATTCTTAAAGAACAGATGGCAAAAACTGATTTGAAAAACAAGTTTGACACACTTACTGCTGAAAGAAACATTTTATCCAAAAAGATAAATGACTTGGAAGCTGCAAATGTTAATTTGTCAGAAAAGATTTCAGCTGATGTGATTGATCAATCACCTGTTGATAATTAAACAGAATCAGTCTGTTCTTTCAAAACAGCCTCAAGTTCCATTCATGAGAAAAATGTTTTCAAAAAGAAAAGTGTCAAACCAAACAATGTTAAATCAAATCAGATTCGTCCATCTAATCTGTTCTATGACAAGTCTGTTGATAGTCCAGCGAGCTTCTATGTCAAATCTCTTGGAAAGCATTCAAAGAAATGACAGATGGTCTGGAGAGTTAAAGATTCCTCAGATGAAAAGAAGAATGACAAAACATCTGCATCCACATCCAATGCCAAAAAGAACAGTGCACACAAAGGTAAATCTTTTGGTAAACCTGGTATGTTTTATTCTACTTAATCATTTGATCAGGATTGCTCAAAAGAAAATTCGTTGTTCTTACTGTGGAGCAAATGACTTTGTAAGTAATAATTTTGTCAATTACTGGTATGGTTCATATTATGTAACCCCCACAAGAACTGCAACTAACACATCAGGACCCAAACACCAGTGGGTACCAAAAGCTAAATCTGTGTTGCAGGCACCCAAGGTTTAAGGAGGAGCAAGAACAAAGGCTTTTGAACAAAGCAATTCAAATACCGGACATCAATATCAAAATGTGGCTCTTGAATAACACAGTTCAAGACCCGCACTTCAATGTTAAAAGACTATGACTTCTAAGTAAAACAACTTAGGACTCGTTCTTTAATATTTAAGAACAAGGATATTATGCAAATATCCAGGGGGAGCTTATAAGAATATAAATCATTCTATCATGATTTGAGGGGGAGCTTAAATGTAAGTATCTTTTGATTTTAATCTCTGATTGTTTGAAAGAAGAACAACTTTCAAGCATGAAAAACGTTTTCTTAAATGTTCAAACCACTTCTCTATTTTCAAAAGATTTCATGAATCTAGAAGTGTGATTTTAAAGGTTTTTCATTGTTGAGTATTAAAGTTTACTGACCGTGTGTTTCCAAAGATCAATGCTTATGTATTATCTTGTGAATATACTGTCAAGTATTCACACACACCGGTTCAGTACTTCATTTGAATTTGTTATTACCATGTATCAAAAATTTAGATTGTTTGATTGTGCACGACTTTCAAAAAAAAGAATGGGAAAGCTTCTC
The DNA here is from genome assembly GCA_954870635.1 of Arctium minus. NCBI lineage: Eukaryota > Viridiplantae > Streptophyta > Magnoliopsida > Asterales > Asteraceae > Arctium > Arctium minus. The sequence continues at coordinate 11,008,393 of OX941097.1, read as the reverse complement.
AGGATTCGTATTGAAAGAATTGTTGATGCCATCTATGATCGTTTCAATTTCAGAAGCGGTATCAGAAACTTTGAATCACTGCTTGGTATTCGACAAGGAAGACTATCTCGTTAGGGAAGACCGAATATCAACACTTGATCTAAAAGGGGGAGATTGTTAATGCTTTGTTTAGATCAAGTGTGTTTGACTTTTGTTATTGTCTTTGACTTTATGTTTTGTGTTTTACTTTGTCTTGAGAGAACTTGTAGTGAGGTTAAATTGTAATGCTTTGTGAGAGAAGTTGTCTCGAGAGAAGTGTTAGTGTTTAAATAGCTTTGTGCTGTGAGAGTTTCTGTAACCTTTGAGAATTGTACGCATATCACTTGTGACTTAATGACATATGACTTTCTCACTTTAAATCTTGGATACAATAAAATACACTAACAGATTGAATGAATTCAAGAACTCAAATTAAAAACCTTATCGAAATCAAAAGAGTTCTATTGTTACTATATCAAAACTCAAAGACAATTACGTATCTAAGATTTTGACTAACAAAAATTCACAAGAACATCAACTAATTGGCCAAATCAATTAACATTCATATGAAATTAACATTTAACCTAGAAATCAAACAAATAAACTTGTCCCAATCAATTACAACGAAATCTCAAAGTGAAAAACATCAAAATCTAAAACAAACCAATGTTGGAATGTAGAAATTAGCCACACATGGCTAAACTGGGTTACCACAAACGAAGTGTTCAAGAAAAATACCGAAATCGATGATGAAATTGCTCCCAAATCGACTTTCTCCTGCTGCGTTTCGTCTCTTTGCTCCCAAAAATCGATCTACCCCCAATCGACAGTTATGATGGGTATTTATACCTCCTCAGAAGATAACCGCTCAAAATTAAGAAAAACCCACGTATTTGGGTCGTGCGCGGTTGCAGGCGCGACTGAGAACGCGCGAGGACTCGCGCGAAGGTGGAGTAGATATCGAACAGTGCTTGGCGCGGCCGGTAGAGCGACTCGGGGCGCGTGGGGACCCGCACGGAGGTCTGGACATCGCTTGAACATTGTTTGGCGCTGCTCCAGGCGCGTAGAGATCAGCGCGGGGGTCTGTTTGTCGATCGATTTTTGCTATCTCTCGTTTCCTTCTTTTCCAGACTTGGGCCTCATGGATAGCAGTATGGGCCTCGTCTCTTTTCTTTTCTTTTGGGCCTAAATTACAAAAATATAAATAAATACTTAATTAGGCCTTGTTAAAGAGATAGATGATTTAGAAAATTGGGTTTTTAAACCCAAATATAACACAAAAATCCAGCTATCACATATTTTAATTTAAGATATAAATATATATTATCGATTGAAAATGAAAAATATACAACATATCAATTAATACTGGTCCTAAGGTTTTTGGTGCACTTGACGAAAACACCCAAAAATGTCCTCTCAAAGAAACTTTTTTTTTTTTTGGGTTTATATTGAATATGTGTTCCCAAGCAATAAAGCTACACAAAATGTACGTTAGGATAACATAAAACCCTATGTTCAATGATTCCAAATTATTAAAACTTCATGTAGCAAAGTAACAACCTTATTGTCAAGAAACATTTGAAATAGGTCGAAGAAACTATATTTAGAACATAGTAGAAACTTATAAATGTTCACGCTAAAACAATATTCTTTATTGATTGCTTGTAGAGCAGTTTTGGTGTAATCAAGCCTTTGAATTTTGAAATAAATCCTCAAACAAAGGTTAAAAGAGTCATTTTGTAGTAAGTTCATGTATCACACAACAAAGATAATAATTTTTTTAATACTAAAACAAAGTTTTCTTAAAACTAAAATTTCATACAAAATATTAGTCTGATTAATTTCATTCGGTTTTTATATTTATTTCAAATAAAAACATGTTTTAGCATTAAAACTGATAAAATAGGAATTAACGTATAAAAGTAAAATGTGAACAAAAGGAAAGCCTCAAGGCTCATTCCATGATGTAAATTTTATGTAATCTTTTTTTACGTAGTATAGGCCTCATGGCCCATTCCGTGATGCCCCTTGGACTTGTGTTGCTCGGGTCGGCCACCCCTTGCGTCGAATCTGATATCAACACTACCTTTCATTCATCATATTTCGTAATTCTTAAATTTTCTTGTTTAAAAATTAAAATAGCTTTAAAATTGGTTATGATTTTGTTTCATTTAGAGTATCTCCAACATATTATCTAAAATACATAAGATAGAGATTTTATTCATTGTTTTGCTCTAACAGATTCTCTATATTGTTATCTAAAAAAACAATAGAGAACTCAAATTTAGAGAATCTCTAAAATTTAATGTGAGAATAGAGATGCTATTTTTTTAATTTTTTCCATTATGAGATTAAATTATTATTATTTTATATAAAGTTTTTTAAAAATTGTTTTAGAGTGATAAAATTATAGAAAAATTTAATAATATATTTAATGTTTTTGTCATCAAAATAAATAATTTTATTAAAGTTGAATGTATTTTTTTATAGAAATTATAATTTCTGATTCTGTATTTTATACGAATTATAAAGAACTTATTAGAAAGGGAATTTAATTGATATGTCCGTATTTCAATTGTATCTTACCAAAATGCTCAAAATCTCCTAATTTTTGCCGAAATACCCAATTACCCGGGGATTTTTATCCATCGCGGGGGTTAGCACTGCATTGGTTTTAGAGGGGTTAACCCCGTGATTTTGTTTAATTTTGCGGGGTTGTGTAAAAAAAATTGGATGGAGGTCACCATATTGGTTTTAGAGGGGTTAACCCCGTGATTTTGTTTGATTTTAATATATATATATATATATATATATATATACATTTTATATCTCTATAATTATTTAGTTAGTTTACTTTATATCTTTTATTTTTCTATTTTTCATTTTACACTTTCATCATATTAACACATATAATCGTATATTAACTAAAATACGTTTTAATTTTAACAAGTTACACCATCATAATCGTCTCTTCGATACCTTCGAAATGAGTCAAATATTGAATATTTTTGGATTTAATTATTTTATTATATATCATATATACTACATAAAAATTATACTAATTAAGTATTAATAAACCTAAATGTTAGTTATCATAATATTGAGACTTTTCAATGTTAGGCTCATTTTGAAGGTATTGAAGAGACGATTATAATGGTGTAACTTGTTAAAATTAAAACGTATTTTTTTAACGTATTTTAGTTAATATACTATTATATGTGTTAATATGATGAAAGTGTAAAATGAAAAATAGAAAAGTAAAATGTATAAAGTAAACTAACTAAATAATTATAGGGGTATAAAATGTAAATATATATATTAAAATCAAACAAAATCACGAGGTTAACCCCTCTAAAACCAATTTCGCGGCCTCCATCCAATTTTTTTTTACACAACCCTGCGAAATTAAACAAAATCACGGGGTTAACCCCTCTAAAACCAATCCAATGTTAACCCCGTGATGGGTAAAAATCCCAGGGTAATTAGGTATTTCGACAAAAATTGGAAGATTTTTGACATTTTAGTAAGATACAATTGAAATACGAGCATTTCAATTAAATTCCCTATTAGAAATCCTTTTAGTTCTATAAATATTCGTACATGATTGTATTTTTACTAGATAAATATTAATAAATCAAAACAAAATAGTGATTTCACGGGTCTGAATTTATATCGGGTCAAATGGATAAACCGTCGGGTTTCAAAAGACTTTTCAATGTTAGGCTCATTTTGAAGGTATTGAAGAGACGATTATAATGGTGTAACTTGTTAAAATTAAAACGTATTTTTTTAACGTATTTTAGTTAATATACTATTATATGTGTTAATATGATGAAAGTGTAAAATGAAAAATAGAAAAGTAAAATGTATAAAGTAAACTAACTAAATAATTATAGGGGTATAAAATGTAAATATATATATTAAAATCAAACAAAATCACGAGGTTAACCCCTCTAAAACCAATTTCGCGGCCTCCATCCAATTTTTTTTTACACAACCCTGCGAAATTAAACAAAATCACGGGGTTAACCCCTCTAAAACCAATCCAATGTTAACCCCGTGATGGGTAAAAATCCCAGGGTAATTAGGTATTTCGACAAAAATTGGAAGATTTTTGACATTTTAGTAAGATACAATTGAAATACGAGCATTTCAATTAAATTCCCTATTAGAAATCCTTTTAGTTCTATAAATATTCGTACATGATTGTATTTTTACTAGATAAATATTAATAAATCAAAACAAAATAGTGATTTCACGGGTCTGAATTTATATCGGGTCAAATGGATAAACCGTCGGGTTTCAAAAGACTTGTTAGAATATGGGCCGATAAAAGTACTTGATTCGATTTTGAACAAAATCATTATGGGCCGACCCAGACCCGATACAGTCCATCCAGGCCCAACCCAACTCACTACTCCATTAGTCCATTGGCACCACCATTAATAACAACCCTCCCTCCGTAAACCATCATTAACACCTCCATCCACCACCGTAAACTCCATTGATGCAACTCACATCAAGATGCAGAGCTTGAACGAGACATGTATGAAGAAGATCATAGAATCGTACAAATTTGCTTTCACGAATTTCAACTAGTTGACCGCCATTACCGTATCCATAGCCATAGCCAGAGCTTGCCAGGTATATATCTCTCTCTATATTTCTTCGTCAATCACATCACAAATGGAATCTTCATATCGATCAACGTGAAGATTTCGTCAGTCTACGTCTCTCATCACCACTCCATTTATTGGCTCTGAACCTTTGTACGGACATCATTTCAACGTTTCTAGAGGTACGTCCCTAATTTATATACTGAACCTCCTTTCGCTAGAAAACGAAAACGTTTATTTACATCTGATCAACGAGCAGGTTCTGATTAAGCTCTTGAGTAATTAGATCTGGTATTTTGTTTGTTAACTTGTTACAGATGGGGAATTGTCAAGCTGCGGAGGCCGCAACCGTTGTAATTGTGCATCCAGGTTACAAAATCGAAAGGATTCACTGGTCGGTTAATGCTCGTGACGTCATGAATTCGAATCCAGGTCATTACGTCGCACAAGTCCTTAGATCGCCGGTAATTAGGTCGGATAACCGATCGCCTGTGAAGCAACTCAAGCTTCTACGGCCAGACGATACTTTGCTTATTGGTCAAGTTTACCGACTCATCACCTATGAAGGTAATCATCCAACTACTACATATATATATATATATACCTACTGTTTAGCAAATAGCGTTAGATCCTTGATTAATTTAGTTGGATTTTAGATGTATTGAAGGAATTTGCTGCGAAGAAGTGCATGAAACTCGGGAAATTGTTGATGGAAAGAGGAGTGATTGAGTTAGGGAAGAAGAAAGACGTGGTCGATGCTCCGGTGCCGGTGCCGGTACCAAATACAAGTTCCGTCAAGGTATAAAACCAAATTTCACGTCATTTACTCTCGTCCAAAATTGCAAAAAATTGATGATTGAAATTGCGATTTTGTTACATATGCGGGGCCATATTGATTTTGAGATTCGTGACATTCGTATCTGTGTGGTCCACGTTCTTTTGATTACTCAATGGGCCAACCGATTTTATTTTTTCTATCGGATAAAAATCTGGTGTCCAAAATTTTGACGTCTTCGTAAATCTTATATAGATAAGAATTTAATTAACTTTACTGATGGGATAAAAATGAAATAAAAATGAAATGTAGGATTTTGGGATATGTGATTTTAATTTTTTTTGGGTGACCCTGTCACCTTCTCTCAATTTACAAAATATTTGAAACATCTAGAGAATCTTCTTTTTAAAATAGGGTATTAAAAGTCATAATCTCTAAAAAGAAAAAAAAATTACATCCACCAAGTTTTACTTTATTTTAAAAAATATCAATTATATTATTAAAATATTTAATATGTCTAATAAAACATTTGATTTTAAAAAATCTTATTGGTGGAAAAAATTAAATATAGAGTTTTAGAGCATCTCTAACAACTATGCTGCTAAATTAAAAAGGAGAGAGATTGTTAAAAATCTCTAAATTTAAAGAAATCTCTAAAAAGAAAGTTTCCCTTAAAACTAATCATTACCCTACAAAGCTAACTTTTTCTTTTCCCAACTTTCCATATATTGAATATTTTAATAATATAAGGATAATGCTAAGAGCATCCACAATGCATAACCTATCTAACAACTTATTGTTTTTGCCACATCAGCTTCCCACTAACTTATTTTAACAAAAACTCATTCTTAGAGCATCTCCAAAAGTTCTCCAAAATGGAGAATTAAAAGTCAAAATCTACATAAAAATTTACATCCATCTTCAACAGATTCTCCATTTTAGAGATGAAATTATTACTTATAATATTAAAATATTATATAAATCTAATAAAATATTATTTTATCTCTCATACCCATCTTATTTGAAGAAATCTTATTGGTAGAATATAATAAAAAAACATTTTCTCTCTCATGGTAATCATTTTTGGAGATTTTAGAGAGTTCTCCATATTTGGAGAAAATTACACTCTCTCTCATACTTTCTTCACTTTGAAGAAAGATTTGGAGAATCTGTTGGAGCACAAAAATGCCTAAAATCTCCATTTTGGAGAAGCTGTTGGAGATGCTCTTAAAAACTTTCTCCAATGCAACAACTTTATGAAAAGTTTTTTATCATTTAAAATTTAACATTCATCCTCTTCTATTTAAACTATCTTATACAACATTTCCTTAAAAACCATTATAAATACATTTTATTTAATTGTCACACAACATTTTATTATACGTTAGTTGTTTGTTTGTCATGCCCATGACCATTCTTTACCTCCTAATGTTGATTTTGAACATGGTCCTAAAATTTTGAAACCAATTTTACATTGTTTAGGATTTCCATAAACGAATGATGATAAAGATGTATAAAAAAATATAATGACAAAGATACAAAAAATCTATTAGTTAAGAGCATCTCCAATACATAAGTTATAAAAACCCCTAATTTAATTTGTCGATTAAAATTCATGTCATATTTTTTAAAACAAAAATTACTTAATTTTAAAATTCAAATATTCAATATTAATATTATTTTAATTGTCTCGATGAATCTTTATAACAATGTATTTCATAAAAGAATCATTTTTATTTTAAATATTTAATAAACTATAGGAGTTTAATTAATTAATGAAATTTCATCATGTGTAAAATAAATGTCTAAATGAACAAGGGGGTAAAATGAAATTTTAGTTGTTAAGAAAAGTTATTGTCTAATAGGTTGGTAAACTCCAACTCTTTGTTTAAAAAGCTTTTAAAAAGTCTTTATAAAGACTTATTATAAATAGTAAAAAGCCATAATAGTTTATGCATTGGAGATGCTCTAATGACACCCTTATTAATGTCAAAATCAGTTCAATTCATGCATTGAGAATGTAAAAAGCAGGTTTTAATGTTGATGTGTGTGAGGAGAAAATCATTTATAAGGGTATCATTAGCAAAGTATAGGTGTCATTAGTCTCCCCCATAATATAATTAAATAAATGAGATATTTTAATAAGATAATTAATACTAGAGTTGCTAAAATAACATAGCTATTGGAGTTGGATGCAAAATGTTTTTAGAGATTTTGATCTTTTTTACTCTATTTTAGAAAAACTTTAGCATAGCTGTTGGAGATGCTCTTAAAGATTTATTAAATTTTGTGATTTCAACAATTTTATATTTTGTCTTTCATGTTGTAGCCCAGTGGTAAGGACGTAAGGTAACATCCGGGGGGGGGGGGGGGTTCAGTGGATGGTATCCCTGACTACCCAGGTTCGAACCCCGTGGTGAGCATCCTGTGACATCCATGATCATGGGTCTGCCACATAGTGCTATCCTTAATTGGGCTGGGTCGTGATCGACGGAGATTAGTCGGGTGACACCCTTAAGTTGGAGCCCGGATACCCCGGAAACGTGTGCGTGTGTTAACTTTCCGTTAAAAAAAAACATCTTTCTATTCTTTTCTCTATATACATTACAACATAGCCATATAAGGAAAAATAATCATTAAAATCATGGTTTTAACATAGATATTTAAGATACTCTTACTTTAATGCTTTTCTTGTAAATCTTTTCTTGATAATCAAAGGTTACCATAACTATGATTAGATTCAACAGGATTTGACAATATTTGGAATTATTGTTCAATGGGGAGTGCTAATGGCACCATTAATTATGTCAAAATCAGGTTAATTCGTGCATTGGGAATGTAATTCATGCATTGGGAATGTAAAAAGCTGATTTTGATGTTGATATATGTGAGGAGAAAATTAATCATTATGGTGCATTTAGCAAAGATAAAGGTGCAATTAGTCTCCCGAGAAACCATAAAATATTACTTCATTTTTCCTTTTTAAATAGCATCATACTCTACAAATTTGATTTATCATTATTAAACCATTTTTTTGACATTTTTAATATATGATTTGATCTAAAAATATTACATATAAAAGCATCTTCAACAAATTCTTCAAAAAAATTCCAAAATATAGAATTAAAATTCAAAATCTCTAAAAAAATTTGCATTAAACTTCAACGGATTCTTCTTTTTACAAATTGCATCATTAATTATTTAATTATATATTATTAAAATATTTCATACATTTAATAAACTGTTATTTTTCTCTCGTGAATATTTCATTTTAAAATTTTTTATTGATGAAATATAATAAAAAATCATTTTTATAATAGTAATCATTTTGAAAATTATATTATTTTTCTCTATTATACATTTAATTTCAAAGATTCTTATTAATCAGTAAAACAAAAATTAATTTTTTTTTTCATAAATAATCATTTTTAAAAAATTTGAGGGTTCACATAGCAACACCTTCGATTTATTACAGGTCCTATAATTTCTTCTTTTTGTGTGAATAAAATAATCAAAGTAAACTGTAAGCATGTCGTCATCAATTTCTTAATTTTCGTAGTCTCTACTTTAATATGCATTCTTGATATGCGAGATATTAAAAAAATGCAGTGCTTAAGTGAAAGGCTGAAACAAGTTATAAATTAATAACCAGATTTATAAACCCCCTCTTTTCTAGTTTCTTCTGATTATGATTTATGTGTGTTTTTTTTACTAAGGGATGCCAGTGTATAGTTGTTATGGATGTAAAACCATGTGCTTGTTCTTGCTGTCATGGCATAATTTTGCTGTAATTGTCTTTAAACCTAATAAGTATAAGTAGATCCCCATGATTAAAGTAAATCTCTTCTAATTTGCTATAGCTAAAAAGTGAAGCTAATTATGGGTGTGTCAAATATTTGGTTTAATACCATCTCCAACCTTAACTTAATAAGTAAATAAATAAAATCAAATTAGTGGGTCCATGAATAATAAAAAGGAAACCTATTCAAACCATATTGTATATATATATCGTTTATCTCCCATCTCTAGTACTTTATCGTATTTTTTCTTGCCTGTTAGAGCTTCCAAACCAACAAATTGGCGTTTTTGTATCTCCCATTGGAGATGGCCATACTTTCTTGTACAAGAAAATGAAATTATTACAAACTTTCACTTACCATGTAAATAGGTATTCAGAATTTGACTTTCAGGTAAATTGGATGAAACTTTATGAAATTATTGGCATAGTTACGTTTTACCACACAACCTTTATGCATATTTTATTGTGGACTATTTACACTGAACCATGGTGCTTCTATTTGAACTTCTAATTATAGTGTAAACTACGATTTCCGTCTCCAAGGTTTGTTAAAATTGCGACTTTCATCCTTGTGCTTTTGAAATTATGGTTTTTGTCCCTGTGATTTGTAAGTCATTGCTTGTTTCGTCCTTGAACCTAACTCTGCCAAATGCCAATGGTTTACTGTTAAATATGATGGATGGAAACATTAATGAACTATAGACCACATGGACAAAATAACATTCTATAAATCACAAGAACGAAAATCATAATTTAAAAAACACAAAAAAACAAAAATAACAATTTTCAAGGAACCGAAGTCACTTACTCTTATATTAAATATATATAAATATTTTTTGGGTGTGTAACATTGACATATTGCAGCAGATGAATAGCAGAAGACAAAATGGGGGCAGGCAAAGGCAACAGCATCAAAGTCATGGTGGAGGACAATGGAAACCAGCCTTGCAGAGTATTTCGGAAATTGGGAATTGAGTCATCTATGTGTTATCTTTCTCTTGCAATCAATAAAAACAAAACCCCATTTCAACCATCATCTCTCTCTCTCTCTCTCTCTCTCTATATATATATATATATATATATATATATATATATATATATATATGAAGAATCGTGTGAGAAGTTGAGGTTAACGTAAAAAGCGTGGGATGTGGATCTGAACTGTTGATCACTTTTAATCTCATGTCTTCCCATGAATTGCACATTAAAAGAGAATTGATCTGGTACATCTTATCTCGATGCATCTCATCCTAATTTGTGTTCATTTCTCATCCAACGGCTGATAACCACTTCTCACGCTTCTGACATTAACATCAACTTCTCACCGAAATCCAACCCTATATATATATATATATATATATATATATATATATATATATATCATCTTAATTGTTACTTACAAAATTTAGTTTCTTTCTTGGTGTTTATTTGTTCTCTAATCGAGTGGCACATTAAAGTTTGGTGTTCATTTGTTCTCTAGCTGAGTGTCACCTTAAAGTTTCCATTCAACCATTAGTGTCCAGGGACGTTCCAATCAATTAACCCTCATGCATAAGGGTTAAAGCATCAAAACCACAAACATTCACAAATCCTATGTTTGTGGGATCTCAATAAAATCCCAGTATTTCAATCCACGAAATCCTTCAAACCAAACATAAGATTTGAATGAAATTCAATTCCAAATCCCTTCCAATCCAATCCACCATAAGGTAGATACTTTAATCCTCTAAGTACAAGGTCCCCTTGCTCCCAAAGAGCTCCAAGAATCAACCCAAAATCGGACTAAACACAAGAAGATGGAAGGAAGAGAGGTGAAGGTGAGATCAAACTCTTTAGTCTCCCAATGAGCTTACCAAACACCAAATTCTCATTTTGAAGGGATCCCAAAACAAATTTTAGCTTCAAAAATCACCCCTCATGGCTAGAGGAAGATGAATGCGGAAGAAAATGAGCAAAACCTTTGAAAATCGGGTTTACGAACACAAAGATTGATTCCCGCAACCTGAAGTCGTGCACCAAGTCGAACGCTATCAAATCCCTTCGACCATAGAGACATACGCGACATGGGTAAGAAAATAGAAGAATTTCATTATAAGAAAATAGGAGAAATTCATATTATTGTGTTGGATGATATGAAGGCCGATACATTCATCTGCATATATACACAAGAAGCCAGCTAAAAAAAGGAAAATGTTACAAAAGATATCACGTAAATTATGGAAAGAATTACATAAATTATGGAGAGAATTAATCTGTTTTCTTTACCCCCCCACCCCCCCCCCCCCCACCCCCGCGCAAGTTGAGGCATGAAGGTTCCGAGTGCCCAACTTGTCAAGCAGCATGTGGAACTGTCGTGTCCCCAAAGGTTTGGTAAATATGTCAGCGATTTGCAGTTTGGTGTCGGCGTTCATGGGCTTTATCTCTTGAGATTCAACTCGTTCTCTGACGAAGAAACAATCCATTTCCACATGTTTGGTACGTTCATGGAAGACTGGATTATTGGCTATATGACGGGCTGCTTGGTTGTCACAGAATAATTGAGTTGGTCTGCTAGGTGGAATTTCAAGTTCCTTTAACAACCACCTCGTCCACAGAATTTCGCTAATGGTTGTTGCCATGGCTCTATATTCCGCTTCGGCTGACGACCTGGAAACAACTGATTGTTTCTTTGACTTCCAGGAAATCGGTGCTCCCCCTAAAAGCAACAAATATCCGGTTCTTGATCTTCGATGAAGAGGCATCCAAGCCAGTCCGAGTCGCAATATGCGGTTAGGTTATTCCTACCCTTTTTAGCCAAGAGGATTCCCTGACCCGCAGTTCCTTAAGATATCTTAAGACCCGGTCGGCAGTTTCTAAATGACTTTGTTTCGGGTTGCTGACAAAGTGACTCAACACATTAATAGCGTGGGTGATATCGGGTCTTGTTGCCTGTAAGTAAAGCAGCCTTCCAACGAGCCTACGATACTGATTTGGGTCCGTGTGCAATCCCTCCTCATCTTTATCCAATTTTAAATTTTTCTTCATCGGAAAGAGACTAGGACGACACCCTAACTTACCAGCATCTTCCAAGATATCCAAGGTATATTTACGTTGGCTTAGCACCAATCCTTCTTTCATTCGAGCCACTTCAATACCAAGAAAGTATTTCAAAACCCCAAGGTCTTTTATGTTGAACTCTTTGTTGAGATAATCCTTTATTTCTTGAATTTTTTCAAGATTATCGCCAACCACTATGACATCGTCTACGTAGATAAGAGTTGTTACAAACATGTTGTTTCCCTTGAGCGTAAAAAGAGAATGGTCTGCACCTGTCTGCTTGAAACCGATTTTTAATAATGAAGCGGTGAATTTTTTATACCAATTGCTCGAGGCTTGCTTGAGTCCGTAAAGTGACTTTTTCAGTTTACATACTCTAGTGTCTTCTTCTCTTCCAAAACCTTGTGGTATCTTCATGTATACATCCTCGTTTAAATCACATGCAGAAAGGCGTTATTAACGTCCAACTGATGAATGTGCCATTCTTTCTTAATGGTAACATCGAGCAAACTTCTGACAGTCACGAGTTTGACTACTGGTGCAAATGTATCATGGAAATCAACACCTTCCAATTGCGTAAAACCCTTCGCCACAAGTCGAGCCTTATATATCTCGATATCTCCATTTGGTTTGTACTTAATTTTGTACACCTATTTGGAGTCGATGGCTTTCTTTCCATCTGGTAAATTCTCGAGCGTCCATGTTTCACTTTCTTCTAAGGCCCGAATCTCTTTTTTCATGGAATTTCTCCATTTTTCGTTCTGCACAGCCTGATTAAAATGTGTTGGCTCATTGTTTGAATCAATGGCCGACAAAAAGGCTTTATGTGTGTCAGAAATTTTTTTATAAGCAACAAAGTTGGTTAAGGGATGTACCGTCGAAGGCATTTGATCTGGAGCAGGTTGATCAGGGTCTATTAATGGGGGAAGATTTACAATGTAGTCGTTTAGCAGCTTTGATCGAACTCTGGTTCTTTTCTCTCTTATCAGTTTGTTACTGTTCACTTCAACCTGGTCATATGCTTGTTCCTCACCCTCAACCTGATTCTCGTTTTGAGAATTATCACCAGGTTCCCGGTTGAGTTTTGGTCTTCTTGAGTGTCATGTTGCTCAGCACTTGATTTTGGTCCAGGTTCAGTAGTCTTTGGGTTGTCTGTCTCGTCCCATACATCAGGAAAAGTGAAAACTTCTTCCTCTTCCTTTTTACGACCGAGAGTAGCGAAGGGGAAGTTTTCTTCAACGAACTTCACATCTCTGGATATAACGATCTTGTTGTGTTCAGTATCATAGACCTTATATCCTTTCGTTCCTCGTGGGTAACCCACGAAAACACCCGGTCTCCCCCGTATCCCGAACTTATCTCCTTTCGTCTCTGTACTTCTGTAATGCGCAAGACACCCAAACACCCTCATTGAGTCATAATCTGGTTTTTGATTGTATATGACTTCAAAAAGGAGTTCTATTCCCTATCACATCTGATGGCAGACGGTTAATGATATAAGCAGCCGTGAGAATACACTCTCCCCAAAACCTAATAGGTAAGCTTGCCTCGAACCTTAAGGCCCCTGTTGTTTCCAACAAGTGCCTGTGTTTACGTTCCACAACCCCATTTTGTTGTGGGGTGTGCGGACACGTAGTCTCTAACACTATCCCTTCGTTAGTGTAAAAATCGACCATGTTGTTCGAAACAAATTCTCCTCCGTTGTCGCACCTTACTCTTTTTATGCTCTTCCCAAACTAAGTACTAACCATTTTGTGGAACCCAATGAGACAAGTTCCAACATCATACTTATGCTTTAGTAGAAAAACCCAAACTGCCTTACTAAAGTCATCAACAATTGTTATAAAGTAATGTGCTTGTGTAAAAGATGGCGTACGGTATTTACCCCAAACATCACAATGAATTAACTCAAAACAAGAATTTGTCTTGGTAACACTAATAGGAAAAGGCAATCTCGTGTGTTTTGCCTTTAAACAGGAATCACAAAAACTATCTCTAGACCTCAGGGAAACATTTTTCAAAAAACTGACACTTGAAAGCTTTGAATTAGATGCGTGACCAAGTCTTTTGTGCCAAGTGTTGATGGTGGTCGTCAAGGCTTGTCTCTCGGCTCCCATCATCCCCATCTTGTATAGACCCCGGTCGCATTTACCCGCTCCAACCAAGACCTTCGAAAGCAAGTCCTGTATGACAAAAAAGTCGGGAAAAAAGGTTACGGCACACTTGAGATCCTTAGATAATTTGCTAACAGAAAGCAAATTGAATTTAAATTCTGGAACGTGTAAAACCCCTTTGATAGTCGTTCCATTAGGTAAGACACGTTCTCCTCATCCTTCCACGGCTATCGACTCACCATTCGGTATGGTCACAGGTATCTCATGATTCCCTTTTGTTTTATTTTTAAGCAAAACATCTTTGTAAGTAATGTGCTCGGTAGCACCCGAGTCAACAATCCACTTACCTTCACGTCTGGTATTTCCTGTCTTGTTTGTTGGTTCCTTTGTTCCCTAAGAAGTTTAAAAATTGTTGGTACTGTTCGTTTGTGAGGTTTGGCACCTTATCTTGTTATCCTCCTACAAAAGTAGCTCTCTGTTTGGGCTTGTCTTGCTTCCCTTTTCCTGGCCACCAATCTGGATAGCCAATTCGCTTGAAACATCCTTCTCTATTGTGGTCGTTCTTCCCACAGAAATTGCCATGTTCATCCGGCTCGCCCATTCCTCATTTGACGTCTTTTGCTACAGACCTGGTTTGCTGATTTGAGTCGCGTTTTCCCGAGACATATGATTGAAAAACAGCGGGTTCGATGGCAGGTTTCTTAGCGCTGGATATAGCCCTTTGTTGCTCGTCCTCAGCAACCAGGTGGTATGCAGTACCCAAAGACGGCGTCGGTTTCATGGCTAGTATTTGAGTCCTTATTGTGTCGAAATCTCCATCCAAACCCAATAAAAACTCGTAAAGTTGTTATTTCTCTTTTACTTCAACCAGCTCTTTCCCTAACCTACATGTACAGCCATTGCACGAGCACTTGGGAACAGGGAGAACAGACTGTATTTCATCCCAGAGTGAGCGAAGCTTGGTGTAGTATGATGAGACAGAAGAACTATCTTGCCTGATTGTGGTGAGAGATTGTTTGAGTTCGTAGGCTCTTGGTGCGCTTTCCTTCCCGGAGCGTTCTTGAAGGTCTTCCCAGATTTCTTGTGCGGTATTGGCATATTTAACACTTGTTCTGATGTCTTTCTCCATTGTTGTGTTTAACCACCCCTTTATCATGGCATCACACCTCATCCATGCCATGTAATTGGTAGCGTTCGGTTCTGGTTTCTTGATCGACCCATCGATGAAACTTACCTTGTTCTTGGCAAACAAGAAGTTTAACATCTCTTGTGACCAATCAATGTAGTTTCCATCAGATAAAGCTTCGTTGACTTGCATCTGCCTTGGATAATCCGAGGCATGGATATAGTATGGTGAATCAGAATATATCGATCCTCCATCAGTCATGTTACTATTCGTTTCTTCGTTGTCGGCCATAATCAGCGATTAGGGTTTCTGGAATTTTCAGTTGGGGGGGGGGGGGGTGTTGAAGGATCAGACTTTTTGCTCTGATACCATAAGAAAATAGGAGAATTTCATTATAAGAAAATAGGAGAAATTCATTATTGTGTTGGATGATATGAAGGCCGATACATTCATCTGCGTATATACACAAGAAACCAGCTAAAAAAAGGAAAATGTTACAAAAGATATCACGTAAATTATGGAGAGAATTACTTAAATTATGGAGAGAATTAGTCTGTTTTCTTTAATGGGTTGCGACATCAGGTCGTTGACCAAGTCGCATAGAGCATAAATTAAGCCTACAACCTCCGATTTTGCTCCTTGTCGGCGCTACAACTAACCAAGGTGACTAATCATCATAATAAAAGCCATAAAACAACATGTATATGACCTAATTACATGATCAAACCTTAAATTCCTAACTTACAAGAATTTTAGATGTTACAAACAGGGTCTTAAAAAAATTGAACATCGAGAAAATTTTGAGATAACATTTTTCCCCATATTTCGAGTCTCATGGCTCATGCTATCATGAGGGAGAAATTATGGTTTTTCAAAGACAATTGGATGCTATGCTATCGAGATTCGAATATGGGAACCCAAAACATCAAACAATTCATTTGGAATCTGTAATATATATATATATATATATATATATAGTGAGAGGTTCATTTGAGAAATGGTAAATATATGAGAAATAGAGAAGTAATCTTAGTCATTCATCTTGTCAACATTTGCGGCTTTGACCGCGAAGCACTGGATAATTCCTTGTGTGGTCTATAGAAGGTAGAAGGTTAATTTCGTAAAATACACGGAATGAGTTCATATATGAATCACAAAGATTCATATATGAATCTGTTAATTAGTTCAACTGATTCATATATGAATCTTTGTGATTCATATAGATTCATGTAACACCCTAAATTCATATATGAATCTTTGTGATTCATACAGATTCATATATGAATCACAAAGGTTCATATATGAATCTGTTAGTTAGTTCAACTGATTCATATATGAATCACAAATATTCATATATGAATCAGTTAAAAGAGTTCAGTTGTGAATTGCACTAGTTCATATATGAACATATAGTTCATATGTGAATTATACATGTTCATATATGAACACAGCCCGTGTGTTTTGTAAAATTTACGAAATTGTCCTTCTATTTTTGGGATAGCCGCAACTTTTGACCAGTCAAAGCCGCAACTTTTGACCGGTCAAAGTCGCAATATTTGACTAGTCAAATCCGATCTTGACCATATGAATGGCTATGATTACTTCTCTATTTCTCATATATTTACCATTTCTCAAATGAACCAAACACTATATATATATATATATATATATATATATATATATGTTTTAAAAGATAATGGTAAAACAACTCCAATTATTTTATTTGTTTTTTTGGGTTCTAGTCTTCTAGATGTTAACATAAAATTCAATAAATTAGTATTTATTGTATAAGTTTTTGGTAACAATTACGTAAAAATATTACATATCTGTTCTTGAAATCTTATGAAATTTGTAAGTATTTTTAATATGGTTTTAAAATGAAGAAAATGAAAGATGTAGATAAATATTTGCTTCAACAGATTCTTCACAATATAGAAAGTATAAGAGATAGTATGAAATTTTCCAAATTTGAAGAATCCTACAAAAATAATTATCATGAGATAAATATTTTTTTAATTATATTTCCACGAATAAGAAAAATGGATATTACATATTTTGGGGAAGAAATAGTAATTTACTAAACGTACAAAATATTTAAATAATATGTAATGTTATAATCTCCAAGATACGTAATCCATTGGAGTTATGTTGTGTTCTCGAGTTCCATCTTACGAAGGAAGGGAGGGAAAGGAAAGGAAGGAAGGGGGAAATGTTGTATTTAACCGGTTTTAGAAAGTTTAAGGGTTTATTATTCAAAAAAATAGTTTAGAGACTTAATCATTCCAAATCAGATAGTTTATTGGGTTTTTTCAGATTTTCCCTTTGATTTTACTTCCAAAACTTTCCTCCCAAATATGGGAGGAAAAGAAAGAAAAAAAGTTAAAACAATTAGAAATAATTATAAAATTACACATTTATTCATCAATTACAACTTGCTAAAAATAAATAAAGGTATTTTTATAAAAATATTTTTTTAATTTATTTCTCCTTTGACCAAGAACATAATTTTTTTTCCTTACTTTCATTTCCTTCCTTTTTTTCCTTCTCAAGAACATTAAAAAAATATTTCTCTCTCTTTTTTTTCTTTTCTTTTTTTCCTCAAATTTAAGAACACTGAATAATGACTAACATTTTAAATCATGAAACAATCCAGATATTTAGTAGATTAGATGGAAAGTTAAGATTGATTTATATGATTTGTATTAATTAAACGATTTGTATTTAAAATTCCATCTTATAAAATATATGTTTAAATTATAAAAAATATGTTTAAATATTTATAATTTAACAATGTCTAATTTAAAACATATTTTGAAAAATACATCAAGTTTAGTCACGTCATGTAACACCTTAAATTCCGAAAACTAGAATAATTAAAAAATTTGCAATATGACGTCTATAATACCAACATTTCAATTTTCACCTGTAAACCAACAACTAAAACCCAAGAATTCGGGGTAGTTTGTAACAATTATAGTAGCGATGAAATATAAGATATATATTACAACAACCTAACCAATCTAGATCATAAGACACAACTAGATTAATATGGGTGTTGCTATGTATTCAAAACACTTTTCTCAAAGTTAATCCCAAAAGCCCGATCCACCAACATCCTAAGCTTGAACCAGAAGTCAAGGTGTCCTTTGCACACCACTAGAGGAACCTGAGGACAAACATAACATCAAGTGTTAGGCTAAGGAGCCTAGTGAGTTTTCAAACAAATAACATAATTAAATTAGGCAAAGAGAAGTAGGAAACTCCCATAATACCGCACCGCGTGGATCATCCGAGTATAGTCCAACAAAGGGTAATACACAACCTGTACACGTTATAACACAAAACACAACAAGTCCACAACAGTGGGAGTTTACACCTCAGGCTCACACTTTAGAGCACACCGTTACCGACGTCACCTCAAATGTATAAACTACCTTTAGTGCCCACTCCGTCGAGCTGCACCTCAAGGATAGCCGAGCCTTAGTGCCTATCCCTCGATTTAGAAGGTTTCACCTCAAGGGTAATGGTCCTTTAGTGTCCACCCCCAAATCATACACCATGTTTCCAACATCACCCAAACTCCCGTGCACAAGAGTTGGGTACCCACACAATATGTATATATCACGGATAACACCATTTTACCACATGCATATAGAAACCATATAATAACTACTAACATAATTTCATGGTCAATTAACATCATTAATAACAACATTCACAACACATTTTAGAGTAATATGCATTCTTATCAGCAATTATGTTAAAATCACCAAATCGACAATTATGAGTATCTAGTATGTAAAATGAGTATTAGTATATAAGAATAGGTAGAAAACTCACCTTTAGGGTTTGTGGAGTAAAAACCCTAAAATGAAGAAACCCTAGGTTGAAAGTGAGATTCCTTGAAGCTTTAATGGCACAAGAATGGTAGTATTTGTTGGGATGCTTGGGGTAGTTGAGGGTTAATAAATGGTGAGGGTGGAGTTAGGTTAAGAATTTAAATGGAGGGAGGAAGAGGTAGGAGAAAATCGCAGGTCTAGAGAGAAAATAGAAGTCTTGGTGTTAAGATGCGAAAATGGTGTTTTAAGTGAGAAATTTGGCCAAATAGAAGAACAGTGCCCCCGCTCGCGATTGTGACACTCGCGATAGTGCCATGGCACTCTCGCCAGGCACTATCGCGCCAAATGTACCGAGAGTGGTACATGGCTCGCAATTGTGGCCTGTGCGATAGTGACCATGGCACTATCGCCAGCACTATCGCGCCAAACCCCCAGCCTCCGAAATTCGTTTCCTAAAGTCCGAAATGCAACCAAATATCATCAAAGCTCAATAACACGGGTGCGATGACACAACGAAATAATAATACTTGTAAATGCAGTTCTAATTACCAAGATTTAACAGTTTAAGCACGAAAGTTACAAACGGGGTATTAAGAAACAATTAATCACAAAGTCGAGATTTTGGGGTGTTACAATCCTCCCCTACATAGAAGGATTTCACCCACGAAATCTATTTTATTCAAAGAGTCTCGGATAACGTCTTCTCATGTCTTCTTCGGCTTCCCAAGTTACATTCGTTCCCCGGTGGTGTTCCCAAGTTACATTCGTTCCCAAGTTTTACCATCTTTCAAACAATAATCGAATTGATAAATAAACATTAAAAAAACCTTAATCTATTTTTCTTAAAAACTTATACTTCCTCTCTCTTTCAGAATAAGTGTCTACAATAAAATGACATACATTTTTAAACATCATTAATTATTTTTGGGTAACCAAACGATAACTTTATTAGTTTAGGTGAAGGATCGTGTGAGAAGTTGAGTTAATGGTGAGAAACGTGAGAAGTGAATTTGAACCGTCGATCTCTTTTAATCTCAAGCCCTCCCATGAATTGCGGCTTAAAAAATAATTGATCTGGTGCATCTCGATGCATCTCATCTTAATATGCGTTCATTTCTCATCCAACGGACGATAACCATTTCTCACCATAACGCAACCGTATTTGGGGTTGTTTGACAATTGCTGAATGATTTGGTACAAAATGATTAAGTGGTCAGAATGATTAAGAGACTCTTATGATATAGTGCAAAATGAAATATGATTGTTTGGTAATTGTTCATAATGAAATCAGGGCACTTAATGATTAAGGGAGGTCCAAGATACAAAATCATTCAGAGGGTTTTGAAACCATTAAGAGGCAAATTTTTTTTTTATCAAACAAAATTTATCTCTTAACGATTCAAAGGTTGTCTCTTTATACAACCATTAAGAGGTAAACAAACAACCTCTTAGTTTATCTAATTTTATCAACTCTTAAATATATTTATATTAATTAAGTTGGAGGAGGGTTGCAAGGTGGCAGCGCACGTGGCAAGCAGCTGGCAATTGAGATCCTCACCTGACACACACCTCCACCAAGTCCTCACGTGCTAAACCCCTGTGCACGTGTACAATGAACACACTCACCCTCACGTGCCATTAAAAAAAAATCCCAAACTCCAACCTCAAACAGCCACCACTCTTTATATTTAAAAATCACATAACTTAATCAAATATTAATTAATAATTAAAATACATTATTGAATAGTTGATACAAAGTTTATTCGAATTTTGTATGATTAATATTAGTCAGGGATGTTTTATGCATTAAAATCCAAAATTCCAAAAGAAAATCGATTTGGGTTTCTGTAAAACTATGAATCAAATATATAAACCTTGAGATTTTGCTAATTTGAATAAATATTTTCTTCTAAAAATACGTTAAAAAAATTGTTTAACTTAATTTGAATCGGTAAGGATCTATGATCATGATCGATCTTTTTTACCGGTGATAGATGAAAATTCGTTTTTTTTTTCTTAAATTTTGAACATGCACCGTTCTTTAACTAGTTGAAACAGCCTCGATAAGGCCTCAAAAGCAGTCTTTGGTTAACTGAAAACCGGTCCAGTTAAGGCCCGGTAAAAAGTCAAAAAAACTTGGTCAAAGCCCGAAAAAACTAATCAAGGTCCAGTGTTTTAACCCCATTTATTTCTGTAATATGTTTGCCTTATCAAATGCATGCATGAAATGAGTTTAAAAGAATGATGCATGGTTTGATGTTTTGAGATTTCTTCATCGATTTCTCCGGTTTCTCAAGTATTGTAAACATCGACGATTATAGTGGACTTCTTGGTGGTCTCCTCCGCCCGTGGTCTTTTTTTTTTCCTTCCCCTTTTGGGGTTTCCACGTAAATACAGTGTCGTTCTCTTCTTTATTTTATTTCCGTCAAGTTTCGATATTATTGTGTGGTTGATTATTGTTTCGTTGAGAGTTCGCATTTATCGTTTCCGCATTACGATCGAACTCGTTTGAGTTTATTTTTGGATCTTGGGTTAATTTTTGATTGAGATTCTACTCGATTCAATCTTGTTTTGTGGGGTTTGTTCGAGTGCGGTGTGATCGGAATTTGCAACAATTTCTATGACTAAAAAATTGAAATTATATCAAAATAATAATTTGTGATCGTCAATAGTAAAATTAATGCAAGAAAAAACTATAAAATATTTTAAACCCAACATGGAACACAAATGAAGTCGATGATTTATTAGAAGAATAATGGGTGTTGTATATCTAAACATCTCTCAATTTGATCACTTAAAGAAGACTAAAAGTGATGAAAAATATTATTAAAAAAAAGCGAAGACGTCATAATAATTAATTAGTTTATAATATCATAATTTAACTAATTTTTATTTTTTACGAATAATTAGTTTACAACTAAATAGAAATTTGAGGTATTTCTATATTAAAAATAATTGTTCATTTCAGATTTCAGTTGTTGTATATGTATTTCACTATTTGTTAATGTTTTTTCAAATCCCAAAAGGACCCGTTAAGGCCCTGTGAGAACAACCGGTCTAGATTTGGTCCAATTTTTTTGGCTCGGAATCAATTAAGTCATTTTTTTTTGTGGCAAAGCAAGTCTTTTTAGGACTAGTTAAGACTCGGTCCTTGTACAATGATCAAAAGATTATATTTTTATTGAAAGCCATTAATAGATTATTGATAATTCACTAGACAAATGGAAAAGTTTAGGGGGTGTTTGGTTGGAGGTATTAAGGGGTCAGGAATGAGAATGATAATGAAAAATGATGTTTTGTTTGACATAATATAATGGACCCATTACCCAAAATCCATTGATTTTCATTCCTGACTAAATTGGGAGGAATGAAAATCTTATTCCCACCCAGTCACATTTTCCCATATGCTCTTCATTTGAAACATACCTTTTTATTTTCATGTTGGAGGGCACATATTTGTATTAAAAATATTATATAAAACAATTTTTCATTGATTATATTGGTTTAACCAATCAACATTAATGAAATGCCCATTCCTATTCCCATTCTACTTCTATCCCATTTTCATTTTCATTCCCATTCCTTAAAATGAACCAAACGCCACGAAACATATTCGATAAAGGTCACAAGCTCATAACGTCTATACATTCATTGATGAAAACTATGCACAAAACACATAAAATGCAACCAAAATAAAACACAGTATCTGCAACAAATAAACGAAACGAGACCAATACATCTTACCCAGAGGTGGGGTCTCAAGTAAGACATGTAAATGGCAGCGGTAGCCGATGAGCAGAATACTTGAAAATTCCATTTGTTTAGATCAAGATTAGCAAACTCCAACTCAACATCAAGTACAATAAACATAGTTTAAATACTTTTCAAACTCTTTTTTTTTTTTAACTTTTGGATTTAGAATGCTTGATGAGCCAATCAATGACCGAATCGATGTTTGTTGAGTTCTTGCACGAGATCATAAAGCAGCAAACTTCTCTATCCGTGATCGATTTCAAATCCCTGCATCAATTCATTGAGATCTTAGAATCCAAAGATGCGTGAAGAAGAATGTGTATATGGGTTTCAATCCATGACTTGTAAGATTTAAGATTGTCTTTGTCTATCAGAAGAATGACTCAAAATCTGTTTAGAGATCATGGATTTAAAAATAAAAAATAAAAAAAATCATAAGGTCATTTAGCTAAGTAACACATGTGTATATGGTGTTCTTACATTTGATCGGTTAACGCTGGCTTAGAGAGGGCACCATCTTTGTCGATTTTGTTTCCTAAAACAAGCAACGGTATCCCGCTCAGTGCCGGCTTGCTTAGCAGATCATGAAGTTCGCTCTTTGATATGCTCAGGTTATCTTGATCCGCTGCATCGACAACATATCTGGCACACACAGACAAATATTTCAAATTATGGGCCAACAACAGCTTAACGAAGTGAATATTCCATGTCTCAAAATAAATGTTCACCGTGAAAAAAACATACAGTTTTAGAAATATGTAATTATTGTACTTTTTAATAATAGAAGAAATAAATGTTTACATCTCATAAATAAGGATAGAAATGGAAAGTAGGCATGCAGAAAGATGAAATTTATTTTAGGGTGGAGGGAGTATATAAGGGTCCTATTTACTTCAGCTAAAAACAGTGATCTAGATGCATACTAGTATCTAATGTTTCAATGACTATTGTATTAACAAGATTAAGGGACTGTTTGGTTGGTTTTACATTAAGTCTCGTATGAATAAAGTTGTCTGTGTGGATTGGGAAGGTTTTTGTTTGGGAGGGTTTTTTCATAGATGGAAGGAGCGTGCTTTTTAATAAAGAGGGGCACGTTTAGAAGAACTTGGATTTCTACATAAAGTTCCCTCCTAAAAGCTTACCGAGTGACTTTCTATATTACAAAGCCACTACCAAACAATAATGTAAGTCGGATCGAAGAATAACCATTTTATTGTTAAGCAACCCCATCATTTTATCTTTTGGTTACTCGGTTTATGGTAATAACATCAGCATAAGCAAAATAAAAGGCTTCCTATAATAAGTTCGGCTTTATAGGATGCCAGATAGGTTTAAATGTCCTAATAGATTGCTTTATAGGACTTAGGTTTATAAGACCAAACAATTGTGCGTTTTATGTAAAAGTGTTATAATAAATTGATAATGGTGTTTTTCGACGTCCAAACAAGTGTTTTAGGCCATTTTTTAAAAATAAAGTGTCATACCCGTCTTTTATATGACATTATTTGAAAAAGTGTACTATAAAAACAAATGTCATATAAAAAACATGTTCATATGGCACTTCTCAAAGGTGTTGTATAAAACAGCTAATAGGACATTTTATAAAATAAATGTTTTAAAAAACTTGTTAAAATACCCAACTACGTCTCAACATCCTACATTCCTATTATTGTAACACCTTTTACATAAGATGCATAATTGTTTGGTCCTATAACTTAAGTCTTATAGAGCAATCTATTAGGATGTGTAGACATATTTGATGTCCTATAAAACTATAAAGTGGTGTTTTGTGAATGTAGAACATGGAGAATAGCAGCATACACGATGGCGGAAACTGCACGACAATATCTCTCCCACATACTGCGAAATCGGGGTTGACCTCCAAGATCCCATAGTTTTATTGTTACGTTTCCTTTCGTTACTTTGCGCATATTAAATCCCACCTGAAAATTGAAAAGTGTAGGATGTTACAAGTTTTTTACACTGGGATTTGTAGTTAAGATTACTTTGCAGGCATGAGTAGAATGAAGTCAAGAAAAAACTCACTGTAGGGATCATATCTTCACTATATCCACCAGTCTACAAGCAAAGCAAAGCAAAAGAGAAACAAAGACAGTTTCAGCACACAAGATCAAAACTTTCACCCAAACTAACACTAATATAATAAGAAACAATCAATTCCGGATTTCCCAATTTATTTTATAGCTGCTTTTCTACTAAATTGACCAAAATAGAAAAGATTTCGCAAATAGCACTTTAGCAACTTGCAAAATCTACATCATATGAATTTAATAATCATAAAGTCACACAATATCAAGTTGCTGCTACTTGCGAAATGCTGACGTGGTAAGTAGCACTTTAGCAACGTGGAAAATTGCTACTTTATGAGTATTATATTCAAAAAGAGTGAATTTTGCAAGTTGCTAAATTGCAAAATCTTGGGTTTTCAGTCAATTATGTAGAAAAGTGGCTATTAAGTGAATTAGGGGTTCAAAAATGGTTATTTTGGACAAGTTTCCTAATATAATCAATACAAATATGAAAATAGCCTATTTTACTTACAGCAACAACATTAACAAGTGAGGTTTTCCCAGCATTCTGGAGTCCAATCAAAGAAAGCTCCATTTCCTGCTTGAAAAAGAGGCTGTAACACATGATAACAAGATAAGTTCATCCAGTTGCAGAAAAACAATCTGTTCATTTGAATATACATTATAAATTGACACACATGAATGACCTATAGAGCCAATAAACATAAACCACTGGTTATTTAGCTAAATGTCATCCTGACAAGTGTTTTTTAAAATCCATCACCTAACAGGTTTCTAGGCAATTTGCATTCTTGTGTAAGGAAGTGACATTCTTCTATTAAGCAATGACAATAATAAACCTGTAAAAGGTCACGATTTAAAAAAAAAACTGCAAACCTGACAGAAGGTCATTTAACTGAAGAACCCCCTTCTACAAGCTAAGTTTATAAAACTGAACTTAAAGCAAGAGGAGCAAAATGTAGATCTGATGGGCCATAATGAGTTAAGCATACAACATGGTGTAACAAAAGATATTAGATATTGTACATTGTTGCCTACAAATGGATTACTTAAGAGTTTCACTTTCTAGTTTTCAAATAGTTTAGTTTTGTAAAGTAGGTCCCTAATTGTGTATATATTCATGTAATCTCTTCTCAATGTAACATGCTGGTGATTGTCTAAACCGATACTGTGCTTGGGCACTCGGCCTCTTAGTCTTTGACATCCACGTATCAATCTTGTTCAAGTAGTGTAGTCAGGTAACTCTCCATCAGCAATTTGCAACATCTTGTACCAGAAAAATATAGGAAAGAAAAGTTATAGGAAGAAGATCCAATGCTTTTATTGCAAGATATCGACATACCAAATATAACTACCTAAATACCTTAGTTTTGGTCCCAAATCTCAACCGCCCAAGGCCCAAAAAACATTTGCTCATAATGTCACGACAACTCAATACTTCAACAAGGAAGATGTCTCTCAACTCTAGCATGGTACTTCTAGTAAGGTCCCATTTCCCCATCGAGCTAATATAGCACAATTAGGTATAACATGAGTTTTCTTGCTTAAAACCAAGGTTCAAAAAGGTGCGTCATGAAGCCAGACGCATGTTCTATGCCACGTTAAGCCCTGTAGTGGAATTGTAAAGCGAGGTGCAAGCCAGAGCATCCTAAAGCGCGTTATGCCACGAGTTTTTAAGACATTATTTGACTTTGTTTGACTTTTTAAATTATCTCGGGGAGAGATGCTCATAATCTTCCTACTCTTTCTTTAGTGTAAAGTTCTAGAAACATGGTTGCTTTTGTGAACTTGATAATGTGTCCCATTTGCTTGTGGAAATGTTTTATGTCCTTAACACAATCCCTTCGCTAAATAATACATGGTCACAGTTACACATCCATGTGTTGTGCCATCGTATTAAGTGAAATGACGGTTAACTTTTATTGAGATGTTTTACTGATGAATGTAGAGGAAAGTGGTTCACCGGAGTTTGTCTCTTGAAATTTGAAAATGGTTATTATATCATTTTCACGGTAAGCACAACAAAAAATAATATTCTTATAGCTTTAAATGGAGGGAAAAGAGAATGATTGTATCCTGCAAAATCAAAGAGGTATGTTGCAGATTATCATTCAAGAACCTGTGTTTATGAACACACAAGCTTGATCCTATAATACTGTGAATCCAAAATCGCTAGATGACAATGATGTAGCAAAGGAGGCTACTATTCGAAACAAGATGAAAAGGCCAATTATAGAAGATAATGTAATCACATTCAGGATTGTAGTTGCCAAGTATGAGAATATCATAGGAGACTCAACTCAAGCATTTGAAGCTTCGGTGAAAGTCAAAGACAAAAATGTAAAAGAGAAAAATAATGTGTTGATTTTGTTTCCTGACTATAGGTGGGAGTTTTTTCTTTCATTATCTGAAACAATCTCCCTAACCAACCAATGAGATTACATTGGTTACCTTCGCCAAATGCCTTTGGTTACTTTGGGTGCAAAATTTAGATTGAAAAGTCAAAGATAAAAGGATGATATTATCATATCATTATTAAACTGAGATTGCCATGAAGACTCGCCTTAAGCAACAGAAGAGATCAGCATCAAAGTTTGATAGAAGCCAAAGATAAGAATGTAAAGGAAGAGAATAAATTATTGATTTTTCCCAAAGACATTGAGCAAATTAATTAGCAATTCTACATGATTTACTTGAAGTCTTGAAGCATATATCAATAAAAGATTAGTGCTTTGATTCTACTCTATGTAGAACTAACTTCAAGATATAAAACATATATGGCTGTAAGAAGATTGTTGCATAGCCTGCCAGCCCAGTTCTTCCTAATTCTCCATCACTTCAAAATTTTAGACAGATTTGCTCAATCGCAGAGCAAGATGAAATTAAGTTAAAATGTATACTAAGAAGATAAATACTTGTTAATATCAATCTTCTCGTTTCTTCTCATTATCATGAAATAATTAGCCTCTTTAGCTTTATTATTAAGATAATTTGTAGCAATATTACTGTTAGTCTAAAGTTTCATCATAGAAAAAGAGTTAATTTTAATCCCAATATGATTAATAGGCATGACTGAATGACAAGAAGAAAGGTCGTTCTCTTTGATTATGTCAAGCACCCTTAGGTGAGACATCTTTAGTTATCTTGGGTGTGATGCTCAAGAGATCCTAGTGTTTCTTTCTTGTAAAGCCTTAAAACCTTATTCCTTTTAGCATCCAAGAGACACTGGCACTTATTTGTTGCAAGTTTTGAGAATGTTTGACTATAGGTGCTATTAACCAAACTTCCTCCACCTGGCATCTGTTTTTAGCTCTACTACCAAGCAGTTAGAAAAGCTGGATTATCAGTTACTTGCAACAGTTGAAGAAAGCATAAACAACAATATCATGAGCACCAATAAGAAGATAACAGTAGAAGTTAGAGGACATCAGGTCTCTACCAGCATTATGCTTTCCTGGTATTTGCCATTACTATGAATGCTATTATTGCTTAATATGTGTCATCGCCTTTTCTCCCATACTTTGCACAAGCCGCAGCCGGGGGTCTTCACAGAAACAATCACTTTACCCTTTTGAGGTTGAAGTCAAGACTATGTACATCCCATCCTTCAGGACCCTACTTTCGAACGGGATATCTTGGGTTTGTTTGGTTTGGTTTATGAGAGCTAGCAGCAGCTACCTAGATATCTTATATGTATGTTAAAACATCTTTATATTACACCAATGGCCTTGGGCCAGACTGGTGCTATCCGAGTCTTCTGAACAAGTCTCCTGAACAAAAAAATTATGGGTTCAAGACTCCCTGCTAATAGAATGTGTTTGAATGTTCTAAAAAGAAGTTATTTCTATTAAAAAAGTGTTCTCTGATTATTAGAATTGTTGTTTAATACACCTATATCAATGCAAAGAGGGTTTTTTTAACTGTTCCCTAACAACATGATCATCTTACTAGTTCTATCCTATCTAAAACATACATACCTAATAAACTAAAAGAACCATGGACAAAAGGCAATTTTTTCTCCCTTTGATTCCGAACTTTAACAGGGTTGAATCATAAGAATTTAAAAGAAAATTTGTCAAATTCAGTGGAGATTTTGTAAAATAAAACATACACCCCCAACAAGAACCATTTTAGAAGTAAATAGTAAGCTTTTGACAACTACAACCATAACCTAGGAGGCGTACATTCCTTCACTTGAAATCTAGACAACTATCGTTGATCTTCATTCCTTAAAGAAAGAAAAGACAAGAAGAAAAATCAAGCCATCCATACTAGTCATTGCAGGCAAATTGTTTGGGCATAATTGCAGTAGCTTCACTGGGTTGATCTTCATACGTTTAGGGCACACAGGCGCACACACAAATCTTTAGGTATTCATATATGATTCAATCTCATGATAAACATATTAAGATGTATTTCTGTCTTTCTTCTTTGGCTTTACTTTCACCTTCAGTATTCTATTAGGTTGTATGGATCATCTTTATTTGAACCTCATATTTTCCCTTTGTATCTTACAGCTCAATGAGTAGCAGGCTAACCTTATCTCAACATTCATTCATCAGATAGAGAAAACCAAAAAATTCCAAATCATCTACAAAATTTACAGCCATGAATACAATTAAAACACTAAATCCTACATTCCTAACAGAAACACAAAGCAGATCCCTCAATTCGAAGATAAAATCACAAGGAAAAAAAACGACAGAAAGGTGCACATTGAATTGAAATTCAAAAACAAAATAATCGAGAAAAAAAAAACACGATTACCTTCGAAGCCAATTGAGAAAAACTTCCCATAAACCCATAGCGATTGAGAGACCAAAAGAGACACAGATCAATTGAACCAAAAGATCAGTCTCTCCCCTCTCTCTTTGACGGTCAAAATCGATTTTGACTCCTCAATTGTTGTACAGAGAATTGAATGAATGATTAACCCTAAAAAAGACAAATTGGGAATTCGAGAAACTGATCCATGATTGGCAGCTCAATTTTGCTGTGCAAGTATTACGTGGACCAATCAAAAGAGGGGGAGTTTCTCACTTTTGAATATAACACGTGTCATACACGCGCTATCTAGGAGTGGTTATGGCGGCACCGTCTTCTAATCTGATTGGTGCGTGTAATCCACTCGAGACTTTGAAGACGGTTGGATCGAGTCTCGGGTGATTAGCTGTCGAGAGATCCATATTTATCTTCAAAGATTTTATGATCAAAATGACAAAATACATAGAAATATAATTATCGCATTTTATAACTAATTTATTAATTAAAGGTTAGTTGTATCCATATCTATATCTATACTATATTATAAAATATTTGTTTAAAATCTTATAAACAACTTTTAAATATTATGTATTTTTTTTAATATTAAATGACTTAATTTTTAACTTTACAAGTAAATTATACATGAGTACAACTTTTTAAAATTGCACATTTAAATTCATAACTAACTGATAAACATAATCAAATACGAGATAAATATTATATTTTAAATATAAATATAATCTAAAATATAATTAGCATAATCATAATTTTAACAGAATATTTAATTATCTTCTTTTATATAAAAATATTATATTATTAGACCTAAAAAAATAACATCATTATTAAACCTAAATTAAATTAAAATAAAAAGCAAATTAAACAAGTTTATTAAAAAAACATTATCGTTTTCTCAAAATAAAAAAAAATGTATAATAAGATCGACAAGACAAAACAAATAAAATGAAACATTCAAATCAAGATATAATACGTTGTGTTAAGTCTAAATATTGTATCCAAGATTTAATAGGAAAGTCAAAGATGTAAAAGTCAACATTGTCTTTGTAATAGATAGTCAAAGGTGTTTAGTTTACTTAGTGGTTAAGTCTTGTATAGTTTAGGTGGTATAAATAGGGTTTGCTTTGTATTCTTTAGGTAAGAACTTCATTGTAAAATCAGATGTGTGGTTAATGTTCAAGATCTACTTTCTCTCTCTAGTTCTTGATCATATTCTTGAGTAATTGCTTGATTGTTTGGGATTTTATGATTAACACGCTGCATTATGGTAGTACATTCCTAGTTTTACTATATGTGATTCTTTAAATTTCAAGTTTAGAATATATATGTATATATATATATCTATATCTATACTATATTATAAAAGAGACAAAAAAACTCTTAAAAATAACTCATTAAGTCTTATATACTATTATTTAATGTTAATCTACTTAAAATCTCTTAAAAAACAACTAATGAAGCAATATGTACTACTTTTAAATGTTTTTAACCATAATTAATAAATTTTATCATTATCCCCCAAAATCCTTATATCTAATCCCCAAACCCTAAAATTATGAAATTTGAATTCGGATAAACATAATCAAAACAGGATAAACATCTCAATTTAAATATAAAAAATTTAAAATATATAAGATAATTAATGAATTTTAACAAACTACTTAGTTTTTTTTATATAAAAAACATTATATTATTAAGCCTAAATTAAACAAATTTATATAAAAAAAATCATTATCACTCTCTAAAAACCATCCAATACTATATTATAAAAGAGACATAAAAAACTCTTAAAAACAACCCATTAAGTATTATGTACTATTATTTAATGTTAATCTACTTAAAATCTCTTAAAAAACAACTAATGAAGCGATATGTACTACTTTTAAATGCTTTTAATCTTAATTAATAAATTCAATCTTTATTCCCCAAAATCCTTATATTTAATCCCTAAACCCTAAAATTATGAAATTTGAATTCGGATAAACATAATCAAAACATAATAAACATCTCAATTTAAATATAAAAAATTTAAAATATATAAGATAATTAATGAATTTTAACAAACTACTTAATTTTTTTTATATAAAAAACATTATATTATTAAGCCTAAATTAAACAAATTTATTAAAAAAACATTACCACTCTCTAAAAACTATCCAAAATCGTGCTGTAAATCGATAAAAAACAAAAAATAAAAAAAAACATTAAAATCGTGATGTATCTCGCTGTATTACGCGAGTAAGATTCTAGTATATATATATATATATATATATAATTTCTTAAAGTTTTATGAATTTTATAAAACTAATTAAAAGTCATAAGTTAAAAATATAAGACAATCGCTAAACAAATCAAGCATTATCTTTATCCGGGAAAAAAAGTAAAAATATTTCATTCACACAAATTAAAATAATTTGTAGAGTAAATTATAAATTTGGTCCATGTGATTCATATTTTACCCGCACTAGTCTCAAAATTAAAATAAGTATAAAGATGGGACTCGTGGTTTACATTTTTAATTCTTTGAGTCCCTCCCTCTAACAAAAGGCGTTGACCTTATTAACTTAATAGGTATTTTGATCATTTTACCTTTTTGGTCTTTTTGTCTTGTTCATTAACGTGTTCCACCCAAACTATTCCCCACCCTTCACCCTCACCGACTCACCCCACTAGCCTTGTGTTTTTCGATCGTCATGAATTTGACTCATGGCTCCAATCTTCATCAAACGGTGATTATGATGGATGTTCGTCGTCATCATCGCCAATATCATGGAAAATCATCCATCAAAACTCATATTGTGATTTTGTACAAAGCCTGACTCAATTAGAGACTAGTGATGAAACCTCTAGAATGATCATGCCTTGATGGAGCAGAAAGCCCAATTTCATTCAATCCAATTTCAAAGTTTGATGTTGATGGCATGGAACCTATATGAATGAAGAGAAAATGATGTGTGTATATGTATACATTCACGTGTGTGTATACAAATGGGAACCTACAAAGCTTGATGAAACCCTTCTGTAACAAAGCTTGGGTTTAGAGTTTTATCGTAGTGGTGGTTTATTGGAGGATGTGGGTGTAGAAAGAGGGGAGATGGTTGTGATAAAAGAGGTCGTCATATATGGTGGTGCTAAGTAATGGCATATTTGGTGGTGGTGATCGTCATACTTATTTGCGAGCTATGAAAACCGTAGATGGTGAAGGGGGTGGGGGGAGGCAATGTGAAGGGGGTTTGGGGACGTCAGAGATGGTGGCTTGCGCCAATGGTGGATCTTAGAGGCCGACGGTATTATGTATGTATGTGTGTGTGTGTGTGTGTATATATATATATATATAACTTATTATATCTTATAATTGTTTTGAGTTATTTTATAAGAAACAACAAAAGAAAATAAAAGACGAACTACCCCTCATCACAAGAAAATATTTTTAATAGAGTTAGAGGGAGGGACTCAAAGAGTGTAAAAATATAAACCAGAAGTCCGTTTTTGTACTTATTTTGATTTTGGGACTAGTGTGGTTAAAAAGTATGAATCACAGGGACCAAATTTGAAATTTACTCTAAATTATATCTTTATCTATAACTTAATTAATAACCAACGGATAAATAAGTTCAAATACAGGATAAGTATTGAGCAAATCCATCTTTATTTTTTATAAAACATAATAATAATAATAATCAGAAGCTAAAATTAATTACGTTTTTATTTTTATATTTATGAAAAAAAAAGTAGAAAATAACTTTTTAAACATTAGGTATTGTTTATTAATGCATAAATTACAAGAAAGGAGTGTATATGTACAATTTCTTAAAACTTCTTAAACATTGTACTCCTTAGTAGTGCATGGTTGCTTAAATTTCAAATTATGAGTAATTACTACATATATGCAATTTCTTAAAACTTTATGTTATCCATAAAACTAACTAATAGCCAACCATAAATATCCTCAAGCACAGAATAATCATTGAACATATCCATAATTTATCTTTATAAAAAAAAATTCATAACAAAAACTATACTGTATTATAAAGCATTTGGGGATGAACCCTTAAAAACAATGTATTAAACAATAGGTATTGTTTAGTAATGCATTACCTTTTAAATTCCAAGTTTATACACAATTACTGCAGGCATTCAAATACAAGACAATTATTGAGCCATACTAATCAAAGAGTATATGGCATTCTTATCTTTATCTTAAAATACATCAGAAAAAAGCTATATATCTGAACTTAAAATGTAAGGATCAAATGCTAAGCGGTTAATTATTTGACAAACCTACAATTTATACACAAATGGGTACTTGAGGCAGAAGGAGTGGAAAGGGGTGGTAGAAATGGTAAGATGTGCAGGAAATATAAGAGGAAGCAACTCAACATTAACACTGACAAAAATGTATCTGGTTTGAATATAAACGATCTCTAGTATGAGCTGAACTAGAATTACAAGTTGAAGTTGCAACTAAATCTTAAGTGGGATCACAACAAAAGTTCATCTCAAAAAGAAGGCAAGTGAAAGGATATATATTTTTGAACAAATTACAAAATAACATAATTGAGAAAGTCGAAGAAGAAAACAGTTATGAGAACACAATTCAACTAATTAAACATCAAATAATTAGAGGAATGTGATTAGGATGAGTGTTTTTTTAAATGGTGATTAAAAACTAGACCATCAAACTTGTCAATGAAATGATGATTTTTTTAAGCATGTTTGATTTATAAAATTATGAAATTTTGTAAACATGTTTGATTCACTGTTCAATATATTAATAAGAAAATTCCGAAAATACAGTGTTGTAATAAGAAGTAACAATGTTGAAAATATAATTTTGTAATAATAAAGTCCACGTCGGCAATATATTACATGTAGACAATGACTTGACATAAACCTATTAACTTGTGTATTTCCAATAAATCAAATCCACAAGTTACTCGTTGCTATAATGCTAGACTTTTCAAAGTATAATACATACATAAGAAATAATTTGAAAATACAATGTTATAATAAGGAAAAAATTAAAAAATATATAATTAAAAAAATATATTGTTATTTTTTGCTTTTACCTTTTTTTTAAAGTATGAATGTTTAACATACATTGATTACATATTTATGTATTAATTTTGTGGCCAAAATGCATCAAAGTGCAACGAATTTTGACAAATTCCAGTTTAGTGCAACGATGGATATATTTTTTTTCAATTAATGTAATAAAGGCTCAATTATTTCTATTTCTAATGTATTTTTACCGTTAGCCATTAGAACTTGTAATCATTGACAACTTGGATGTCAAATTATCAAGTTACATTATAAATTTGTATTACGAGAAAAATGTCACCTCAAAATCAACCAATGTTATTTAGTCTAAATTTTGAAAGCTCATTTATCTTGTGAACAGAGTATGAAATAGAAAAAAACGAACATTTGTTACACTAAATGAGAAAATAATTTGTTGTTATACTAAATATTAAGTAAGACAAAATTCCTTACGTTTATTTATCTCATTTTACTATACAGGTTTGTCATCTGAACATTTTTGCCACATTATTTGTTGTCAAACACGTAAGGTTAATTAATTAAACAACGTTAACATTTTATCCGTCTGAAAACTAAAGAAGAAAAGACTAACATTGACTTTTTTTTTGTCGTTTGCATTAATTTAAATGGGAATTAAGGAGTGTTTAGTTTGATGGAATGATTTTGAGGGATTTGGATTTCATAAAAAGATTTGGATTTGGAAGGATTTGAAATCTTTGATGTGTTTGGTTTACAAGATTTGAAATGAAAATTCATTTTTTTATAAACAAATTATAATTTATAAATGATTATAAAATAAGTACATTATCTTTATATTAATTGTTTATTACAAAACAAATGTTTTAACATATTTTAAAACATTATTACACACAAATCTTACGAAACCACGTTAAATACCAACTACCTTATTGAAAATTTCAAAATCCTATGTTCGTGAGATTTCAAATATATGGTTACTAGTCAATTCTTTTAAGATTGTATATATCAAATGATTTAATATATTGATTTGATGGTGTCACAAAAATGAAAGATGTTAATCAAATTTGTGGCTTTTAAGTTAAAATAAACTATAAAACTAGTAAAATATATTCATATTAATTGAAAGTTAGCTAATTATATATTTAGATAACTATACATATATATATATTTTTTTATTATAATACTAATAATAATAAAGAGACATAATTCTTTATTTACTATAACTTGGTAAGCATCCAAGTTCTTGAAATAATTGGACGATCTTTACAAAATGGCAAAGGGATTTTTGTCACACTTCATTGGTTTCCCATATTTCTATTACAAAATTCTTGATTGGTATCTTAAATTTTTCATGATCATCGTAAAAAATATTCTAGTAGGTAATAATAGATTCTTATGGGATTTAACTGGATTGTCTTTGAAAATATTTCTTTGATACCGCATTATACGGTGATAAAGACTATTACTGATGATGTTTGGTCTGGGCTTCTTAGTTTGACTATGAAGTCGTCCCCTAATGTTGTGCATGCTAGACATGCCTGGAACCTCCCCTAATGGGTGGTTTTCTCTTTTCTCTCCCCTGTCTCTTTTCTTCCCCCCCCCCCCCCCCCCCCCTGCTTGCTGTGAGCTTTGCTCTTTTCTGGTGGTTGCTTCGTGTTAGTTTCCACCCGAGTGCTGCCTTGGTTTTATGTTTCTGTCAAAAAAGTTAAAAATCCTAAAAGTTGTCTTTTTTTTCTTGATCGGAGGGGTCGCCCCCCTCTGTATCAAAAAAAAAAAAATAGCGCCATATAACTAACTGCATTGATCATCATTATTTTATGATGAAATTGGTTTAAGATATAGAAGATACATCTAGTTTAGGACATCTATGTGATCTTTTTAATGTCGGGTTTTAATAGATGTAACAAAGACCTTATTTACTATATGTACACACCATTATATTATAATGTATATTGAGCATCCTCATTTGTGCAATATGGATTTGTAGCTAAAAGTCCTCGAATCGGAAAAAAAACATCATATGAGAGACAAATCAAGTACATAACAGTCATACTAAGGTGGTTGGTTAAGCCTAAACCCCAAATAATTTGTGACTCTCAGATTGCGTTTGCCAAACTCGAATCCTCTCATGTTTGTGTAAATATATTGTATACCATATGGGAACAAAGTGATTATTTCTGACCAAAATCTTTGCATTTTCTGTTATGGATTATATAATAAATCAACATTTTCTATTTTGGTAAGTTTTCGATCTATATTTATTTTTTATTTAATAGTCATTAATTGATATTTACTATTTTAATTTCAAGTTTATATAAATACCTTATCAAATATCAACAACATTAGATTTCAACTATATGGATTTAGGCCCACGGTAACTCCTAGCCCAATAGCCCATGAGTTGGCATTTCTAAAGAGTGTTAATAAATATTGGTTGTCAAGGACTAAAATGTAATTTTTTAAATGTAAAGCCAAGAATTGAAAATATTAAAAAACAAACATCATTATTTTTCTCTTTTAACTATACACCGACGGTTCATTAAGTTCACTAAAATCGTCGTTTTTATTTGAATCAAACATTTTATAAAACAAATATGACATATACACAAGAAATACCAGATACGAATGAACACAAATAGCAGATTCTATGTTAGGGGTTGTTTGTTTACCTCTTAATGGTTCTATTAAGAGACAACATTTGAATTGATAAGAGGTAAATCTTGTTTGGCAAAAAAAAAATTGTCTGTCTCTTAATGGTTCCAAAATTCTTTGAAGGATTTTGTATCGTGACCCTCCCTTAACCATTAAGCACCCTGATTTCATTATAAACAATTAACAAACAACCATATTTCGTTTTACACTATATCATAAAAACCTCTTAATCATTCAGACCACTTAATCATTTTGCACTAAACCATTCAACAACTGCCAAACAGCCCCTTAGTTATGATAATTATCGTTTTAGTTGATCATTTTGTGGATGGAAAGTGAAGATGGTAATAAGATGTGGAAGGTGGTTTCTATTTCTAGTAAGTGCATTTTAGAATCTAGTTAGAAGACAACATATGTTTCCATTTCAAGGAAGGTTTTCAACCATGTACCCACCAACCCATCTTGGAAAATTTTGGTTTGATTTTATGCAGAGAATCTTTAAAGCATTCCAATTCAAGTATCTCTTCCTTTGATGTCCTCTTTATGATATGCTTTTTAATATCTTTTTTCCACTATACTTTTCCTTTTAAGTATAATAAGGTTGCATATGAATTGAGTTGTTCGATTTGAAGACATTTGAACAGATATATCTAAATAGTTTGATTTATAATCCAACCTAACTCAATATGTAGCAACACTACAACAACATACTTAAATAATCATTAGTCACTACTGCAAGTTAATTGCTCTTTTATGTTACATGGTGAATAAAGATAAAAAAGAAAAGAAATCAGCATCAAGAAGAAAGTTGAAACTTCTTGCAAACGGGAAGCAAAGTTATGGGTGAACTTGTGATCCACTTTTAAACAAATCTAACTCGTTGAGAGCCAAGACTATGCAGATCAAATGTAGTGCTAACATCATGTCTAGTAGCATATGCGTATAACATAGAGGAGGGGTATCAGCTTCATTTTGGGTTGGGTTGGCTACAAATGATTATGACCCAATTCCAACCCAATATATACATACATTTTGAATATTTACAATTCGATCATGCATTAGGTTATTTTGGGTTGGGTTGGACGAGTTTGTCGGGTTTTTGTGCACCTTATATACAATTTAATATAAAAATATAATTACATCATGTCAACATGGTTTTGTAGACAAAAGTATCAGGAATAGTAGTGGAAGGCGGAGATCCTGCAGAATAAAGGTCGAGCAAGATAAGATCTTTTTTTTTTTTTTTTTTCAGAACTACACTTTAGTCTTTGAAGATTTCATTTCTAATTGTAAACAATATGCATACTAACTTTATCAGAAAAAGGTATTTATTACTTTTGTACAGACCATTGGACCATTTAACCCTTAAACATCGTGAGTCTAGATCATATAATATATCTGAACTTAATTCAAATCTATCTTCCCTTTTTCTATAAACACATGAATCATGAGTCTTGAATCTTACATTTATATCAATAAAATATATATGATTTAAATCTTGAGTTTGATGGATTAAAAAAGTATAAATATGTGTTATAGTGGGGAGCAAATGGCCTAAGAGTGTATAAAGAATAATGTAGGATGAGCATATATATATATATATATATATATGATGATTGGGGATTAAAGTGGAAGGAAGGCATGCCCATTTCATTCCCATGCTCCTACATCTTGAACACATAAATATACTACTAACATTTATTTAATTTATTGGGAATAATAAATATATCAGTTATTTATAAAAAACATGTAGACAGATTATTTTTGATTGGTAATAGAGGGATTTATCTTTCCCCTAGCTGAATGGTTGGTAATACTTTGGATCGTGAAGAAGACAACGACAAATGCTTGGTAACAAATTACTAGCTATTTTTGTTTTATTAGGTGGTGAATATGTTTGGCAAATTAGTTGTTGGTTGAAAAACTAGTTATTAAAGTATCTGTAATAGATTCTTTAAAATTTATTTTATCAAAAATTAAAAATTAAAAAAAAAAGTTTTATTCAACTCTAATATTTTCTCTACTTTGTAGATTATACATTAATTATATTATTAAAATATTTAACAAAATAATTTTCTCTCGTAAACATTTAATTTCAAAGATTATTATTTGTCGGAATAATAAAAAATCATTTCTCCTCATAAGCATTTTTTTTTCTCGGAGTTCTTCAAATTTGAAGAATTTTGTTATCCCTCTCATACTTCCTCGTTTGGAGAATCATCTGGAGCAAAAAATTAATTCATTAATGAATAATGTGGTTTGATTTGATATAATAAACGCATTACCTAGACCTATTAATTTTCATATTTTACCAAATTAGGGGAATGAAAATTTTATTCATATTAAAATATATTCTCCTGCATTCCCATTTCTATTGTCATTCTCATTTCTTAAAATGAATCAAACACCTCATGATGTTCTTAGCTGATAAACTAGTTTTGTTTGGTAAACTAGCTAGCTAATAGATTATAAGTCAATGTAAAAATGCTCTACTAAAATAACATGTTAGAAAAATCAATTAGAAAAATATAAGAATTACAATTGTAAAAAAAAAAACCTCTAGAACTTATCGAATAACAATTGTATCATGTCGTTTTGCAGATAAAAGAAAGAGTATAATGATGATGATGATGAGGTGATATATAGTAGCATAGGAAAAGGAGAAAAATGATGTTGCTTTTTGAAGCTTTAAATGGGAAAATAAGCAGAGTTTGGAGAGGTTTTAGGAGGCAAAGAAGAATGAGATTAATAATGGTGTTGTCCGGTGGTGGTGGTGGTGGATGATGGTGGATGATGATGGCGATGGCGATGGTGGGGTTTATCATCACTTGATCTCCACGCCGGCAGGCAGGCAGCTTTTTCCTCACGCC
The DNA here is from genome assembly GCA_954870635.1 of Arctium minus. Taxonomy (NCBI): domain Eukaryota; kingdom Viridiplantae; phylum Streptophyta; class Magnoliopsida; order Asterales; family Asteraceae; genus Arctium; species Arctium minus. Next base: position 10,967,946 of record OX941097.1, on the reverse strand, counting down.
TGCCTGCTCCCACTCATCAAAATCTCTGTCCCTCTCAAACCCTAAAAGCTATTCCACTATCTCCTCATTTTTATATTTCTCTCTTTATTTTTTTCTTTCACTTTTTATAATTAATATCGAAAAAAATAGGTTTTATCCATGTTTTCGGTATCTAAAAAAGTATTGCATTGGTCCAAGGGGTGTAAACGAGTCGAGTCGAGTAGTAGGTTAATCGAGCCCGACGAGCCGGACTCAAAAAATTAATACTGGGCTCGAGCTCGATTAACTTTTCAATGTAGGGCTCGAGCTCGAAACTTGTTTATGGGTTCGAACTCGCGCTCGATTAACTCGTTTATCGGTTTGAGTTCGATAATTCTGATATTTTTATTGTATGGTTGATAAATATATGAGCATGTTTGGCTCGAAAAAAGGTAAGCTAAAATAGTAGCTCGACTCGACTCGAAAAGTTGAATCGAGTTTTCGAACGAGTCGAGTCGAACATTGGTGTTATAAAGCTCAGCTCGATAAGTTAAATGAGTCATGTTTTGTGTTCGAGATCGACTCGAGCTCGAGATAAACGAGCTCGACTCGTTTACACCCCTAGGTCCAACGGTAGTTATGAGGGAGGTAAATCAACATATACATTTCATTTGCGGAGGAACGGTGCCAAGAGTCGAACCTGAAACCTTAATAATGATATGGATTACACTCATACCTCTACTGTTAAAACATGTTATAATTATCGGTCTCTTGTGATTGTATTTTTCGTTTCGATTTTTTGACATGGTAAAAAAGTAGATTGTGGTGAATATAAGTTTATGGTTGTGGTCATTTTTTTTTTTATTGAACTTGTTATGATTATATACCTAAAAAGCGATCTTCAATACTTATTAAGCTTGTGAGATTCGAAAAATAGATTTTTAGCTTCTATTACATACTTACATGAATACAAATATATGTACGGGACTACGGGTTCAAACAAGAATCTAAACATTTTGTGAGAAAACGAAAATTATGATATCATATATGATACACAAGCTTAATCATATATGATGAAACAAACGTTACATTGACAATATATAGACACTTAATCATATAATATGATATTGAGACTTCTTGCTTTATCACAAAAATGTTTAACTTCTCGCATGATCCTTCCTCTCTCTCTAATATATATACATATATATATATAGAGAGAGAGAGGGAGGTTCAAGGGAAAACCTCACGAAAATGGAAAACTGAGGAACACCCTGGTAGCCATTCATCTGGACGGTATGCACTTGTGTATACAAGTAAATTAAGGTGTTTTTTGGTATTATGCACTTGTGCATATGCACGTGTGCATGTTACAAATTACTTGTATGCACAAGTGCATACCGTCCAAATTAATGGTTATCAGGATGTTCCTCGATTTTCCGTTTTTTTAAGCTTTTCCCTTGAATCTGACCCTATATATATATATATATATATATATATATATATATATATATATATATATATAGAGAGAGAGAGAGAGAGAGAGAGCAAAGATCATTTGTTAACCAACCAATTGTTGTTAACTTTATGAACCTTGCTCAACCAATAGAAATGCATATTTGGTTGTTGTTTTCATTGTTTATATATTTAATACAAAATGGTAGAAAGGTCATTTCGTGATTAACCAACAATTCATTTATTTTCTTGGGAGTTACAAGAAAAAAAACATCCATGATTATAGCGTAGGTTACAATTTCATAAAATTTTCATTTTTTCTTAAACTTTTAATATCATATGAATATTTTCACTTCGATTTCATATGTCCTTGTTCTTTATCTGGATGAACACACCTAGCAGATGTCCTTGTTGTTTATCTGGATGTGAACATTGATGAACACAGATGTCCTTGTTCTTTATCTGGATGTGAACATTGATGAACACAGATGCTTTTGTCTTTATCTGGATGAACACACCTAGCAAATGTCCTTGTTTTTTAACAGATGAACACATATGTATGTTCAACTAAGTAAAAGAAGAAATGTAACTGTTTTGATTTAAATGTAACATAACTGTTTTGAATGTGTGTTCAACAATGAACATATTTATAGGTGTTTATGAATGTTCATCATGTGCATTTGAAACAATGGAAGATTTAATTCACCATTTGAAACAATGAGAGATTTAACTGTTTTTAATTTAGATGTGTAACTGTTTTAAAGGTGTGTTCAATAATGAACATATTTGTAGGTATTCATGAATGCTCATTATGTGCATTTCAAATAATGGTAGATTTAGTTCCCCATTGTTCACTTCGGTTACAATTGTTTTCAATGGAACATTAATGAGGCGTTTAATAACATTTAAAACAATGAAATTTTTAATTCTCCAAATTACCCTTAGACACTTTTGTTCACTTGTCCATTTAAGAAATAAAACCTCTTTTATTAATTAGAAATTTACTTTTAATCTCAACCATTCAATGTTAAGATGAAGGGTTTAGATTAGTTCACAAAGTTAACAACAAAACTATGGTTAACAAAAGAACTCAACCCTATAAATATATGTATATATATATGTGTGTGTGTATTCGCATGTGTGTGTATATATAGACACACATAAAATATGGATTTTTCTTAGTGAGTAGCCATATTGGATAGGTTTGAAAGAGATTGTACCAAAAAATAGAACACATCATATTCATTCATCCGTTTTCAAATGTGAATAATAATATCTTTAATTAAAAATGGTATTTTAGTACGTTTTAGCACGAATTTGATTTCATTGTATATATTCTTTTAATTTTTCCATCTGCTTGCTTCATTCATGTCTCACACGAAAGTTTTTAGCTTTGATTCATTGATCATATTATATATATATCAATGTCAAATGTAATTTTTTTTTTATAATCATGTTTTATTGCCTATTGAACAAATTGATAAAATGAAATCGAACATGATGATGAACATTCAAGGTTTGAATATCTGAACGAAGAATCATGATCGGCAAATAATGATCATAATATTGAAGATTGCAACAACGAAAGTGTGGATATATACCAACTTCGTGGTCATGTTGATAAAATATAAATTGTTTTATGATCCACACTTACATCTAAGTTTGATAAAGAATTGCACATACTATGAAATTTAATACATTATTGGGGGAAATGAATATGTAAATAAGGTTTATTTACATGTGAATCTATATACGAAAGATAATTATATTGCTAATAAAATGTATATTTTTGAATAATAATGATACGATACAAAACAAAAATCAACCCAATGTTTTATATGGACAAAGTATTGTTCATTAAAATATGAAAGAACACATAATCGGGGCATGGAAGCTATATAATAATAAGTTATTAAATACATATTCACATGTGAATAAACATGTAAGCAAAAATATGTATAGCTAAATATTGAATTAGGGCAACATTAACCTTGTGTAAAAAATATGGTTCGCCAAACAAAGAACAACACAGTAATGATGAGTATCGTACATGCAAAACGAAGTTCAACCCAACAATTAATGTACTTTCAATTTGATGTTTCATAAAAAAGAAAGTAATTTGAACAATCCAAAGATTTGCAGTAGGATAAAAAAAAGGTTAATCCGTATAAACATAAAAACTAATTTGAAAAAACCTAAAGATTGAAGTGTAATCGAGATTTGGAAAGAAATAGCTGACGATGAAAGTAGATTCGATTCAAACCTATTGCAATGCAAGGAGGCATAAGGAGCAAATTTTGAGGGGTTTCTTCTTTGACAATGAAGTCATGGAGAGATGTGGATGATGATAATGAAGATATAAAGGGAATCTCAAACTTTGCACAATTTTGGGAAGATAAGTAAATGATAAAGGATGATTGCATAAATGTAGGAAGTTCAAAACAATCCCTCATGTACATATGTCCAATTCTACTATTGTCATTAGTGTTACCTTTATGTATTATTTCTCTCTTAATTAAACCCATATATCTATATGTAAAAAATGTGGATCTTTATCTACTTTCGTCCACCATCATCTTATGTGACATTCAAATACTTTCACATATCTTCAATTACAATATTCACATACATAAATTTTGTTAAAATTTCAGTTATAATGATACAAATATATATATGCAAAGGTAAATGAAGGTGGATAAAAGTGTGTAGATGCAAATGAATGAAGATAGATGAAAGTCCATATTTTCACCGGAACACAACCCTATTTATTTTGAACATGAAATATATTGTGAACTTGAGCATCAATCACCGGTAATTGTATTTTTTATTAGTCTCGGAGTAATTATTGAAAAAGACAAATTATAAAACTATCAAATTAAATTAATTAATTGGATAAGTTGATACGAGGGTCTTCACAAAAAAAAAAAACACTCTACTATTAAAAGCAAAGATCAAGTCCGCGTACATCTTATCTTAAAAGATAAATAGTTTGATTTGACTACTCTACTCTTTAAAGATAAAGATCGTGTTTACAAACATCTTATTTTAGCAGACCGAAGTTGGTTTGGTTTGACCACGTACTCTACTGGACAACTACTGTTTCAAAGTAAAAACCAGGTCTATGTACATCTTATATTAAACCAAAGCTTATAATAATTGTAAACCAAAATTGATATGATTTGACCATTTTACCCTTTAAAGGTAAATATCATATCTACATGCATGTTAATGATGTTATTGGTTGGGTTTAGTATAGTAAAAGAAAAAGAAAACCATCAAAAAGCACCAAAATCACTTCACAATATTGACCAAAGTCATAGGTAGCATCTTGCATGAAATCTAAAAAACAAAGGCTTAAATGAAAGCTTCAAACATCCCTCATTTAACATTCTCTCCTTCAATCCTTCTCTCTCCATATCCAACACCCCTCCTTCTACTTCTAAATATAACTCCATTAATAACCATCAAAACAATACACACACACACACACACACTTATAACATCCCATTTTTTTAGATCTTCCATGATCATCAATCTTTGTTATGTCTAGTTGTTATGGATACTCTCTTTAGGCTTGTTAGCCACCACAAACAACCCTCCCACCACCACCCCCACCACCACCACCAACCACTAACCAACTCCACAAGTAGAACCAACTCAAATAGCTCTAAATCATCCAACCAATCCAACCACCAAACAACCACCCCACCATTTCACTTTAACTACCAACAACAACAACAAGATCAAGAAGAAGAATGCTTCAACTTTTTCATGGATGATGAAGATTTCTCTTCTTCTTCCTCAAGACACCACCACCACCACCAATACTACCCTTCTCAACCACCACCACCAACTCCGACCACCAGCACCACCGCCACCCCACCACCATTATCCCACTATGCCACCTTTTCTTCTTCCGATCAACACCAACAATCCTCCGATCCAAACATCAACTACTCATACTCACCGGCACGTGATGTCACCATGGAATTCTCAAACTCCTTCATCGGCAACACCTGGGCCGCCGACGTTCTCCTGGAGGCCGCACGTGCCGTGGCGGAGAAAAACAGCGCCAGGTTACAACAGCTGATGTGGATGCTTAACGAGCTCAGCTCACCCTACGGTGACGTGGATCAGAAGCTATCGTCTTATTTCCTACAAGCACTTTTCAGTCGGATGACGGATTCCGGCGACCGGTCTTACCGGACTTTACTAACGGCGTCGGATAAAATGTGTTCGTTTGAGTCAACGAGGAAACTGGTTTTGAAGTTCCAAGAAGTCAGCCCTTGGACGACGTTTGGACACGTGGCATGCAACGCCGCCATCATGGAGGCGTTCGACGGCGAGAGTAAATTACATATAGTTGACGTAAGCAACACGTTTTGTACTCAATGGCCGACTTTGTTGGAAGCCATTGCGACACGCACCGACGAGACGCCGCATCTCCGTCTCACCACCGTCGTCGCCACCAAATGCGGCGGCAGTGGCGGCGGCGGCACCGCCGGAAAGGTGATGAGAGAAATCGGAAATCGGATGGAAAAATTCGCGAGATTAATGGGTGTTCCGTTTAAATTCAACGTGATCCATCACACCGGAGATTTATCGGAGATTAATTTGAACCAATTGGGTATCGAAAACGATGAAGCAGTCGCCGTTAACTTAAACGGCACGTTACGTGCCGTTACCAATCACCGGCGAGATTACTTGTTATCCACGTTTCGTGGTTTGAATCCGAAAATCGTTACGATCGTTGATGAAGAAGCTGATTTGGATGTGGGTTCCGAAGGGTTTGAATTCGTGAGGGGTTTTCAAGAGTGTTTACGGTGGTTTAGGGTTTACTTTGAGGCGCTTGATCAGAGTTTTTTGAAAACTAGTAATGAACGGCTGATGTTGGAAAGGGCGGCGGGACGTGCGGTGATGGATTTGATTGCGTGTTCGCCGGCGGAGTCGATGGAGCGGCGGGAGACGGCGGCGCGGTGGTCGAGCCGGCTTCATGCAAGTGGGTTTGGACCGGTTTCGTATAGTGATGAAGTGTGTGATGATGTTAGGGCTTTGTTGCGGAGGTATAGAGAAGGGTGGTCGATGAGTCCGCCGGAGACGGCGGCCGGAATATTCTTGACGTGGAAAGAAACGCCGGTGGTGTGGGCAAGCGCATGGAAGCCGATATGATTGTGACTTCCACTAAAAGTAAAAAAAGAAAAAAGAAAAAGCTGATGGTGGCACGTGCATGGGATGGTGTGAGTGGGTTTTAATATTTTTATGACTTTATTTTTATTTTTATTTTTTTTATTTTGGGAGAAATGAAAATTTGGGAAAATTTGGGAATTTTCTTTTTTTTTTTAATTATATTTTTTGAGGTTGAAGAATGGGGTTTGACTTTTGATTTCAAATAGAAAGACAACATATTCTGATTAATATTTCTTTACCGATTTTATTTTTATTTTGGGTGTGATTTTATTAATTACAATAAATGCATCATCCTATTTTTATGTATTTTTTTATGCAGAATTATTGTTTAATTCCTACTTAGAATTTTGAGCATTATTGGAAATAATTTATAGGAAATTTGACCTAATGAAAATGACCCAAGCATCGAATAAGTCAAGTAATCCACTCCTTTGTATTATAAAAATTAAAAAACCCACCAAATTTTCAATAAATTACATATTAAAAAATTAAAAAAAATAATTAAAATAAAAAAGATGGATTAGGTCCAATTAAGATGGAGTTGGTGTAAGCGTGTGAGATCATTCAAGACTTAGCTAATCCACAAATTAATTAATATTAAATATTAAAACTCATTTTTTTTATAAATTAAAATAATAAATTTTAGGGGTCATGGAATCTTTAAAAAGAGCTATTGGATCATATTTATTTGTTACATTGCCTCTTGGTCTTTTCTTATCTTTCATGTCGGTACAAATCCGGCCCAAAGGCCCATTCGACCCATTAACGTATTATGATGACGTCATTATTTCGTTTTTATGAAGTCATCATTCTTTTGTTCTCGTTACCTACAATATTAAACAAATAAAACCAGTAAAAATAATTTCTACCCACAATTTCGTTTGGACTATATTTTATCTACAACTGCTCAAATAAATAAAAAATAAACAAATTCCAGTAAAATTGTTTAAAATATTTATGATTTCTAAAAAGTTATTTTAATGATAATTTTTGTAATTATTCTTTGATATAACAACTATTTAAAATATTAAAAAAAGTGTAAAAAAAACAGTAATGTGTCGACCCGTTTGACCTGCTCCATTAATTATGTCAATCGTATTAATTATTCTATTCTTTCTTATGTAGTTTTGTTAATATAGTGTGAAGTTACGAAAGTAAATAATCAGATCAAGTGTAACACTAAAAAAAAAAGTTATTATAATGATCAATTTGCATAACTGATTTGACACTTTGGGTTTCTTTTATCCAATATAGATTAACATGATACAACTCTTATAAACAAGATTATAAAAGTGATTTGTGGGTACACCAATAACATTGTGTTGACGTGGTTTTAATTTAACGATGATATAAAATAATGAGAAGAAAATGAAGATATGTGATGTCTCTTTAGTTGTAGGCCCACTAAAAGCAACCCAAACAAAAGAAATATGAAAATTTTGTTAGTGGGAACTTCTTTTAAAGGTATAAAAAGGACACATATACAAATGGGTACCTGAATTTTATGTTTGTGTTTGGTTTTTTCGTTGAACTTTCAAATATATCGACAAGATCACTAAACTTCACTTTTTAATATAGACGAGTCACATTTCACCTTTTTTTTCTTACAGAAGATGGTTTATTATGTCACACAATCACAATAGAACTTTCAAAATGTTTTTTAGAGGTACAATACCAACAAATATATCATATCCGAATACGACATATGACATATTACAAGTGTTTTTGTGTTCGCTATATATGACAATTGAAGTATTCAAAGAAGCGAGTTGAGGTGTGACAACTTTATGAACGGAAGGGTAAAAAAACTAACAAATAGTGTATATAAAAATAAAGAATTGTACTCGATTGTTAGTCGATATAAGTGGTTTTTTTTTACTCAAGTATGGAAATACTTGATTGTCCCATCTTAGCCTAGTCGATATAAGTGGGGTTTTTTACTCAAGTATGGAAATACTTGATTGTCCCGTCTTAGCCTAGTCGATATAAGTGGGTTTTTTTACTCAAGTATGGAAATACTTGATTGTCCCATCTTAGCCTAGTCGATATAGGTGCGGTTTTTACTCAAGTAGAGAAATACTTGATTGTCCCATCTTAGGTTCTGCGAAAATATGTGCAACTCAGTTATATTTCTCTTCAAAAGAGCAGTTAAGGAGAGAATGGGGGTTTGAATATATATTGAGAAGAAATGGTTGCAAAAGTCTAACTGATATGAGACTCCAAAGAGAGGGTTAGATGGGGGCAATCTGTATGGATTGTCCCAAAATGTCGAGTCCCTAGAGTGACAGACACTGACTCTGTTATCATATGAGAGTATGTAGATTCCCAGATAATTATCTTCAAGCCACTGAGAATACAAGGTTTCAACATACTAAAAAGAAATGGTCGAAGTCTAGAGAGTATGTGACTCGAAAAGCTTCTGAAAATATGAGATGATGCTAAAGTGGACAATTATTGTGTAAAGGTGAAGGTCCGACATCTAATTCATCGTACCTTGAAGGGCAGTAATGAACCTAAGTCCAAAGTACAAGGACCAATTTGTAAATACAAAAAGTAACCAAAAGTTGATGAGACCTGCCCCCCTCCAACTTCAGCAATACCCCACTTTAACCCCCTCTTTTTCACATCCTTTCAATTGCTTCTGGCTTACCCTGCATGTGTTGGCCCATAAACTTTTACTTTTTATCTTTTGAAGCCTTTTTTAAAAATTTATTTGAATATGACCCCAATTGTCCCATATGGGACCTATTTGTAAATTTATTAAAAGCTTCAATAAAAGACTATAATAAAAACAAATTACATTCTTACCCTTTATTTGTTTTTTTAATCAGTTTGTTATTTTGGTCTTATTATAATCAGATAACTAAGTTGTATGAATGTTATATGATAAATACTATCAAAGAATGCATTATGCTGTTATTTTTGCCTTTATCACTTTCACACTTGTCAAAAATATATTTAGTTCAATTATTTGTCGGCCATTCAAGAACGAGCCTTGTTCTAGAAAAGACTTTACCTGCAAAGCTGCTAAGCGTAAAACATTTTTTCATGATTCAAAAATAATGTGGAAAAAGGTAAAGGTTCTTTTCGAGTATAATTACTTTTTCCATAATGAGTTTGTTTCAAAAGTGACGTTTAATCGCGAAAGACAATGAAGAAGATGTGTACTTTTGATAATAATATTGGCATGAAAACGTTTCTACCTGATCTAGCAAAATGCCTCCTTTTAGTTTGAAGTTGAATAGTTTACCCCCCCCCCCCCCCCTCCCCCACCCTAAAAACATTTTTGCTCTTAGAAGCTTGTTCTTGTTCCAAAACCACAAAATATTGGCAGTACATGTTCGTGAATACACTCTTAAATATAATGGAAGACAGACTTGATACAAAACGTCAAAATTATGAAATTAAATTTACATTTAGGTAGACTGGAATACCAAAAAATACATATTTATGTATATATAATACCGATGAAATATTTAAAAAAAAACCTAACCGTTTAAAAGACATGAGGGTTTGTTTATGTATCTATTTTAATTCATGAAATTAACATCAATATTGTAGTATGTATGATAGTGTGAACACAAACCAAATTCAACACTAGATCAATCTCTTGTAAAAGTAATGTGGAGTTGTGTTTGTTCAATTGATTAAAGGGTTGTTTGAGAGATTCTGAATTATTAAGTGTAGACATCAAAATCATTAATGAAATATGGTTGTTTGATAAATATTATGAATTGATAAAAATTCAGTCCAAGATTTATACAAAGTCGGGATATAATTCCATAATATACATTCATCAGTTATACCATTTATAAAATACCAACACCAATTATATGATCTTAAATTTATCTAGGACATAATCTAAAAAGTGAGAATGTGAGATCTTCCCCATGTCATGAGCCTTAACACAAAGTGGTTTCATTTGATTTCAATTGTTCATAAAAAAACAATACCATTTTTTACAAGGAGCCAATATTTCAAAAAGAACAACAATAATTTATTTAAGATTACCAAAGCAGTTAAATTTATTCATAATGATATTCACAACTATTAGATTACAATAAAGCATGTATAGTTTACCAGGAATGCACATTAGCATCCCCAATAATTCCTCATCTCTAATACGGCAATATGGGTGTGACATATTTTCCGATAGGCTTCAATTGATGAATAGAACATCAATTTTGACTCAATGTATATTTAAATTACCATCCTTCTGGACCAATATTGGGTTCAAAATTTATGACCAAAACAAGCTTTTGTTTATAACTGGTCATTGGGCCGAGCCTTTTTTAACCTAGCCTTTTTAGGACCGGTTTTGACCTTCTTGATCCTTTTTTTTTTAGAGGGTATCCCAGACCACATTTGACCCAGACTAATCCCTGGCAATATGGGCCGAAGCCCGACTGCTAAAGCATGCAGCCTGGGGTCGAAGCCCCCGTACCTCCAGGATACGTCCCCCAGGGTTCGAACATGAGACCGCTACTAGCTAGTCCACATGCCTTACCACTAGGCTAACACCCTTTTGGTACCTTCTTGATCCTTATCGGTTCAAAATCAGTGAAGGGTCATTTATGCATCTTTGCTTCACATATTTAACAACAATGCTCTAGGCCAAGATCAATAATTGTTTTAGGTGATGAATAAAAGACCATCCATGGAAGGTTGAAAGTGCAACCATCAAAATCATAATGTTATTAAATAAATATGCATTGGAAAATAATAATTGAAGTATCAAACAATAACCAATAATTAAGGTAGTGTTTTACTTGAAAATAAATTATTTAAAATTTACCTAGTTCCCGTTTGGTTTGTGGGATTTAGTAGGCTATGGAATTGAATTTTATTCTAATCCTATGTTTGGTTTGAAGGAATGCTTGGATTTAATCTCAAAGAAGTAGTTGGTATAACAACCCAACCACGACAAATAATAATAATAATAAAACCATAATGATATTTCATGCCAAAAACGGCCCCAAACTTACAGTTTAATTCAAGGTTTGCAATGACAACATATTACACAACTGAGATAATATACAGAATAAACTAAGATGACGGTCGTCTATGCACCCCCGCTACACCTTCTCTTTACCCTTATCAACCATTCCTAGCTCACGCCTGCCTGAAAAGGTTTTTAAAATTTGAAAGAGCGAGGGTTAGATCGAAGGTCTAGTGAGTCCCCTATAAAAGTTTATGCAACAATACAACATCAACCTTCAAAGCAAAAATAGATTTATAAGCAATATAGGAGTAATTCACACTACCGACCAACACTACCGTCGAGGACGACGTGTCTGACTCGCACTTCCTTATTTTGGGACACACCCCCAATGGCATAAATGGGTCACACTCCCCGGTACGAGCAGGCGGGCCACACTCCCCGACTTATGTCACAACTTCCACAAATAATGTGTGCATACATTTAATTATCAACAATTTTATAAAACACGCTTAAATAAATCCAACATGAATGTGTCAACATAATTAAATCAAAACTTTAAACAAACCTTCATAAACTTTTAATAATAAAAACATTTGGTTTAGAAAACTCACATGAGGTCCTAATCAAAGTTTCCTCTAGAACTGGTCCAAATTACATATTCCTAAGGCACAAAGGTAACTGTTAAGTCCTAATTCAAGTTCTAATCAATACAAACAATCAAGATTAAAATCATATGTCATTTATATGAATCACAAATATTACAAATCTCATTTTCTCTGTCTACAAACACACACTCTCTCTCTAGAATGATATTCAATTGACCTCTTCTCGAATTTGCTCACATTTACAATCTGAATGTTACCTCCACATTACAAAGACAAGGATACAAGGTATTTATACCCATAACTAAAACAAATAAACAAAAACACAAACTTTGACTTTGACTTTATTACAAAAGACTTTGACTTTTATGCTTGAGAGTTGACTTTCAGCTTTGACTTGCTTTACTTTGACCTCTGATCTTCATGATCTTGTATCCAACATATCTATGCTCTAACAATCTCCCCTTTTGGATTCAAGATCATCTTCAAAAAGATTTAGCAAATCAATCTCCCCCTTTGGTTCAATCTGGACAATCTCTTCCTTTTGTAACAAATTTCTTCTTTAAGTACAAACATTGTAAACTCTCATTTCTTTGATTGTATTCTTCCCAAGTCTATCTCTGAAAAGAATATAACAATATCCCCCAAATATGGTAGAAATGCTCTTCAATAATCTCCCCAAAACTATCACAAAACTATCACAAAAACTCTTTCAGACTTCGGAAAGAAATTATCTTTAGAATTACTCAGACACCTTCAACAAATTAATCTTCAAAGAAAATTTCTGTAATTTCAGCACATCTTCACAAAACTTTGAACTTTTCTCTTTCAGTCTTTCAACCTTTGTTAAACTTCAAACAAATAACTCTTGAATACAAATATATCTCGATCTTCTCACACATTTCTTGAACTCTTCTCCCCCTTTTTGATGATTAGAGCATCGATATCATCAAAACTTTTTCCAAGAAATGTCATCATCAATTCTGTCCACTGATCTTTTGAACTGAGCCTCTGGTTCACCAGCGATCCAAAATAAAGTATTCATCCAGATCTTTTCAAATCTAGACAAATTAGGAATGTAACACCTAAATCAACAAATGAATCAGTTAATATGTTTGTCAGTAACACTAAGTCACTGTGTGTAACGAATACACATTGAAAAGGAATTTTTTGATGATCACTCCCCCATGGCTTCCATCCAATCATCAAAACATCACAAAGGAAATTTCTATGAATGTTATGACAAGAAAACAAATTCCTTGTGTGCTCGTGCAAGTGTAGAAAGAATTAAGCACATGATAATTGCTTTTATAAAAGACTCAACATTGTGTAAACCACTGAGACTCAATGTGCATGATTGAAGTGCAAAGGTGGGGCATACTTCCTTCTTTTTATCCAGATTTTCCAAATGAAAACCAGATAGAGTATATGTTGTGTCCCCAGAAAAATATGAAACATTTTCTTTTTAAGAAGAAAATGAGTGGCTGGTGGGGTTTTTATCAAGAGTTGGTATGGGCTAGTTTCCTATTTCAATAATGTTCACGAAGAATTGTGAATCATTAGTAATGTGGCTGCCCGACTCAGAAAGTAGTTGGTGCAGAGTTTGATATTCTTTTACTCTGTTCTCACACCCTCTTTCTTTTAATCATTAAGCTCACATCTAACCAAACTCTCTTTTCCATTTTACCTCAACGCACAATCCACACTCATTTCTTTTTGACTCCTCACACTCAATCACTATGGATTAACTTCTTGGGTAGGAAACACTGGTAATCGTGAATCCATAGAAGTTTTCATTTAAGTCCTACCACAAAGAACCCATATTTTCCTATGAAGCATATGTTGCTCAAAATGGTTTAACTTGAATAGTGAAAGCTCAAATACAAGTCAGATGTGTATATGCTCAGAATATAATCATGAAGATTTGAGCATTTTTAAACATTGAAGTATTTTCAAACAAGTATATTAAAAGAATAAACATGAATGCAAGAGACTTGATTGAAAATCCGACATTGTATTAAAATGATTAAAATCAAATGATATAGCAATCAAAGCTTATGGTCAAGAATAATGGATATTGTCTATATGAAACAAAATATAGACGTTCTTAAATGAAACGTTTAGAAATGAATTAACGCTCAAAATTCAATGAATTGCAAGCAGGGTGTCTTACCATCGAAAAATATGTTTCAAATTTGAGACATGGTAAGAACATTCTAAACAAAAAGTCAAACCGGTGTGTGTGAATACTTGAAAGTATATAGAAAAGACAATACACAAGTATTTATCTTTGGAAACACACGGTTTGTAAAACATTCAAACTCAAATAAAATGAAAACATTTAAAATCACACTTCCAATTCATGAAATCTATTTAAAAATCGAGAAGTGGTTTGAACATTTAAAAATATGTTTTTTATGATTGAAAGTTGTCCTTCTTTCAACCATATATGAAAGGGTTCTTACCAATGTCTCATGGCATATCACTTTCTAAGACGCAGTGCCCTACTACATCTCAAGAGAGTGAACGAATGAGTAAGATTCCATATGCTTTGGCAATTGGATCTATCATGTATGTTATGATATGTACTCGACCTGATGTATCATATGCTTTAAGCATGACGAATAGATACCAATCCAATCCAGGTGATGGTCATTGGATTGCCGTCAAGAATATCCTAAAATACTTAAGAAGAACAAAGGATTCATTCTTGGTATATGGCGATAAAGAAGAGTTAAGTGTAAAGAGTTACACTGATGCAAGTTTCCAAACGGATAAAGATGATTTTCGATCACAGTCGGGTTTTGTGTTTTGTCTTAATGGTGGTGCTGTGAGCTGGAAGAGTTCCAAGCAAGCAACAGTAGCTGATTCTACAACGGAAGTTGAGTACATCGCAGTATCAGATGCAACCAAGGAAGCCGTTTGGATCAAGAAATTTATTTCTCAACTTGGAGTTGTTCCTAGCAGTGATTACCTATAGAGTTGTTATGCGACAACAATGGAGCTATAGCACAGGCCAAGGAACCTAGATCTCACCAAAGATCAAAACATATTCTTAGAAGATATCATCTCATTAGAGAGATTATTGAAAGAGGCGATGTTAGTATAAGCAGAGTGTCAACTGACAACAATGTTGCTGATCCACTAACCAAGTCGTTAACACAGCAGAAGCATGATGGCCACTGTAGATCCATTGGTATACGATGCATGGATGATTGTCTTTAGTGCAAGTGGGAGATTGTTAGTGAATGCCCAAAAGCTAATCATACGATGATTGTAATTTTGAGTTTTGTTTCACGAAATTAATAAATAAATAAAAGGCATTGCCCAATTTATTATGTATATGTTATATTATGTGTTTTAATTATTCATAATAAATAACCTTAGAATAATGTATTCTAAATGTCCCTAGTTAAATATTATTTTGTGTTTTAAGGTTGAAGTAATATGATAACGACTAGCATATGTAGGGATTCATATAGAGATATTGAATCTGCATATGGGTACAAAATAGAGATTTTGTGTATCGGACGTGACTCGCTATGAGAACACTTCATTGGATGTCATGTGAGTGTCATAAGTGTTTCTCATGTGGTCAATGTACATGTAATTCTTTGACTTGAGAAATATGGAGTTTGCTATGTGTGAGTAATATATTTTGACATATTTCCTAATCATTCCGTAACTGGATGACAGAATTATTGTTGGGTATGTTATAAATCACATGGTAGAACTAGCATATATCGAGATAGGATTTGTCCATCCTTTATGACGGGAGTGATGTCTCTAGGCCCCTTGATATATATATATACTAAGGAAATGCATGCATGCTCGGATAATTGATATGAGATATCATGATCTGTTTTATTAGTATACTAGAGAATCAAGAAACTAGAGATTGGACATAACGAGAATGACACATTCAATGTCTCGTGTTCAATCTAGACATCAAGGACAAAAGAATTAAACGTGTAAACTAAAATTGACTACAAACCGATAATTTGTTGTATTACCAATTCTCGTCATTTGGGTGACGATGATGTATTGCTAGATACCGCTCATTGTTTATAAATATAAATACGAGATTTATAATTATTACCAACATGTCGAGAACCCATTGGGTCACACGCTTTGGACATATTCGAATAAGGAGTTTAAATAATTAAAACGTTTAATTATTATATCTGATTTGTATTGATTTAATCTGATTAAATAAAACCAGATATTATTTGTGTTGGACACAAATAAAGTTGACTAGGGATGACCTTTGTAAGGGAGTGATGGTGTATGGAAAGTCTTACACTCAAGCATGGATACTTCTACACTCAAGTAAGGTGTAGGGATGGTGGTGTTTTCATGCCATGTCTTTCATATACATATAAATGTATGACATTTTATATAAGAGTTGTTCTTGCAAATCTCTCTAAAAATCACCTACAACTATATGCTCCATTTCTTTTCTAAGTTTTGAAACCGCGACTAGCATCACGAGAAGACAAAGGATTCGGATTGTTCGCGTGGATACGGTGGAGGCATCAAACTTGCTTTGTTGCTATGATTCAAAGTCTCGTTAACTGTGAGGTATAATTTCGAAACACCCGATTTATTCCGGTTCGTATGGGTCCTTGGAGGGTTACGGTTTTATTTTTCGCTGTGCTTGAGATCCCGTAACCCAACAATTTTCGCATTTGAGTATCGGAGTACATCCTCATATCAACCCGGGAGTATCATTTCTTTTGTTCATTGAAGAGCGAGTCCTAAATTGTTGTGTTTAGAAGTCAAACTCCGTTAAAGTACGGGTCCTAAACTGTAGTATTCAGAAGCCTTGGTTCTCTTACTCCCCCTTGATTGTAGGTGCCTGCAACACAAATTCACTTTTTGGTTTTGGTACCCACTGGTATTTGGGTCCATATTTGTGAGTTGCAGTTCTATTAGGAGTAACTGAATAAGAACCATACCACTCACTTGTTTTGTGAACATCATCATGTGTACGACAATAAGAACAATAATATTTCTTACTTGACAACCTGATTAACTGATCTCTCGAGTAGATATGATCAGATTTACCTTTTCGCACATTGTTCTTCTTGGCTTTAGTCTCATGTACACTAGGGATGGTAATTTACCCCGACCCGGTGGGGAACCCGGTTCACCCGACCCGACCCGGTGGGGAACCCGGTTCACCCGACCCGACCGGGGACGGGGATTCCCCGCATGACAAAAACCGGGGTCGGGGTCGAGGTCGGGGCCGGGTAACACAACCCCCACCCCGTCCCGTACCCGGTTTATATTAATATTAATTAAAATAATTTATTTATATATTATTTAAGTTTTTCCCAAATGATTTATTTACATATATATGATGATTTCTAATTTTTGCATATAATTATTTATATATTAATATTAATTCAACAATTTATTTATATACATGCGTATAGTTATTTAATTTTTTCCAAATAGTTTATTTATATAATTGCATATAGTTATTTATATATTAATATTAATTTAATAGTTTATTTATATATATGCATATGATGATTTCTAATTTCTTTGTAGCACCATGTCAATTTAATTTTTATTGGTTGAGCTTATATGTTGTTATATTTTATTGGTTGATTGTTTATTTAATAATTTTTGACCGGGTCGGGGGCGGGTCTATACCGGGGACGGGGGACGGGGGACGGGGAGAGGACCGGTGATTGACCGTATTATAGACCGGGGACGGGATTGGGATCCCCGTACCTGCCGGGGACCGGGACCCTTTACCATAAACCGGGGCCTGGGCCGGGGATTGTGAAACCCGCCCCAAACCCGCCCCGTTACCATCCCTAATGTACACATATCTTATTTCCTTTCTTCTCAGCTTTCTTCTCATCTTTCTTTTCTTCTTTAACTGGTTTCACTTTTCATACCAGTTCTTCTTCTTTGTATCTTTTTCTTCTTCTTCTTTTGTAAGTATCTGAACCATCTACATTTTCATCAAATAAAATGTTAGTTGTACGAATCTGATCAAGTGATTTAACTGACCTTCTTGTAGAAACAATTTTCTGATTTGAGCTTGCAACTGTCTTTTTGAAGTCAGCTGAATCATTTCTAGGTATGTGGATTTGTGACTCTGTAGTCGTTTGCTCAGTCACCACCACCTTTGAAACAATGCCTTCAAGCTCCTTTATCCTTGAAGAATAATTGTCTCTTTCTTTGACAAGTAGGTCAATCTCTCTCTTGAACTTAGACTTCGCTTTCTGATATTTCAGTGCACTTTCAGATAGCTCAGATAGCTTCGCAGTAAGCTTTTGGATCTCTGCTTCAAACAAGTTTCTTTCTTCCTCAAAGCCCTTTTCAGCATTTGTTCTTTGACCAAATATCTCTTTGAAGATTCCAACATTCTTCTGTTCTATGGTCTTTCTTTCCTTTGCAAATTTTTTTCTTTCCAAAATGATTACTTTCTCAAAGTCAGAAATCTGTTGAGAAAACTTTATACATTTTAGCTCAACTGTCTTCTTCTCGTCAGCACATTTTCGTGAAAAATCTGAGAACTTTTTAGCAAAATCTTTCTTCTCACTTTCAAAAACATCATTTTCTTTGACCATCTTTTGTTCCAAATCAGATATTTTCTTTATAAGCTCAACATTAGCATCTTCAAAACTTTTAATCTTCTCCTCATAACTTTCAACAGATGCTTCTTGCTGGAATTGCACAATCTGATTTTCAAAGTCAGAGATCTTTCTTTTCAGCTCAAAATTTTCAGATTCCAAAATCTTTACTTTTTCTCTTGAAGACAACTTTGATTTATTTTCAAGCTGATCCCACAACTGTTTACCTGTAGTCTTTTTGCTATCTAATTGGATAGAAATCTCATCTGAAATTCCTTGCAAGATAAACACTTTGGCCAATTTATCCGCTTCATATCTCTTTCTTTGCTCATCTGAGTATTCCTTACGTGGTATTGGAGACTCTTTTCTTTCTGTGTATCCATCTGCTCCCGTAAAAGAATAAATCGTTGTTGGAGTTTTCATATTTCCATTCTTCAAAGATATTTTGATATATTTTCCCAATTCATGTTGGTCAATAAAGTCCAGAAAATGATTTTTCCATTGTTCATACTCTCCTCTGAAAAGTACTGGTGGCTTCTCATCCATACTGATTGCAACGGCTTCACTGGAAGTCATTCTGTTACAAAAAGAACTTGAATTTGATCGTTAGAAATTCAGAAAAAATAGATCACAATTAGAAATTTGTTCCCCCTCCGCAGACTTAGCACGAGGGTCCCGCTACCCGGTTACTGGGTGGGGTCAAGGGGCAACGCCCTTGCGGGGTCTGGGGGCAGCGTCCCTAGAGAAAAAAAAATTCACATTTAAAGGCCATATTACAACTTTGAAAAATTTGTCCAAATCTGGAAAAAGTCAGAAAAATTCTAAGTATGGAACTCGCATAACAAAGGATACAGACTTCGCCCAAAAACAGTAACTTGCGCGTTTGAACTTCGTGCACAAAAAATGATGCGAGTTCTGAGGTTCGCGTAAGCAAGCTCGTGCGAGTTTCTGGTTCGCGCAGGTAACTACGTGCGAGTTCTTGATACTTCGTGCACAATACTTCTCGCTATGTGTTTGTGCGTTCGAGACTTAGAAATATTTTCGAATTTGACTTCGCGCTAAATGTAAACGCGCACAATGGGCACTTCTCTCAAAATCCACTTCGTGCACAACAATACTTCTCGCATGTCACTGTTCACGCACAACAAAGAAAATGAACAGTAGAAACGCACATACAATGCTTTGCGCGTTTCTACTTCGCGCATGACACAACTTGCGAGTTCTTCATTTCTTTACTTGATCTTTTGACGTGCGAGTTCTTCAACTTTGAAGGCCTTTGCGAGTTCTTTACCTTGCGAGTTCTTCACTAGCGAGTTCTTCACTAGCGAGTTCCTTAGATCTAGCGAGTTCTTCAGATGCACAGTTCCAAAAACTTGAAATTTGTACAGATTTCGATCAAACCATCTTCAATTGATCTAAGATTGTTCACGGATCTTTTAAATCATAATTCGAATCAATTACAAGCAATTAATTTCAATCTAAAACATCGAAAGTTCAGATTCGATCTTGATACAGTAAACTTCAAAAACTCAAACTAAATTCGCAAAAATCCAAAAATTCACATGATTCTGATGTGAATTATGCTAATCAATACACATAAGACTTGTTCTATACATGAAATCGACTACAATGATACTAAACATAGATCAAAAATATCACTGTAGCAACAAATTCGACTCTGAACAGTGTTCTTGTGCGAGTTCTTGAAAAATCGATCAAATCTTGAAATTTAATCCATTTTCTGAAAATCTTCTGCTCTGATACCAATTGTTAAGTCCTAATTCAAGTTCTACTCAATACAAACAATCAAGATGAAAATCATATGTCATTGATATGAATCACAAAGATTACAAATCTCACTTTCTCTCTCTACAAACACTCTCTCTCTCTAGAATGATATTCAATTGACCTCTTCTCTAATCTGCTCACATCTACAATCTGAATGTTACCTCCACATTACAAAGACAAGAAAACAAGGTATTTATACCCAAAACTAAAACAAATAAACAAAAACACAAACTTTGACTTTGACTTTATTACAAAAGACTTTGACTTTTATGCTTGAGAGTTGACTTTCAGCTTTGACTTGCTTTACTTTGACCTCTGATCTTCATGATTGTAACACCCTAAAAACTAGAGTGAATTTAAAACGCAGAAACTGGACAATTAAGCAACAACACTTGGTATAAACCTCCTAAAAAGGGGGAAATATACTTAACATTTACAACCCTGAATACGGATATGGAATTTCAACAACAAAGTAATCTAAACATAACTATCTAGATTACATCGGTTGTTAATCCATTATCACCAAAAGAATGGGACTTAAACAATTGCCCAACATCAAATACTAGTCATCTCAAAAGCCCCCGAGACCAAGCTCATCACACAAGCCCTTGGCAACCCACCGCTAATGGGAACCTGTTATACACATCATTTGAGAAAAAGTGTTAGGCTTAAAGCCTAGTGAGAATATACAGTTTATAATTTCAAGAGATATAAACATTTGCATCAAAAGGAGATCTTTTCAATAAGCAATCCCAAGTCAAATCGTTAATAAGAATGAAATATTACAATGAGACTATATACAGTCTTTCCAGAACCTCACAACTTAATGTGCAAGTAGTCCTTTCTTCTATTCTTCTTCCAGAACCTCACAACTTAATGTGCAAGTAGTCCTTTATTTTACTTTCCCTTTTAGTACCTCACAACTCAATGTGCATGTAGTACTTAATTAACTTTCCCTTTTAGTACCTCACAACTCAATGTGCATGTAGTACTTATTTTACTTTCACTTTTAGTACCTCACAACTCAATGTGCATGTAGTACTTATTTTACTTTCTTTCCAGAAAATCACATAAAAGCGTAAGTAGAATCAATACCTAGGGATCCACTAGCAATGGTACAGACTCGTCACCACAACATATGTGACCAACCATAGATAGTCATAAGGTATAAAATAACATTTATAAACAAAATGCATTTTCAAGTTTAACTTCTGGTAAGAATGAAAATCATCAAAATGAACTTTAAACATTCTTTCAAGTAACCCACATAAATGTGCAAGTAAAACATCATTTTACTTCAAATAAGATGGAACCCATCATTTTAGTCGAAAATGATCGGGAACCCTAAAATCTCCCAAAAACTCAAGTTATGTCAAAAATGTAGTAAAAGTAGATCCAAAACCATGGAGATATATAGGAGTTCAAAATGTAACCTTTTGACATGTATAAAGTTTGTAAAAGGTAGTAGGAACTCACCAAATAGGTTTCAGAAATAAAACCCGAAAACCAGATATCGACCACCGAGAGAAGACGAAGATTTCTATACCGAACCCTTGCTAGAAGCACTTAATACTAGCAATTTATGGACCCTTGAAGATCCAAAGAAAACTTAGAGAGAGATACAAGAGAGAGAAAAGAAATGAAGAGAGAGAAAGAGATATTTGTTGGCTGAAAAGCCTTAAGTCGGTCAGGCAACTACGCGGGTTATGCCGCGACTTCAACTCGCGGCATAACTCGCTCGTGTCCCTCAAACCCAAAACATCCAGTGGGTTTCGCGGGTTGTGTCGCGACCTCAAGTCGCGGTGCAACTCGCGTAGCTCCATAAAACCCAAACAAACAGAGGGTTACGCGGGTTGTGCCGCAACCTCAAGTCGCAGTGCAACTCGCGTGGTTCACTGCTTGTGTTGCCCAAACTCATCCAAATCCAAACTCAACTTCAAATCAAACACGGTGCTAACGACAACGCGCAAACTCAAGAATAACAAAATTACAAAACGGAAATCCGGGGTGTTACAATGATCTTGTATCCAACATATTTATGCTCTAACAATCTCCCATTTTGGATTCAAAATCATCTTTAAATAATGTGTGCATACATTTAATTATCAACAATTTTATAAAACACACTTAAATAAATCCAACGTGAATGTGTCAACATAATTAAATCAAAACTTTAAACAAACCTTCATAAATTTTTAATAATAAAAATATTTGGTTTAGAAAACTCACTTGAGGTCCTAATCAAAGTTTCCTCTAGAACTGGTCCAAATTACAGATTCCTAAGGCACATAGGTAACATCGGTAAATCTCACAGTTAAACCCTAAACTAGGGAATCATAAAAATCAAGGTTACTGGAGAAGGATGGGGTTTAAATTGGAAACTCCCAGACCTACAACTATCCAGAGAAACTGGATCACCTAACCGACCAGGACCGCCCGGACCCGGGGTCGATCGGCGCCCGGTATCGACCGGGATACAACCCCGACGTCGACCGGGATCACTACTCCTGGTGTCGACCGGGATCCCCACTCCCGGGGTCGACCGGGATCCTACTCCCGGGATCGCCAGACACTTTGGTGCCCGGGGTCACCTAGTCCCCTAAACCCGGGGTCGACCAACCGGTCTCTGCGATAAGCAATCATCGAAAACCCACAGACTCTCCCTGATACGATCCTTGAAATTCAAACTCTCACTTGAGATCAATTACAATACTAATAAATTAAAACTTCACCCCAACGATTCATACTACATAGCTTAAAATTAAAACCCCAAACCCCCAAATCAAACCAACAACAAATTATTCCAACAATCCCAAACCCAAAGACTAACACTGCTACTAAAACATCCAGAAAAGAAAATATTGATTAGAAGGAAACTTACCTTAAGGAGGAATCAATGAAAACTTGAAATCTCAATTGAGTCGTCCTCTTCCTTGCCTCGCTTCAAAAATCGCCCTAGTCCCTCCTTTCTCTTCTCAACCGCCGATCAATAACAATAAGAGGTCATTAGGGTTAAAACCCTTTTTAAAACAATGTTACACCTAGCCCCCTTCATCTTTGAGTCTTGGTCAACTTATCACCCAACTTTTAAATTTAAGACTTATATCCGGTTATTACAGTTGGTATTTCACCCAATATTATAGGATATTTTTTTTGTAATAATGTTTTAAAATACATTAAAAAACACTTGTTTTGTAATAATTATCAATTGATAAAAATGTAATTAACTATTTTTATAATTATTTATAATTTGTTTTTATAAAGAATCGAATTCAATTTCATTCAAAATCCTACCAACCAAATACACCAAATCTTCCATGAAATTCAAATCATTCGAAAACATTCTCTCAAACCAAACGGCCCTTTAGGGTCCTTTGGTTTGTAGGAATGGAATGGATTTGGATTTGAGAGGATTTGGAATCATTTTGTGTGTTTGGTTTGTAGGATTGGAATGAATTTGAATTCTATTATTTATAAAAAAAAATCATTATAAAAAAAATTATAAAAAAAAAAATAAATTACCTTTTATTTGATTCATTATTAGAAAACAAATGTTTTTAATATATTTTAAAACATAATGATATAAAATCCTACGAACTCCCTTGAAATCCTAGTCATCCCCTTGGGATTTCAAAATCCTATGTTGTATGAATTTCAAAGAAATTATAGGATTTCAAATTCGGACAATCCTGCAAACCAAACACGGGATTGGAATGGATTTGAAATCCAAATCCCTCCAATTCCAATCCATTCCGGCAAACTAAACGCGCCCTTAATGTTTTATTGATTTCGTTTACTTGTGGATATCTAGCTCCATATAGATGCATACATCTGTACTTTTGAAAGATGGAACTGTTTATTGACAACTAGCGTCATTTACGATGGTTTCACACTATTTAGATTTCTTTTTCCAACACCCGTCACGTCACCGTCATGTGATTTTTAGGTATATAACCTTAAATGAGATTTTAATTAAATTCATGACCTTCTCATGAGTATAAACCCATTTTTTTCTTGAATAGGCCAGAAGGTCATGTATTTAATTAAAAACTCATTTAAGGTCATTTCCCTAAATGACTCGGTCATTTTAGTCTTTGTGCTTGTTTTCGTTTTTGAAGTTCCGGAATGGGGCTTTAATTAATTGCATGTCTTTATCAAGTACTTGGTAACTACTATTTATGCATTGCTCTAGAAGTCTTTGTTATAGTTGTACTCGTCTCAATTTATGTTGAACGTATTATTTCTGGGTAAATAAAAACAAATTTTATTATAATAAGATCATCTGTCTTTGTCTATTTTGGGACTAAAGCAACACCATAAATTGTGACAATCAAAATTCTTTTAATAATTTATTAACTATATATAATTCTTATAAACAACATCGTTTTCATTTAACATTACTAACAAAGGAAATGTCAATTTAATCTAGCCATCATTAAATATTTATTTGAAATAATTCATTAATTAGAAACGCCTTTATTTTCGGGGAAAAAAAAAACAACAAAACGTTAAAAGTTTCCAGAATAAATTATATTTAGATAATGATATATTGAATTGAGGAAAACAAATTATGGGTCAAATTTTGTATATAATCCAACACAAGAAAATGGATATAGTAATAGTGGTAGTACTTTGGACTCTATTTTGGTGTTTTGTTGTTTTTTTCCATCTAAACCACCAAATTATTGGAGGTATCTTTTGTGTCAATTTTTTACAACTCAAAATACAGTGTTTACGGTAGAGTTGAAAACAATACTCTTTGGACCAAATTGATACGCAATGTTTACGGTAGAGACGGGGGATTAGGACGATCGGATTTCAAGAAGAGTGCGAGAAGAATGTGTACCGCAGGACCTTTGGCTCTCTGCACCGTTTTGACATCCCCTTCTGTATCTGAGGCTTTTGTTAGCTCGTCTCCCTGTTTTTGGCTTTGCGTGAGCTTGATCTGTGGTTCTGGTTTTTTATCTTTTGGTTTGGGTTAATTATGTTTAGCCTTGTTGCGTGTTAGTTTTGTTTTGGTTTGGTTCTGCTGTTGACAGAAGGGTTTTTTGTTCCGTAAATTCGTTTGGGTTCCAATAAAATGCTTGCCTTTTAAAAATAATAATATAGAAACAGCACCCTCGATTCCCAATTTTTTATTTCATTTTTTTGTTTTTCATAGGGCAGATTTGGGCTACTGGGCCTGAGACGAATGAGATTGAGTTGTTACTTTAACAATTGAGGCGATGCACTCAATTAGGGGTGAGCAAAATCCGAAAAACCCGATCTCATCTGATCCGAAAAGTGTCCCCTACCCTGATATGCGAAACCCGACCATATCCGACTCCCGATATCCGACTTAAATTACGGATATGTAGGATCGGGTTGGGTATCCATCTCATCCACCTGACCCGACCCAAATATCCGAAATGTGTAATATTTTAAAAATATTTATTAGAAATAATAAATATAAATATGATTCTAAATTTCTAATTGTTTTTGACTTTTTGTTTGACCCAATTTCCCTAAAACTAAACCTAATCAAATTCAGATTTCCAAATTCCACACCTCGCTCTCTCTCTCTCTCTCTCTCGATTCTCGATGCTCCCTGCCTCTCTCACTCTTCTGCGACCGCCGACCGGCCCCCTCCCCACCACCCCACGGCGCCACTGCCGCAGCGCCTTCCTGCCTCAGTGCCTCGATAATACCCGAACTCAATCCGAAATACCCGATAATTTCGGATATCCGAAATATTCGGGTTACTCCCTTTTTCGGTCGGATTTCGAGGTTTCTTCCCATCATTCGATATCCGATCGGGTTTTGGGTTTTGGACCCCGACCCGACCCAACCCAACCCGCCCGATGTTCAACCCTAGATGCACATGAGTTTCGAACCCTTGAACTTCCCCAACAGGAACCACATACATCCACCACACTTTGGCTTCATTTTGTTTTGAAAACGCCATTATTTCTTTTATCGCTTTTATTGCTTCCAAATTAATCTTGCAACTTGCCATTTTTGCCACGTTTTTATACCAGCATTTCTTTATCTGAAAATATTTAAAAATCAAATAAAATTTGATCATATCCAATAATTAAACATGTAATTATGCATGCTTTTATCAATTAAAATACAGACAAATAACGAGGTTATCACCACATTCTGTTATTTTTCACGACAAATTGTGGACATATGGAGTTGGGTATGTAATAATTATGTAATAGAGTAGCTACAAGCAAGTGTAATTGACTTGGAGTTTTCACAACTGCTTCTCAACTGGCAGATGTGTTTCCTGCACATTCTACTATGATATGCAAATAATTTAAAAGGGGAGTGTGGAAGGTTAAAATTTCACTAATTTTAAAAGAACAAGAAGAAATTAAACAAAGAAAAGTCTCTTTCAAGAGACTTATAATGTTATGCCTAGCTAGCTAACTAATTAAGGGACATACATACCAAAGATTGGGACCTGAAGACTAGCCATTGTGAATACAACTGAATCCATGATAGGTTCAAGTTCAGGGGAAAACCGCAAAAATAGCCGTTCATGTATGCACATATGCATATAACTAATTTGTAACATGCAGACGTGCATAAAAACAGTTTCAATTACCACATGTGCATACCGTCCAGATGAACGGTTACCAGGGTGTTCCTCAGTTTTTCATTTTTTTGGGTTTTCCCCTGGATATATATATATATATATATATATATATCTTAGATAGACAATGGGATTGGATCAAGTCGAGCGACAGGAACACAAACTAAAGGGTTCGCTCTAGGAAGTGTCATCCCGATTCCCTCTTCCATATCAAGACTCGTAAGGTTCCTCCCATCTTTCCCAACCGCCTTCCACTCGAAACACTGAATCATCGCACCAAGAGTTGCATGTACGACGTGCAAAGCTAGCGACATCCCAGGACACATCCTTCTCCCGCTCCCAAACGGTAACATATGAAAGTGTTGTCCCCTGACATCCAACTGATTCTCTTCAAATCTTTCGGGCTTGAACTCGAGCGGGTTTTGCCAATGGTCGGGGTCTCGACCGAGAGACCACACATTGACAAAGAGTCTAGTGTTTGCGGGAATATGGTAGCCGGCCACCGTGCAATCTTCTGTTGATTGTCGTAGAATCAATGGGCCTGAAGGGTGGAGTCGTAGGGTTTCCTTAACGATTGCTTGGAGGTATGGAAGGTTTGGTATGTCGGATTCTTGTAAAAGACGGTTTTTGCCAACGACTTGATCGATTTCTTGTACCGCTTTTTTCATCATGTTCGGGTGGTTGATGAGTTCTGCTAAAGCCCATTCGATGGTAATCGATGAAGTATCTGTTCCTGCAGCAAATATATTCTGGAAGACGGATGTTTTAGTATCTTAATTACCGTATAGGGTTGGGTTTCGATGAAAACGAAAGTTATGATGAGAAGGATAAGAAATGATCTCCACCCATGGATGCACATTAGGATGATATGCACCGGATCAGTCCCCGTATCAAGCGCGATTCAAGGGTGGGTTTGAGATTAAACGTGATCTAAGGGTCCAGATTAGGGGTATTCGAAAAAAACTTTATGCTCAACCAGTCGAACCAAGTCAAACCGGACTGTTTTTGGTTGTTTGAGTGGTATGACGGTCCGATCCGGTCAGAAAAATAGTCAAACCCCTCGGCCAGATCCAGTCTATGGTTTGAACATTTTTTTAGCGGTTTGTACCGAACCAACCGCCAAAATTCACATGCATCAATCATGTCAGTATCAACATTATGGCCCTTAACAAAAAAAAATCCGTCCAATGGATTAAGTTTTTAGTTTTCAATTGGCCGCATTAATCCTTACCACAGCCTTCCAAAACCGGTCAAAAATTAAAATCTAAAATTTCAAACCGTCTTTCAACTTGCTAAATATTTGTTCAAAATTCCTACTATTCTCGGTGAACTTACCTAACTTTTTTTTTTTTTCAACTTGCCCAATATTTTTTTAATTTTGAAGATAAATGTTACTTTCAAATTTGGTATAATATTTTTTTTAATAATGTTATGTTGGTGGAAATTTTAAAGATAGATTTCATGGCTCTTTTAGTTTAAAGCCGTTAAGCCGTAATAGTCCCAAACTGCCTAAACCGGTCAAACCAGACCGTTTTTTTATAGTCCGGTCCGGTCATTTGCTGTCAAACTGCTTGGTTTGAAAATTTTCTAAACCGTTGGTTTCAGGTAAAACCACTCGAACCGAACCACAAACACCCCTAGTCTAGATCCCTTCTCACTGATTCTTCTTCTCATCCGATACTTTATCTAAGTATATATAGAGGGAGGATCAAACGAGAACAGTAATTATTTAAAAGAACACGAGAACTAACAAAATAATTAGTGATTTTACATACCAGAATAAACGCTTTGATGTTCTCTCTACTTAACTTAATCTCCATGCTCTCATCCTCTTCAATATCCAACAAAATATGAAGCAAATCCTTCACTTCCACCTTCTCCTTTCTCACTTCTTCATGCTCTTCAATAATCCTATCAATCAACTCATCAACTCTTCTCCTAATATCCTTCAACTTCTTCCCAAACCCTTGCAAATCAACATCCTTACAAAACCAAACATAATCCGAAACATTCAACGTACCCGTAATCTCGACTACCTCCGTAACCAATCTCCGCATTTTCCCCGCCTCGTTTTCGCCCTCCGAACATCTCTCACCCATCACCATCCTCGATATCACATTGTTCGCCAACTTAATCAACTCCACATCGACATCCACCGCGATCCCACCTCTCGACTTCCGTAGTAATAACCAGATAAAACGCTCGATCTCGTCCCGTCTAACGGGACGGAGTAAGTCGAGCGTTGGACCGTTTAAAAGCTGCGACATGACGATCTTTTTCATGAATTTCCAGTAGGGTCCGTAGGGTGCGAATGAGAAGTCTTTCGAACCGTAAGTTAGGTAGTCGATCGCGGAGATTTTGGGTCGGTTTAGGTACGAGTTTTCGTTGGTTTTGAGGAGTTGTTTCACGATTTCAGGTGAAGAAGCGAGAATGCATGGTTGGGAGCCGAGATAGAGGCGGATTATCGGGCCGTATCGAAGGGAAAGTTTGTAGAAAGATTGATGGGGGATTCCGGAGAGGAGGTGGAGGTGGCCGACGATGGGGAGTGCAAATGGGGTTGGTGGAAGATCATGAGGTTTTGATTTAGTGGGTTTGAAGAAAGATTTGATGAAGAAAATGGAGATGAGCCATGTGAGAATGAGGATCAAGGAGGTTTGGAAATCAAACATGATTAGGGGGTAAAAGTGGGAAGATGATAATGGGATCAAAGAAGAAAGAATATGGTTCAATTTATATAAAATTAAACATCTCTTTCTAACTTGTAATGTATAACATATATGTTCTATTGAGCATTTCTAATGCAAGGTTCTTATAAGTAAAAAGTATAGTAGTTTATAAAACTATTATTGTGAAAAGTTTTTATAAGAATTCAATCTTTTTTGGTTCTTAAATAAGAAGTTTGGTTCTTACCTTGATCTTGGTGTCAAATGACATATTTATTAGTTTTATTTATTTATTTATTTTTATTTTCTTGACTTTATAATTATTAATATTCTTTATAATTATTAATATTTATTTAGAAATAATAATTATTGAAGTTGAAAAAATAAATGAAACCCATGAAAAGAGGTTCTTATAAAAACTACAATTGTAGACTTTTGTATGAGTTCATATTTTGATGAGTTGGAATTGAGGTGACAACAAAAAGTGTAAAAAAAAGGTTATAGATGCTCTAAGTTTGGTGTTATTTTAAGTGTGTTTGTTTAATTTGGACGTGTTGTATCACATGTAATTTTATTCGGTAATCATATTATATTATTATGTGATATGGCTCTTCTTGTATGGGTGTTTAAAAAACCCGAGAAACCGAGCCGAACTATTTGATATTCCAGAACCCAAATTAAAAAAATAACCGTAAAATTCGAAAATCAAAAAACCGAAAACCAAAAAAACCAAGTATTTACGAGTCGGTGTCGGCTTTAATTTTAGGTACCCGAACAAAACCGGATATAATGTATATATACATATATAATATATATTTATTTATTAACCTAAAGTTAGATAAGTAGAAGTCTTTTATGTTTTGCTATCAATATTTATTGTGGATGATTAAATTTGCCGGTATGAAGTCGTGAATGGATTGACATTAACCGAAAAATGAAAGTTTTTTAAACAATTAAACTTATTTTAATTTGTAGCGCTTTTGCTTATTTTTATTTATTTGTTGTGTAATTGTTCTAAATGTTATATTTCAGTACCATTTTTATATTGTAAATGATATTTCTATAATTTCGGGTAACCCTGAATCGAACCACGGGTAACCACCTTTTTCGGTTCAGTTCGATTCAACCTATAGTTTGGTTTTGTTCGGGTAACTAGGTATCCACTTCACATTTTTCTTACTAACCAAACTGAAACGATAACACCCTGATGTTCTTGTGAATTAACCGACTTCTCACGTAACTCTCTCTCTCTCTCTCTATATATATATATATAAAAGGAATAACAGATTTGCTATACGAAAACATATAGAAATTCTGCTATATTTTAACTGCATACTTAACAAAATATTATTTGAATGATATAAATATGTCGTTGAACAGACTTTTTGTTAAATTATACAATTTGAAAAACCATTAAATATAAATTAGAAATAACTAGTTCTATCTTCTTCTTACGTTTGGCACCAATGCATGCTCAAAGATGGCAAAGTGTTAAATTTCAATAATACGTGTAGACACCAACATTATGGCATTCTTTATCTTTTCACAAATGGCATCACTTTTTGTATTCCATTATTAATTACTATTTTCGATACATTCTATGTTTTTTTTAGATAAATTATAATTAAACAATAATTAAAGACTTCTCTATTTTAAAAATAATATTATTAAACTATTTAATAACATTAATAAAATATTTTATCTTTTCTAAACATATTTTAAGAATATCAATTAGCAAAAAGAATAGAAAATCATTTTTAAAAAATTATAATTTTGATAGAATTTTATTTTTTCTCTCTCTTATTTTCTCCATTTTAAAGAAGGTTTTAGAAAATTTGATAAAACAAAACACCAACAAAAATTTGCAAAATCTTTATTTTAAAGAATCTGCTTAAGATTCTCTAGAAGACACAAAACTTATTTTAGTCTCAAAATTTAGGCTTAGACGGGAGTCCAAAATCAATATTAAATTAAAGTTTTTTATATTGAGGGGTTATTTACCAGACGTTTAGCATGATATTACTGACAAGAGTCATCACCTTCATGACTTACCTTGTAGCTAGCATTTTAGGTCATCAAAATGGATTGTTGGTATACATCTTTTATCCAACAAATATTTACCGGATAAGAGTCTTCTCCTTCACTTATCGGGTGAGATTCTTAGGCTATGTTTGGTAACCTAGTTGATAAGTTAGTTGATGACTGATAAACTAACTGGTAGCTGATAAGTTAACTGATGAACAAATTAATGAAATTATGTTTGACAAAACTAGCTTATAAGTACGTAAAATGACAAAAAATGTTTTTTTATTTTGACATCTTAAGAAAATAGTCAATTACAAACACTTCATAATATAATTCAAATAAACTTCTAATAATACAACTAAAACAAATTTATAATAATATAACATGTTAATTAATACAAATAAAATAGTAAAAAAAATTAAATGATATAATATGTTAATTGAAAGAATTTAAATTAATTATTATATACTATAAATTTTTTTGTTAAAATAGATTTTAGAAAAATCTATAACAATTCATGATTATAAATAACCATTACAAATAATATGAATAATAATAAAGTTAATCGATCTCACATATTTTAATTAATTAATACTTTTTTAAAATATATATAATAATTAAATTAAATATTGTATTAAAACTATTAATGGACGGCGATGATGGAGGTGGTCGAAGGCGGTGGTTGACGGTGGTTGTGGGAGAGTAAGGGGCCGTTTACCAAAATGCTTATCGGGTAAGCGCTTATCGGCAAGAACATTACCCTCACTTATCTTACTGTATAACATTCTAGACTATCAAAATTGATTGTTAGTAAACGTCTTAAACCCGGTAAGCGCTTACAGGGTAAGAGTCATTTCTCTCACTTATCGGGTAAGACTCTAGGCCCTTGTTATGGTTCTTACCCGGGTAAAATTCTAGGTAGTTTTCATGCTCAATAGGTAAGAACCATAAGATAGGTGATACCGATAAGCATTTACTCGGGTAAGTATTTATTAAACAGCCCTAAATATGTTGGTTGGGCTTAAGTTGATTTTAAAATATTTAAATATCCTCCTTTTGTGTATTTAGTGAGTAAAAAACTGGTATGTAGAAGAAAAAATGGGGTTAGTTAAAAAGTTAGTAAAAAAAGAATCGGATATAAGAGGACAAGTGGCATAGTATCGTTGGAGGATTTAAGAGGTGGGTCAGATATGGGCCCTACACCCATATTTCCCATTGGCTAAGAGGTTTGGCGAAATACACGTGTCACCATGGCTGACTGGTCTAAGTTGTGTCAACATGTGGGGTCCATCGGAATTACCTTGTCTATTGAAGGGTTTAGGTGACATTTATCTCATTGACTCTTTAATTTATGTGGGACCCACCATAATTTAGTCAACTAAGTTCATTAGCAGTTTGAGAATTTTTAACTTAATCCAACACAAACATAAAAGTGCAACCCAACCCAACCCGTTTAGGTTGGTCGGATTGTGTTTAAACAAAGAAAAAATAATATTGAAAGCATAAAAACAAGAATTTTTTTGTTTAAAACACAATTCATTATTCAAAAAAATATACAAGTTCATCAAATTTTAAGGTATTACATATAATTTTCCAATAATATCTTCTTGTGAGTTAAATTGTTCGTTATTGCCTAGTTATTTTTAGTAACTTATACTTATTAAAAGGGAAATATAAATAATTTTAGAGAAGTTGTTAAAACGTTTATCGGGTTATCGGGTTGGTCGGATTACTTTGAGTCTAACCCAACATCAATCCAATATATTTGGGTTGTTCTAAATTTGTATCGATTATATATCAGGTTACCTCGGGTTGATATTTTCCCGGGTTGGTCGGGTCGGGTTGTTCGGTTTTTTGAGCACCCCTAGACTAAAGTGTAGGGTATTTCACCAATATAGATAAAGAGTAGAGTTAATTACATTGGTGGTCCTGTATTTGCTTAAATTTTGGATTTGATTCTTAAAACAAACTATCTATATTGATGGTCCGTAACTTTTTAATTTTATTACACTCAGGATCCCTAAATTTAACCCCATCAATTAACAATCATTATGAATGACTAATCAGCCTTCACACAAACTATATGGACTAAAATAAAATTCACTCAAAATTTATTACGTTTCATTTATTCACGATTTCTTTAGACTTATTAAAAGTGTTTTATATATTTAATTACAAATTAAATTTCTTAAATTAAACTACGTATTAAATAAAAATCTTTATAATTATTCTAAAACTTTTAAATTGACAAAATAATTTGTGTTAGAAAATTTCCAATTTAAAAAATTTGTGATTTACGTTTTCTTTAATTAAATTATTTTGTTAATTAAACTAAAGTACATATCAAATAAAATATTTAAATACTATTAAATTAACAAATTGACTTTGTACTAAGAAATACCAAGTTTGGAAAGATAAAAAAATAAAGAAAAATTCACATAATTTTTCACTTGGACATTATTTTATAGTTAAATACTACAAAACAAGTATGGTTAACTAACGTAGATTATTTATATATATTCAAACTACAAAAAAAACTAATTTAATTACAGATAAAAATACAAACTATAAATTAAAATTAAAAAGACAATGATTATTCAAACAAGTAAAAAAAACTATCGCAAAATCCTATAAGAATAATGATTAATTGTATGAGTAACTATAAAGAAAACGTTTGTTATCTAAAAATATAAAAAGTTGTGATATTTTAACTTTAAAATACCACACAAGCACTTCCACCAATACGACGTTGATATGACGCAACTTTTTATATTTAGACAACAAAAGTTTTCTTAATATTTGCCCATATAATTAATCTTACTTTAACTGTACTTAATTTATAATATTTTGCTTGGATGTTTTAATGTCAAACTGAAAATATATGTAAATTTCTCTTAATTTCTTTTACTTTTTCAAACATCGGATTTTTTTAATGTAAAAGTCGTTTTTTTAATGTAAAAGTCGTTTTAAATAAATATGAATAGTTTTATTTGATATTTACTTTAATTTAAGAAATTTGATTTATGATTAGTTGTATAAAGTTTTTTTCTTAGCGAAAGAATTTAATTAAAAAGACGTGAATCACAAAAAAAAATTAAATTTGGGATTTTTAAAATTAAAATTTATTTTTTCAATTTAATAGCTTAAGAATAAATATAAAGATATTTATTTAATATGTAGTTTTATTTAAAAATTTAATTTCTAATTAAATATATAAAATAGTTCTAATAATTGTTTTAAAAAAAAAAGACGTGTAAAAAATCTAATGTTTTTAATAATTGTTTTAGAGTGAATTACATTTTGATCCATGTAGTTTGTATAAAGGTAGATTAGTCTTTCATAATGATGGGTTAAGTTAAGGACCATGAGTATTATAAAATTAAAAAGTTATGGACCACCAATATAGATAATTTGTATTAGGGACGAAATCCAAAATTTAAATAAACCACAGGGCCACCAATGTAATTCACTCTAAAAAGTATTTATTTCTTTAAAATACATACATGTATTATGATTTATGGGTATATGAACAATTTTTCCCAAGAAAAATATCTATTTCTTTAAATACATACATGTATTTTAGTAGGGGTGTGCAAAACCCGAAAGGTCCGAATCGAAAATAAAGTGTTTTTGCAAAATCAGAATACTCCGAAATCCGAAAATCCGAAACCCGATTTTTGGGGGATATTTGGGTTCGACTGGGTTTGATCGTTGGCCACCCGACCCGTCCTAAAACTCGAAATAATATACATACATATTTATATATTATATAATTATATTTATTTGTCTAATTATCTTTTGAAAATCATAAATTTTAGTCGGTCGAAATGTTTTCTAATTTATAAATTTACTATCGATTTCATCAATCTCCCAATCAATTGAATTCATTCTCAAAATCGATTGAATTTATATATATTTTTTGCATTATAATAATACCCGAACCCGACCGACATCAACCCGAAACCTAATCAACCCGAACCCGAAGCAATCCGAAACCCAAAACCTAAAATTCGGGTCTTAATTTTCATATCAGAAATTTGATCGGGTTTTTGATTTTCCCACCCGAAACCACCCGACCCGTCCGATGCACACCCCTATATTTTAGGTATATGAGCAATTCTCTTTTAATTATCTATAACATAAATTAAGTGTAATTTTAAAACATTATCAGAGTTTTTATATTTGCCTTTTAATTTTTAAATATATTGAATAACAATAAAAAAATATTTGATAATTTAATAACATTTAATAAATAGTTAATAGTTACATTTCAATTATTAATATTTATTCTATAATTAAAAGACTTTCACCTATCGTAAATTAATTAATATTATATAATTATAATTAATTAATAAATAAATTTTCATTAATTTTAGTTACTGTAATTTAATATTTATTAATAACTAATAGTTAATATTTATTTGTAATTAATAATTAATATTAATTAGGGTTATAACTAAAAAAAACTGTCAAAAAACTTCTTATAAGCTACTCTAAATAGTTTATCAATAAGATAGTTTATAAGCAAACTTATAAGATAGTTTATATGCATCCAAATGTAACTCAATAAATAAGTTAGCTTATGTTTGTCAAACAATGTCTTAATTCTTGTTATGTCTCTTATCAAGTAAAATTCTTGATCATTGTCAAGCTTAATCAATGAGACAAGTGATGTATATAAACGCTTACCCGATAAGAATTCAATAAACGGTTCGTAAATTGAATTTTAGCAAAATCATTTGTATTGTGATTATATACAATTAAAGTTTTTAATCCACTTAACTATAACCGAGACAAAATAACATTCTACAATTGTTTCATCCTTTTGGAAAAAAGATGTACAGTTTGAAAACTACCGACTTAAAAACTCTTCAATTACTTATAAATTGAGTAAATTGCAATTTTGGTCCCTCAACTTTGTTGTTTTTCTTAGTTTGGATCCCTACAAATCTTTTATTATAAGAAAACCCTCATAGTATACGAAAGTGCTTGTTTCACAAATATACCTATGTCAAGATTGTTAATACAAGATTCATAAATACTTAACTACTTGTATCAAATTAAAACAAAAAAAAAATGCAATTATTTTCTATTCCACTGAAAGAGATGAAACATAAATCAAGAAAATGGGACAAAATTAATAAATTATTAATACCCCTATGTCAAATAAGAAAAATACATTTTTTATGTCTCACCGAAATAAGTTGAGCAAAATTCAAGCAAATGGGACAAAACTGGTAAAAATATAAACTAACCCTAAAAAATATATTTTTTCCATCCCACCAAATAAATGAAACAGTAATCAGAAAAATGGAACAGGATTAGTGATTTATTAAATACCTAAAACCTTCAGAGTTCTATCACCCCTGTTGCTTGCTTCTATTCCATCTATTCATTTTGCAGGTTGTACCATTTGCAGATAAAGATCCCAATATTTGTTTTGATTTCAACTTAGACACATGCAAATAGTTGACATTTTTCTACTCTAATGCATCAACTGTACATACATAGAATACAACTACATTCTGGATTAACACAAAATCTGATGCTATGTTTTTCCTGCTGCTTCAGGAAAAGAAAATGAACAAAAAACTTCAAATCTTACCACCCAGAAAAATCTTTCAGTTCTTGTGTTGAAACACCCAACTTTCTTTTCTTTACTACGGTGGGACCCACATGGCCACCGCCATCAGCCGCAGCGGTCGGCTCCACCTTACTGGTCCTAGCTTTCAGGTATTTACCAACACCACCACCCGAAGCTTCTGCATCTGCTCCCGTGCCCGGATTGCTAAACCACGATCCGATCTTTTCCTGAAAAATGCACCAAAAACATGCATAAATGGAAGTGAAAATGATCACCATTAAGGTCACCAAGACACTAGGGTCATTGGCCTAACGGTACCTGGATTACCGGTAGAACCTACCAAAGATGAGGAGTATACATATGTATTTGCCATATATAAATAAAATATACTTAAAAAAACAACACTAACATTTTCTTCATCCTCAACGGTCTTCTCCTCGTTATTCTTTTCCTCTTCTTCATCTGGTTCTGAGTAAGGATTGACAAATACTGATACACTAATTATCTTGATCTCTTCCTGCAAGTGGCAAAAAGAATCATGCTATAATGTACAGCTACTCGTTATAATTGGAAAACACGGGATAAAAATGATTAGGAATCAGTGTTCGTTTTTTGTTTAAAGACATTGGCACAAAGCATTTATTTCAGGAAACACACATAAAATAGGAACTTCAAACATAAACGAAGTCTTAAGAAACATGTATGAATATGAAAAAGAGCAAGAGAATAAGGCTTGTTGGATAATCATGAAGGATGAGAAGGGGTGGGTGTGTCTGGCATGCCGACAGAACTGGACCTGTGAGAGTGAGGTAGGTGGGTGAAAGAAGTTTGGAAGGTTTTAGGGTTTTAGTTTAACATGGGTAGTTTAGTAATTTACCGATCTTGTCCCATCTCCTAGTTTGTGTTCTTTGGTGGGATAAAAAAAAGCATTTATGTCTCACCGATTCCCATCCTGTCCTATTGTCATGTAGCACTAAACGTGGGACAATTTTTTTTCTTCCTATCATATCCCATCCTATTCTACGTATCAAACGCACCCCAAAGAACCAAATCCCTCTCAATATTCAGGCCCTAATTCTGAACAAAACAAGCCACAAAAGCTACTTTTTATATTACATTTGTGGGGTTACTTTCATTTACCTATTAGTTGATTGATACATGAGAAGAAATTTTCATGTACCATAAAAATACTTTTGTGATGGCAAATACCATTTAGCAAGGACAATTGAATAACTATCACTACTCTAATTGTTGTTTTGTTCAGAGATATCAACCAAATAGTTTCTAGGACAGGTCCCCATGACAACTGACTATTTGAGTAACCATTGGGTATCTGGACCAGCTTATACGAACCTCAACTAAACCCTCGGGTCCTGATGATAAAAGTCTCCAAGAAAACCCCAATGACCCTGAGGACACTCAAAATGGCAGCTTATAGGGAGGAGCCCCAAGAACCGAGTACCTGACCTTTATTTGCCGGTTGAGCTGGCCCTCAAAGTTAACCGACCATAGCTTTGTGAATCCATGGATAGTCATGACACCTGCAGTTCATACTCGGACAAGATAGTTGCAACTTACAACCAACGACTTCCCAGACCAAAACATGGATTTCTTGATGATCAGGAGCCCTTGGTTGTCAAAGAAAGATTAACTTGGTTATATAAGCTGTATGTAGACGGCATCGTGATAGGGATGTGATACAATGACTAAACAGGAAAAGATAATAGAGGAGAAGTAGGTATTACTGGATTGAAACGATAAAGAAGAAGAAACAATTAACCAGGGAGAATTCCCTCTCTCAAGCTACAAGCTAGAGCCAACAGACAGATAGCATAATTCACGATACCCCCCACATGCACCTCCCCTTCTCCTAGGCATGGAAATGGGGCGGGGATGGGGAGGGGACCTCAATCTCCATCCCCGTCCCCGATCCTCATCTCTATCCCCATCCCCGTCCCCATCCCCAACGGGGAAACGGGGATTTTTTCCCGTTTATATAAACTATTTTAAATCAAATATGTGAGACACAACACATCTTTTAATTTCACAAATTTCCAATAAACCTAAAATCAAAAGGAATTTAATTTTATACAAACAATCACATCATATGATACTTAATTAGCTAAAACCAATATAAATCAGTTTAACAAAAAAAAAAAAAAAACCTTAACGTCACACGTCCAAAACATATCGATTAATATCCAAAACACATCGATTAATTGTATTTTGACTTGACATCCAAAAGATTACATACTAACATCCACAAAATGACAATTTTAGATTCTAAACCTAGTTAGAAAATACAAAATTATGAATTACCGATTTAGTTGAAATAAATAATATATTTAATTTATTAATTAATATATAACGGGTACGGGGAAGGGTGGGGCGGGGAGTACGATACCCGTCCCCATCCCCACTTTGAGACGAAAGGGGATCCCCGTCCCCGTCCCCATCCCCGGCTTAGTGGGGAATCCCCGTCCCCGATAGGGGCGGGTGAACCGGGTTCCCCAACGGGGCGGGGGCCATTTCCATGCCTACCTTCTCCCTTTTATTCTCTCCTCTAACAGAAATTAGCCACTTTCCTGGATTGTCTTCTTGGGCCCTCTTCTGGAATAGACTTGAAATGGTCTTGGGCTTGGGCCTTGTTGATTTAGCAAGTTAGAATTCGTATCATTACTCCCTCCTTCAGAAAAAGTCTTGTCCTCAAGACTTACCTCTGGAAACTGACTCTGAATACTAATGGCATCTTCCCAGGTTGCCTCTTCCATTGCACACCCCTTCCAATGAATCAACCACTGTTGTGTCCGCTCATTATGCTCCGTAACAGTTCGTGAAGCCAATATTGCTGCAGGAATTAACAAATCACCTGTTCCTGTCTCCAACTCAGGGGGTAATTCAGCTTCTGTCGTTGTTCTGACAGCTTTTTTCAGCAGCGACACATGGAAGACCGGGTGTATCTTAGACGGCGGTGGAAGTTCCAACTTATAAGCCACTGGTCCTACCCTTTCAAGCACTTTGAAGGGACCGAAAAACCTCGCTGCTAATTTCTGGTGGATACGACGGGCCACCGACATTTGTCTGTATGGTTTCAGCTTCACATAGACCCACTCCCCTGTTTGGAAGGAGACATCCCTACGTTTTTTTATCCGCTTGTTCCTTCATCACTGATTGGGCTGTGGATAAGTGTTGTTTGAGTTGTCGTAACGCTTCATCTCGATCTTGGAGTTCTTGCACTACAGCCTAAACTCTGATCTCACTTGGAACAAATTGCAACACTGTGGGTGGTTTACGACCGTACACTACCTCGAAAGGAGATTTCCCTGTAGACCCATGAAAAGTCGAGTTGTACCAAAATTCCGCCCAAGGAATCCACATTGACCAAGAACGTGGTTGATCCACCGCGAAGCACCTTAGATATGTTTCTAGGCAACGATTGATTACTTCCGTTTGGCCGTCTGATTCCAGGTGATACGCTAAGCTCATGTTCAACTTAGTACCTTGAGAACGAAAAATTTCCTGCCAAAACAAGCTAAGAAACAGTCGAGCCCTATCACTTACGATTGATTTTGGGATACCATGGTGGCAAACTACTTCACGCACGAATATCTCGGCCACTGATTTAGCCGTGTAGGGATGTTTTAGTAATAAGAAGTGACTGTATTTTGATAGCCTGTCTACTACTACGAGGATGGCATCGAAACCCCGCGATTTTGCCTACAATAAAATCAATTGAGATGTCTTCCCAAATGGAATTAGGGATCGATAAAGGTTGAAGGAGACCCCTTGGTGCTGTTGCGTTAGCTTTACATCGTTGACACACCTCACACTTTTTCACAAAATCCTGAACCGTCGCAATCATACCCGACCAGTAAACATTGGCCGCTAAACGGCGATAAGTACGATAGTATCCCGAGTGACCGCCCGACGCAGACTGGTGGAACTCGTTGAGCAACATGGGAATGAACTTTGAATTACGGTCAGATTCACACTCCGACGGTTTCTTCTGAATTTCCGCATCAACTCGTATTTCATCCAACAACTGTGACCCTTGTAACCAAACATGACCCTTGTAACCAAACAGGCGTCGAGACCACGGTATTAAGTTCCCCCTCTGTGGCACGTCGAGACAGGGCATCAGCCGCACGATTTTCCCGTCCTGGTTTATAACAAATGTCAAAATCGTAGCCCAATAACTTGGCTACCCAATTTTGTTGATCCGGAGATGTGATACGCTGTTGTAATAAGAATTTTAGGCTATTTTGGTCGGTGTAGACTACGAATCTCGTACCCAACAAATACGACCGCCAATGTTGGACGGCCAGCACCAATGCCATAATTTCTCTCATAAGCCGATTTAGCCAAATTCCTGTCACTAAGAGTCGTGCTGAAATAAGCTAACGGTCTGTTTTGTTGCATTAGGACAGCTCCAATTCCGCGTCCTGATGCATCACATTCAACCACAAACGGTAAGTGAAAATCCGAAAGAGCCAAGAGTGGTGCAGTCACCACGCCTTATTCCAACCAAAAGCATCTTTTTTTGTCAAGTCCGTTGATGGTCTAGCAATGCTCCCATAGTTTCTTATGAATTTCCGGTAATACTCGGTAAGACCCAAGAATCCCCGTAGGCCTTTGATGTTTCTCGAGATCGACCAGTCTAACACGACCTCGATTTTCTTAAGATCCATTGCAACACCCTCACCATTAATGATATGGCCTAAATATTCGACCGAAGTTTGGCCAATTGAACACTTCTTTTGGTTGACCATAAATTGGTTGTTCCGTAAGACTTGCAATGCCACTTCTAGATCCACCAGATGTTGCTCCCACGTGGGACTGTAAATCAGAATGTCGTCAAAGAAAACCACGACCGTTTTCCGTAACAATGGCCGAAAAATATCGTTCATGACTGCTTGAAAGGTAGCCGGGGCGTTTGATAGCCCAAAAGGCATTACAAGATATTCATAGTGGTCGTCGTGAGTGCCGAAAGCCGTCTTTTCAATGCTTGATGGTTCCATCCGAATCTGGTTATAGCCGACTTTAAATCCAACTTGGAAAAAAAATTCGCTCCTTTAAGCTCATCAATCAGTTCTTCGACGACTGGAATGGGAAACTTGTCCGGAATAGTAGCCTGTTAAGGGCTCTATAATCTACACACATTCGCCAAGAGTTATCCTTCTTCTGCACTAAAATGACAGGACTCGAAAACGAGCTTTTACTTGGCCGAATCATTCCCAATTGTAATAATTCCTGGACCTGTTTTTCGATCTCCGATTTCTGAACATGAGGGTATCTATAGGGTCGAACGCAGATTGGTTCATGTGGGGAAATCAGGGAAATTGAATGATCATGTGTACGAGCGGGAGGCAGCCCTGTGGGTGCCCGAAATACTGAACCAAATCGATCATATAGAGCGTGTAGTTGTTGTTGTTGCTTAGAAGTAAGTTGTTCCTTTACGACAGTTGCAGCTGAACCCAACAGTGAGCAGGCTACTGCTTTCGTAGTAGGCACGGATAACCATGATTGTAAAGATGCCTGAGAACTTTCCGACTTAGTTAGCCCCTGAAGATACACCGAGATTCCCTGATATACACACTTCATCGAAGATTTTTCCCAATTGTGAATCACATCTCCCAACGTTTTTAACCATTCCACCCCGAGAACCACCACCCCGAGAACCAGGTCCAGATGACCCATGTCGAACACAACGACAGTAATGAGGAACTCGCACGGTCCCACTTTAATTTTCAACATAGGGCATCGTTGATTGACACGGATTCGATGACCGTCCCCCACTTGGATGTTGATCCTGCAAAGAACTCCGCGGATAACCCAAGAGACTGCACAAGTTTTCGAGAAATAAAATTGTGAATGGCCCCACTGTCGACCAGAATGATTACCGGAATATCGAATATCTCCCTTTCCAATTTGAGAGTTTTCCCCCCGACGATTCTTCGGCAGAAGCCCCCAGAAACTCTAAAGCCAAACATAAAGTTGTTGATTGAATTTCTTCGGCCTGAGGTACAGGATTGTCTCCAGTTCTAGACTATTTATCAATCCATCCTCGTCCCCTGATTCATCTTCACCCAAAAGCAAAACTCTAAGCTTACCTTCACGACATTTGTGTGCAGGACCAAACAATTGACCACATCGAAAACATAATCCCTTCTTCCTGCGGTCTTCCCATTCTGTGCGGGTGAGGGATTTAAATCCACGATTCCGATTAGAGGATTGGCCCAACTCAATCGAATTGGAACTCTGAGAACGAGGGAGAGAAGAGAAACGATTACTCTCCGGTCGCCCAGGCGACGTGATTTTGTCGTTCGAAGAAAACGTCACAGGCCGGTTTTGGTCCATACGTAACATCATTTAAAAACCCATTTCCAAAGGACCCAGTTTGGTAACGAAAACGGGATAAGGACAAATTAGTCCACGAAGGATGAAGCATGCCTTTGACATCCTTGGCTAAGTACATAGCATCCAATCGCGTTTGGGGTCGATGCAATCGAACCCATCTCTTTACCTCATCCTTTAATCCCGCAATAAAATAACCCAATGATTGCGATTCGGGTAATTTGGGAACCAAGGATAGTAAGTATTCAAAATCATCAATATAATCATAAATGGATGAACCCTGTTTTATGGTCGCTAATTGCTCATATGGATTCTGGATTTCCAAACCACTAAAGTGCTGTAGCAATTCGATTTGGAATTGTTCCCAGGTTATGGCACCATAGACCTGGTTAACAATTGTAAACCAATGCTGGGCTACCCCCACCATACTTAAATGCGCCAATCTCATACGTAAAGTAGGAGACGTACCATTAATGTCAAAATATAGATTGGCTTTTTGGATCCAGCCTTGAGGATCGAATCCAGAAAATTCAGGAAGTTTAATCTTCTTCACAGCCCAAGGTAATCCGTCCTGTGCTCCTCCACCCGATCCCGACTGTTTTATGCCGCTCCTCGTCAAACCAGCAGAATCTATATCGAACAGATTTACCGGTGAAGAGTTTTCCATATCAATCCCAGAAGCTTCCCCAGTGGCCGTAAATGGCTGTTTACTCTGTTGTTTCACCCAACCAAGCATAACCTTACGAAATTCCACCGATTCTACACGTTCAGACTCCATCGATGCTTTTAATTCGATGAGATCAGCCTGAATCTTAGAGATCTGCTCATCATGTTGATCCAAACGAACGGTTTGAGAACGAGTTTCAATTGAGGGTTGAACCATAATGAAGAAAGTGGCAGCGTAGCAGGTCGGACCAATGATAGGGATGTGATACAATGACTATACAGAAAAAGATAATAGA
Organism: Arctium minus; assembly: GCA_954870635.1. NCBI lineage: Eukaryota > Viridiplantae > Streptophyta > Magnoliopsida > Asterales > Asteraceae > Arctium > Arctium minus. The sequence continues at coordinate 10,923,256 of OX941097.1, read as the reverse complement.
GGAGAAGTAGGTATTATTGGATTGAAACGATAAAGAAGAAACAATTAACCAGGGAGAATTCCCTCTCTCAAGCTACAAGCTAGAGCCAACAGACAGATAGCATAATTTACGATACCCCCCACATGCACCTCTCCTTCTCCCTTTTATTCTCTTCTCTCTCCTCTAACAGAAATTAGCCACTTCCCTGGATTGTCTTCTTGGGCCTTCTTTTGGAATAGACTTGAAATGGTCTTGGGCTTGGGCCTTGTTGATTTAGCAAGTTAGAATTCGTATCACATCGACACATTTATATGACCGGGGTCTTTACGGAAACAACTGCTCTACTCTTTTGGGGTAGAGATCAAGTGGGATTTTCTGGGTTAGTTTGGTTTGGTTTTCTTATCAATAAATTTATATAAATTACAACTGCGAGTTAAAGCCAAGTTGGAGTTATCTAGAAGCACTTCCAAATCCGAATAATGAGTAAACATTGTGCAATATTAGATGGTTCATTTTTATGAAAACAAAGAGCACATGGATCCCTACATCAATCGGAAAATATAAGATAACTTGAGAAATTAGGAGATAGGACTGACCTGAGGTCGATCATCATCATCAACAGGGACCTTCTCCATCACTGACAAAGTTGTTATGCCTCCTACAACTCCACCAAAAACTGTATGTTTGAAGTTTAGATGGTTGGCAGACTTGTACAGGATGAAAAACTGCGATCCGTTGGTGTGGGCCCCACTGTTTGCCATGCTGACAACCCCCCTTCCAGAATGTAGCAATTTCGAGTTTACTTCATCTTGGAACGGCTTTCCCCATATAGATTCACCTCCTTTCCCAGTCCCAGTTGGATCACCACCTTGTATCATAAAGTTCCTGCAATTTGTATCATAAAGTTCTCTTACGTAAGATTTGCGTACATCTTACCCTCCCAGACACGTATTGGACTCATCTGGTTTGCTTTGTTAATGTCTCTTATGTCAAAGAACTTGAATTGAAGCTAAAGATAAAAACTAGACAGAAAATACCTTATATTTCTGTGGAAAGCTACTCCATTGTAATAGCCTCGTTCACAGAGGGTGATGAAGTTCTCGCATGCCCTTGGAGCTATATCACAATGCAGTTCGATATTTAGATCACCATGGGTAGTATGCAACTGAACATAGCCTTTTTTCTTCGGGTTTCTTTCAACTTTGACGTATTCAAACTCATTCTTTGTGACTGGATCATATGATGTAGAAGTGAAAGATCTAGAGGTGGCACCACTCGTGTAACGGCTCTTTACCTAAAATAGCGTCACAAGAATACGCTATCAATATGAGAGAGACATTCTTATCATAAACGAGAATATATAGCACATTCGGAAGTTCTAGCCCTTCTTAAAACTTAAGTATGCAAGAATGGGAATGCAATCACCAAATCCAAACCTATAGTTGGTTCTAAAAGAGTCAAAATCAACTTCAAACTTTTCTCATAGAATATAGTCACCTGGCCTGAAAGCCTGGAGGAAATTATGGGTTGAAGTTGAAATCGGGAGTTTGATCTCATAATTGTAGAGCTTTCAGTTTGAAACTCTAGAACCTTATGGACTTGTTGGACAGTTGAAAGATGAAAACCCCCAACCTCCCAGCCTCATTTTTAGTCCCAATTTGCTCTTCCGGGATAATCCCTTACCTTGGTCAGACACAAACGCCAGATTTAGAAGCCTGCCTTTACGATTTTCCTTCGAAGATGTAAGGTTGCATTTAACATCTCAGTAAAGATTTGTCTTATAAAGTTATTTGTACCAATTTTTAAAATACGCAGTCTACTGCATAGTGCATACTATCATGCCAAAAGCTTCCTGTGCAGCCAAATAAATTGATGACCCATAGTGCACCATAGGGATTTGAAATATTAGCATTGATGGCCCCATATATTGATAGCACAAACCTTAATGGCAGACTTTGCAAATCAGTAGGTATATCTGTTGTTTTTTCTAACTTTATGCCACTGTCTTAAAAACAAATGGGGGAAGAGGGGGGGGGGGGGGGGTACATCTACTAGTCATTCCTAGAAATAGTTTTTTATATCAAAGTCATAGATGTTTGTATGTTATCTATAGATTTAAAAAGAAAACCAACCATCTTAGCGTTTACTGGTGTCCTGTCACCAGACATATGCATGGCTATTCGAGCAGCAGTTTTATCGCTTGAGGCAGCCTTGGCAGCAGCAGCACTTCTCCCATGCACAGAAGCAGACGCAGCATCAACAATACTGAAAGCCTGTTGAGCTTTAACTTCACCATCTGATTTGGGGTTATCTTTAATGCGTTCTCGAGCAGCTAAAATGGTAGCAAGTGCAGCAGCTCTTTCATTCTGTGCCTTATTTCCACCACCTCCATGTAGTGCAAGTTCCCGTCCCTTCTCTGTTTTAAGCTCCTTCAGCATCTGCTTTATATCACCAGACACATTTATGTTGTATGCTGGATCCGACTCTAATTTTTTTAATTCTGAGAAGTGAATTCAAAATTTTCATTATCATGGTGAAAACTAAACGAGCAGATTTGGATTTGTCCATGCAAGGATAGAAGAGAGACGACAAATACCTTCATCGTCAAGTTTCAAGCTTTTCTTCACATGGTCGAAATCCACAAGAGCTTTGCTGTCAAGTGTGTTTGGATTCTACAAAGGCATACATAGGTAAGCAAAACTTGAAGATTTGGAACCAGATATTAATGTATTACATCACAGACGAGTCTGAAACACATTCAAGGCATGCATTACCTGAATTGTAATGATGTCTTCCCTTTTGAAGGGTTCATCAGTAAGAAGCTCCTTCCAATTCTTCGTTTTAAGATTCAATTCTTTAATTGCCTGCACAAGATATGGTGTTGGATGCATTTGTTTCGAGAAAAGAATTGTTGACAAGTGTATATTCCAAATGACTAAAGAGAAAAAAGACCTCATAAGAGAACACATTTCCGGTCGTCTTTACTGCAACAATATGTGTGAACTCTGTAAAAACCTTGTTCAACACAGGGCAATGATACTCTCCTACAAAATAGAGAATAATTTCTCAAAAGTTTAGAAATTTCTACAGAAGTTTGAAACGTTCATAGTCCAATACATAGTAGAGGTGATATTAAAGAACTATGGAAAACATGAAAGAGACATTATATAACAGCTAGATCTATGCAAGAATAAAAGGAGTTTGTGGGGAAGGATAACCATCCATCTATACAGTGAACAAAAACTAGTATGATAAAAGTTAAGACAACAAAAATCCAATATAAAATGTCAACTGAAAGCATATATCCGAAGAGCCCGTAATCATGTATAATCCTCATCCAGCTGTCAATATGATAAATAAGTCACACAGCAGAGCAAGGATTAAAAATATTTTCATAATTCACAAGGCAAAACTCATCTTATCTGCCATAACTTAAAAGTCATCTAACACACTGAGTCATAAATATGCATTCTTTACATTTACAATGAAACAAGAGAATAGAACAAGTTGTCTGGTGCATCCAGTATTACAGAATGAACATATAGATCGGGAATCTTAGAGAATACGCAATCATACCTTCAGAATTTTTATGAAAAGTTAGTGGGATGAGATCCTCTTGTTTGAGAGGAGCTCCAGAAACAGGATGCTTTCCGTACTTCCTTATGTAGGGGATTATGTGCCTACATCATAAATTTCATAAATAAGCTAAAAAATCTAAAATATAGGATAATAAACACCTATATAGTTAAGGCAGTTGACTGGTATTGAACCTAAACTCTACAAGACTTATTTGTTGGCACAAGTTAATGATAGTAAACGGTAGGTCGATGTGTAAATGGACTTTTTGGGTGTCTTGTAGCAAACATATCTTACTCTCAAGTGATCTATGATTCTCACATCCTCTTATCAAAAATAGTTACTTCTCAATGAATTTTTCTACGAAATTGCCAAATGACATGAAAAAGAAATGAAGTTAACTGAAATGAAGCTTCAATAGCCAGGCGACATTTACAAAGTGACTTCAAGTTGAAGTTCAATTTTAGTTAATGCCTGATCATAAGTAGTTTCATTTGGATTGGAAGCTTCTCCTAAGTATCCATACTTGGTGGTTTTCTCTTGAACACAGGGATACCATTAAAACATGAATTTCTTAAAACAGAAGCATCCAATTGATGACTAAGTTCTTAACCATGGTTATCAGAAAGTAAAAGCTATAAAAGTTGCACTAAACAAAATCAAAGTTCCCAACTCAAAATTCCTACAGAAGAATGACCATACAGGTTTAAATCCAAACAACTGAAGCATTTCCTAATAGGCAATTACTGAAGCATTGAAGATAAGAAACACTCACATGATATCGAAAACACTTCCATCCTTGGTGCACACTGCGTCCTCAAATGGAGTAAATGTAAGGCTGCAAATGCATTCAAGTATTGTAATCAATCTTCAAATCACATATACAAAGCAAGCAACACAGAAAATCAGATCAAATATAAAGAGTAAGAAAAAGTGTGTACGCGCAGCAATAGAAGGGAAGGCGTTTAAATGGCGTCCGGAGTTCTTTGGACTTGGCACCACCCCACTCGGTGGCCCACTCCGTCTTCGTAATGAACATCCGATCTTTGCTGTGTTGTTTCTTCCCCATCTTTCCTTCAAAATCTTAAACTTCCGAGAGAATTAGGGTTTCGTGTAGAGTCCGCCGAGAATAATAATTGAAATTAAAATTAGCACAAACTGAACTCTCTTAATCTCTTTCCTGTTTATTATCTCTACCGACGGAGAAACGATATCGGAAGATTGCTGGTCCTGGATCTGATACGGTGGTCGTTGATAAGTCCGCCGAGCCGCCTTAATTCTGCGGTGGTCGGCAAACTGATCATATTAGGCGCAGAGCCCATTTAAGAATTCGCTAAAGTTATGTCAAGATTTAGCCCATTTTTGACAACTTAACCCATTCTTTGAGGCCCATTTTCAAAAGGATATACCCGCGCGATGCAGCGGAATGTAAGTAAATAACGAACAATTAATGTTACTTCCTTATAGACATGTTATCAACAATCAACCATGACCTATGAATCACAATTTATGAAACTCTAAACCCATAAAGATATTCAATAATTAGTTTATATTACAATTGACAAAAAAAAATTATAATGATATAATTTATAATAAAAATGAAACGTATTTTACGATTATGTATTTTTAATGTGCTAATAGTGGAAAAAAAATAAAACGTATGGATAGAAAACAAATTAGTTCGTAGATATTCATGATATTTAATAGTACAGTTAAATTAAAAAATATTCAATATTAGACTCGTTTTGAAGATATTGATGAGACAATTATAATAGTATACTTTGTAGAAAAAGAAACTTATTTTTTCAATGCATTTTTGTTCACATACGATTATTTGTGTTAATATGATAATAGTGTAAAATAAAAAATTAAAAAATAAGGGATATAAAATGAATTAAATAAGTAATTGTAAGGGTGACAAATGTAACATTATAAGAGTGATAAGTGTTATTGTATAAAAACTTAGGATTATAAGTGTTATTGTATAAAAGTTTAGGATCAGGGTCGTGCCTGGGGGAGGGCGGGCCGGGCGCACGCCCAGGGCCCACAAGATATAGGGGCCCAATTTTTTTTAGTATATACTATATATTATATATTGTAGTAGTTAAAAAATAAGTAAATAAAAGAGACAAATTTTTAAGTATCTAATAGGTCATCAAAAAGAATTTAACATTATATTAAGAGCCAAAACATGTATTAGTTAATTACATTAGAAAATAAAATATGTAAAAAGTTCATTGATCGTTCATTTTATATTATTGTTTATTGTCTCTCTAAGTTTCTTTATTCAGTACTAAAATATAAAATTACTTTGTCTCTCTAAGTTTCTTTATTTCAAAACTACCTTTGTTTTTCATACAATATTAACTCATATATCTAAAGCAAGAATAAGATATCAAGTTATTACCAACATGGACTTTAAATTCTAAGATTGATGGTTAATAAAAAATTTGTTTTAACCATAAAGTAAATTTTAAAATGGTGATGAAAACATTAATATAAGGTGACATGGAAAGCCAACTGATTTACATTCAGTGGTGGATCCATAATTTTTTCCTGGTGGGGGCACCTTTAAGATATATTAAATCTCTGCAAAGTCATCCGATATATTTTTACCCTAATTGCACCGTTTCTAAAGATTTTAAAAGTATTCTTGGTTGATTTTAAGGGATTTCTAAGTTTTTTTGATGATTTTGAGAGACCTTTTCGGTCTTTTTGGTTGATTTGGAGAGTTCTTTTGATTTTTTTGGTTGATTTCGAGATACTTTTTGTAAGTTATTATATGTCCACGACACGTGTCACACAAAGATACTGCTGAGAAGTATGTAAACCTATAGGGTCGCACACAAAGAATGCGTTTGTTTCCATTTGTAGAAACCCATATTTAATGAAAATATGTGTTAAACTGTAATTATGATAATTACAGGGTGAAAACGTAATTATGTTAATTACGGGGAATTATCTGTAATTATATTTTAAAGTTTAAAAGGATAATTATATATACTTATATAATTATATTTTAAAGTTTAAAATGATAATTATATATACATATATATATATATATATATATATATATTTGAATATGATTTGAATATTACAGATAATAATTAAACCTTATTTAATTATTAGTTGAATTATAGTCTAACTATAATTATTCTGATATAAATAAGAGGTTAGGCTAAACCATTTGATAGACAATTGAGTTAGAATAACCTTTCACAAAATACAGAAAAGAAACCCTTTTATTTTCTGTAAAACACATATAGATCTAGGGTTATTGGGCTAGCACCCGGTGGAATTTCGCGTGTTCGTGTGTGGATACCGCTAGAGGAAACCTAGATTGGTTTCTAAGTGCTCAACTAATTAAAACCCAAATGGATCCAATGATGTATTTAATTAAAACTTAAAACCACACCATAGGGTGTTTAGAGATGTACCTTTCAGATCTGTTGTGGTTGAACTAGTTGAGCACTTAGAAACCAATCTAGGTTTCCTCTAGCGGTATCCACACACGAACACGCGAAATTCCATCGGGTGCTAGCCCAATAACCCTAGACCTATATGTGTTTTACAAAAAAGAAAATGATTTATTTTAAGTATTTTGTGAAAGGTTATTCTAACTCAATTGTCTATCAAATGGTTTAGCCTAACCCCTTATTTATATCAAAAGAATTATAGTTAGACTATAATTCAACTAATAATTAAATAAGGTTTAATTATTATCTGTAATATTCAAATCATATTCAAATATATATATATATATATATATATATATATATATATAATTATCCTTTTAAACTTTAAAATATAATTATATAAGTATATATAATTATCCTTTTAAACTTTAAAATATAATTACAGATAATTCTCCGTAATTAACATAATTACGTTTTCACCCTGTAATTATCATAATTACAGTTTAACACATATTTTCATTAAATTCGGGTTTCTACAAATGGAAACAAACGCATTTTTTGTGTGCGACCCTATAGGTTTACATACTCCTCAGCAGTATCTCTGTGTGACACGTGTCGTGGGCATATAATAACTTACATTCTCCCACTTGCACACGATACACAGTAACACAGACGATGGTAAGCGTCTAGCAACACGTCACCGCCCCCAAGGCTATGTAAATGTGCTTTTACCTTCGAGCAATTTGATTGATATAATCAATCATATAGTAGAATCATTCATTATCCTTTTGCTTCACGATATTTTGTTTTGAACTTAATATATAGATCTATCTCATCATTTATAGTTCAAAGATTGTGTTTCTCGATCCCAACATATTTGATTATACAAGTGTCATTAGCCTAACTAATCCACTTGTTCATGCATGTAAATCAGAATATGTAATCGAGGGGCCCAGAAATATCTCTCTCATCTTGAGAGGAGCAAGTCCCATAATGCATGTACACGATTAACTACATAATTCATGTTATACCTAATATAGCCCTTATGATTACCCGGTTAAGCGTAACGTTAGACTATATCAAAGTATAACAATCCTTGTGTATTAGATCCCAATGCACATCTCAGGTCTGAGGATAAATAGTGTTGTACTATTTCAAGACTCACCTTATGACGTCGATCTATGAGGTGATCTTGACCGTGGGTCTTGTCCAACGCCTTGTGCTCCGACAAGCGCATGTGACTCTGGTTGCACCTAGTGCACTTCCAACTTGGACTATTACCAGACTTCACAATGATCTTGATTTATTACTAGTCCCCTAGTAATAAGTGATCAAGGACAGTTTTAAATAATATGATCATCATATTCATTTAAGGATACTTAAACATGCTAATAAAGAACACAGGAATGTTTAATGTATATACTCATACCCAGTATGCTATATCAGATAAAAACATAACTGTTTTAATGTTCCAAAAAGTTTAAAGTTTTACTAAAATTATTATTCAATAAAAAAATTTTAAGCCTATAACATGAACATCATGTTTGTTTTGAGACATAGGCTTGACAAGTAGATTTGTATGTAAGCTCTTATAGCTCATAGTACATCCGTTCAATACATATATCCCTATTATAATTTAAGTCATTAAGGTTGGTTTGGAACTAGTATCTATGCATCCTCAAACACACAGATCTCTTTCCTAACCGTTGTATAGTAAGAACATATCTTTAGTTATCCTTAGATACCTCATAATGTTCTTCATTGTTATACAGTGAGCATCATTTGGTTTGACTAATATCTTCTCGTCATACACAGGGTATACGAGACATCCGGTCTTAGTACATTAACATGGCATACATGTTTGAACAGTTGGCTGAAAACACCGGGAACACCCTTTATACGGTTCATGTCCTCTTAGTGCTAGAACTCTGAGTTATACTCAGATGTACACTATGTTCTATTGGCAAGTTTCCTTTCTTGGAACCCTTCATCTTGAAATGTTTCAAGATCTTGTCAATGTATGTACTTTTCCTTAATCTAATTAAGCATTTTGATCTGTTACGAGAGAGATCTTTATACCAAGGACTTTGTCTCTTCTAGATCCTTCATCGCGAAGTACTATCTTAATTCATGATTTTACACCTTCAAGCATTGGGATGTCATATAGGATCTAGAATATTGTTATGCTCCCACTGACCTTCTTGTATACAAGATTTCAATTACGAGATGATTGTTCTAATCCATAAATGGACTTTTGCAACTTGCACTTTTAGGTTTGATGTTTTAAAGTCTTGTATACGTCCTCGCTCAATATTCCTTTTAAGGAATGTGGCTTTTGACATCAGTCTTCATGGCATCTTGCCATTTATCAGTAATCCGATCTTCGGATTATCTTGTATCTCGTTTTATTATCTTCAACAGTTTGTTGAAGCTCAATATCTTGTTGAATGTCAGTGTCAACCATCGTCCCATCTTTGTGGTTCTTGAATTTCTTCAAGATCTACTGTGTCCCCATTTGTGATTCTTGACAGAAAATCTTTTCTTAAGAACTCACCAGGGTGCGTTAACAAAACTTTTGTTTTCGCTAGACCTGTAGAAACAATATCCAATTGGATATCACATAAAGATGTAACTTTTGGACCTTTGAATCATGCTTTCCAAAAGCTTTATGCTTAGCTTAAGCATTATAACCCCATATTCTCAAATATGATAACTTTGGGATCTTCCTAGTTCATTTAAGAGAGTGAGTTTTATTGGTCCTTGTTGGTTGCTAGATAAACTAATATTTGGGCAACTGTTTATAGGGTATAATCCTAGAAACATTTAGGCAGAGTGGTGAGATTCATCATAGAGTGAACCATGTTCAACAGGGTTCTATTTCTCTTCTTGGATACACCGTTGTGATGCGGTGTCCCGTGAGGAGTCAACGGGGATACAATCCCAAAAATCTCTAGGATGATCTATCGGCTTAGATATTCATAACCTCGATCTAACCGAAGCATCTTTATCCTTTGCCAAATATACTCACTACTTCTTTCTAAAACTCTTTGAAAAATTCAAAGTTTTTATATTTGTTCTATTAGGCAAACATACCTATGTATACTGAAGTTATCAGTAGGATGTAATGAAGTAGTGATGACCGTATATTGTGACATAACTATAAGTCTCACGTACATCAGTATGGTTAACCCCTAATAGTTCTTGTGGCCCTTAAAGGTTTACCCTTTGAAGGCTCTTTTGTCATATTGACTAACAAGATACACATGTATCATATGAAACATCATATGATTCCAACTCTCCGTCCGCCTGGAGTTTGACTATGTGTTTCTTGTTCAAGTGTCACAAATAGATCAGTTTTAAGCCCCACTTAATTCGTTATAATGATTTATAATTACAACTATTAATTTCATAAAACATTTATTAAGATAAAACGAAAATTTATTTCTAAAACATAAATTTGGTTCGTTGTAATTGAGAAAATGAAACTAAATTCCTAGTAGCACTAGGTACATGATGACACTTGCTAAGTGTTAATGTAAGACCATCTGGAAAGTTCATATCATATGTCCCTTTGAGCAACAACTAGCTTAGCTTCATTTGGTCTGGTTTCATCTTCTCTTCACTTCTTATTTCCTGAAAAAGTAGTACTAATATGAGTATCATACTGAATATGTAACACTTAGTCAGAAGTGAATTAAATCAAATGGTAAACATACCTGAAGGCCTGACTCTAGTAGCCTTTTGCCTTTTGATTTCTGCCAATCGGGATGGACAAGTTCTCATTTGGTGCCCATGGTGAAAACAATTATACCATACTGCAACCTCAGGAATTTCTCCTTTGCCCTTATCTATGTTGGATCTTCCAACATGTGTTTTACCCTTGGTTAACTCCCCTTTTTTCTTGATTATCCCACTGTTAGGTTTGATCATCAAAGCCTGTTTTGGTTTGATTGAACCCAACTTGGATTTCATATCATTCTCAGTAGTTTTAAGTAAGTTGTAAAGCTCTGTGAGAGTTTTATTCAAACCTTTCATATTATAGCCCTTAATGAACTGTTTATATGTTTTGGGTAGAGAGTTGAGAACCATATCGATTTCCAACTCTTGACCCAGTGGGAAACCAAGACGAGTCAGTTGGTCAAAGTACCCTTTCATTTTCAAAATGTGGGTACTAACTGACGAACGCTCAGTCATTTTACAAACACACAATGCTTTAATTGTATCAAATCTCTCCCGTTTTATTTGTAACCGAAACATAGACTTCAGTGAAGATATCATATCCCAAGCAGTCATGTTTTCATGATCCCGTAATAATTCAGGAGTCATGGTGGCTAACATTAGGCAACCAACAATCAGAGAGTCATCTTGGTACTTATCATAAGCAGTTATGACTTCAGTTGGAGCATTTTCTGACAGGAGTATTTGGAGGGGGGGTTTCAAGAACGTAGAACTTCTTTTCATACCTAAGGGCTGCCCTTAGGGAGCGAAACCATTCGATGAAGTTCGTTCCGTCCAATTTTTCCTTATCTAGGATTGACCGTAGTGTAAATTGGGATAAATTGTTTGAGTTTGAATCTGAGGTAGACATCTACAAAAACATGATTTAATTTTAGTAACTTTAATATCTCAAATAAATGGATTAACCTTTCAAAATCATTTGATTTGAGCTAAGATCCATATTTCACCTACTTCCATAAATGGCCAAGTAACTGTCTATGGAATTAGGCTATTTAGGTAGGCATCATCCAATTATGTTCAACATAACTCTTAGATATCGTGGGATCCTATTCAATATATCATATATTGAAATTGGCACGTTTAATCCCACTTCAACGCCTTGAAAATACTCATAAATGGCCAAGCAACTGTTTATGACATTCTCAAGTAAACAAACCATACTAAGGTATCGTGATCCCACCTAAATACTGGACTTAGGGTTTATTGGGATCGGTCGTCCAAAATACGACTATTTAAGTGAATGGCCAAACAACTGTCCACTTAAATCTCAATATTTTGGCTCCTTGTCTAACACTACATTCAACCGGCATGATTGGCTGAGCACTGACCACCCCAGAATCCTGTATGCTTGACAAGTACCTTAAATGGGTGGCGTTAAATTTACATTTTGTAAAAGGTTTAATTTTAGAAAACATTTTAATTCCCTTTTTAAAACGTTTGACTTTATCTCTAAAATCTTGTTTTAAAAGTTTATGTTATTAAATCGGTTTAAATTTGATAAACATATCAAATATAGAATATCATATTTTATTTACCGATTTAAAATTTATTTTGCGTTTGATTTTATTTTAAAACGTTTGCAATTATTATAACAATAATAAAGCAATAAATAAAAACAAACACAAAATAAACAATCACAACAATAATATATGGATTTGCCCCTAATGTGGTGTTGTGAGCCAACACAACAACCACGGTCAATTTTAAGGACGTCTTCAAGCTCCCACTGGCCTCGCCATCTTGGTGAACTCCAGGGACTTCGTCTCGACCTCTTGGAACGTCGTCTTCAGATTTGAAAAATAGAAAATACAACATGTCTATTCTATTTACATTTGTTCCTATCTAGGAAATTTAAAACCGAAAAATACATCCCATGCAATTATTACATTTTAATTTTCCATGAATAAAATAAACAACCAATCCAAACCACGGGTCTTCACGAGGCAATCCATATACTATTTTATTTTAAACATAAAATAAAACATTCGGCCAAAATAACTAACATAATTAAAAGGTCGATTTATAATTAACATAATTAAATGACCTATTTAATTGGAACAAATTATTATATGGCAAATTTAAATTTATTGACCTAATTTAATTGTTGGTTAACAAACCAAACCCAAAAGAGAGTTGACCCAATAAAACGGGCCTTGGGCCATCCTACGATCAAGTCGTTTAGGACACAAGTCCAACAAGAAAGCTAGGGTGAAAAATATTTGGGCCTACTAGCCGGAGTCCAACACCCAAACTAAAGATTTGACCCAAAACATTAGTCACGAAACCGTTGAATTTTGGGGACAAACTAATCGAAACAAAATCGACGATTTAAGTTGTGGATTAGGCCGATGAGCCATATGGTCCTAGACCGTGATCCTATCATGTGGCAACAACACTGATAGCTTGACCATGGATCACGCAATCAACTATCCATGGTGAGGGAAAGAAAGAAACCGACGATCAACAACCCTTTAGTTGTAGTTCAATGAACAATGACGGCAACTTTGGGCCAAAGCCCTAGTCCCACCACTGTTCCACTATTAGCACGAACCCAGACTATCAACAACAACGATTTGACCATAAACCGTTGTTTGGCTCGATGGCTAGCATTGGAATATTGTAAACAAAAGGGAAAACCAAACTCCACCCGCTTGGAGTGGCGGTGTGGTGAACAAGGAAAAATACGGCAGCAGCCGTTGGACCCAACCAAAAAACGGCAACAACCATTGAACCTAACCGGAAATCTTCCAGTTTGCAATAAAATCAACCACGGTGTTTAAAAAGTAGCCACTAGTTACTCAATAATCGATGTTTATCGAGAAACCCACGACCATGGTCGTGGTTCATGGTGACGGTGGCATCAACCATAGCCGATCGTCGATGGCCTTAGATGAAAAATAAACGAGACAAGAATCAATCACGCGATGAGGCTCGTTCAGCCATGTAGGGTTGTAAGATCCCATATTGGTTGGGGAGGGGAACAAAAGTTGCCTTATAAGGGACTGGATACCTCATCTACCAGACGCGTTTTAAAACCGTGAGTCCAGGTGTGTGGACAAAGCGGACAATATCTGGTACGGTTGGCCTGGGATGTTACAAGGGTAATAACCCATCGACAAGGAACGACAGCTGGCGGCACTCAGCCGCAGTCGGCCGCTGATGACCAACGAAGGGAATCGCACCTCGCAAGGAGGGCGAACGCCAGGGATTGGTGGCAACAACCACGATCAACCTGCAACGTACCTCATGTGGTCACTGTGACGAAAACGACGACGGCCGGTAGCGACCGGCGAAAAAGAGGCAAAGACCGGCGGTGCTCGTGGCTACAAAAGAGAACCGACAACTAAAAACGACGGCGATGAAACCTGTTCAGGTTGTCGCCTCTTTGTGATGGGAGGGAGATGTGCGATGAGAAAACCGGCCAGCGGCGGGCGGCGATGAAAAACACCGGCAGAAGCCAGCGGCGACTCAAACCCCAAAAAAAAAGATGGAGGCCACATAAAGTTGTGATCTTTCAGATAGCAAATATTAGGGTTTGCAACCCTTTTAAAATTCCTATTAGACTTTTAGACCCAATTAAAACAAAATGGGTCCAATTATATTTTTAGGTTAAATTTAAAATTTTAATTTGCCATCATAACAGTATTGTTCCTCTTTTGATTAAATGACATCAAAGTGGCTCTGATACCACTGTAGGGTTTTAATAACAATTTGTAACCGTTATATGCAGCGGATTCGAAATTTTTTTTTGGTTACAACCTAGAAAACTTTTCTAAACAATTAAAACTCAAACGGATCCAATGATGTATTTAATTAAAACTTAAAACCACACCATAGGGTGTTTAGAGATGTACCTTTCAGATCTGTTGTGGTTGAACTAGTTGAGCACTTAGAACCCAATCTAGGTTTCCTCTAGCGGTATCCACACACGAACACGCGAAATTCCACCGGGTGCTAGCTCAATAACCCTAGATCTATATGTGTTTTACAGAAAAGAAAATGGTTTCTTTTCTGTATTTTGTGAAAGGTTATTCTAACTCAATTGTCTATCAAATGGTTTAGCCTAACCCCTTATTTATATCAGAAGAATTATAGTTAGACTATAATTCAACTAATAATTAAATAAGGTTTAACTATTATCTGTAATATTCAAATCATATTCAAATATATATATATATATATATGTGTATATATATAATTATTCTTTTAAACTTTAAAATATAATTATATAAGTATATATAATTATCCTTTTAAACATTAAAATATAATTACAGATAATTCCCCGTAATTAACATAATTACGTTTTCACCCTGTAATTATCATAATTACAGTTTAACACATATTTTCATTAAATCCGGGTTTCTACAAATGAAAACAAACGCATTCTTTGTGTGCGACACTATATGTTTACATACTCCTCAGCAGTATCTCTGTATGACACGTGTCGTGGGCATATAATAACTTACATTAGAGCCTTTTCTAAGTTTTAATTATGTAACCATAATTATATTTTAAAGTTTAAAAAGATAATTATATATATATACATATATATATATTTGAATATGATTTGAATATTACAGATAATAATTAAACCTTATTTAATTATTAGTTGAATTATAGTCTAACTATAATTCTTCTGATATAAATAAGGGGTTAGGCTAAACCATTTGATAACAAGATTGAATTAGAATAACCTTTCACAAAATACAGAAAAGAAACCTTTTTCTTTTTT
Organism: Arctium minus; assembly: GCA_954870635.1. Lineage (NCBI taxonomy): Eukaryota > Viridiplantae > Streptophyta > Magnoliopsida > Asterales > Asteraceae > Arctium > Arctium minus. Next base: position 10,907,815 of record OX941097.1, on the reverse strand, counting down.
GTAAAACACATATAGATCTAGGGTTATTGGGCTAGCACCCGGTGGAATTTCGCGTGTTCGTGTGTGGATACCGCTAGAGGAAACCTAGATTGGTTTCTAAGTGCTCAACTAGTCCAATCACAACGGAAATTAAAAATATTTGCTATTTGAGAGATCACAACTTTATAGATCACAACTTGATAAAAACCAAGGTTATAGTTCAACCAGGGCCTATAGAATGTCAGGAACGGGCATGCTTAGGATGATAAGTGTTATTGTACAAAAGTTTGTAAAATAACCGTATTAGTTTTTTATATAGTAGTAGAGATTTAATTCATAGATATTCATGATATTTAATAGTACGGTTAAATTTAAAAATATTCAATATTGGGCTTGTTTTGAAGGTATTGACGAGACGATTATAATGGTATAATTTGTAAAAAAAGAAACGAATTTTTTCATTGCATTTTTGTTTATATACGATTTATTTGTGTTAAAATAATAAGGGTGTAAAATGAAAAATGAAAAAACAAGGGATATAAAGTAAATTAGATAATTAATTGTAAGGGTGATAAATGTAAAATTTAACTTTAATAGTCCAAAAACCGTTTTCAATAACTACTTTTTTATAATTTTAATATAATAATATAGATATATAGAGACGGAGGTTCAAGGGAAAACCTCAAAAAAACGGAAAACTGAAGAACACTCTGGTAGCCTTTCATCTGGACGATATGCACTTGTGCATACAGATAAATTATGATTTTTTTTTGGTTTTTATGCACAAGTGCATAGTGCACTTGTGCATATGCACGTGTGCATGTCACAAATTACTTGTATGCACAAGTACATACCGTCCAGATGAAGGGCTACCAGAGTGTTCTTCAGTTTTCCGTTTTTTTGAGGTTTTTCCCTGAACCTGGCCATATATATATATATATATATATATATATATATATATATATATATATAGTGGAAGGATATTTTGCAACCTTGAAAAAGTTTGCAACCCTTGCAACCCACATCTTAACCGTTGGATTAATGATCGACGGTTATTTTATTTTTATTTTCCTGTTTTTTTAATTAAAAATATTGGGTTCCATATCTATTGTAACCGCCGATCATGAATCCGACGGTTAAGATGTGGGTTACAAGGTTTGCAATAAGTGAAAGATGACATGAAAAGTTGAGGTTAATTTGAGAAATTTAAGAAGTGGATCTAGACTGTTGATCACTTTTAATCTAATGCCCTTCCATGAATTTTGCATTAGAAAAAATTGATCTGGTACAGCTCGATGTATCTCATTTTAATGTGCGTCCATTATATCGTCCAAAGGTTGATAAAACCTCAATTTCTCACCGGAATTCAGCTATATATATATATATATAGAGAGAGAGAGATGTGGATTCATATGAGACACGAGAACAGTCGAATAAATACAAAATCATATATGATTTGCGCGACCTTTAGGTCGCACTGAACATCGCTCACTTCCAATTTTTTTGGGTTAATGTAAAATCACATGTGAGTTTGTACATGATCTGCTGTTTTTGGCACTCTCTTTTTAACCTTTCTATATATATATATATATATATATATATATATATATATATATATATATATATATATATAGGGGTTGTTTCATTTGCAACCCTTAAAAAGGTTGCAAACCTTGCAACCCACATCTTAACCGTCGGATTCATGATCGGCGGTTAAAATAGATATGGGGCCCAATATTTTTAATTAAAAAAAACAGAAAAATAAAAATAAAATAACCGTCGATCATGAATCCAACGGTTAAGATGTGGGTTGCAAGGGTTGCAAAATATCCTTCCACTATATATATAGGGTGCGTTTCTTTTGCAAACCAAACAATTTGTACAAACTATACAAATCACTATATTATGAAAACAATAGATATATTTATGGATAATGATTATGATTCATTAATAATGATTGTGATATATATGGAAAATGTTAAGTTTATTTATTATAATCATGATTTTAAATTAGGAAATGTTAAGTTTATTCATTATAATCATGATTTTAAATTAGGAAATGTTAAGTTTATTCATTATAATCACGATTTTAAATTAGGAAACATAATAAAATCATATATTCATTAGACTTGATGAACGGCTAAGATTGGTTTGCATAGTTTGTACAAATTGCTTGGTTTGCAAAAGAAACGCATATATATATATATATATATATATATATATATATATATATATATATATATATATATATATATATATAGGGGCCTAATTAAATGAAACCCTATTAGATTGTGGTAACTGTGAGACCCAATCTCAGCCATCCATCTAATATTTTTTTGTTTTTTTTAATTAATAATGAAGATTATTTTAGTCATTTAATAAATTACTTAATATTAAAAAGAAAACTGTAATAGAAAGAATGAATCAATGATAAATTAAATATTTTGTTTCCTTCATTATCTCAACCAACAAATTATGAGATATTCTGATTTTGATAATTTGATTTGGTCTAAATGAATTTTAAACATTGTATCGCCTGTATTCATCCCTTCCATCGTTGACATTGTGTTTTTAGCCTGCAATTCTATTCCTTCTTTATTCATCTCGTTCTATGTCATCCAATGAAGTGTGATACATTGTGAAACTTATGGGATATGAGTTGTGTTGCAAATATGATTTGTGATATTATGCGCTACATCGGGTTTTACATGGTGTTATGTTTCAACTAAAACAATTCCATTGGAGGATTTCTATGTTTTTTGAATTTGTATTCATATAGCAATTTATGTTATCGTTACATAAATCGACCTATTTTTGTTACATATTTGTATGCAAAATTAGATGAAAGTTTATTTTTATTTTTACGTGTTAAGACGTGGTATATGGATTTATGTAAGCTCTTTTTTCGTAAACACATTCTAACAGGTGGTAGTCAACACCTGTGTATCATCTTCAGGCTGTGCACCTTCAAATATTCATCTTCATTGTTGTTGGTTTGCCTTAGCAGGAATAGTCAACCCAATATTATTCAACCAATCACAAGGTATCACCCTATATATACATATACGAAACCATATACAAGAAAATAATGGAAACCACAAAATAGTCGGTTATCACAGTTACCAATGATTATGATTTTGTATGGTAATCACATTGTAACACAGTTGGTATCAATTATCATAGTGGTACCACAATTGGTATTACCGTCTTATCATAATGAGTATCACATTTGTATGTTAATCACAGTGTAACATAATGTTCTTTGAGTGCATCACAATAATAATCACAGTGTAACACAATGTTCTTTTAAAATTGTATCATCAAGGATATCAGATTTTTGCAAGATGAGCATAGTGTATCACATCCCATTTGCTGTAACAAAACTCGTTTCCTTTTAAAATTGTAAGACCACAGTGTAACACGGTTTATTATATCATCAAGAAAATATGTATACAATTTCAATATTTTGAGATTATCGCAATTGATTCCATGCCATAATTATTGAAACGCCCAAAATTAGATCACACTTAATTATAGTATTTTTTTTTTGACAAATTTACCCCTTTTTCCTAATTTAGTGGCATAAAATTCTTTTTATAAGTATTATTTATATTAGTTATTTTAGACCCTTGATTAATTAAATGGATGGATGAGATTGGATCTCATGGTTACCACAAAATACTAGGGTCTCCAATGAAAGGCCCCCTATATATATAGGGGAACGATCAATTGGAAACCATTATTACATTAGAAACTTTGGAAACCAAAATCGACCAATCAGTGAATTTCTTTTTTTTATTTTTATTTTTAATTGAAAAGGTTATTTTTGTCTTTTACATTATTTCATAATATATATGGTAACTGTTATTATTATTATATTAATAATTATTTAATTTTAATTTAGATTATATATGGTAATAATAATAATCATTGATTAATTTAAAAATGAGATATTTAATTTAGGTAAATTATTTAATTTTAATTTAGCTTATATATGATAATAATGAAACAATAATGCTAACACGATGAACCTGATTAATCTATTTTTATTATGAAACAATAATGCTAACACGATGAACCTGATGAATCTATTTTCATATACAGATATGCAACTGAACAGGTAATGAAACAAAAATGGAAAAAAAATGGCACAAATTCATCATGTTTCATTATGAAACAATAATGCTAACACGACGAACCTGATGAAATCTATAATCCAATGAAATCTGTAATCCACAAATTCATTTTGTTTCATCACAATATTAGATTGCGTGGGAAATTTTATAATAAAATGAAATTAAAAAAAATATTTTCTTACATTTAAAAAAAAAATAAATTTTTTGATGAAAAGACAAATGCTCCTCGTTTTCATATTAAAAAAATAACAAAATTTAGATTGCGTGGGAAATTTTATTTTTGGTTTCAAGTAATCTAAATAAATTAAACCTTTTTGCCATATTTGAGACATAAAATCAAAAGACATATTTACCCTTTTCATCTATTATTTTTATTTATTATTAATAAATTAATTAATTTACTATCATATATAATTCAAATGAATCTTAACCATTGATTATAAAGATCAATGGCTGAAATTTGGTTTCCAAAGTTTCCAATGAAACTTGGTTTCCAATTGATACCACCCCTATATATATGATGGTTTATTTTACAACCCGGTAAAATATTACAATCCTATGTAACCCAAATCTAAGCCATTTATTTAGACATCGAATGATTACCGATTTCATGCGATACTCTTACCTGTAATATATATTCTTTCATTAAATGCACACAATAACATAAAATGCATGCTATTTTATTAAAGTACCATATTCATTTGATACATAATTGTTCATCGATATCTCCTACAAAAATTTGAAGAAATGAGATAAATTTATTTAGAGAATTAATGAAAAAGGAAGGTTATATTTTTTGGCCCATTTAAAGGGGAAAATTAGCTCCGTCACTCGTCAGGAAAAAAAATGGGTAGTGATGGGAGCAGAGATTCCGGCAGCAGTGGGGAGGAAGACGGCGACGCTGAGTGGAGAGCCGCTATAAACTCCGTCGCATCCACCGCTCCTTCCAACCGTTCCACAGTTGCCAACGGAACAACCACCGGTTCTGTGGCTGCTTCCAATCGGGAAAAACAAGCGGACACCAAGAAGATCAAAATCTACCAAATCAAGGTATGTCTTCTTCAATTTATGCCGTCGGATTGAAATTCGTGTATCGCATCATTGCTTTTTTGATTTTGTTAAACATTTGCACTCCAATTTTTTAGTTCATTTCTGTTATTTTCAATGGATTCGGGGATCTCATTTTGCTTCTGTAGGGAAGATATTTAGGGTTACTGAAAGTTTCAAAAATTGACCTAGATGAGAAGCAAAATGTTCTATCTTTCATCATTGCTTCGGTAGACCTCTAGGTAGCATTTTAGGACAAGTTGCTCATTGAAAGTTATTTGATTTTATATATATCATATAATAGTTATAAATGATAAAAATCAAATTAATATTTAAATAATTTAATTTATAAGCATTTTTATACAATTTTCATATGCATAGATGCATACATATGTATATATAATAGTACCAAGTTTGAGAATAAAAAAATTGATATGATTGATGGTAATTTGAAAAAACCTGGTTTGTACAAAGGGAACCTATGTTTTATTCGGTTTAGAAGATCCTTATATATGAAACGACGGAGGTGGCGGTGAGGTTGTTGCACGGTGGCGCTTGAAGGAGGTGGTGTTGGTGGAGGTAGAGGAGGTGGGGACTGATGTGGTGGTTACAAGTGGTGGTGGAAGTGGAGGTGGTGATTGTGGCGGAGACAAAAGTGGGCGGCAATGGTGGTGGTGGCAGGTGGACGACGATGACTGTGGAGGACGTTAAGATGGCGATGATGAGCAGTGGTGACCATGGTCCTGCTTTGGATATTGTATTTGAATAATAGTGCAGCGAACCTATTTGCTAATGACGAAATGATTATAGTACTTTCCAATGAATGTGAAATTGTTCGGGTTTTTTTAATTGTACCAGAGAGAGCATCTCGAATGGTAGGATCTTATAAGTTACCCATGAATTTTGTGAGAAATGTTATTCTCATAGTTTTTTGAATTGATTTAAAAAGTATTTAATAATGAATAACGGTGAAAAGGGTACATAAGAACCACAAAAAAGAGGCTCTTGTAAATCACTCCGTTGTGGGGTTTTATGGAGGTTCTTAAATATGGTGCGTTGGCAATGATGTGGCAAGAAAAATACGAAAAACGGGTTACTATAAGTCACCCATTGGAAAAAGCCATCTTTTTTATTAGTTGGTTTATTAGGGTAGGATATCTGTAGCATGAACTAAAAATGGGAAGTTTGAAGAAGATAGAGGTGAGGCAGGGAGAGGGGTAGTCCGTCTTAGTTTTTCCTACTTTTCGTGTCGACTACTTACCTACTTGTTTGTTGTACACTAATCTTAGGGACTGTTAGGTTGGTTTTCCATTAAGTCATATATAGATAAAGTTGTCTGTGGGGATTAATTTGTCTGTATATAATGGAAAGATTTTTGTTTGGGAGGGTTTTCATAGATGGAATGAGCGTTTTTTTTTATTTGGGAGGGGGAGGGTTTGTAAAAAAAAACTTGCCTTTCTGCATAGACCCCCCCCCCCCCCCCCCCTTAGGGACTGATAGGGTTGTTTGGTTGGTTTTCCATTAAGGGGCTGTTTACCAAATCTTTTATTAAGTCCTTTATGTGTTAAGTTGTCTGTCTGGATAAATTTGTCTGTTTTGATAAAAATGTGATACTGTTTACTTTTTTTCCTGAATCAATGGTCTGAATGACATAAATGACCATTTTACCCCTGAGTAAGAAATAAACATCTTTTGATATTTTAAATGAAAAAAGCTACTTAAATATAAAAATTTGAACACAAAATTTTACAATCTAAGAAATGATTAACTTAAAAGAGAGAACAAATTGTTTATAATCTCCACCAAAACTAATTCCACTTTTATCATATATCAAGAGAACCAATTTACATACTATTTTAAATTTACCCAAATAAAGTATTGTGAATCATCTTAAGCAAAAAACCATTATATCACACATATTAAAATTTACCCTAAAAATAAAGTCTGACCGATGGTGGCGGTGGAAAAAGCTCGTCGGAAATTGAAATGGTGGTGGCGAGTGAATCACCAAACGACATGGTGGTGGAATAGGAATCACAAAAAGCAGGGTAGAATAAGGTGGGTAAATCCAAATAGGATGCTAGCTAAACAAAGAAAAAATACACAAACAAAAAGAGCATTGGAATAATTTAGGTGTGGAGAAAAAAGCTCCACGGGAAGCTATCAGTGGGGAAGAAGAGAGTTTAACAGGGATGTTTTTGGAGGCGTGTCTTTTCACAGAAGGGCAGGTGAAGTAATTTTTTTGTCTTAATGGGGACAAGAGCCCTTCCTTGACTGTGCGAATAAGTCAAGAGATTTTCTATTAAGCCACAAGTAAACAGATCTATATAGCTGTGCGAATAAGCCCAATGAGCTATTAAGCCCATTAAGTCCTGTATTGATAAAGCTATCTGTGTGGATTAATCTGTCTGAATAGATTGAGAAGGTTTTTGTTTGGAAGGGTTTTTTCATAGATGGAAGGAGCGTGTTTCTTAATTGGGATGGACAGATTTGTAAAAAAAACTTGGCTTTTTGAATAAAACTCCTTCCTAAAAGCTTACTAAATAAGCCACTTTATATATCATTAAGCCACTACCAAACAGTCATGTATAGCTGACTGAATAAGTTGCGAGTCCATTAAGCTCATTAAGTTGTTAACAAACGGGCCCTAAGTCACTTTCTATACCATATTATCATTAAGCCACTACCAAACAATCATGTATAGCTAACGGAATAAGTTGTGAGTCTTATTAAGCTCATTAAGCTGCTAGCAACAGCCCCGTAGTTTGGTTTGATTTATTGATCTACAATGTTTTGCATATATCATGATAATTTGTTGCAATTTGGCACAGGCACAGAAGCTGTTGGATGACTTATTAGAGAAGAGCATGGAAATAGTGAGACAGCAACCTACCGAAGTTACAGAAAACCATTCGATGATAAATGGAGGCGGTGTTAGACTGTTTAGAGATGCTCCACCCGGCATACTGTTTGATCATGTTGGTAAGTTGATTGACTGTTCGTTATCATCGTTACATAGGATGCATGTTAGCCGAAGTTCTAAATATATCACTAGACAATAGACACCCAACAATACAAGTTCATGATCCGTAAAAAGAAAGACGTTGAAGCTTGTTGGTGCCATTTCCATTTCATTAGTCGCATAAGTACCCACCAGCAACCTTTAGGGCCAGCTCAACTGGCAAATAAAGACTAGGCCTCGAGACTCCTTCTGATGAATAAAAAATCTTCTGTCCCCATACTCCGTGTCCCATCGTGGTTCCACTAATCATTTGAAGACACATCAACACTATATTTAATTTATCATTTTATTCTCTTTTCAATAACGTGGTGATGTGTCAACACGTGATTGGTGGACACGGTGGGGACATGGAGTTCAGGTACAAGAGAATTTTATTCCCTTCCCATAGTTCGCTTGTTCTCCTCAAGGCTATCGGGATTTTCCTGGCTATCATCTTCAGGGCCCATGGGATTAGTCGAGGTGCGTACAAGCTGGCCCAGACAACCATGGTTACCAAAAAAAAGTACCCACCGGCCATTTTGGGCCATGGTTCTGAGGACCATCTTTATTTATTCCACCAAGTTTATTCTTGCGATTTTGTTCCTCTCACGGAGTTTTGCGTTTCGTTATCCATGTACCAGATGAACTTCAAGGGCCACTAAAGCGACCAAGAATCATTCCTAACGTAGAGGTCGATGAAAAATCCAAAAAGGTGCGATTCCTTATCGCATCATATACGATATGCTAAATGGTATACGTTACGCCAACAATCTGGCTTTTTTGCAGTTTAGACGCCAACTCAAATCAGTTGCTGTTGATGGGCACGATATAATAGTTTCAGCAAAAGAAGCATGCCAAAGATCTCGAGCGAAGCTAGAAGCAAGAGATGCGGCTGCAAAAGCGAAAGCCAAACGAGAAGAAGAGCGAGTTGCGGAGCTGAAAAAGATCCGAGGGGAAAGATGGCTGCCTGCTATTGCTAGAGAAATGCGGTTCAAGTAAAAAACATTATAAGCAAATTAAGGCTAGTCATTGGGGATCCTTGGAGGTCGCCAGTTTGAATCTTCTTTGCGCCACTGGGGATTTTTCTTGACTTTTGTTATCTTCAGGGCCCATGGGATTAGTTGTGGTGTGTGCAAGCTGTTCTGGACACCCACGGTTACCAAAAGAAAAGTAAACATTTTTTTTTTCCTACCGATTGTTCATTTTTTAGCAGATGTGCGATTGGATTTCTGCATTTTTGTATTCCTATATTGGTTAGGGTGCAATTTTAACATTGATCATAGGGTATCATTCAAAGTAGAATCGATGGATTTCAATCCAAATTTACTTGTTCGTTAATTATTGCAAGTTATTTATGATGTTGGTTTTGGCTTCCGTTCGATCTTTTGATGCATTCGGCTCAAAGAAAGCTTTCAAGTGTATAAACTCGACAAATAAAAGATGTAACGAAGTTTGTCTAGGATTTTGCTGAATGTAACGATGATTTTTTTTTTCTAATTATTGTAACAAACCATCAATGCAGATTATTTTCGTAACCTTTTAATTTTGGGAAATTGGCTCAAATAGCCACATCACACACCCACATTGGTCTCCTAGCCATTTCTCGCCCGGTTTGACGAAAATAGACCTAGGTCCGCAATGACGGACCTGCAGGTCCGCTACCTGCCAAAAAACGACAAAAAAAATGACGGTTCGAGCCAGATCCGCAACGGGTCGGGTCGGTAGGCCCGCCACCCGACCCAGGTCCGCCACCTACCCACGTGTCACGTAACGGGACTTGTTGTCTGCACATCCGCCATGGCGGACCTAGCTCCGCCATTGCGGACCTAGGCCAGCTCCGCCAGTGCCATTTTTTATTGATTTTTTTTGTTTTTTGACGTACATTTCGTTGCGGAGCTGCATTATTTTGGTCCTATATAATTGTCAGATATACAATTTAGTTGTTGAATTCATTGAAGCCTTTTGAAAATTTTTGAAACCGGTGAAGTTTTCCCCAAAAATAGCAAGCCTGAAAACGGAAGGTAAGCAGTTTTGTTTACTGTGAAAAAATTTCAAAAACACCTTATAGTTTCAAGATGAGTTATGTTTCTGAAAAAGTAAAGTTACGTATTTTGGGTGGAGGTTACTTTGAACAGGGCGATCAAGGGTGGGATTATTATACTGATCGACCGATGGTTCGCATCATGGTTCCGACAACTATCACACATCAAAGGTTGGTTAGTTATCTTCGTAAGAAATGTGGTATGGACACCATTGTTGGTACCACCATAATTATCTACATAAATTCTGGCCAAATGGTTCAGCTAAGAGACAATGCCGAAGTTTCGTGTTTCTTGCAAAATGCTATGGCTTTTTCAACTCCGCCAACACTTTACGTTTACGACGATTACACGATGGCGGGCAACAACAACGTTGGTTCGAACACCGGAGGCGCTCCTGATGTGTATGCCGAGTAGAATCAAACATCTTACATGCCTCAGTTCCCCGAGCAGAATCAAACATCTTACATGCCTCAGTCCGCTGAGCAGAGTCAAACATCTTACAGGCCTCAGTTTGATTCCGCTTATCTTCATGAACATGGTTATGGTATGAGTGACTATAACCCCGGTGTTGTTCCTGAGACAGAAGAAGAACTGGTAGACGAACGAGCCGATGAAGAATTTTATCAAGACCCCGATGAACCTCATGTTTATGACCTGGGTCTTTCTGATGTTCATACGGATGAAGAAGAAGAAGAAGAAACGTATGAACGTAGTCCTGTTAAATCATATGGTGGGATAAATGATTTCTTTGGTATGCCTCCCTCCTTTCCAGAAGACCGAGAGCCCGTCATCACACCAAACGAAGCACCCGTACATTATAACCGTAGTAGAAGAGTGAGTTTAGGGGATGTTTTTCAAACGAAAGACGAAATGACCCTTGCTATCGGGAGGAAGACCCTTGAAGAGGGTTTCCAGTTTAGAGTTGAAAGATCTTCAAAAAGCCGATACGATGTGAGATGTGTGCAGCCTAACTGTAATTGGCGTATTTATGCTGTGTGCATAGAGAATAGCACTATGTTCCACGTACGAATTATGAACGACGTACACACTTGTTCAAGGACCCAGATGAATCCCTACCACCGTAACGCCAATAGCAGAGTATTGGGACACATAATTTTGCCTAAAGTGCGTGACGAAAGCCGGAAAATACGTGGAAAAGACATTGTGAACGACATGAAGGCGGACATGCACCTAAATATCTCGTATTGGCAAGCTTGGCGTGCGAAGGCTTATGAGCTAACCATTGAGCGGGGTACCCTCCAGGAATCTTTTAACCGACTTCCTGCGTTCTTCTATAACTTGGAGCTTAATAATCCTGATACTTTCACCCGAATAAAGACAGACAGTACAGGACGTTTTGAGATGTGTTTTGCTGCCCTTGGTTGCTCGGTACGTATTTTGGTTATGTTTTGCCTCGGGCAGTATATTTTTTGCATTAAAAGATATTGTCTTTAATTTTCTAACGGTTAAACCATGTAATTTATGTAGATTCGGTCGTTTCTGGGACACTTGCGTCGTGTCCTTATAATAGACGGCGCTCATTTGAAGGGTCCTTATTTGGGCACAATGTTCTTAGCCGTTGCTATGGATGCCAATAACCAAATTGTGCCGGTCGCTTTTGGAGTGGGTAGGTCTGAGAGTGGGGAGGCATGGTCTTGGTTTTTGACGATGTTGAAGGTATGTATCCAAGAACCGGAAGGGTTGTTGTTCATATCCGACAGGGCTTTATCCATAAGCCAAGCTATTAGCACGGTGTACCCAAATGCCCATCATAGTTTGTGTTGTCGCCATTTGCTGATGAACGTAAAAAGCAGGGACACTAGGGCCAAGTTTAGGAAGGGTATGTTCTGGAAAACGTGTAAAGCGTACACGGAGGAGGATTTTGAACGTAAAATGGAAGTTCTACGACGTGTTATACCTGTTGGAGCGCCACTTATGGACGCGGTTGGCAAGGAGAAACGGTCACGGGCCTTTTTCCCTGGAATGCGTTACAACATAATGACTTCAAACAGCGCCGAGTCGGTCAATGCACTGTCTCGTTTTGCTCGGCAACTTCCTATCGTGTCCCTTATGGATTACTTCCGAGAATTTCAACAAGACTGGTATTCAATTCGTCGGAACAAAGCAGGTTTTCATAGTCACACTCATCCACTGTTATTTTGGTTTGTCAAAAAAATTCGCAACATATTTTCTTCAATATTTTAATCTTTCATTTTTCTGCAGCGAGATGGGTAACTGCTCTCCTCTCAAATATAGAAATAATTGTTAGAAGGCGACAGGTGAAGTCGGAAAGGTTTATTGTCCGTGAAATAGGTTATGGCCTATATGAAGTTCTAGATTCTCGTAGGGACGTGAAAGTGGATTACCGTCGTTGGAGTTGCTCTTGTAGGAAATGGCAGATCTCCGGTTTACCTTGCAGTCATGCAATCGCCGTTGCCAGGCATGAACGGTGTACATATGTCATCCACTTGATATCGCCTTACTTCAAAGTGGATAATTTTCGAGCCACATACTCAGAGGTCATACATCCACCTGGGCATCCATCAACATGGGTTGTTCCAGACACTCCGCTTATGACTGTTGAGCCACCAGTCTACAAGAGACGCGCCGGAAGACCGAGTAACCACGATCGTATCCCATCTCGTGGTGAGGATCCCATACCGAGGAGATGTACTCGATGTGGAGAAATCGGACATACTCGGACTCAATGTCAGGCGCATGCACCAGTGAACCGTGGAAGACAAAGAGCATCTGGTAGCCACACTACTCAACCAATGCCTACCGACGATTATGGAGGCACCTATAGACATCATACTTTTGATTTAAATGTTGATCTGAACAAGTAACAATGTATGTAATGAACGTATTAATTATAATGAATAATGTTCGTGTATCATGATAGTAAACAAAACATTTTTATTACTTAACCCAAGGATAGAACCGAGCAACGGAAGTCTATTGACTACTACATGAGAAGGTTAATTTAAACAAAGCTCGAAACATAGAACCAAAAGGTAAACTAGTGTCCCTTTGGGTAGAGTGCTTTACATCTAATGATCAAATCAGCCTTTTCATTGATCATGTCCTCTATGCGGGGATAGGTTTCTTTGATATTCTTTATTTTTTTCTGCTCTTCCTTGATCTCTCTCTGCAACACCGTCACCGTCTGCTTCTTTCTCTCGACGACAGTTTCTAACTCTATCTGCTCGGACATGTTCTTCAGCCATAGGTCTTTGAGCTTGGAAATCTCCACCTCTGCTTGTCGTATGGATTCCCTCTTCCCCGCCGGCATCGTTTCAGAAGGTGTATGGTTACGAGAGGGGGGCCTTCGTATTCATGTGTCTCTACATACCAGTCATATGCGTCGTCAAATTCCTGTTTCTCCCCCTCCGTTATTGCATAATCAACTGAAGTTCTTCCAAAGTTACTCCACTCCTCATCCGTTTGGGGTGGTTTCCAACCTAGCCTTGAACTTCCATCCATCAATGGTTGATGCGAACGAGAAGTTCCAGCTATGTAAGAAGAAATTGTTAAATTACTCTATGGTTTACAACAACTCAACCATGGGGTACTTATAGCCTTTCAGGCAGAGGTGCGCTAGGTCCGCAATGGCGGAGGTGCGCCAGATCCGCAATGGCGGACCTGCAATATTCACTTGCAAGATTCGCCTGAAAAGGTGCAAGTTTATCTTGACCTAATCTAGGTATGCAATTGAATCTAGGTCCGCAATGGCGTACCTAGAACTACTTTTTTGGCTATAAATACTCACCTTATTTCCAACTTATAAGTCACCCCATCCACACATCATTTTCATCAACTAATATCTTATGGCCGAAAACCGAGCCTCTTCTTCGAACCCCCCCTCCTCACAAACAATGCCGGAAAGGATGAGACAATCCGTAGAAAAAGCTGAGGCAAGGATCGAGGAACTCAGTCAAAGGTGGAAACAAATTCTGGCCAAGAAGGAAGGGTACTTGAGAAGGATGGAGGAAGACAAGGAAGCGATAAAAAGATTGAAGCGGGAGATAAAAGATAAGGAAGACCGTATTCGTATCGACAACGAACGAGCGAACAAGTGTATCCAAGAGTTCGTAGTCATGCAGGCTGAGATAAACGAGAAACAAAATTGGATTGATCAATGTAAAACACTTTATCCTTAGATTGTGCAAGTGTTTTTGACCATTTCGTATCTGGACTTTATCGTACCTTTTCGTTGTTCTAATTTCTTCGTTAATAAAACAGTTCAGTATTTGGTGTGTTTTGATGAGTTAAATTCGTAGATGTATAATAAGGTTTAGTAGATGTAACAGGAACGAACTAAATAAAAAATAGTTTGTACAATAATCTTTAAATTTTAACACTATGTACTAAACATCGGACGATCCAACCTCCCTGAAAGCCCATATAACATCCGCCATCTCATACCGCCACCGCTTACAGTCATTGGATGTATCCGTGCTAGATGGATGTCTCCCCTGCACCAATTCACTGAGAAATTTACAGGCCCATGGACCACAATCGCCAAGCGGTCCCGTCTGTTGTGGCACATCATTCGCGTATTCCCAAGTGAAGGAATTAAAAAACGCTTGTGTACGCGAATGTTCACCCAAAGCCGTCAATAATTGCGGCATCCTCATAGTGAATTCGGTCATCATTTCTCTAAAGGATGCCTCCAAGGTGGGAACCCTGAAACTGTCATATATGGTCAATTTCGCGGAGTCCAGATTGAACAACCCAATTACCCAATGCTTATTACTTATACACATTGGAATGAACACATGAAACATAAAAAAATTATATGTCAGTTATATAAATTCGAAATTTCTTAAATAATATACATGTAAACTGTTATTCATACTTTATTGACGGTGCCCCATGCTGGAAGACCAGCACTTCCTTGTGCACCATTGCACTGCTGAGTCAGGTAGGAAAGATCTTTAAGCTCAGTCATGTAGTACATGAAGTTTGGCAGTATGATGGACCAATCAGCCAGGGTCGAGCGTGACTCCAGATGAAGTCGGACCCATACCTCGATGTGCTATTAATAAACAATAACATGTTAAGCATGAGTTACAAACTATTATTAATAAAATTATATTAACTAAAACAAATACGTACATCCGTCTCAAAATATCCACTATCTTCAAAGCCCAATAGTTTCCCCCCAAAAGGTATGATGTACAAGCCGGATTGGTAGAAGTGTCAGTCTCACAGGCTCAGGCAACGTGCCATTCCGATACAGGCTCTCCACCACCTTAGATCCCTTCTGTGACCCCTTCTGCTTACCTTTCACTTTTTTTTGTCGTGCGACTGGGGGTGTAGAATCAGGAAGGGCGGTGTATGGAGAGTTTTGCAAATGGGAAGGATGTCGTACACGATCCCCCCTCCAAAGGTTTTCCTGTATACGTGGTCTCGGAGCCATGCTGGGGGGTGGTCTAGGAGTAACGAACTGGGAACTATCGTCCACCCCTATACCGAACGACAATGACATGTCCGGGCCAACCATACCAAATGTCTCTGTCATGTCTGGGCCACCAGAACCTGGCATACCTGACACTCCTTGCATAACGAAATAAATATCTCTCCAATATCATTGAAAAAAATAAGTTAAACATTAACCGATTGATAATATTTACCGTGGGCATATGTGAGGGGAAAAAGCGTACGACGGATCCGGAATCCTGGGTGACGAAACCCAAGGGTCGTAAGACGTTTCTTGCTGTGTTGGGCGTTGTTGCTGTGGTGGATGAGCGGATAGCTACGTACAAGTATTAATTGTTAATGAACGTTCTTAAGTTTAAAATTAAATACATAACTAAAATTAAATACTTACATGCCACTGCTGCATCTCACGATACATCGCCTGTATATGAGTATACACATCCGTTTGACCACCCCGCCACACATTTATGTCATTAATTGTTCCATGTACTTCACTAACTGTTCCCTGTACTTGACTAACAGTGCCCTCCAGGGTGGTCAAACGATCCCAATATACAGTATAGGGATCATTGGTAGGCATACTCATACGTGGGGGCTCATGCTGGGGTCCCTGATGGATCTGTGGTCCGAAGTCCCCACTCACACCAGCGTCGTGGTGGAAACCAGAACCGTCACCACCAGCGTCATGGTGGAAACCAACACCGTCACCACCAACGTCGGGGTGGAAACCATCACCGACACCACCATCGTCGTCGTCATCGCCCTCGTGGTCATCGTCCTCGTCGTCATCATCGTCGTCATCGTCACCATCACCGGAGACTCTCGTCCTCTTTATCTCCTGCTCCTCCATCCCCTGGAAATATCGGTGGCTAATCTGATACCACTGAAATGCCTCCTCCTGAGGGGTAGCCACAAGAGGTCCGGTGGGTGGCCGACTACGCTGGTATTCATAATCTATAATGTTAGTTTTTAACGTTAAAATAATCAATATTTTAAAGTATTTAAAAATACGTACCTCTGACGTATCAAGTAGTACCCCGACATGTTTACTGCCAAGGATAATCATCCTAGTCCAACGTACACCCCTAGGAAGCCTGGGATGCATCGTGAAAAACTTGGTAGCAGCAGGAAATGTCTCCAAGATCCAAACCTGGGAGTTACAAGTTGTTAAAATATGGAATGCATTAACCATGTATACGTATAGTAATATTAAATCAACTAACCTTGAAGGCATGTAAAAACCCTGTAAGTGTCAACTTCGACTGATCTGGTGTACGTCTCCGAATAGCACCAGACATCTGTCGAAATGTGGGTTCCCAGACAAAAGAACCCCAAGGATATCGGTTAAAGAACCGATAATCCTGTGCTATAGTAAGCACGGTGGAGGAAACAGGTAAGTGGATCTGTCTACCAAGAAAAAAGACCTCCACCATCATGATCAAGCAAACACGGACAGCGTCATCGTCCGTAAGCTGATCTCCATCTCCAAGCGATGCAAATTTCGCTTCTAAATTCCGGATCAACAGCTTATCCGGATCACCAAAAACCCGATGAATAAAATGGGTGCACCTCTGCCTCTGCCTCTCTGGCAATGAGGGAAACTCTCCAAACCGGAGTCCTGTAATCAGGCAGAACTCCTCGCGCCCATATCGGAGAATATGTCTTCCAACCTGGAAGAACATGTTATGCTCGGTGTCCTCCTCCGGGAAGATCTCCATTTTTAATACTGTGTACATCAGTAATGGGTCGTAGGAGTAGTCCTCCATCAACAACCACTGACCAAAAACCGTCTGCCTGAAGATCTCAAGCCTTTGTCCGCTCAACTTACTTTTTATTTGCTCTATCACAGTCAACTTTGACCGTAAAGTCAAGCTAGGGGCCTAAATTGTCAAATATTAAAAGTTAAAAGACATAAAGTGTCTAAAATTAAATTTAAGGGACCAATAGTTTAATTATATAAATCAAGGGATCAATAATGTCAAATATATAAGTTTAGGGGTATAATGTGAAACAAGTTAAATTTAAAGAACATAAAGTGCCTAAAATTAAATTTAAGGGACCTAAAGTGTCTATAAATAAATTTAAGGGACCTAAAGTGTAATTAATTAATTTACGGACATAAAGTGAAACAAATTAAATTTAAGGGACCTAAAGTGTCTACAATTAATTTTAAGGGACCTAAAGTGTCTATAAATAAATTTAAGGGACCTAAAGTGTAATTAATTAATTTACGGACATAAAGTGAAACAAATTAAATTTAAGGGACCTAAAGTGTCTACAATTAATTTTAAGGGACCTAAAGTGTCTATAAATAAATTTAAGGGACCTAAAGTGTAATTAATTAATTTACGGACATAAAGTGAAACAAATTAAATTTAAGGGACCTAAAGTGTCTACAATTAATTTTAAGGGACCTAAAGTGTCTATAAATAAATTTAAGGGACCTAAAGTGTAATTAATTAGTTTACGGACATAAAGTGAAACAAATTAAATTTAAGGGACCTAAAGTGTCTACAATTAATTTTAAGGGACCTAAAGTGTCTATAAATAAATTTAAAGGACCTAAAGTGTAATTAATTAGTTTACGGACATAAAGTGAAACAAATTAAATTTAAGGGACCTAAAGTGTCTACAATTAATTTTAAGGGACCTAAAGTGTCTATAAATAAATTTAAGGGACCTAAAGTGTAATTAATTAGTTTACGGACATAAAGTGAAACAAATTAAATTTAAGGGACCTAAAGTATCTACAATTAATTTTAAGGGACCTAAAGTGTCTATAAATAAATTTAAGGGACCAATATTATAATTAATTACTAATTTTAATGAGATAAAGTGTCTAAATAATAAAAATGAATCAATAGTGTCAAATATATAAGTTTGTCGGGAACTAATTGACCTAAAGTGTCAAATAACAAAGATAAATAATGAGGAATAAATAAATAATGATTCCCTAACAATAAATTAATAATAATTCATAATGGAAACAAAATATAATTGTAGAAGGATAATCAATTAAATCAATAAATTTAACAATTACTAATTAATTAACAATTAATTATTTATGGAAACAAAATATAAAAAATAAAAATAAAAAACCACCTGAATCTCTAGGTCCGCCAACCACCCGGTGGTCGTGGCGGAGATGTGGTAGCGGAGGTAGTATGGCGGAGTTGGAGAACTTACCTTTCGGAACATGTTGCACACGTGTCGATGTAGGGAAGCACGTAAAGATGCGACAAAAAATGAGGGGCTAACTTCCTTCCTTATAGAATAATCGACGATCTCGTATGTATGGGGGACCAAGAAAACCAGTTTTTATGTATAAAATAGGAGGGTGTTCATATCGATGGCGGACCTGAAAAGACTGAAAAACGGCAGGTCCGCAATGGCGGACCTACAGTCTGATGGCGGAGCTAGCGATGAATCGTTACGTGACACGTGGGTAGGTGGCGGACCTGGGTCGGGTGGCGGACCTACCGACCCGACCCGTTGCGGATCTGGCTCGAACGTCATTTTTTTTTGTCGTTTTTTGGCAGGTAGCGGACCTGCAGGTCCGCCATTGCGGACCTAGGTCTATTTTCGTAAAACCGGGGGAGAAATGGCTAGGAGACCAATCTAGGTGTGTAACGTGACTCTTTGAGCCAATTTCCCTTTAATTTTACTTGATAAATGAGCGTTAGCTTTCATGGTAATGGTTGGTTTTGATGTAACATTATTTCACATAATATATTTTATGAATAAATCAATGTCAATTTATTTTTTTATTTAGATTAATTAATCATATTTAAAAAATACTCTGTATATATATTATTTTTTAAATAAAATATAAATATAATATAGTTAAATTAATTTAAACATTAAGTTTTATTACCTTAAATTATAATTATACATATTAAAACATATAATATTGATAAAATTACATATTATCTAATCTATACAATTACATATAGTATAATCTAATACGTATGATTGATAAAGCAACACAAATAAAATTACAACTTTATTCGTTTAAAAGTTGTTGAATTCTTTTATCATACCATTTTCGTTTTTGTTCTATCATAGTTGATGGATCCATTTCCATCAACCTGATTGATGATTATTCTTTTTTAAGTTGGTCTTCCATTTCTCTCGTTCCTCTCTCTCTCTCTCTCTCTCTCTCTCTAGCTTTTGTATATTTGTTTATTGCTTCTATTTTTTCAGCCTCAAGATTGAATTATTCTTTCATCGCCTTGTCGATACGGTTGATATACTTAGTTGATAAAGGTTTTTGTTCTCTTTGACCCCTTATCTTCTACTAAGTCAATGTCTTAATGGTCTCCCTCGTTGAGTGATTCATTTTTCTTGATAGCACAATTCAACTCAAGCATGCAAAAAATTGAATTGTCCACGTTCCAACGAAACATACAACTCCAATGCTCTGTTTTTTTCTTCATTCAGTCCACTTTCACGTCGGTCTAGGAATGCATAACACCCAACAAACTTTGAAACAACATGATTCAATCTACTCCAACGATTCTTAAGTGCTTGATTATTCTTACTTTTTTGAGAACTTATGTTATGATTCACATTGTAATATTCAAGTACGCGGCTCCAAAAAGTTAGTTTGTTTTTTATTGGTACCAATTGTTGCGTCTTTGCCTATGTTGAGCCAAACACTACACAACAATATGGCATCTTTGTTTGTCCATCGGTTTTTTTCATTTATAGAATAGGTTGCTTGCTCCGGCACTAGATCTAGATGTGGCTATGTAGAAAATTTTGGAAATTGAGAGGCAGTAGTGGTAGGATTTGGGTAAATTGGCATTTGAAAATTTAGTGGATAGTTTGGGAAATTTGAATTTTGGTAAATTGACATTTGAAAATTGTTGGGGTTCATCATAGGAAAGTTAGGATTGGGGTACATCGAAATATGAGGATTTATGTCTTGTGCATCATCATTTAGATTATAGGATGAAAGTTGGGAGAAACTGAAAAATGGGTTGAATTGGGTGTTTGATGGATACATTAGAAAATCATAGCAGATAAAGAGATATAGAAGAGTATGAGAGTGAATTCGATTGATGGTGTGTTTTAAAACCTCAAGCCTACACTATATGTAATGGTAATGAAACCATATGTAACGGGTTTACAGTAGCATCTGCTATAGACATCATGGGTGAATAGTAGCATCTACTACAAACATCACGGGTGAACAGTACCATATATTACGGGTGAACAGTGCACATCAATGACATGTTCAATAATGTAAGAATCTAATATAAATACAACTAGATGTGAGCCTATTAATCATAAACACTTTATTTTTAAAAAATGTTTGAATCTGAGAATGATTCTTCTTCATCTTATTCGTCTTCAACATCTAAAAAACTTGTTCAATGGCTTGTTGATCGGTTATTAATTAACATATATTTTATCAAAAGTTACAAGATCTACCGGTTATTAATCAAAATGTGTAGAAAATAGAAAGAATTAAACGTTCATTACATTGATCAAGAAGAATAAAAAATAGTCGTTACGCCTAAAAATATGGAAGAGGGAGCAGGTTCAGTTAAGAACCTAACTTCCGTTGTGAACAAGGGGACAAACAAGACCATGTCACGCATCCCAGAGACATTCACGGGATAGTAATCATGAATAGTGAATACATCCATCATAAATGTAAAAGTCCAAGTACATTATTCATTATGAATAACACATGTTGCACTCTCATTTGTTCCCCGATTTACAACGGAAGTCAGGTTAAAGGGTTGACAAGTGGAACAACCATAGCATTCAGAATTATATCTACAAGGATTAAGTGGGATGATATATAAATATACAATCATATCACTTCTGTTCCACAATCAACATATCATCCATATATCATAAAATTTACCAAATTATAACCCAAAATTTAACCTAATCAACATATTATTTCTTAACAACAATTAACCAAACACTATATATTTATAGAGAGAGAGGATACGGAACCGGGAAACGAGTAATTTCCCGAAAACTAAATGATTTTATTTAAGAGTTTGTTTGTGTTTGCAGCAAGTTGTGCAAATATACACATTGTTCCAAAGAGATTATGCCTGCAGATACCCTTTTCCCTCCAAGTAACAAATCACTTTATCAGCCATAACCTCAGGTGGAGGACACACATCTCCTTCCTCTTCTAATACTATCTGCACCAAATCAATATTATACATAAAACTCTCTTTTCAATTTGCATATTTGAATAAAACTACACATATACTCTCTCTCTCTCTCTCTCTCTCTCTCTCTCTCTCTCTCTCTCTAAATAACATAACTATTGAGTTAGAGCATCTCCAACAGCTATACTAAAGTTTTTCTAAAATAGAGTAAAAAAAACCAAAATCTGTAAAAAGTTTTACATCCAACTCCAATAGCTATCCTATTTTAGCACATCTAGTATTATTTATCATATTAAAATATTCAATTTACTTAATTATATTATTTAAAATATAGAGTAAACTACTATTTTCGTCCCTGTGGTTTGTTGTTTATAACTATTTTCGTCCTTGATCTTTAAAAATTGCTTTTTTGGTCCTTGTGGTTTGCAACTCCTTTCGCTTTTAGTCCTAGAGAATATTAGTTTTAGGGACGAAAATGGAAAGGAATTGCAAACCACAATGACCAAAAAAACAACTTTTAAAGTCAGGGGCGAAAATGGTTATAAACAACAAAGCACAAGGACGAAAATCGTAGTTTACTCTAAAATATACAATATATGAAAGTTGGAAGAGGAAAAGTTTGCTTTTTGAAGGTAATAATTAGTTTTCGGGGAAAACTATCTATTTAGAGATTTCTCTAAATTTAGAGATTTTACAATCTCTCCTTTTTTCTCTATTTTAGCATAGAGGATAACATAACTATTGGAGCAACAAAAATGCTAAAATCTCCTTTTTTTTCCATTTTAGCATAGTTGTTGGAGATGCTTTTAGAGGTCAGGTATGCATACACCCCACCTCCAGGTGGGAGGTACTATGCTTGTTTGGTTTGGTTCGAGTTAATTGGTAACGTCCATAGTTTACTGTTACGCCATTTATAAAGCTGGCCAATACGAAAAAGAGAGTAGGCAACAGACTGCACAGATTCTACAAAATGAACCAAACCAGCGTTGCGTTTGGTATGCAGATGAGACTGGATGGGAGAGGGTGAGGTAGGTTTGTGGGTGAAAGAATTGTGAAAGTTTTTAGCGTTTTAATGTGACATGGGTAGTTTGTTAATTTACCAATCTTGTTTCATCTCCCTAATTTTTGTTCCACGTATTCTGGTGGAACAAAAAGATGCATACTTGTTCCGCTCAGTCGAGTCGTATCCCAGTCTAATGTCACATCAAACGTAGGACAACATGTTTTTTGTTTGGTCTTGTTCCGGATACCAAACGCACCCTTGGGATCACAACAAGGCTCATTGACATTACTCATGTTTGAAGTTGAAGGAACTGCAAATTGCAAATACTTACGATGTTAAAGGTAAGCGTACCTCAGAATTTAGTGGCGGCTCATACGGGTCATCAATCCCAGTAAAACCTGCCAAGATGATAAGTGGAAAATGTAAGCCATAAGATTAAATTGAAGAAACAGATAACCCAATAGAGACAATGATAAGATGAATGCCTAATCAAACTGAGTAACCACCTCAAGTCAGCCAAGAAAAATGCATTTGAACAAAAGCTTAACCAATGTACACAAATAAATATAGGGATTCAGATAAACCGAGAAGGATGGGTACGTCAAACACCAATCAAGTCATGTGATAGTTTCAGATTCCAATGATTTTTGCCATAAATTACACGTAGAAGGGGAAACATAAGGTTAGTTTAGTCCTTGGTATTAATTCACGGTTTGGAGTGAGGGAATAAACAACGGGCGATGCTTTGTAAAGAAGAAAAACAATGCCAGCATTGCGCGTTATCAAGAGACAGGGTTTGGACCAGGGATTTTGAAGATCAACCCCATTATTAACTTGGCTCTGATCACAATAGGAAAGAGGGAAATTAATGGCTCCAAATTTTTTGCTTTAGTTTTGCAAGCCAGAGGTCTTTATGGAAACGGTCTCTATACCCTCTAGGATAAAGGCAAGGTCAGAATACATCTTAGATCTTACCCCCAAAACCTACCTCTGTGTGGGATATACTGGGTTCGTTTGTTTTAGTTCAAATATGAAATTACAGTTACCTTTAATCTTTCCAGCACGTGCAAGCTTGTATAAACCCTTTGGATCCCTGGCCTCACAAACCCGTAAAGGCATATCCAAGAAAACCTGTCAATCACAAAGCGTGCGAGTCATTATCAAAATGTAAAAAACTAAATCATCAAAACTGAAAAATTTTATAGGTATGGAACCAGCCTCAATGAAATCTCCATCTGGAAGCAATGATCTACAAGCATCACGATCTTTTCTGTAGGGAGATATCACGCTAGCGATGCAGATAATCCCCGCATCAGCGAACAGCTTTGCAACTTCTCCTAATAATCGAAAATATAACATAATTAGAATAATAATCAGCGCAGCAAATCTCAACTAAGATGAAAGCTAAACAAATAACTGAACCCACCAATTCTTCGTATATTCTCAGCACGGTCTTCTGCTTTAAAAGTAAGATCGCGATTAAGACCATGCCTGACATTATCACCATCAAGGACGTATGTAAGCTTCCCTCGAGAATGCAAAGCGCGTGTTAATGCACAAGCCAAGGTGCTCTTTCCTGAAGTCGCATTCATAATTAAACCTTTTTTATAGCTTGTTAATCGTATATATATATATATATATACATATATAGAGGGATGTTCAAACGCAAATATATATATATACATATATATATATACATATACGTTAATCGGTAAGGCTATAAGATTAACGAACTAAAAGTCATCAAGATAAAAACCAAACAATGACCGATAATAAAACAAAGGAAAATTGTCCAGAATAGCCATTTTTGACCTCTTAATTCACTTTATAGCCGTTTTTCCACATAATTGACCGAAATGGCCAAGATTTTGCAAATAGCACTTTAGCAACTTGCGAAATTGCTACTTTTATGAATTTTATATTCATAAAAGTAGCAATTTTGCAAGTTGCTAAAGTGCTGCTTGTTAAATGCTGACATGGAAGTGTCACGCAACTTACTAAATTGCTACTTGCCATAGTGCTACTTGCTAAAGTTGCTATAATGCTACTTGTGCTATAGTGCTACTTAAACAGCTTGCTAAAGTGTTTTGGAAATGGGTGATCTTATGCTTCGCGCAGACTAATCCCATGGCAAATTGCTACTTGCTAAAGTACTTCTTACACAACTTGCTAAAGTACTACTTACACTGCTCGCTAAAGCTTTTTGGAAATGGGTGACGGTGATCCTATAGGCTTCGCCCAATCTAATCCCATGGCAAATTACTACTTGCTAAAGTACTACTTACACAACTTGCTAAAGTGTTACTTAGCAACTTGCAAAAAGTTATACTTCATTCGTAAAAAGTAGATTTCGTAAGTCGCTAAAAACGCTACTTGTGATATTTCGGTCAATTGAGTAAAAAAACGGCTATAAAGTGAATTGAGGGTCCAAAATGACTATTTTTGACAATTTCCCCAAAACAAAGTCATCTTATATCCTTCACATTCAGTTTTCAATCAAAAAACCAGAGGACACATAAACTAAAACCATATACAATAACCTGTAGCATTTTTGATCTCCTAATAACTGTACATAAGTATCATAAAACTAAGATGAAAACAATATAACATCGAGCATGAATTATCCACCAAACATTCAAATCTAAAAAGACACCGTTAATCTCTGTAGTTAAACTTAGAAGCTTGAAAACATGGAGGTTTTGTGATGTACACAACTTCAATAACCTTGAAAACATCTACTAACCTGAACCACTGAGACCAGTAATCCATATGACACAACCTTTTTGCTGAAGCAATTCCTGCCTATCGATTTTCTCTACAGAGCATTTATGCCAAACGATATTCGTGGATCTCCTTCCCTTTGTTGTGATTTCGTGACGAATCGAACCTAATTTTCACTTGAAATTGTTAACTAATATTCCATAATATGAACTTTATAATCCACATCAACTCACGATTTAATACCATTCGAATCATCCGAATTACTGATAATACCACGTTCGTGTTCGTTGGAACCGACTTCAATATCGGCTTTTAACGAAGACATTCGCGAAGCTTCCTTCGCTCTGATCGGCGCCAAATTCGTCGACGTTGACGTCCGGCAACTGAACAACCTCACTGGAAAGTTCGCGAACCCTACCTTCGTCGATTGGGATTTAACGAAGTCAAACCCCAGCGAAGAAGAATCGAAAATCAATGACCAATTTCCTAACGCAATCATCGTTACGAATGAATTAGAGCACGAAACCAGTTGAGAACATGAAATTGGAATCTGGAGAAATTTTGTGAAGGAAATAAACGAACATCAAATTGTATATTGACAACATAGATTTGAATGGGAAGAAAGGTGTTGTACTTGTTGAATCAAAGATGTGGATGCACGATTAATGAATGAAATTTAATGAATACAAAATCTGTAGGTGTAGATTTGGGGAGAATGAAGAAGATTTTGAGGTTTAAAAGAAGGTGAAGAAGATCTCCATTGTTTTCCGATCTTCCATCAGAGCTCGCTGTCGCAGCTCATATGCAGCCACTGCCATACAAAAAGAAAATTTAAATAAATATCCTCCACCTTCAAATATTGCTTCAAAAAAAAAACTCCAATTTTGTAGAACAATCAATATAGGGACATACGATCAAAAGTCGTAAATTCTCGTTAACAATAAACCCTTTAAATAGGGATGAATTTATAATGAAAAGGAAATATACAATATGGTAATACCTAACATTAATACATTATTTCCTCGATCAATTCTTTTTTTTTATGAAGGCACCATATTCTTCAATACTCCCCCTTTGTGCCGACTCAAAGGGATGATGGTGCATAGCTCTTGCCTCATTAAAACCTTACGTCGGAAAAACAATACCCATTGGGAAAAATGAAAACTTTAGACGAAGGAAAAAGTACAAGGCACCATTAAACAAATTCTTTAGTTTAATATCATTCGTGATTCATACATCAATCAAAGAGGTTTAGGAAACGGGATGGTTTAAGACTGTTGCCTCACTAAAACCTTACACCAAGGAACAAAACCCAGTGGAAAAAATAAAACCTTGGACAAAGGAAAGAGCACAACCCATCAATCGTACATGTGTAATAGACACCTTATTTAGTCCATTACTCCCCCTGATTCATACATTAATCAAGGGAGTTTGGAAAGTCTCCGCAATCCAATGTTTTCCACGTGTTTCTCAAATGTGGCCTTAGGCAGTGATTTGGTGAACAAATCAGCCACATTCTCCTCAGATCTTACTTGATTCACTTGTATCTTAAGGAGAGTCTGTTGTTGTTGATTATAGAAAAACTTTGGTGATATATGTTTTGTATTATCTCCCTTAATATATATCCTACTTTCATTTGTTCGATACAAGCTGCATTATCTTCATAAATGCATGTAGGATTTCCAGTGGTAGAACTTAAACCACTAGCCCCTCTGATATGTGTAATGATAGATCTTAGCCATATACATTCTCGAACCGCCTCATGTAGTGCAATAATCTCAGAATGGTTCGATGAGGTAGCTACAAGGGTTTGCTTGGTTGATTTCCAAGAAATCGCCGTGTTCCCAATTGTAAAAACGTATCCTGTTTGGGAACGACCTTTGTGTGGGTCAAAGAGATATCCAACATCGGCAAAACCTACTAATATATCATTTGGGGTTTCACTATACGGGATAATGTTTTCTTTGTTAATATCTTGAACAGGTATTGTAACCCCAATTTTCTTTCTGTAAGGAAAGAATAAGCCCATGTCAATGGTTCCTTTTAGATATCGAAATATATTCTTAATACCATTCCAATGACGTTGCGTTGGCGCCGAGCTAAATCTAGCTAACAAGTTCATTGAGAATGAAATATCTGGTCGAGTACATTGTGCTAAGTACAATAATGCGCCTATTGCACTTAGATAGGGAATTTCAACTCCCAACACCTCCTCGTCATCATTCTTTGGACGAAATGGATCTTTCCTTGTATCCAAGCTTCGACCGATCATGGGAGTGCTAACCGGGTGCGCTTTATCCATATTAAATCACCTTAGCACTTTCTGGATATAAGCGGATTGGTGGATAAGGATTCCACAAGCTCGATGTTATAGTTCTATACCTAGACAAAATCGAGTTTTCCCAAGATCTTTCATCTCAAATTCAGATTTCAAATAGCTTGAAGTATCTCTTATTTAATCAAGAGTACCTATTATGTTTATATCATCAACATACACAATTATGTTTGAAAATCCAGAACTCGTCTTCTTTATAAAAACGCAAGGACACAGTTCATCGTTCTTATATCCCTTTCCAATCAAGTATTCACTCAAACGGGTATACCACATCCGTCCAGATTGTTTTAATCCGTAGAGTGAACGTTTTAGTCTAATTGCAAACGCACTTCGTGGTTTACTTGAATCGGGAAGTGGAAGGCCATTGGGCACTTTCATATATATCTCTGAATCTAGATCCCCGTAGAGATATGCAGTAACCACATCCATAAGTTACATTTCCAGTCCTTCGGAAACTACTAGACTAATTAGATAGCGGAACGTTATTACGTCCATTACTGGGGAGTATGTCTCCTCATAGTCAATCCCAGAGCGTTGTGAGAAACCTTGCGCCATAAGGCGAGCCTTATATCTTATTACTTCATTATTCTCATTACTCTTTCTGACAAAGACCCATTTATGTCCTACAGGCTTTACACTTGGTGGGGTTAGCACTACCGGACCAAATACCTGTCTCTTTGCCAAAGAATCTAGTTCTGCCTAGATTGCTTCTTTCCATTTAGGCCAATATGCTCTTTGTTGACATTCTTCAACTGAGCATGGTTCGATGTCATCGTGCTCTATGATCTCATGAGCAACAATATATGCAAATATGTCATCAATGAGTATGTATGATCTTTCCATTAACTCGTATGCATTCTCATAATTCATAGAGATTTCTTTGTTCTCTGGAATCAATATTGACTTCGGAGCGTCCTCCAGTAATGATTCATGGACATAACTATAATCAGAGACAATCTCATGAGACGGGTTTTCGGTATTGATGACAAATGGATCAGATTGTGCCTTACTCCCCCTTTTCTTCCTGGGATGAATATCTATCGAACCAAGTGGCAGCCCCCTTTTCCTTTTGGGAGCCATGGCCTCAACCACACTTCCACTATGTGTGGTTGCAACACTCTTTCCAGCAGTGTTGTGCCCCTGTTTGGGGACTTCTAACCTTGCGGGTACATTTGCAGTTGGTATATGTAATCTTGTCACTTTTGCAATATCAGTGAACGCATCAGGTATCGAGTCTGCTACGTTTTAAAAATTTAGTATTCGTTTCACTTCACTTTCACATTGTGAAGTGCGGGGATCAAAATGAGACTGAGTGGGAACATTCCATGATAATTCCTACCGTTCCCTTGGAAAATCATTTTTCTTATCTCCCCCTAACGACGGGAAGACTATCTCATCAAAGTGACAATCCGTAAGTCTTGTGGTAAATAGATCACCCGTCAAGGGTTCTAAATAGTGGATAATTGTTGGAGATTCATATCCAACATATATACTTAATCGTCTTTGAGGACCCATTTTGGTGCGTTGTGGGGGCGCAATTGGCACATATACTGCACAATCAAATATGCGTAAATGTGAAATATCAGGCTCATATCCAGTTACCAACTGGTACGCAGAAAATGGTTGGCTAGCAGTGGGTCTAAAGCGAATAAGTAAAGTTGCATGTATATATATATATATATATATATATATATATATATATATATATATATATATTTAGGGGCTTTTGGCAAGAGGCCAAAAGATACGTGTTTGAACTTTTGAAATGTAATTATGATTTTTGATAAACAATTAGAATTTCAATATGACTTTTTTTTTCATTTAAAAAAAAGGACTTTTAACAATTAAGTTTATAAGATTTTAATGAGATTTTGGAATGAGACCAAAATAAATTTGATATAAAGGAGTGTAACTCCTAAAAATAATTAGTTGTAAATAGTTATGAGTTAAGGAATATGTAACACCCGTAATTTTGGTAAGTAAATGTCACCCGAACATTTCTGTGACTTGTAATCGGTGGGGGTTTTGTTGGGGAAATGCTTTGTATAAGTCCCTCAGAGTATCGGGAGCTTTGTCGTTGAAAAGTCGGAATTTGGACCCTCAGTACACTTTGGGCGACTATGCCCGCGATTGTGACAGGGTGTCACTCTTGCGTGGCACAGTCGTGAGAATGGTACCGCGGGCACTCCCCTTCGGGCGACTATGCCCGGCAACTATGCCAAGGGCATAGTTGCGTGGCAATGTCGCCGGCGGAGTGCAGAGCTGCATAAAGTCGAATTTTCAGCCTCTCTCTCATTCCAACTTCCCCTATTTCACCCTTTTCTCTCTAGAAACGGAACCCAAACCCTAAAATCGGTTTTATACCCTCAAGTCACCAAATCCATGATATTCCAAGTGTTTCCCCACCACCCAACAAAGATTGGAAGCTATGGTCAATAACCTTCACCTTCATCTTCCCCAAAGTTCGTGTTTGGGAGTTTTGGTTGAAGAATTGTTATGGGTGTCCTCGGAAGGTCTCATCGTCTATAGTGGTAAGCTTTCTTGATTTTAAAAGTTGAAATACTCCATTGTTGATCTCTTAGTGTTTGGTATACCAAATCTCGGATTTGGTGGTTTTGGAGAAATTAGGGTTTTGGATATTGTTTGGGATTTTGATTTATAATGTTTGGAGAATGTTCCTTATGGTTGATTATGGGTATTTATGGGTTGAAATGTTCGGATCTAGGTTTTTGGAAGATTTCGGCTTGAGGATTCAAGTGGTCTTCAAAAGAGCTCGTTGGGTGAAATCTAGATTTAGCCTAAATCTAGCAAGGTGAGTTCAAGTTGATTTGTGAAAACAGTGTACATGCCAAAATGTGTATTTTAAAGTGTTTTACATAAAATGGTTAACTGCTGATAAGTTTTGAGTATTTAGAAGTAAAATATGTTTTACTTAGTTATTTGTCAAAGTGTGAGTATTTGGATAAGTTTTCTTACTTAGTAAACTTGGGTTGTGTTAACCTCTTAAAATGCTTCTATTGGGTTTTGAATGTTTCCAACAACTAAATAACATGGATTACGTATTCTTGGTG
The DNA here is from genome assembly GCA_954870635.1 of Arctium minus. Taxonomy (NCBI): domain Eukaryota; kingdom Viridiplantae; phylum Streptophyta; class Magnoliopsida; order Asterales; family Asteraceae; genus Arctium; species Arctium minus. The sequence goes on along the minus strand of OX941097.1, from coordinate 10,876,898 downwards.
ATTTTGTACAAGTAAGGTCTATTTTATGAGTTATACGTCTTTGACGATTTTGTACAAGTAAAGTCTAATTCATGTTATATGCATTTGGTGTATTTGCATTCATAAACACTTTGGAAATCTTGAGTCCCATCTCGTATGGAGTTTTGGGTAAATCTAGTCTTTGAGGTACGTGTCTTCATAAACGTTATTTAAAGACATTTCACTATTTTGAAGACCGGTAATTATTGGTCAAACGGATTTTGAGCTCTTTAGTTCGGTATTGGCTTAAACGAGTCGTGTGGACATTTGTCTGGATTTTTAACTGTCGCGGGTTTTGGATATGAAGACACTTAATTTGTGTCATTGGTGAGTTACATGTCTTGGGAGCTTTGGTCTTTCAATTGGAGTCATGTAACGTTAGACAGTGTGTAATGGATCCATAGACACGTGAGTCCGTCTGTCTTGGATGGTCAATTGGGTATTGCGGGGTTGAACTTTGGTACCTATGTTTTATGACCGGAAACTTTACAAGTGATCGCTAGGAGGGTTGAGTCGGTTAGTGCTACCGGAATAGTAGGCGCTAGGACCTCCGCCGCTTGAAGTAATGCCTGGGAGGTAGTCTTTACGTGTGTCGGGCCTTCGGGATGGAGTTCTTCGGAATGATCCATCAAGGTCAACTGACTTGGGGTGACACTTGTAAAGAAGTCGTAGGGACACTGGGCTGGGATGTCGGGAGGTGTCATGCGATTAACGTTGTTTGGGTGGTATACTTTTGTGTTCCCTCTACCCTCAACGGATACGGGTTTCCCCCGTTGTTGGCTATCAGTATGTTAAATATAAGAACGTCTTATTTTATTGTTATTGGTTCCTTACGGTCGCGTGAGTATTGGACCAAGTGTCCATGTTTTCGGACGTACGATATATGTGGTTTTGATAGCGAGTTATGGGTCGAGCATTCTATCCCACCCACGTTTTGGGTACTTTGGGTTATAAATGGTTATTCATGTTTTTACCAAATAAGTGTCGAACTATGATCCCGTTTGGGTGAGTTATGCGTTGCGCGTTATATAAGAAATGTGTGTTTTGGGAGCTTTGCCTTTAAAAGTGCATATTATGGGAAAATGTGTCGTTACCATTTTTAAGCGTAATATTTCGAAGGACCTTGCTTTAAATTGAATTCTTTTCTTTTAAAGATATATACGTATGTTAAAACTCTTGAGCTCACTAGGCGTTAAGCCTAACCTTTTTATTTGTCGGCATGTGCATTAGGTTTCAAGGTTGAGAGTTGGTTCTAGCAATCCTGTGAAGTGTAAAGCCTTAGCTAGATCCGAAAGTAAGTATTCGGTGAAGTCTTCTGCTTTATGGAGATAGTGACTATGCATGGGTATTAGTAGCACCCGTCCCTTATAGTCTGTATATATATAAGATGGTATACAGGTATTGTAGCTAAATCTGAATTCGTGGTTGTAGATGATTCATTTATTGATGTATTTAGAATTTTTTTTAAATAAGTTGTTATTTCCAGATTTGAGGGTGTTACAGAATATATATATGAATATTTATGGAAGTAAATCAATTCCACATACTTCATGTTATGACAAAATTAGCAAAGCTTAAACAAAACCATTTAAAATCAAACTAAATGAATAATGTAAACACATTATACAAACATGCTTAAAAAATTAAATGTAGTGAACAATTTAAAAGAAAATAGCATAAAGGAGATAAATACAAATTGTTATAAGGTATCTATAGCTTGTGTCAATACTGTTACGTGTACTTACAACAATCATTGTTACAACAACATATACAAGTACGCATACATTAATAATATAAGATTCATACATACTCAATTGTTTGTAATGTCACATTACAAAAATACACAGTACACAATAATACACAAAATTACAACATTTGAATGCATGACATAATAACATATCTATACTATATTATAAAGTAGGGATAAAAAACTCTTAAATATAAATTATTATGCACAAGGTGTTGGAAAAATTCAGTAAAAATGTGATTTTTTACTAACTTTGGACACAAATAAATACATGTATATGTATTGTATATATCTAACTCTTCGTGGGTTTATGTTCTCCTATATGAGAGCTTCAAAACGATATATTATGTGTCCAAAACGGAATATGTGTGAATGAGATATCGATGCTCAAAGTTGAGTGTTTAGGATGAAAATTGGCAAAACCAAGTGTCTATGGGAACTTGTCCCACATAGGAAGGAGGACCAAATTTTATGAGGTTTATAACCTTAGATGTGGAAGGAGCTTACAAGCTCTTTGTTTGATTTTACTCCATCACCTACCCGCGCGCAGAGGGGGTGCCAATTGAGACTTTCGTAGGCTAAAATCGGCGAACTTGTACATGGGCGCGACTTGCGGACACGAATGTCGCTCCGAAATCTTGTGCTCGCGCAACTTGGTTTTTGCGAAAATTCAGTTCGCAGGTTTACCCGCCATGTTCTGTTTGTGGACGATAAACAGTGAATCCCGCCAGTTGTGTTGCGAATTTAACCGCGCTGTAAGTCGCGATGTCCACTGTCTTCAGGACGAGAAACAGTGCACCACGCGTGGTAAGTCGCGACATTCACTGTTTTCGAATCCGTTTCGTAACTCCCAACTGATACTCATTGATGGTTAAGATTAATACGAGTGATGGTAATTAAAATTATTTTAATTACTGATTAATATCATATTAAGTTGTCGGTTTTGATATCGAGTATATAATGAAAGTTCTGGTTCATTTCTCGACACACGAGACCCGATATACCGAACGATACATATTCTCTCTAATCCTCTCTGCATACGGTTTCTCTCCAGCGATTTTCCAGGCAAAGTGGTAATATCCGGCAGTACACACTGCTTACGCTGTTGTACCCTGGGAACAGACGACAAATCTGTTTAAGGGAATCGTGTTTAACACGAGCCTCAACATCGTTTGAATATACGGTTTAGTCGTTTACGTTTTTCTGTCGATTCCCTTTGTATTTGAATATACTAATCATTTGTTGATTGTTTTAGTTATTACATTCTTGTAATTATATATGTATTTTTAATATACATATAGTGGAGAATTACCAACACAAGGTACCATCATTTTATGCAAGATTTTAAAAATATCTTAATTTACAAGTATCAAAGCACAAGATACATATTACTACTGCAGACTTCTAACACCCACCAATTTGGTATGTGTAGGGTCTTCCTTTTATGCAGACCTTTCCATGTATCACTATTAATTAATACTAGAAACGTACTCGCGTAATGCAGCGAGATACATCACGATTTTAATGTTTCATTTTATTTTTTTGTCGATTTACAGTACGATTGTGGATAGTTTTGAGAAAATGATAATGTTTTTTTTTTTATAAATCTGTTTAATTTAGGCTTAATAATATAATGTTTTTTATATAAAAAAATAAAGTATTTTATTAGAATTCAATGATTATCTTATATATTTTAATGATATCTACAAAAAATAATCAATTACATATTTAATAATATAATTAAAACAAAATTATAGTAATATATAATATATTAATTAATAGTGATACATGGAAATGTCTGCATAAAAAGAAAACTCTGCACATACCAAATTGGTAGACGTTAGAAGCCTACAGTAGTAATATGTATTTTGTGCTTTGATACTTGTAAATTAAGAGATTTTTAAAATCTTGCATAAAATGATGGTACCTTATGCTTAATAATTTGTATTTAAAAGTTTTTTATCCGTGCTTTATAATATAACTAGTGTTGGGCCCGTGCATTGCACGGGAGGATAAATTTTTTGTTGGAATATTGAACTGAGTTAAAATGAAACGTAATTTCTTTGTTAACAGTTAATGAAATACAATGTGAAAAACGAATGTATTTTCATAAGTGGTTAACTTGCATATATTCTTAATCGTTTGTTGTTATGAGTTTGTGCAATAATATTGGTAATAGCTTTGTATTATATTATTTAAAACTCAAACGACATGTCTCACAACATATTTATCTGACTATTGACTTCAAGACCTCATAGTATTAATCGATAAAAATAAAGATATGTATATATATCTTATTCCCCTACTTCGAAAAATATGATTGTGAGTTTTGAAAAATATAAACAAATCCTCAGTAAATAAAATAAAATATAAAAAAAGTAGTTTTTCAAAGAAACAAAAATATAGTGGAATACCTTTTGTTCAGTTGCAGGTTCCGCCATTGACACCCGACCGTTCGTCTTTTTCTTGTGCTCGGATGATACATAGAGAAGCTATATATATTTATATTGAATGTATATAATATTTTAAAATCTTTTAGTTTCATTTTCGATTTTACATTTAAATGTAAATATATTAAAAATATGGAAGAATATTTTTATATCTACATCGTTTCTATTTTATTTTCTTTACACTTGGTTAATTTGGAAAGTATTGCGGAATATTTTTATTTTAAAGAATACGATAATTTATTAGTGTATCTCGTTATTTTTTATTTTTAATTCATATCAACCTTCTTTTTTATTCTTTTAATGCTCGTGAAAAAAAATACGTGTAGATTTTATATTATCAAAAAAAATACGTGTAGATTTTATATTATGCTAATATAAAATACGTGTAGATTTTATAAAATAAAATAGATTTTATATTAGCAAAAAAAATACGGAAGAAAAAAAAGTTTATATTACATTTCATTATGTAAAAAAATTTTATAAAATAAAATATGGAAAAAGATTTTATAAAATAAAATATGGAAAAATCATTATGAGATGTAATATAAAAATATACGAAAGAAAAAAGATTTTATATTACATCTCATTAATATAGATTTAAATGTAAAATCTACATTTAAAATATATTATGCTAATATAAAATATATTTTATAAAATCCTCCACCAAAAAAACAAATAGTTATATTAATAAATGATTATCCATTCCATAAATAGATGATAATGTGAGATACTGTGCTTGGAAAGGTTGTAACAAAGCATTAAGAAATTGTAAATTAAGTAATTGGCTTTAATTAGTTGTAACTTGTGTTTAAAATGTTGTAATTAAGAGTTTTTTATACCGTTTTTATAATATAATATAGATATAGATATAGATATTATATTACTATAATTTTGTTTTAATTATATTATTAAATATGTAATTGGTTATTTTTTCTAGATGTCATTAAAATATATAAAATAATAATTGAATTCTAACAAAATACTTAATTTTTTTATATAAAACACATTATATTATTAAGCCTAAATTAAACAAATTTATAAAAAAAACATTATCACTTTCTCAAAACCATCCAAAGTTGTACTGTAAATCGACAAAAAACAAAATGAAACATTAAAATCGTGATGTATCTAGCTGCATTGCGCGAGTACACTTCTAGTTGTATTTAAGTTCTGATTATAATATGATACAATAGCAATAAACATGCTATGACATAAATAATATACCATTTAATGCATATTCAATATGTTAACTTAATAGGTCTAATATGCACATTATCACGCATATGTTTAAATCAATAAATGTATTGACATATATATATATACAACATAATAAGACTTTTTAAGAGTGTTAAAAACATGTCTTTCATGTTGTAGTCCAGTGGTAAGGTAACATCCGGGGGGGGGGTCAGTGGATGGTATCCCTGACTACCCAGGTTCGAACCTCGTGTGGTGAGCATCCTGTGACATCCATGATCATGGGTTTGCCACATAGTGGTACCCTTAATTGGGTTGGGTTGTGATCGACAGGAATTAGTCGGGTGACACCCTTAAGTAGGAGCCCGAATACCACGAGAACGTGTGTGTGTTAACTTGCCGTTCAAAAAAAAGAGTGTTAAAAACATGACACACAACACATAACATGTGTAACAATAATCTTTTATATTAACATCATGTAAAACATAATTATGAAACATACTGTTATAAGACACATGACATATTATAAAACATAATTACATGTAATAGCGTTTACAATATTATGCAGATTGTGTACATTCAATAACCAATACGCAAATACTTAAAAAAACTGTCAATATGCAAGTGTCTAATAGCAATCACAATACATTTAGTACAATTATATGTTTTTCAATAACTACATTATGAGCATACAACACGATTCATCAATATCATATGCAATTAAACAACCTTATATAAAATATTCTCATAGCTTACTAAAAAAACAACCAATTTCACATGGAGCAACAATGAACAACCGAATAAAAATTAAACACTAATAAAGTGGAAAAAAAAACGTAATTGCTTAAACCAATCAATGATGAAGATGATATCTACAATACATATAAAATAAAACCACAAATGCTTACTTGATTCGTGATATCTGAAAACAAAAAGTTTCAACACCAACAAACGGATTCAATTGACCGAGCAACGTACTGATAACGTGTTGTAGAACAATCAATATAGAGATGATCAAAAGTCGTAAATTCTCATTAACAATAAACCCTTTAAATAGGGATGAATTTACAATGAAAAGGAAATATACAATATGGTAACTCCTAACATTAATATATTATTTCCTCAATTATTTCCTAAATTATTTCCTCAATCAATTCCTTTTTTTTATGAAGGCACAATATTCTTCAATACAATTATAATAATGATTAAGTTGTTGTTTGATTTTTTATTCATTAAGTTCTGAATCTATTAAGTTGCTTTTAAACATTAATATGTCTGAATAAATTAAGATAAGTTGTTGTTTGATTCTTTTTATGAATGAATGATATGAATAACAAAATTACCATTTTAACCTTATGTCTACATAAGTGTTGAATGAAAATAAACTGTTTGATAAATATTTAAAATGACAAAAATTTATAATAATGTGAATGCTTTAAAATACATAAATAATATGAATTGAACGAGTTCATAACACAATATTTAATAACTTAAAATATATTTAAAACAATAATGTATCGTTGTTTAATAACAATTTTCTTTATTTATGTATGTTGGTAAACTACTTATTTTTTTAATAAGTTGTGTTATTAAAAATTGAAGACAAATGTAATTTTGGAAAAATTCTAACTTAATGCATTAATATAGGATGGGCTAACTTAACATGTTAAATCAATCTCTTAGTATTAAGTTAAAATCAAACACCTTAATATAACTTAAAAAATTAAGCTAACTACCCATTAAGCTCATTAAGTTGAAAACAAACACCCCCTAAGTTGTTGAACTATTTGTTTAAATGAAAAAACTATTAAACTTTTTTAATAATTAAATTCTTGAGTTATTTTTTTCAATTAAAAATCATTAAAATTTCACTAAGTTCATGAATATTTTTTTCAATAAAAATAAATATTGAACTTTTAGAAATTAGTTATTTACAATTTTAAATCATTTTAACCCAAAAAAAGTATATGTTTTTTTATTATTTGATTCTACATAAAAAATAGATAAAAAAGAAGGAGATCGATAGCAGGAGCCAACAACATGATAGGCGATATGGGGAACAGATGGAACGACAGGGAGAGGTGAGTGGTTTGAACGGCGTAGGTTTGGGAATGGTCAAATTGATTTAGCTTTCTTTGTACTTTAAAACAATTCTAGTTAGTTACAGTAGTTTTTGTTTTGTTAAAATGATGTTTAGGTAACCAAATTTTAAAAATTCGATAGTTTATTTATTCAAAAACAAATGTTCAGGAACTTAATCATTCAAAATGATAAAGTTTAATGGTTTTTTCATTCACATTTTGTTGTGTTGCTCGGGACAATGTAGGAAGGTTTGTTCGGATATAGAGAGTAAGTAGACGAGGGATGGTGGAGCCAACTTTAGTGGAAACAATTGGTCTCAAGGAAGCATTGAGTTGGATAAACATTAGAGGTTGGAGACAGGTGGTAGTGGAAATAGATTGTCTGGTCGTTATCCAAGCCCTTTGAAGTAGAATGAGATTGAGTTCGTCATTTGGCCCTTTAATCCAGCATTGCAAGACGATTCTTTGTGATATCCGTAATGTCTCCGTTCATTTTGTGAAACGATCTGCAAACTCGGTAGCCCATAGTATCGCTAGGGACTCGTGAGTCAATCCAAATTGTGTTGAGAATGAAACTAGTTTGCATCAATGTTTCTTGTATCTTTCAGTTTCATTAATTAAAGGGTGAAGTTTCTTTGGTGTCAAAATCAATAAGAACATCGGGGTTTTTGTTTAATTATATTGACATAATTATAACGACGAATACTTTAAATGTAGTACCTAAAATTCAAAGCATTAAAAATAGCATAAAAGTTATCAGTAACAATTGAAAATTTATAAGTAATTCATGACTCATACTATTAACAAGTTTTCATGGATGTATTATCCCAAAAAATATGATCTAAAAAATAAGTAATTCATGACTCATACTATTAACAAGTTTTCATGGACATATTAGCCCAAAAAAATAATCTAAAAATTATTTTTTTTTAATTATTATATACCATTTTTATATTGTCATTATGCAAATCCTAACTATTCTAAATCACAAAAAAAAAAAAAAAAAAATCGAGAACCAAAAGTCATATGTAGGTTTGGTACTACGATCCATAGATAGTTCGGTGTTGAACATGACAAATTTATTAGCATGGGGCTAAAGGGATCTCGGCTTGAGCTGTCAATTTTAACATAAAAACATAATTAATTCCAATTTTGATTGGCTTTAACAAAAATAACCAAAATCAAAATCTCAAGCTAAAGGAATATATGTTCACTTTCATTACGTTTGGTTTGATTATGGTACGATTACAATTTAATGCGTTTCAAACAAATTCAACATCAAGGTTCTAAATAACGTGAGTTGTAGGGTAGCAGTGATATCGAGCTTCAAGCCTTTGGAGCCACAACGAGCCTATGACGTTTTTCAAAACGTGAATTATGATAGAAAATCTGTATATATATGTATATACACACACTTGTTTTTACTATTACTCAAAGAAAACGATTTTAACCAATTTAAAGTAGGTTATATAGTAAATACTAAGAAATAAGACACTAAGGGGTTGTTTGTTTTAAAAAAAACCCTCTTGATGACTCTTAAGTCTGAATCGTTCAGACCTTTTTACACACCACCTCTTATTAATCATAACTAAAATAGTGAATTGTGGATTTGGTCCTGGGTTTTGATATTATTTGTGACTAGGGTCCCTATAGTATGTTTATTGTAGATTTGGTTCTTGTGGTATTCAATTTGTTTTGGTGGTTCCTCTGACTAACGCCTCTGTTAACTCCGTTAGATGAAGGGTTGCATATTCTTGTCTTTTTCTTATAAAAAATAAAAACAATATTTTTATCCACATAAATATACATACATATATAACATCAAAATAAATAAAATAAGATATTATTTTTTGATTTGATTTGTTTAAATTAAAAAAATCAATCATATTAAATATGATTTAATTTTGTAAATTTAGTACTTTTGTTTATTTAGGTATAAAAACATGGTTGAAGTTTATAAAAATGATTTTGTTCAATTTAAAGTTACGAAGATAATATTATGTATGGATCTTTCATTTAGTTAAAATCTAAATAGTTGATTTTGAGTTTTTGACTAAAAAAAATATGAAAATTGTAACATCTAATTTTAGAATGATAAAATTAGAGTTCATTTCTCAACGGTTTTCAATGATTTTTGTTGTTAAAATATCAATAATAAGCTTGTTTGTTGCAATGATAGTAAAAGAACAATATAATTAAATCGTCTTTAACATAGTTAAAATTTTAATTCAATAAATGAAATCATAAGACCATATTTTATTTTATTCGCTCTAAATAAAATAAGATATAGTTTTATGATCTCATATGTTTAAACTAAAATTTTAATTATATTCAAACAATAAAACTATATCTTTTTTCACAATTACAATAAAATAATATAATTAAATCGTATTTAATATAATTAATTTTTTTAATTTGAACAATCAAATCATACAATAATATCTTATTTTATTTATTTTAATATCGTTATATATATATATGTGTGTGTGTGTAAAAATATTGTTTTTATTTTTCTAATCATAAAAGGACAAAAATTAGGCAAAATAGTTAAAATGGTCCTGGATTTAACGGAGTTAACAGAAGTGTTAGTCAGAGGGACCATGGCCAAAACAAATTGAATACCACAAGGACCAAATCCACAATAAACATACTATAACCTATAGGGACCTTAGTCAAAGAATGTCTTAAAACACAAGGACCAAATCCACAATTCACTCTAACTAAAATAAAACTTCAGACTTTAGACCTCTTAAAAAACAAACGACATCTAAAAAGGTAATAAAAATCAAATATCGTGTTATAAGACCATACATTAGGCCATGATGTAACACATGCTTAATGTGGGACGAAACACAAGCCTTGAGCCACGATAACTATCGTGACAAACCTTTTAAAACATTGTCTAACGTTACGAAATAATCATGTAACACCCTCAAATTTGGAAAGAGCAACTAAATAAAAATTTCGACAATACATTAAATAAAAGATAAATCTTCTTCCTATAAATTAAGACTTGATACGCCTCCAAAATAAAGTTATATATTTAACTTCATCAATTAAAAAATCCAGTCTTATACAAGGACTAAACCAAAGTCGGGTGTTACTTAACCCAAATACAAGTTGTTAATCCCATAATAGATGCGGAAGACTTCACCAAGCTATACACTTCTCGAGCACATAGTTAGCACTTAACTCTTCACAGTATCACTAGAACTAATCCCGAAACGGAACCGGATGCACATGCCGACAAATAAAAAGGTTAGGCTAACGCCTAGTGAGTTCAACAGTTTTCAACATGAATAAATATATCGTTAAAAAGGAAGAATGCAATTTAAATCATAACCGTTCAAAATGAAATGCTTCAAATATGAAAACTACTCGTTTGCCAATAATATGCATTTTAGGCGAATGAAATACCAATATAAACGTTTTCCAATCGAAACTATTTTAAGGACGAAGATCCCAATAATAAACGTTCTTTCGTAAATTAGATTCAACCCAAAACTCACTCCAAACGTGAATAGAAATCGAACCCTCCATTTATGAAAATGTGGATAAAACTTTACATTCCGAAACACCCAAAACACGGGTGGGGCATAATACTCAACCCATAAATCATGAATAAAATCCATATATATAAAACGTCACCGAAAACATGGATAATAAAATAATAAAATTTAATACCCAAATAACACCATCCGGTGACGGAGGAGACCCGATTCCATTGTATGTGGCGGAACACAAAGTTAAGTCACATAACCATGTTGTCGAACTACAACTCAGATCGTGATTGTATTGCCTGCTTTAAAAAAAAGTTACACCTCAAGTCGGACTTTATTTCAAGCCCCAAATTACACCGTATCTCCCATTGCTTGTGTAACACCTGGTATTTTCGCAAAGTAAGTTTCCGTCATTCGTTAGTCATTTCTCCGTCTTCCGTTTATCTTTTTGGTTGGATTTTGTTGGGCTTTCGAACCTTAAATCGACCCATGCGAGAATCTCGAATTTTGGCCATTTTCCGGGCTTGGTACATGTGGTGTGTGAGTGACTCGCGATAGTGACATATGTCATTATCGCGTGGCACAATCGCCGAGAGAGTACCACCCGCAGTACAATCCCCGCGAGAGTGCCCTCGTGATAGTGACAATGTCACTATCGCCGGGCATAATCGCGAGCGGGGTCTGGGCCTTAAATCAGACAGCTCCAAAATTATTTCATTTATCTGATTTTGGGGTTGCTTCCATACGTTTTCTCCTAGAATATTGGTAAGGTTTCTTCTTCATTTCTCCCTCTACATTTACTTCTCTTCCATCTACCTCTAATGTGGTTTGTGTACTTCTCATCTAGGTTATTTATTGCTCTAGTGAAGATCTCAAGTATTCTACCTTCTCAAGTTCACCATCCTCTCATCTAGGGTTTTAATAAGATCCATATTGTGAGTTCATATAACCTTTTTACAAACCTTATACATGTCAAAACTTGCATTTTAAACTCCTACATATCTTCTTGGCTTTGGATTGGTATTTATTACATTTTGACCTAAAAATGGGATTTTTGAAGATTTTAGGGTTCTTGCTATTTTGTTAAAGGGAAGAGTTCTATTTTCATATGTGGTAAAATAAAGTACTACTTGCACTCTTTAGGGTGAGGTACTTGAAAGAAATTATATAATCTCATGTATGATTTTCATTATTATCAGCAGTTGAGCTTGTAAATGTATATTTGGAAATAAAGGTTGTTGAGAACTTTGTTAGTCACAAATGAAATTGTGACAAGTCTAGACTATTACTAGTGGATCCATAGGTATTGAGTCGGCTTACTTTTGGGATGTTATTCCCCTTGTAGCTAGTTGAGACATTTGATCATCGGGGGCCATTTGGTACAGTTATGTGAGACCGGTTACTAGCCATGGATCATAGTGTAATTTTAGTGAACGAGTATGACTCGGATTCCTCGGGGGCCCTCTCTCACATATTAGTGCGGATCGGTGTTGTTTGTGGCCATGGATTCCGAGTGTTTAACTCATAACTTGGATTGTGGCCTACTTTTGTGTTCCGCTACAATCCTTGGTAAATCGGATACCTCTTGTCATCGTAAGATGAGTTTTGGATCGAAAGGCCCTTTCGTGGCAAATATTTCAATTGTAAACTCTATTGTCTTGAAAAGATTTCCTTTCCTTACATTGTCAATATTTCTGCAAATTACAAACCGTATGTTCTCGCTAAGCTTTAAGCCTAACACTTTTTTCTCAAATGATGTGTATAACAGGTTCCTTAGCGGCGGGTCGTCAAGGGGTTGAGTGAAAAGTGTGGTTTCTTGAGGGCATTTTTGGATGATAGATATTTTGGGTCATGGCGTTTAAAACAATTTATTCATTTTTGGATTTGGGTTGACAACCATTATAGAGAAATCCTTAAAAAAGGATTCTTAAGGATTAATGGGAAGTCCTTCCGGAGCCACCATCAAACAAGCTCCGAAAGAAGGCCCCTCTGTTCTCGAGGGTAAATTAGAATCATGTGTTGATTCTAAGTTTCCCCACTCTGACTATGTCACCAAGGAAGAGTTCAAAATCTTTGGTGAAGAAGTCATAGGATCGTTGAAGGATCTAAAACTTCACATTGAGAAGACCTCAGAGGCCTCTACCTCAAACTATGAAGTTGTAAAACTCACTTCAGAGGTCTCTGAGCTGCGCACAACACTAAACTCTCAAAGTTCAAGGATGGAAGCTCTAGAAAATCTAGTTATTGGAAATTCCTCAGTTTTATCAAGGGAGATTGCAGAAGCAAAGGAAGAGCTCCTAAAAGCTATACCAACCCCCTCTGCTCCTACCACTACCTCTGCAGACTTCTCTCATTTCAAAGAGGAAGTCCTGAAGATCTTAGTTTGTTGTCGATTTCCCATGCATCTTATACAGGTTTTGTAAACGCATATGCTTTTACCCTTCTTAGGTGGTTTGCCCCAAATGCAAATGTCATATTGCCGAATTTTCAATTTTTAAAATTACCCGAATTTTTAGGGTGTTATAAGTTGGTATCAGAGCCAGGTTATCGGTGGCTTCGATTGCTCACTTGACATTGAAGGGAAGAAATTTTCAATTAATCTGATGCCCATGGTTATCGGTGGCTTCGATGTGGTAGTTGGTATGGATTGGTTGGCGGACAATCATGCCGAAATCCTATGCTCCAAGAAACTAATCCGACTCCCTACATCGAATGGTGACATGGTGGTAGTTTATGGCGAAAGGAGGAAGGGTGATGTAGCGGTTATCAATGTTTCTTGTATCTTTCAGTTTCATTAATTAAAGGGTGAAGTTTCTTTGGTGTCAAAATCAATAAGAACATCGGGGTTTTTGTTTAATTATATTGACATAATTATAACGATGAATACTTTAAATGTAGTACCTAAAATTCAAAGCATTAACAATAGCATAAAAGTTATTAGTAACAATTGAAAATTTATAAGTAATTCATGACTCATACTATTAACAAGTTTTCATGGACGTATTATCCCAAAAAATATGATCTAAAAAATAAGTAATTCATGACTCATACTATTAACAAGTTTTCATGGACATATTAGCCCAAAAAAAATAATCTAAAAAATAGTTTTTTTTTTATTATTATATACCATTTTTATATTGTCATTCTGCATATCCTAACTATTCTAAATCACAAAAAAAAATCGAGAACCAAAAGTCGTATGTAGGTTTGGTACTACGATCCATAGATAGTTCGGTGTTGAACATGACAAATTTATTAGCATGGGGCTAAAGGAATCTCGGCTTGAGCTGTCAATTTTAACATAAAAACAGAATTAATTCCAATTTTGATTGGCTTTAACAAAAATAACCAAAATCAAAACCTCAAGCTAAAGGAATATATGTTCACTTTCATTACGTTTGGTTTGATTATGGTACGATTACAATTTAATGCGTTTCAAACAGATTCAACATTAAGGTTCTAAATAGCGTGAGTTGTAGGGTAGCAGTGATATCGAGCTTCAAGCCTTTGGAGCCACAACGAGCCTATGACGTTTTTCAAAACGTGAACTATGGCAGAAAATCTATACATGTACACACACACACACCCACCCACCCACCCACCTGTTTTTACTATTGCTCAATGAGAATGATTTTAAACAATTTAAAGTAGGTTATATAGTAAATACTAAGAAGTAAGACACTAAAAAGGTAATAAAAATCACATATCGTGTTATAAGACCATACATTAGGCCATGATGTACCACATGTTTAACGTGGAGCGAAACACAAGCCTTGAACCACAACAACTATCATGACAAACCTTTTAAACACTGTCTAACGTTACGAAATAACCAAATTTATAAGTTGAATATATTTTATTAAATAAAATGAAAAATATTCAATAATAAAAAAGTTAAAATTATTCTACAAGTGTCCCCCTACTTTTAATATCGGATTTAGAGCATATCTGATGGAGGTTCTTAGAGCATCTCCAATGCAAGGTTCTTATAAGCAAAATGTGTAGCTTCTTACAAGAACTAAGGGGCCGTTTATCAAACGCTTACCCGGTAAGCGTTTACCGGTAAATTTCAACACTATCACTTACTTATTGGGTAAGATTTTAATCCACTAAAACGATAATATATGCAATAATTTTCCTGGTAAGCGCTAACCGTGGTAAGAGTCTTCGCCCTCACTTATCGGGTAAGATTGTTGGTTCATGCCACGTTCAACCAGTAAGGTAATATGACTTGGTAAGTGCTTACCCGGGTAAGCGTTTGGTAAACGGCCCCTAACTCTCCAAAGAGTTCTACTTCACTCCCTTTACGTTTTTGTACAAAACAATTTGTTCTTACGTTAAAATTGGTGTGAAATGACAATTTGCTAGTTTTTTTATATATTTTATTGACTTTATAATTATTCGGAAAAATACATGGACCAATAGAAAAAGTTCGTATAAGAACTACCATTGTGGACTTTTATGTGAGTTCTTAATTTGATGAGTGTGACAATGGAGAATCTCCAATGGAGGTTCTTATAACAACTTATTTTATGTGCTTGTATAAGAGCATTTATAATGAAGGTTCTTATAAGAAGCTTCTTTATGTATTTTTTATTGTCACCTCATCTTCAACTTATCAAAATAAGAACTCACATAAAAGTTTACAATGGTAGCTTTTATAAACACTTTTTTTGTTGGTCTCGTATATAATATTATAATTATA
Source organism: Arctium minus (assembly GCA_954870635.1). Classification (NCBI taxonomy): domain Eukaryota; kingdom Viridiplantae; phylum Streptophyta; class Magnoliopsida; order Asterales; family Asteraceae; genus Arctium; species Arctium minus. The sequence goes on along the minus strand of OX941097.1, from coordinate 10,861,203 downwards.
TATGTATAATATTAATAATTATAAAGTTAAGGGAAAAAAGCTACCAATTTGTCAATTCACACCGACTTCAAGATAAGAAGCAAGGTTATTGTACAAAAACCTAAAGAGGATGGAGTTCTTATAAACACTCTCCACAATGGTAATTTTTACAAGTCACTTCACGTTTTGCTTATAAGAACCATGCATTAGAGATGTTATAAGAATCTATATAAAAGTTCATAATAGTAGTTCTTATAAGAAACTCTTTTGTGAGTCTCGTGTATTCTTTAACATCAATAATTATTATATATTTATAATAAATATCAAATATTATAAGAACCAAAATTCTTGTACAAAAATTCAAAGAAAGTGAGACTCTTATAAGAATTCTCCGATGCTAGTTTTTATAAGATACTACATTTTTTTGCTTATAAGAACCTTCCATTAGAGATGTTCATAACCTACTTTTTATACTTTTTCTTGTCACATCAGTTTTAACTCATCAAATTAAGAACTTAAATACAATTTCACAATAATAGTTTTTATAAGAACTTTTGTGAGTCTCACGTATTTTTCCAACATCAATAAATAATTATAAAATTGATAAAATATACTAAAAATAACTAACAAAATGTCAAAAGTAAGAATCAAGATTATTGTTAGGAGTGCTCAAAAAAACCGTTGGACCGTTCAAACTGGTTGAAACAAGTCAAACAAGACCGTTTTTGGTGGTTTGAGCGGTCTGGTCTGAAAAGTAGCTAAATCGCTCGGCCTGGTCTGGTCTACGGTTTGAACTAGTGATGGCCAAAAATACGACTCGACCGGGTCGGGCCAAAACGGGCTTCGGGCCCAAACAGTAAACCCAAAAATCAGGCCAATCGGGCTTCAGGCCGGGCCGGACCGGCTTTCACCCGAATATGCGTGACCCGTTTAATGTTGGAAAAAACCGGTTATAGGAAAACCGGGCTGGACCGGGCCCAAAACCGGGCCGTGATCGGGCCAAACATTTTTCCGTATTTTAAAAAAAATTCTTTATATAATAATTAATTACTGAGCATTAAAAAATAAAAATTGGATTGGATCACTAAAATACACTTTAAAAACACGTTTTATATATAATTTTAAGTTACAAACTTACAATACAAGTATTTATAGGGGTTTGGGGGGTAAAAAAATACAAAAAAAGTTCAAAAAACGTATATAAACGATAACATAACGTCTCTTTTTTTTTTTGAAAAGTACGAATCGGTCGGGCCTAGCCAAAAACCGGGCTCGGGCCGGGCCGACAAATCCTACAAAAACATGAAACGGTCCGGCTTTTCGGGCTTCAAACCGGTTTACTACCGAGCCGGGTCGGGCTTCGGTTAATCGGTCAGACCAGACCGGTTTTTAGTGGTTCGGTTTGACCGGTTTAGTCATTTGCTACCAAACCGCTCTGTTTAAAAATTTTCTAAACCGCCATTGCAATTTAATTTGTGATTTAGGGGGTTAAACCGCTCAAATCGGATCACAAACACCCTTAATTATTGTACAAAAATTCAAAAGATATAAAAAATTTACAAGGACTCTCCTTAATAACAATTCTTCTAAAAATCTACAATTTCTTACTTATAAAAATCTCTCATTAAAGATGCTCTTAATTGCGTAGATAAGTTAGAGGTGTGCAAAACCTGAATAGTCTGAAATTCGAATCCGAACTGAAAACAAGGTGTTTTTGCAAAATTTGAATACCTTGAAATCCGAAAATCCGAAATCTGACTTTTGTGGGGATATTTGGGTTCGGGTTGGGTTTGATCTATGGACATCCAACCCGTCCGAACACCCGAAATAATATACATATATATTTTATATATTACATAAATATATTTATTTATTTTTATTTTTATTTTTATTTTTATTTTTATTTTTATTTTTATTTTTATTTTTATTTTTATTTTTATTTTTATTTTTATTTTTATTTTTTTTGGAAGGGTGTCCGAAGTTATGCCTAGACTAATCCCTTGGCAAATTATGACTGTAAGACATCAACCCTGATTAAACCTCAGTGACCATAATTGTTGTATACACCTGGATTCGAACCATGGGCAGATGGGATATTCCATCACATCCCCCAGGGCCTTAACCAGTACGCCACAAACCCTTGTGGTTATAAATATATATATTTGCCTATTATATTTTGAAAATCGTAAATTCTAGTCGGTCGAAATATTTTATAATTTATAAACTTACTATCGATTTCATCAATCTCTCAAAATCGATTGAATTTATATATATTTTGTAATTATAATAATACCCGAACCCACCCGACATCAACCCGAAACCCAACCAATCCGAACCCGAAGCAATCAGAAATCCGAAACTTAAAATTAGGGTCATGATCTCCATATCTGAATCCGATGGATTTTTGGTTTGTCCACCCGAACCCACTGATGCACACCCCTACCAAATGAGTAGACATGTTCGCCACGTACACGTGGACTTCAACACAAAAACGTGGCATGGTTGCCACTTACACGTGGACTCCAACACAAAAACGTCGCATGTTCGCCACCTAAACGTGGACTCCAACACACAAAAAAAAACATGGTCGCCACTTACACGTGGACTCCAACAAAAGGTCGCCACCTAATATAACGGACACTCACTACAAATTAAATAATATCGATTTTAATTTTAAATATTTTTTCAGTTTTTTTTTACTAATATGACAATTTTATTTTATTAAGACGAACAGAAAATCCACTTGTAATGTTATCTTGTGCTTATATCTATATCTATACTATATTATAAAACACGGATAAAAAACCCTTAAATACAAATTATTAGGCACAAGGTATCATCATTTTATGCAAGATTTTAAAAATCTCTTAATTTACAAGTATCAAAGTACAAGATACATATTACTACTGCAGACTTCTAAACACCCACCAATTTGGTATGTACAGAGTCTTCCTTTTATGCAGACATTTTCATGTATCACTATTAATTAATATATTATATTACTATAAATTTGTTTTAATTATATTATTAAATATGTAATTGGTTATTTTTTTTAGATGTTATTAAAATATATAAAATAATTATTGAATTCTAACAAAATACTTAATTTATTTATATAAAAAACATTATATTATTAAGCCTAAATAAAAACATTATCACTTTCTCAAAATCATCCAAAATCGTACTGTAAACCGAGAAAAAAAAACATTAAAATCGTGATGTATCTCGCTGTATTGCACCAGTAAGCTTCTAGTATGAATATAAAATGTACCCATTTATTTATTTTTAAATCTTAAATTTTTATCTTTAGTTAAGAAACATTATCGTCATTTGATTGATAAACAATAGTCAAATATATATTTTTACACCACGCCACCAATCAAATTTTATATTCTTGCTACTTGTCAAAAGAAATCTAACTTATTTTTGGGATCTCCAAAGTCCAAAATCCAAATACATATAACTTTTTGGAAAAGAAAATCAAATTTATCCATAAAGATACGTACACGGGACATAAAGACGGTACAAATACATATGTTGTATTCTGAAATTTGGAGAGAAAAAAATATGGAACAATTTTTTTTTTTTTTTATGTTTTCGAAAGAAAAGGAAAAAAAATTAAATTAAATTAAATAATTTTTTATGTTCTTAAACAAAACAGAACGAAAATGAAAACATCATTATTACATATATATCATTTAAAAATATCTTCCTTAAAATAAAATGGTGAGTAGTGTCTTTAAGAGGTTTTAATTTCTTTCTTTTCATTTTCTCCCATGTTTGGGAAGAAACTTATCATTATTTCCCTTCTGTTTCATTCTCTCTTCAAAAAAAATTCAAGAACACTGAGTTTTTTTTGTTTTTGTTTTACTTTCCTTCCCATTCCCTCCTAAAAAAAGTTTCAGACACACAACGTTATTGTACCATGTTTGGTACAACAATGGCCCTAGACAAAAACCGAGCAAGACAAAAATGCAATTTTGTCTCATTAAAACAGATGAAATGAAAATGACAAGATTAATAAATTATCCGTATCAAATTAAAACCCTAAGACCTTTCAAAATTCTCACCCACCTTCGCTCTCAACAGTCTCGTCCTATCCGGTCCAGTTCCATCACGTCCCGTTGAGCCACATTACCAAACGCACCCTAACAATCATAATAAATATACGCACATCTAACCTCTACCTCAATCATACTCCAAACAACAATAAAATATGCATACGCATTTCTATTAACAGAAATTCCAGAGATAGCAAAAAGAATAGACAATAAAACAACCTCAAGTTTCAAGTAGTTCACCATTAATTTTTCTTGAAAACCAAATAATGTATAAAAAGGGACTACTTATTGATTGAATGATCCCTTCAAAAAGGGATTTCTAGACGTAAAATTCTTCAAAAAATCAGGAAGGCATGTCATTGTAATCCCGTGACCAACAACCTTGTTGGTCACGTGATCAAGGTTTGAGAGCTAGAGCCAGACCGAACTTCGGAGTTCGGTCCAAGGCTCTGGTGTCCAGCTCGCTGGACATGGTCACAAGGGATTTCAGAATGATCTCGTGCTGCAACATTGCACCTAGCTTCCCGTGATTGTTGAGCTTACATTTGACCACCGTTAGACTATCAACTGCATATGACCCTCCAACGGTGAACGTGTTTTCGTTTGTCGAGAACCGTCGGGTGATCTCCCCTACAGCAGCAGTCTTTTTTAATAGGTCCATATGGTGTATGTATGATGCCCTTATAGTGTCCCCTTTGTCACCCCTAAAAGTTGATGTTAATTAGCATTATTGCTTAAAAAATAAACGATAGACAAAAATCTGTTTTATAGGACGTCAAATATGTTTAAATGTAACCACTTGGGTTGTGGTGCACCGGTTAAGGTCCGGGGGGTGTAGTGAAAATCTCATCTTCCCCGGGTTTGAATCTAGGCGTTGTCAAAAGCCCTTGTGGCCATGGAGGTTCATCTATTGACTCCAGGTCATTCGTGGTCCCCCAGGGGATTAGCCTGTGCACGTAAGCTGGTCGGATACCCATGGTTATCCAAAAAAATATGTCTAAATGTTCTAACAGACTGCTTTATAAGACCAAACAATTGTGTCCTATATAAATATGTTACAATAGGATGTTAAGACGTATTTAGGCATCTGAACAAGTTTTTTATGACACTTTTGATATGAAATGCCCTATTAGTTTTCTACAAAACACTTTTGAGAAATGTTCTCTGAACAAGTCTTTTTACTGGACACTTTGTTGTAACAATAAAATAATGTCATAGAAAAAGACTAATATGATGCTTTATTTCAAATGTTCTCTTAAAACTTTTTAGGATGCCCAAAAGTGTCCTATCAACTTATTGTAATACATTTAAATAGGATGCACAATTGTTTTGTACTAATAAACTTAAGTAGACAGTCTATTAAGACATTTAGACATATTTGACGTCCTATGAAGCCGATTTCGTTGTAGTGTCATAGAAGGCTAAAAATGTAATTATCTAAAATTGCTTACAGGACTATGGAGGCGCTAGAATCTGGTTTATTGACGCTGATTCCGGCAGTGTATTTGGTCAATTTACCAGAAGAGGTCTCGTAACCGGCCTCTGCACCAATAACAAATGTTGGAGTACCGATGGTAGCTGAAAGATCGATTGTAGGGGTTTGGCTTAAAGCAACAGCTGATGTTAAAGAAGCATGATGATGAAAGTACTGAACTTCAAGCTGCAAAAGAACACACAATATTGCAGTCAAAACTCCACATTGTATGAATCCAGGTGGCCCCCAAATAGAGATGTTAACGGATTTAGATGGATCGGATCTGATCATCCATCGGATGTTGGATATCAATCCAATTAGCATTGGACAGCTGATCCAACCTAATCCAATGGATGATTGGATCGGATCAATATTACTATTGGTTATTTATTGGATCGGATCGGATCAATCCAATATCTTGATCCAAATTTCCAAACCAATTAATCCCACCATTTCAGCCAATTATTCATATATTTTTCTAGTTTCCTTAAAAACACTACATACAAATATCAACTAAAAAAATATTGTAAAATTTAATATTATGTATATTTATTAATTGAATGGTAATTGAATTGGGTTGGATAATAGATTGGATCGATTAGGTTTTTTGGATTCTGGACTGTCATCCAAGAATCGACAAATCCAATTTGGATGTTGGAACTTTGAATCCGATCTGATCCAATTATGGTTGATCGGTCGGTTATAATTGGATCTGATGACTTTTTTAAACACCTCTACCCCCAATGCACCAAGACTCGGTTTTTCAAGGATTGAGGAAATCCATTAGCGTTATGCAAATAAGTTGTTTCAATGTCTTAAGCCCATGCAAATAGATTGTATAACTTATGAACATATGAACATGTTTTGGCTCAAAAAAGTGTCTACTCAAATGCATCAGCTCCGCTCGACTCGAAAATTTTAACTGAGCTTTCAAATGAGCCGAGTCAAACATTGGTATATCAGTATATGGAGCTCGGCTCGTTAAGTTAAAGAAGCTTTATTAACTCGAGTAGCTCATTGACATCTCCAATCGTTAATACCCTTCACCTCCACCCCAAAAGGAAATCAATAAAACATATATGAAGGTACCATAAGTCGTAACCTGTACCTTGCCAGATTTGAGATCAGGCAGTTTGAATGAGGCAATGGTCTTTGTTGAAGGTACAATCTCGGTGAATGTTAATGTTGTAGCAATCTGCCAAATGAGCATAATATTAGAAGGTGAAACATGATATAAAGAGTACATCTGCTAGCGCTTTATAAAAATCAAGATAGCGGGCAGCATACATTTGATTCTGTGTCGAGTTTGACATCAACTAATGTGTTCTTATATTTGTACACTGCACCCACATCTCCAGTTGATAGACCACCTTTCTTTGTTGCAGTTGATGTAAGTGCCTGCCAAAAAGTAATAGAAGATCGATATAATGCGTAATTACTTGAGCTTAGAGACAACAAGGATCGTTCACATTTGAAAGTTTTCACCAACGATTTGACTGAGTTACTTCACACCTAATATAGAGAAGTCAATGTCTTCCATGGAGATGATTAAGGCTATGTTCGGCAAACTAGCTGATATGCTAGTTGTTGGCTATAGGTAGCCGCTAGCGGATAAACTAGTCATGTTTGATAAAACTAGCAGATAAGCTAGATAACAATGTAAAATCATCAAAAAGGACATGTTTTAAAATTAATTGCAAAAATATAAGGGTGGTAATTGAAAAGAAGTGGAAAAAGCCCCTTGAGCTTATTGAAATGCTACTTCAAGTAGCGTTTCAAAAAACTAGCTTATAAGCTATGCTATTACAGTGGTCAAAATACAAAATAGCGGTCAGGACTGAGATTTGAAATAGCGGTTATTGGAGGTGGTATAGCAGTTCATATAATAGTTATTAGAATTATATATATAATATATATGTATGCTTACATAACTTAACATATTATATGCATTAATTAAAAATATAGTTTCAACATCAAAACATCAACTTAAACAAGTTTAACACAAACAAAATAGGAAAAGTGTTCATAAACGAGCTAATCGCAAGCAATAGAAAAAAAAATTGAAAACCTAAGAATTTCTACCCGGATGCAATATGTTGATTGTTAAGTGTTAACTTAATGGATTAAAATAAAATAAGGGCCCAATTCAAAATAAAAGCCCAAAAAAGGACAAAAACGTCAGAATCAGATCCAAAAGAGGCCAACTGAGAATAATGGTATTGCGGACCGCTATTTTACGTCAAATATCGTTGAAATAGCGGAAAATTGTGCCGCTATTCTTGGAACTGCAATTTATCACCGGTATTTTGCAAATGACCGATAACCGCTATTGCACCGCAATTAACAACATAGCTTATAAGCAAGTTTATGGCTAACCAAACAGCGTTTTTTCAATAAACTTAAAAAATAAGTTAGTTTATAGTTGCCAAACATGGCCATATACATGCCCAAATAATTTACGAGGCTGCCATAAGTCGCTCTCATCATTATGTTTACACCAATTTCAATTATGAGGTAATGGAACGACAAACTAAATTCACAGAATCATCATGAAGGTTTATGTGTTGCAATTGAATATTATCATTTTCTCTTTTTGGTAAATATAGATATTTAACTATGAGCTTCAGAAAGGCACAACTCTCCTCTCACACCTGAGGCTTTATACGACCCGTAGGCCTCAATATGCACCTTGCCCAATCTCATGAATCACAATGCAGATGAATGCAAGTATCATATGGTTTGGAAACAAAAACATACACACAGATATAACCAACAAGAGTTAAATTCGAAAGAATAAAATCGAAAAGAAAAGGCAAAATGAGAAAAAACACATAAAGATGCAAAGGAAAATGTCGTCTTTTATAACACCTGAGAGAAATTCTAGATGTTAAACTTGTAAGTCAAACCTACTGCGATCCAGGTACAAGGGTAGAGAAGCTGAAGGCCTAATAGAAAACAATGTAATTATATAAATCGGTGGAGATAATTACCAAAGCAATGCATCATTCATCATACAAGAATACAAAAATCTTCTTCCTTTGAAAAGATTTGCCATGATAGCAAATCAATCAAGATTTATCTACAAACAGGCAAGAAACTTAAATTGTTGTTTTGGGAAGTTGGTAGTTGGTTAAGATAGACTTTTCACACAATGTCTCACGAAAAGTAAGAGATTTATACATAATAGTGTCCTCTACCTAATTCATGGACATTCAAGGGCGATGATTCTGCCGATGATTGGAGGTATTGCTTTCTGTTTCTCTTTTCTTTAGTCTTAGAGGCAAAGTTTCAACATTGATTTGTTCAAACTTTTATTAATCCATACCTTGTTCATTCACCGCACACCAAACAATCACTCAAACCACATTCTACATTATCATTAAGGGTGTGTTTGGTACGCAAACGGGACTGGAGGGGTGGGAATGAGGTAGGTGGTTGAAAATATTGTATAAGGTTTTAGGGTTTTGATTTAATATGGACTGACACGTAGTAGAGACTAAATATAAAAGATGTGTATCCGGCATATACATATAATACTCTAGTGAACTTGAGAAGAATCAAAGAAGAAAACGCAAAGAAAACAGGAGAAAATTGGAACTTGCGAAGGACAACAGACGAGTAGCAGTTAGGGCTTATGAGAACCAGAGAAGAACAAGGGTTTCAAAAAAGAAACGGAGAAGGTTTCAGTCATTTTTTAAATAATTTAGCCTCTGTAGTGAGGCGTATGCCACTCCACCGCCTCACGCCTCAGACAACCAAGGTGTACGTCTCGTCTAGAAATTGAGAGGCACCGCCTCAAGTGCGATTTTAGGCCACCTCGCCTCGACACAGGCTTTTTTAAAACCATGGATATGGGTAGTTTAGTAATTTACCAACCTTGTCCAATCTTCCTAAAAAAAATTCTACCTATTTTTGTGAGACTCAGTCTTGTCTAGTCCCATGCCAATTGTCGCACCAAACGTAGGACAACAAGTTTGTAACATTTAATATCATCCCATTTCATCTCACCCTAGACTTCCTATGGGGGTCATTGTCCATCAGTATCTCTAGAGTCAATACCTGGAACAGACTCATTGGGATGAATTCCGTCTTGAATCGTCTCTCCTTCCTTGAAATATTTCTTCGCTATTTTACTTGATTTTTGGGATAATATTGTTGAATTTTCTAGATAACCTAGTTAGTTGTTAAAATATAACACTTTGTGTTCGGTTTAATGTGTGTGTTGTGCTCAAATTTTTATTGCTAAAAGATGTCAAGGTTATATTTATTATTGTTGTTATATTTTGCTTGTAGGTGGTCAATTTTGGGTGAATTGTAGGATTTTTTTCCGCATACTTAACATATAGGTACAGTTTTTCACGCATATACAATATGACTTCTAGCTCGCACACCAAAAGAACCGTGTGGTGGGTTGCTGTCCGCGAGTGGGCTTGCAGTCCTTTTGGTGTGTGAACTAGTAGCCATATCATATATGCATGAAAAAAGTGTACCTAGATGCTAAATATGTGTAAAAATCCTACAATTCGGCCCAAATTGGAAACCCACAAGCAAAATATAACAATAAAAAATAACAATGACCTCAACAACTTTTGGCAATTAAAATTTGAACACATCCCACAAATTAAACTAGATACAAAATGCTATATTTTAACAAATAACAAGGCTAGCATAGAAAACCAACAATACTATCTAAAAATCAAGTAAAATATTGAACAAATATTTCAAGAAAAGAATGTGGCCAATACGAAGCTTCGAAGCTTTATTGCTTCACCAAAATGTCTACTTGATCTTCCTCCTAACATTGTTGTCGCAACAGTATTCAAGAACACCCACCCGATAAAGTGACAGGAACCAAAAGAAAAATCAAGGCTTTTTTTTTGGAAACAATGAGTAGAAAAGTAGGAGCAAGATTAGAGAAGAAAGAGAGCAAGCAATCACAAGAAAGAAGAAGCAAAATGAAAAAAGAATGACGGTGGACCCATATGCTACAAAACCGTAACTTTGAGGTGTAACTTCTCTTATCTTTCGATTTACTCAAAAAAAAATCAGTTTACGAGCTAAAGTACACTTCTTTCTTCTAGAGAGATTATGAACATCTTAAGTGTAGCTAGTTTTTCAACATGTTAACTTCTAGAGAGATTATAAAAACTTTGTGAGCCCGTATTACTAAAGTTGGTCCATCTACTAATGCAAGACCATCTTTGTTTACCTAAAATGCAAATGTTCTTTACCAAAGGGGTAAACCCAACCGGTGCGCATGAAGTGAAAAAACATCAATAAGTATATCTTTCACACCAGTAAAAAGAAAAACAAGATGCAAATGATATAAGAAAGAAGAAGGAAGTAGTATGCATATAGATATATATTTTGCAACTTTGGAAAGCAAGCTAAGGGGCTGTTTGGCAGTTGCTGAATGGTTTAGTGCAGAATGATTAAGTGATATGAATGATTAAGAGGTTTTTATGATATAGTGTAAAATGAAATATGGTTGTTTGCTAATTGTTCATAATGAAATCAGGGCTCTTAATGGTTAAGGGAGGGTTAGGATACAAAATCATTAAGAGGATTTTGGAACCATTAAGAGGCAACCCTTTTTTTTGCCAAACAAGATTTACCTCTTAACGATTCAGAGATTGCCTCTTAATGGAACCATTAAGAGGTAAACAAACAACCCCTAAGCGAAGTGTAATACCACTTGGAGACAGACCTAAGAATAGTGTAAACATACCAGCAACTAGAACTTTATTTTTCTCATACTCATTTCAGCCAAAATCAAACTCAATTCCAAATCATTTCGTTTTCAATCACTCCTAAGGAAGCCAATTGAAGTCTACTTTTACCCACGAGTGAGTTTAACTTGTACCATATTCTTTATGTTTACCATAATAACAATAAATCAAACGCCAAATTAAAATATATATATATATATATATATATATAGGGGAAAGGTCAATTGCAAACTTAAGTTCTGTTGTGTCCCGGACATTCAAAGGACATTCATCATAAATGATGTACCATTCATCCTTAATGTCGTAAAAAATTCCGTTCATTATCCATGATGAATGAGAAAATATGGGGATACTAATCTCTCTCTCTCCTTTGTCCCCGGTTCACAACGGAAAACAGGTTTTGCAACTGCACTTTCCTCTCTCTCTCTCTCTATATATATATATATATATACACACACACACATACAAAAATGCAAGTTAATAGGACTTAAAATCATTACAACCACGTCCTCTCCAAGGAACCAATCTGATAAGAGACACACGAGGTAGGAATTCATATTTCCACTGAAAGTCAAATGTAGCAAGTGTTAACTAAAAAGCCCTAAGAATTGCTCAAATCCATAGACCACAACTCATAAAAATCACAGTATCAAAGATAATGATACAAAAGAGAAAAATAAAAAAGGTGCAATCGGTACATACAACTCCGGTAACACTGGTGGTTGAAACAGAAAACTTCTGATCCGACAGGTAGTCCCTCGTTAGCAGATCTACACATAACCAAACAACTCATGGAAAATTGCTCACAGGAAACTAAATCCAAAGTCGTATGCATAAGTATTACGATTATTTGATAGATGATGGAAGATTATTAACAGAGAATTCGATGCGTAGAAGAAGATGATGAAAGTTGGAAACACGCACCTTTGGCTTTCTTGCCGATATCGGAGAAGAGTCCTGGTCCAGTGTTCATTGTTGGTGACGACCAGAGAGAGAGAGAGAGAGACGTAAGAGATTCGATGGGGAGGTTGAGGCCCGGGGGGGAGGGTAGAGGGGGTAATACCTACAAATGGTTCGGGTCAGACCAACGGTGCGAGGTTGTTGTTCTAGGCGTCGGACCAACACAGACCTAGACCAGGATCACCCTTTTCTGACTTTAACCTAACGTATATTTTTCTAGATTTTGTTTTTTAATATGTAAATATAGAAAGTTTATCAAAAGAATAAGAAATATAAAATTGCTATAAATAACTATATATATATATATATATATAATATACGAATGATCGTGTGAGAAGTTAAGGTTAACGTGAGAAGCATGATAAATTGATCTGAACCGTTGATCACTTTTTATCAAATACTCTCCCATGAATTGCGGCTTAGAAATTAATTTATTTGATGCATCTCATCCTAATGTCATTCAATTCTCATCCAACGATTGATAATCATTTCTCACGCTTCTCACATTAACCTCAACTTCTCACCGGAACTCAACCACACACACACACACATATATATATATAGGCGAAGAATCATGTGAAAAGTTAACGGTGAGAAGCGTAAGAAATGGATCTGAATTGTTGATCTCTTTTAATCTCAAGCCCTCCCATGAATTGCGGCTTAGAGAGAACTTGATTTGGTGCATCTTATCCTAATGTATGTCCATTTCTCATCCAACGGTTGATAACCACTTCTCACGCTTTTCACTATTAACTTAACTTCTCGTTGGAACCCAACCATATATATATATAGGCAAAGGATCGTGTGAGAAGTTGAGTTGGGAAGCGTGAGAAGTGGATCTGAACCGTTAATCTCTTTTAATCTCTCCCATGAATTGCAGCTTAAAAAGTAATTTATCTGGTGCATCTCGGTGCATCTTATTTTGATGCATCTCATCCTAAAGTGCTTCCATTTCTTATCCAACGGTTGATAACCACTTCTCACGCTTCTCACATTTAACTCAACTTCTCACTTGAACCCAACCCTATATAATTATAGTGGAAGGATATTTTGCAACCCTGAAAAATGTTGCAACCCTTGCAATCCACATCTTAACTACGGGTGCTCACGGGTTGGGTTGGCCGGGTTGAAGGCACTTGAACAACCCAACCCAATATTTACGGTTTGGAAAATCTCAACCCAACTCAACTCAATCAAAAGTGCAACCCAAACCATGCGGGTTGGGTTGGGTTGGTCGGGTTGAAATTTTAATACATTATTTTACAATCTAAGTCAATCCGTTTAAAAAAACTAAAATCAAAATGGAAATATAAAATTAAGAGTAATAAGAGAAGAGAATAGTAGAAGAAAAATATTTCTTGCATTTTCATTCTCTTGATGTTAAAGATTTTTGAAGACTTGAAAGTTAGATTCATACGATTTTAATCGGCATGGTCTCATAGAATGGTCTAAACTACGACTAAGATATGAAGACTTGAGAATTGATAGCAAGAAAACGTTAAAAGTCTAAAATCATTAATAATAAAAAAAAAACGTACAAGTTTGGTCGGGTTGACGGGTTGGTCGGGTTACTTTGGGTTCAACCCGTTTCCAACCCAATAGATGTGGTTTGGGCAAAATTTGTATCGATTATGTATCGGGTTACCTCGGTTTGAGTTTTTTTTACCTTTTTTCGGGTTGGGTTGGTCGGGTTGATCGGAAATTTGAGCACCCCTAATATTAACCGTTGGATTCATGATCGACGGTTATTTTATTTTTATTTTTCTGTTTTTTTTAATTAAAAATATTGGCCCCATATCTATTGTAACCGCCGATCATTAATCCGACGGTTAAGATGTGAGTTGCAAGGTTTGCAACCTTTTTAAGGGCTGCAAATAAAACAACCCCTATAATTATATATATATATATATATATATACAGAGAGAGAGAGGAAGGATCGTATGAGAAGTTGAGGTCAATGTGAGAAACGTGAGAACTATTTATCAACCGTTGGATGAGAAATGGATACACATTAGAATGAGATGCACCAAGATAAGATGCATCAGATCAATTCTCTTATAAGCCGCAATTCATGGGAGGACATTTGATTAAAAGTGATCAACGGTTCAGATTCACTCCTCACGTTTTTCACGTTAACCTTAATTTCTCACACGACCCTTCACCTATATTGGGTTTTAGTGAGAATGAAAGTTACAGTGAGAAGGGTAAGAAGGATCTCCCCCCGTAGATGCACGTTATAATGAGATGCACCAGATCGATTCTCGTATCAACCGCAATTTATGAATGAGTTTGAGATTAAAAGTGATCAAAAGTCTTGATCATTTCTTACCTTATCACATTAACTTTTCTTCTCACACGATCTTTCGTATGTGTGTGTATATATATATTTAGAGTGAATTACATTTGTCTCCATTTGTTATTTTTAACGGATGGTATCTTTATTTTGAAAAACTAATGAGTTGGATTTCTAATATATTAGTGCGGTCATCGGATGTTGCGCAGTAGCGATACATTATTTAAGAAAGTATTGGACCGATCGAATTAAGATATAACATAAATCGGTTAATAATTAATGAGATACACTGTAAAACAATTAATAACTTGGTATTAACTTTATTGTAATACTATTTAGAACTCAAATCAATACCCATATGACTATTGATGTTACAAAGAGTTTGAAGATCTTTTTTCTTCTAAGAAAGGTCGCCTAAAATTAGAGTTGACTGAAAATAATCATCATCTCACATCTTTATACTAATGTAAGATAACCAAATTCACCACATTTTAAGATTTAATAAATACATCATTATCGTGATGTTACCTTATTATTTATGGTTGTTACGTTAAGTCTTTAAAAAAAATTAAAATAGTTTTTTTAATGTAATATCCAAGTTTTTTAGAGTTATCTAAAGAATTGACGCTTAAAAAGGTCAAGACTCCGTCGATAGATGTTGAATGATGAAGATTAGAAACTCTTTGACCTTCATTCTTTTCATGATCCTCTAAGAGAAGGATGACACAAACTAATTGATATGCAAGGTGGTGCTTCAATCTCGTTTTATTCACTCGATATTGACATAACGTCTTCAATTAGAATATTGAAATATCAAACTGATTGATAAGCAATGTTGTAGTACTTTAATGTATTTGAGCTTGATGCTTCCATAAAACACTCCAACATAGGAGTTTGACGCCAACCACGTGTGTATATTTGAAGTCAGGAAACACAAAGGCATTGATATCACATATAAAAAAACCTTAGAACCCACAATATCCCTCGCAAAAATGAGTGATTGCCAAGGTACTTGATTTTCATTGCGACCAAATCAATGCTTTTCTATTGCCTTCAAACAATCATTCTTACAAAAAATTATAAAAAAAACATTATTATAAATAACGACTTTCAATTTAAGACAAAAGATACCTAAGTACGTGCATTTGCATTTCCATCAACCATCCAAAACTAAACCTTAAACCATAATAACATGGCATGATATCATCCATGACATAATCATAACAAAACAATGTTGCAAATTTTGTTCCTTTTTAAACATATTTTATACACACACATATATATGTATATACACACACATATATGATATTTTGACACATAAAAGTCTTCAAAATAACAAAAGTCGAATAGAAAAATGATCACTTTTGAAGTTCACTGCTATGTTTTCCTTACATCATACTTGAAAAGTACTTCCATTTTTCTGTGTGGTAATCATGGAGGGAAGCGATGTGTTGGGGGTAATCCTGTACATACAATATGTAAATAATTGTATCCAAGATTTTGGTCAACAATATTTTAGAGGTTGTTCTACTTTCTATTTTGTGTCCCTATACATGATTCAACACATATTACAATATTTCATCCTTGTTGAGATATCCCGTAATTGTATGATTCTAGGTTTTATCAACCAAAACTATTAGTTCATCATCTATTTTTCTTTTCTTAGAGGAATCATATATGATACAAATGTAAATGGTAGCCATCCAAGTGAACCATACTCAGTGGCGGATCCAGAAAAAAATATTGATGGGGGCCCATATAAAAAAAATTAACCAAAATATACGATTTCATTAAAAATGGCAAAACCAAAGATAACTTCAATAACCGATATACTAGAGGATAAGTTTTATACTTTTTTGTATCCACCATCAATCTAGCAAGCTCGGCAATACCACTCAGATCGAAAAATCTTTCGTCTTGACGCACAATCACATAGTACATGTTAAGTTCTTTCTCAAGAGCGATCAAAGTCAATGTTTTGTTTATTAAATATAAATAGCAATTAACAATTAGCAATTAGCAATTAGCATTTAGCAATAACAAATTAACAATATCAATATAAGTATATAATTTCTTAGTTTGAACTTTAAAAAACAAATTTGCAAATTGCAAATACCAAATACAGTGTCTACTGCCAAACAAGTAACAAACATACCAAATAGGCAAATACTCAAATACCAAAAACCAAAATACCATATATATTATACCAAATTGAAAATACCAAATACTAAAAAATTATTTACCAACAATTCAACAAAGTTACAAAAATCAAGAGTATAAATAAAAAAATTAGGTTTTTAAAATTTTACCCAAATCTGCAGACTGCAGTGAGGGGGACCGGAGCGGAGACGATCAGACGACGAAGTCAGGCGCCGACGACACCGCGACAGGGAGGGAGACGAAGTCAGGCGCGAGGCGCCGGTGGGTTTTCTGTTTTGCGTCGGTGGAAAGGAAAGGAGCGACAGGCGAGCATTTAGGATTTCAGTCGTCGATTTTGTTGAGAAGACGATTTCTGTTTTCAAAAGGGGCCTAAGAAAAGTTTTGTTGGGGGTCCAGATGCTTAAACCAAATGAAATCAAAGTAAAAAAAAAAATTGGGCTATCAGGTGATAGGCTGGTTAGGGGCCCAGGACCCCTACCAGCCTCAAGTCCGTCCGCCCCTGACCATACTCACGAAGACATTATAAAGATGAATTCAATTTTAATGTCAAACACACTTACCAACAATGTGAGATTCAGTTTTTTGCGATAATTTTCTACACATGGTGAAAGGCATCGAGGTTCTTAAAACTTGTTTCACACCCATGATGTTTTAATTATGCGAAATTGACTCAAATAGCCACATTACTCTGTCAATTGCATCTCCTAGCCATTTCTCTCCATGATTTACCAAAATATACCTAGGTCTGCAGGTCCTCTACCTCCGCCATGGCGGAGCTGTCTTTAAGTGAGATCGTGACACGTGACGGAATGGCGGACCTGGGTCGGGTGGCGGACCTACCGACCCGACCCCGTTGCGGACCTGGCTTGGACCGACAATTTTTTTTGTCTTTTTCTGCATGGTAGCGGATCTGCAGGTCCGCCATTGCGGACCTATGTCTATTTTGGTAAATCATGGAGAGAAATGATTAGGAGATTCAATTGGCTAGGTAATATGGCTATTTCAGCCAATTTCCCTTTAATTATTCTACAAAACTAAGTATACACATGTGATTTTCATAATCAATTAAACTACGGTTTGTGAGTGCTTTAGATTGAATAAAAAAACATCCACCATTCAATCAGATTATGCAACTTCTTAAGAACATAAAAAGTAAATTAAATCGAAGAGAAACCAAAGTGAAAAAAATGGAATTTGTGGAGTTGGTACCACAACATGGGTGATGCTATCGAAGAAGCATGCAACATAGTTGGTTGGGGAGACGGAATTCAATTCGGTGGTTGCAGGAGTATGTACATGAAGAGATATGTGACAGATTCTAATGAGAATACAAAAGTAAAAATATCATAGACCAAAAAAGGGGAAATCCCAATAGGATAAAAAGGAAGGTGTATCGTTATTTTCGCCTCTCGAATCACAATTGCTAGATAATGATAGCGGACCAAAACGACAAACATGCAAAAATGGTGCACGTTGCAATCAAGTCTATAACTGAATATGAATTTGCAAACTAATAAGCAAAAGAGTAATTAGATGGTGAACGGAGGTTTGTGGCAGGTTTAGCGAACTATTTATGATGGAGACAAAGAGAAGGAGAGGAAGAGATGGTGAGGAAGGCATATCACCGGGCAGAAGATGGACAATTGAAACTTGAGAGAGATTGAGGGATGCAAAATTACCTAAAGGCTACACACAACAGAACAAATATCCATCATACATATGGACAAAAAGTCTTTAACAAACTAAACATTTTATAAAACCAAAAATTTAGAAATGCCTATGAGAAATCCTCTTGTAAGAATGAGCCCCTTCATTGACAATAGTTCTTGCTTTTATATATATAAAAGATATGAACGTTTGGAGTTATGTAACTTTAATATAAGAGGAGATCAATAGTTGGAGGAGACGAATAGTTAAGAGTTATAGCATTTAAATTAATATAGAAGAAGATGAATGGTTTGAAGTTGAATGCAAATATTTAATAAAAAAATATAAATTGAGAGAATGAAGAAGAAAAAAGAAAAATGTGGTTCTAAGCTTTAGGAGAGGCCACGTTAACACCTGTGGTTTCTCCTTAATATATATATATATATATATATATATATTGATGATTTATTCAGATGGGGCAGGTTCAAACGAGAAACTAAACATTTTGCGAGAAGGCGAGAAGTGTTTAATCATATATGATACACAAACTTAATCATATATGATTAAACACATGTTATATTAGCAATACATAAACGTTTAATCATACATGATTAAACACACCTACAAGCCGTGTAATCATATATGATTAAACACTTATCGCCTTCTCGCAAAATGTTTAACTTCTCGCATGATCCCCCTCTTATTCAGATATCCAACTTGTTAAAAACTTCAACTAGAAGACCCCAACTCCTTGAAAAAAATGTAACCATAAGAACCCAACACATTAAAAAATACAACCACAAATGTATATTCGTTAATTTTTCAAAATAAGCACGAGATTCGTAAAAACACCAAACTATATGGGTGAAAAATGTAATCCACTATAATTTTTATTCAAAATAAGCAAGAGGTCAAAAAAAAACATTTTATACTTTCAGGTAAAATAATCACATACTTTAAAGAGTACTAGAAGTTTACTCGCACAATGCAACGTGATACATTTCGATTAAAATGTTTTCTTTTGTTCTTTGTTATTGTTGGTTTTTACTATATAATTTTGTGTGGTTTTGGGAAAAGCGATAATGTTTTCATGTTTATGCATCATTTACTTGTAATCTTGAATTTTAATTAATATGCATCAATAAACAGTACTTGATATATAAAAATGGTTTTTAATATTTTGTCTCAAATGCTTTATAATATAGTATAAACATTATATCTTTGTTCTTTATAGCTACCATTTACCATCAAGGATTGGGTTATGGTGAGAAGATGATGTTAATTTGAGAAGCATGAGAAGTGGTTAGTAACCATTGGATGATAAATGAATGCACATTAAGATGAGATGCACCAAGATGCATCGCATCAATTCCTTTTTAAGCCACAATTTATAAGAGGGCATTTGATTAAAAGTGATCAACGGTTCAGATCTCCTTCTCACGTTAAACTCAACTTCATCACACGGCCCTTTGCCTTACCATCAAATTATCATCTCTAAAATAAAATAATTGCACAAATGATTATTGTGATGATAATTACTCTCACATCTATTAAAAACAAACTAAAATAAAAATATAGAAATTTATTTCAAAAGCAAAAAAATAATAATTAAACTCTTTTACCTATTTAAAAAATATTTAATTTAAATGCCAATGATCTTATTATCTGGAAGGTAAATAAAAATGATAAGTTACAAAAAGCTAAAGAAAAGAGTAAATTACAAATTTCGTCCTTGTGGTTATTAAAAATTTTGGATTGGATCCCTCAAACAAAGTAATTACATATATGATCACCATGGTTTCATTTTTATTTTGGATTGGGTCCCTTTATCTAATTCCATTAATTGGTGATTTGTTAAGATAAGGCTAATATTGTCTTTTACAATTTATTTTATTTTTTAATTATATTTAATATTATATATATATATAGGGGTGGGTTCAAACGAGAACATAGTGTATTTAAAAGAATAAAGGGATAGATCTCGACCCTTGATTAGATTAAATCAGTGGTTGAAATTAATCATGACATTTTATGTAATTAATGACAACAAAATACCCTTTAAAATATGTTGGTAAATGACTTTAGGGGCAAAATTGAAATTTTTTTAATGATATCAATCAGACGATTTTTTAGGGATTTGATGATCATATCAAATCAAAAAAGAAATCCCTTCCTAATTTATCTCAATACTTCTCAATCTCTTCCCATTTTTTTGAAAATGAATTCAAAATTCGTTTATCATGGCAATCACAAGTGATTCGCTGCTATAATGAATTCAAAATTGGTTTATCATGTTAATCACAAGTGGTCTGCTGGTATAATGAATTCAAAATTCGTTTATCATGATAATCACAAGTGATTCGCTGCTATAATGAATTCAAAATTGGTTTATAAATCACAAGTGATCTGCTGGTATAATGAATTCAAAATTCGTTTATCATGGTAATCACAAGTGATCCCTAAGTGATCCCTGGTATAATGAATTCAAAATTGGTTTATCATCGTAATCACAAGTGATCTACTGGTATAATGAATTCAAAATTGGTTTATCATGAGAATCACAAGTGATCCCTAGTATAATGAATTCAAAATTGGTTTATCATGGTAATCACAAGTGATCTACTGGTATTATCATTGTAAATTTAATGCATCAAAATAAGTGATGTTATTAACAAGAACCATATGAAATCTCGAAGACATGAAATGTCTACAAAACTTCAATCAACTTAAATATATGATTATAAGAATGAACAAAACACAACTAATACCATTTGAGAAATTAACAATTCCATGAAACTTAATTTTATGTGGAATGTACAAATTAAAACACACTGAATAGAAAACCCACTTAAGTGAAATCAAACAAAAACAGGGTGGCGATTTATTTATGAAAAATCAACCATAAAATACATTCAAACCAAGGACATCTTCTAATACAGTATCTTCGACATTCATCTATGACTTCTCTAGAAAATCATCGTGATCAAAGAAAGGAAGAAGAAGAAGAAACAACCATGGATACGTCTTGAGTTCACCCATCAACAAGAATCGATCTTGTTACATCCTCCATGGTCGACTGATTCACAAATTCAATTGACGACGCAAAATAAACAATACCATCGACAACAATCGATCCCATCAGTTCCTCCATTGGCACCTTGCATTCATCGATTCGCTGCTTCCGTTTGTGGAAAAAATGAAACTTGAAACCTCCATAACAATCGATTAAGGATTATTCGGTGTGGAAATTGATATGTGAATTCTGTAGGAGATTGCATAATTGTAGAGTAAAAGATATTGGTTTTGAAACGAGAAGGATTGGGACGATGATTGAGAGGATATCAGATCAATTTTGGAAGATAATCACTATCCAAAATTATTCATATGCGGTTAAATGACAAAACTATCCTTATGGTAAATCAGAAAACATAAAAAAATAAAAAATAATTTAATTATTTTGATTGGCTGAAATTTATCCCTTTATTCTTTTAAATCGTTACCATTCTCGTATGAACCTACCTACCTACCTACCTATATATATATATACAAATTTAATATTAGTTGTCCCTATCATTAGAACCTCCCCACCCCCACAGTCCGTCGACGTCGGTAGTCCTTCTTCCCGAACATGTAGTCGAGTTCCGTTTCCGGCAGCATCTGCCGTTGTCGGCTTCCGCTTTCTAACCACATCTTCCAGTCGCACATCTTCCACCTCGTTGTCTTGAAGATACCCAGGAAGATGGATACTCAAGCTCAATCCATTTGTGAATTTGCAGACTGATGAGCAACAAAATGAAAAATTGAAATCCAACCATTTTCTCACGAGCGGCACGTCGGCTATCCCCATAATCTCACGAGCGGCATGTCGGCACCGGCACCGCCGATACCCGACCATTTTCTCTAGCACCACCCATCTTTCGTCATCTACGACCACGCACCACCACCCCCTCATCCTCTTCTCACTCGGATCACTCCCACCAACAGAGGAGAACTCGGTCGACCCACTCCAGCTACCAACTCCGTCGAACCGCCTTCCTCACCGTCTCTTTTCATCTATTTTCCCCAATTCACCACCCTCCTCCCCCGTTCCTCTGCTCGAAGTGAAGGGAACACAACAACAAGTTGTTGCTGTCCACATCAGGTTTGTATTTTGAATTTTTGGGGTTGGAGAATACTGGTTTGATCTTAGGTTCATGATTGGTCCTCAGGGGATAGTTCCAATTTGGGTGGTTGGCTTTGATGTGGTGGTGATGAAGGTCTCCTTTGTTGTTGATGTTAGTGTATTTTATTGTATCCAATATTTAATATGAAAAGTCAAAGTCTGTAAAGTCAACTATGTAAAAGTCTTTGAGAGTTTTTATGTCTTGAGTGTTTAGTTTCTTGGGAGAAGTAACATGTGTATATAACATATGTTATGTGAATGAACCTTGTAACCTAAGAGATGTGCGCATACTGATTGTAATCTTGTGACTTTATGAAATACATATGACTTTCTCTCTATATACTCTCTCTCTAGAATATGTGTTTGATTTGATCAGAATTGTTTGTATATGGCTTGAATTGGACTTTTCAGTTGCTTCCGTAGATAATGGGAAGGCTTGAGACGGAGGCATAGATAGGCATGGTTTCAGAAACTCAAATCAAATTAAAAACCCACCTTCACCCTCCATTGATGAGCAACTACGGGAAGAAAAACAAAAAATGATTTACAGAAACGAAAATTGAAAACGATCTTGTAAATTGAAACGGTATGATGTCGGAGATCGTGATGGATTTTCAACGGAAATGGAATGGAGATTATGGTGGAGAGAAAATAGGATGAAGGGAGAGGGAGAAGATAGACGTTGTTTTTTTTTCTTTTTTCTTGTCGCCGGAAAGAATGGAGGATGGTCGGCAATTTTGTTGGGTTGGGTTGGGTGGGGTGGGGTGGGGTGGGGGAGGGGGGAGGGGAGGGGAGGGGCAGGGGGAGGGACGGACGCTGTAGTTTTTTTTTTAATATATCTATAAGTTATATTGATATATAAAATGTGTTAATCGATATTTTAAAAAATTAAATGAAAACGGAGAAGACCATACTACCCCAGATTTAACAGACCTTTAGGTTAATGCCGTTAGAGTGAGGGACCCAATCCGTAACAAACTTGAAACCACAATGACGATATATGTAATTAATTTGTTTCGGGGACTCAATCCAAATTTTCATGAAACCACAGGGACCAAATCTGCAATTTACTCTAAAGAAAATCAATCCACCGTTGCTTAATTATTTAATTTATAAAAAAAGAAAATAGTAAAAAAAAAAAACAGAACCGGTCATTACGTTTCCACAAGTATCGGGACATTGTAATGATAATAGAAAGAAACCGTTATAAACTAACAACACTCCTCCATAGCTCGCCTTGCTTCCCTCACATCTCTCTCAAATTTCATCTTCCTCATTACGTTTTTCTCTTTCAATCCGCCATTTTTCCATTGCGTTTTTTGTAGATTCACAAGAGGAAGCTTCTTGATGTTTCATGAATTCAAAGTTTCGCGGCATTTTGTGGATTTCCTTCACATAATCATGGTGATGAATTGATGACGAGAATCTGATGTTTTCTTCCAATTTTTCAAGGTTTATATATTACGCACATAATCGGATGATATTTGTAACAGAAGAGAACTCGGTTTGATTTCGAGATTTGATCGTTTGGCTTTGTTTGAACAATTGTAGATTTGTAGCGAGATTTATATATAAGGAAAGAAAATAGTTAGCGAGTGGAAGGATTTTGAGGAGGAAAAGTGATGGAGAGTTATTTGAATCAGAATTTCCATGCAGTTAAGTCGAAACATTCTTCCGAAGAGGTGTTACAGAAATGGCGGGGTCTGTGTCATGTTGTTAAGAACCCTAAGCGGCGGTTTCGTCACACCGCCAACCTCTCTAAGCGCAATGAGGCTGCTGCTATGCGGCGTACAAATCAGGTCAATCCTCTCATTTTATATGATTCGACTCTTTCTCGCATTTACACAAACAAATGGTGATTGTCATCGGAGAATAGATCTACGATTGACGATTGGTTGTATTGATATTAATTATAATGCTCGCATGTTTATAATTCAAAACAGAGAGCACTTTTATTTGGAGAAATTACGTCATTTTATTGATTTATAAATGTAAGATTTGAGATAGGTTGTATGTTGTGATTTACGGTATTGTTGAACGTGAATTTATGTGGTCAGATTGAAAATAATGATCAAAGACTATTCAAGTACACGATATGATACAATAGCTACACAATTTCGAGCAACAAGTTCAATTTGTGAATCTTAAGCTGAAAATGTTAGATTTAATCAAAGTATGTGAGCTCCTTTCGAACTGGAAAGTTTTCCTTCTCTGTAGTGCAGATTACTAAAATTATTGGTGCACTTGTTGGGCTGTAAGATTGCTTGTTATTTTTACCGGACTGTATCCTCCAAGGCCTTCATGTTTTCTGTATTTGGCAATTGAAGTTTGCCATTTAAGTGATTCCATCTCAGTAGTTACACATTAGCGACTTACCAATCTTGACTTGCATGATTAGGAGAAGTTGAGGATTGCGGTTTTGGTGTCAAAGGCTGCATTTCAGTTTATACAAGGCAAGTTTGTCATGCTTCTATATACAAATATCTCTCTGATTCCTTCATTGTATGGTCTGTGTTTGGCAAACTAGCTGAAAAGCTAATCGTTAGCTTTTAAACTAGTCATGTTTGACAAAAACTAGCTTATAAGCTAAATTATGCCTCCTTTTTACATGGCCATAATGTTTTTCTTTAAGACGCTACTTTCATGACATTATGTATGCAGGAGCACATACGGGCGACTACAAGGTTCCTGAGGAAGTCAAAGCTGCTGGTTTTGACATCTGTGCTGATGAGGCTGGCTCTCTTGTTGAAGGTCATGACCTTAAAAAGCTAAAATTTCATGGTGGAGTGGAGGGTCTTGCAGAGAAGCTAAAGACATCAATCACCAATGGGCTTTCTATTGATAATGAAGGGCTAGTCTGCAGACAAGAAGTGTTTGGAATCAACAAGTTTGCTGAAAGTCCACAGCGGAGCTTCTGGGTGTTTGTATGGGAAGCCCTTCATGATATGACCCTTATGATCCTTGCATTTTGTGCCTTTGTCTCTTTGATTGTTGGCATAGCAACAGAAGGATGGCCAAAAGGAGCTCATGATGGTCTTGGGATTGTTGCAAGTATCTTGCTCGTAGTGTTTGTAACAGCAACGAGTGATTATAAACAATCTCTACAGTTCCGGGATCTGGACAAAGAAAAGAAGAAGATATCTATTCAAGTTACGAGGAGCGGGTACAGGCAAAAGTTGTCAATATATGAGCTACTTCCTGGTGATATTGTACATCTTGCAATAGGAGATCAAGTCCCTGCAGATGGTCTTTTCATTTCAGGTTTTGCAGTCTCTATTGACGAATCTAGCTTGACAGGAGAGAGTGAACCAGTTATGGTCAGTGCTGAAAATCCTTGGTTGATGTCTGGAACTAAGGTCCAAGATGGTTCATGCAAAATGTTAGTTACAACAGTGGGGATGAGAACTCAATGGGGAAAACTAATGGCGACTCTTAGTGAAGGTGGAGACGATGAAACACCACTGCAGGTTAAGCTGAACGGAGTGGCAACTGTTATTGGAAAGATTGGTCTTTTCTTTGCCGTGGTGACTTTTGCAGTTCTAGTGCAAAAATTATTCTCTCGTAAGATCTTAGTAGGAACACAATGGAGCTGGGCTGCTGATGATGCTCTAGAGTTATTGGAATACTTTGCTATTGCAGTTACCATTGTTGTTGTAGCGGTTCCAGAAGGGCTGCCACTCGCTGTCACCTTGAGCCTTGCATTCGCGATGCAAAAAATGATGAACGATAAGGCACTTGTTCGCCATCTTGCTGCCTGCGAGACTATGGGGTCAGCAACGAGTATATGCAGTGATAAAACTGGCACATTAACGACCAATCGCATGACTGTTGTCAAATCGTGCATTTGTATGAATGTCAAAGAAGTAAGCAAACAAGGAAAATCTGATATCCCAGAAAAAGCATTAAAAATGCTTCTACAATCAATATTCACTAATACAGGTGGAGAAGTTGTGAAAAACAAAGAAGGGAAACAAGAGATACTAGGAACACCAACAGAGGCAGCAATATTGGATTTTGGGTTGTCGCTTGGCGGTGATTTCCAAGCCGAGCGTGAAGCATCCCAGGTTCTGAGAGTTGAGCCCTTCAACTCTTCAAAAAAGCGAATGGGGGTGGTGTTGAAGTTACCAGGAGGAGGTGTAAGAGCTCATTGTAAAGGTGCTTCAGAGATCATTTTGGCGGCTTGTGACAAGGTGATGAATGCAAATGGAGAAGTTGTTTCTCTTGAAGAGGGATCCCTAAACCATTTGAAGAATACAATTGACCAATTTGCTGGTGAAGCTCTTCGAACTCTTTGTCTTGCCTATATAGACCTGGAAGGTGCTGTGTCTGCTGAAACTCCCATTCCATCTTCTGGGTATACTTGTATAGGAATTGTGGGCATCAAAGATCCTGTTCGCCCAGGTGTGAAGGAGTCGGTTGCTCTTTGCCGATCAGCTGGTATAACCGTTCGTATGGTTACAGGAGACAACATAAATACCGCCAAGGCCATAGCTAAAGAATGTGGGATACTTAGAGATGGTGGAATAGCAATTGAAGGTCCAGATTTCCGTGAGAAGAGTCTGAAGGAATTGCATGATCTGGTTCCCAAGATTCAGGTTCATATTCTCTTTTGTATAACATATGTTGGCTAGTCACATTACTTGATAATGGATTGTGTTAGAATATGTGGAACCCCATTAGATTAATCTCCAAAAGAGCCCTTGAGGAGAGAAAGGGGTTTCAATATATATTCCCGATGTGAGGCTCTTAACACGCCCCCTAAGGAGGCTAGTTGTTCCCAAGTGTCGGGTCCTAGACATAGATGTCCCAAATGGTAGATATTGGCTCTGATATCATATTAGAATTTGTGGAACCCCATCAGATTACTCT
The DNA here is from genome assembly GCA_954870635.1 of Arctium minus. Taxonomy (NCBI): domain Eukaryota; kingdom Viridiplantae; phylum Streptophyta; class Magnoliopsida; order Asterales; family Asteraceae; genus Arctium; species Arctium minus. The sequence goes on along the minus strand of OX941097.1, from coordinate 10,833,869 downwards.
CCAAAAGAAAAGCCCTTGAGGGGAAAAGAGGGGTTTTAACATACATAGAAAAGAAAGTGTCCAAGTCTAGCTAACGTGGGACTCTAACAGATTAACCTACCATATATTCTATAGGTGATGGCTCGATCTTCACCTCTAGATAAGCATACACTGGTGAAACACTTGCGCACCACATTCGGGGAGGTTGTGGCAGTCACAGGTGATGGAACAAATGATGCCCCGGCACTTCATGAAGCAGATATCGGGCTTGCGATGGGCATTGCTGGAACTGAGGTAAGCTAGGAAGGTTTTAGTATAGTTTTACCAGATAGATGTGAAATATATGCAAGAAAGGCTTAACAACAGTTGAATTCTGATGTATCTTTTCACCAAACTTCAGGTTGCCAAAGAGAGCGCAGATGTCATAATTCTGGATGACAATTTCTCCACAATTGTGACCGTTGCGAAATGGGGACGATCGGTGTACGTAAACATTCAAAAATTTGTGCAGTTTCAGCTGACTGTCAACATTGTTGCTTTGATGGTGAACTTCACCTCAGCTTGTTTGACAGGTACAAGTCCTTGCATCATCTCCCATCTTAAAGCAACACTTCTACATGCTTCATATAAGAAGCTACTGTTAGAGTACCACATCAGCTAGACTTGAACGCTTTCTCTTCAATATATGTTAGAACCCCTTTTCTCTCCAATGATTATTTTGGAGAGTAATCTAATGTGTTCCACGTATTCTAACATGGTATCAAAGCCAATGCCTACCGTCTGGGACATCTTTGCCCAGGGGCGTGTTAGAGTCCCACATCCACTAGGCTTTGAGGCTTACTATTCAATGTATATTAAAATCCACTTCTCTCCGCTATGGCTCTTTTGAAAGAGTAATCTAATAGGGTTCCACATATTCTAATATGGTATCAGAGCCAATGTCTACCATTTGAGACATCTTTGCGCTAAGATGTGTTTGAGAGTCTCAAATCAGGAATTTTCTCTTTAATATATATTGGAACACCCTTCTCTCCTCAATGGCTCTTTTAGAGAGTAATCTAATGGGATTCTACATATTCTAACAAGTACCAGTTGCAACAAAGTACTTGGATCATCTTCTCATTATTAATACTACTTTAGGAAGCACTCCCCTCACGGCTGTTCAACTCTTGTGGGTCAACATGATCATGGATACATTGGGAGCACTGGCACTAGCTACCGAGCCTCCAAATGATGCACTAATGAAGAGGGCTCCCGTCGGAAGGCAAGGGAATTTCATCAGTAACGTTATGTGGAGGAACATATTGGGGCAGTCTCTTTACCAATTCGTAATCATATGGTTACTACAGTCAAAAGGGAAATCATTTTACGGCCTCTATGAATATAACTCTGATCTGATCCTCAACACACTAATATTCAACTCATTTGTCTTTTGTCAGGTAACTACTTCTTGTAAAACTACTTCCTTTCTTGTTTTTTTCCAATTCATAAAGATAGAAATGGCATTTGGGTATTTAACGAGATTAAAGCGGTAATTAATATATCTCAGTAGTTAATATCGACAAATTGGCTGATAAGCTAGTTGTGAGCTAAAAAGCTAGTTGTCGGCATGCTTGGTAAACTATTAGTTTAGATGAAAATGTAAATAACCTAAAAGGGGGTGTTAGAAATCCTTAAAGCCCTATTCTAATAAGGTCTCTATAGGTTCCTACCTTAGCGACGTTAGCGTTGATAAATTAATTGGAAAAATAGGGCTATGATTGGAAAAAGAGTGGAAAAAAGAATTGGAGTTTGTTGAAACGCTATTTGAAGCGGTGTTTCAAAAAGCTAGCTTATGGCTAACCAAACGAGACTTTTTTAGTAAGGTTGAAAACAAATTAGTTTATGGTTTGTCAAACATGGTCGTTGGATCAAATACTCGTATTGACATGATAAAATGTTGCAGCTTTTCAACGAGGTTAACTCAAGAGAAATGGAGAAAGTGAATGTATTGAATGGCATATGCAGCAACCATGTGTTTCTGAGCGTTCTCGGTGCAACCGTTGTCTTCCAAATCATAATAATCGAATTTCTGGGTACCTTTGCAAATACGACACCACTAACAATGACGCAATGGTACTACAGCATTTTGACCGGGTTTTTGAGCATGCCGATTGCGGTGATATTGAAGATGATCCCTGTTTGAGTTCGGAATCCGGCAAAGCAGCTAGTTAAGTTCTCATCTCTTAGCTTGCTGAAAGATTGTTAGATCTAGAAGCTTCTTTCTATCAAGGAATTAATCTGATGGGCAGGTTTGCGTACATCATACCCCCAGACTCCACCTTCACGTGGGATATATTTGGCTCGTTTGGTTTGGTTTAATCTGATGGGCATTTTTGAACAGGTACGACTTCATTATAGCCTTTTCGTTTAGCTATCTCGTAGACGACTAGAAGAAATTAAAACCGAGATCTTACTAAGATCTCGTATTTTTCATTTTAGAAATTTTCTAGCCACATTTAACTCGATCGAACGTGCATTCAAGTATCTCGAGGATGGAATCGCTCGATGTACAAGGGTTTGGGGCTAATTTTGTGGTTCTTCATTTAACTTCTTTTTAATTGCTTACTTAGAACTTAGAATCCTGTTATTTGAATTTGATCTTGAATGAAATTATAGTGTAAAGTTTCTTTAACTTGTAATTCCAATTCTATATTAAATCGTAAGGTGTGTACGAAGGGATCGGTATGCCATACCTCTGGTTGTGAGAATATGTGGAATCCGTTAGATTACCTCTCCAAAAGAGTCGAAATGACATCACTTTGAAAAATGTTTCATATTATTCATACACAGCTATCAAAAAAATCAGTTGGCACAACAGAAATGATCCGAATCTAACTGATATGGGATTCTGACACACAAGATGGTTGGTAAAGACTATTGTCTCTGTACGGCCAAATATCTCTGACCCGATAAGAGATCGTAAATGTTTAATAAACAGCCCCTTTAGCGATACAAATAACTATTGCTTTCAATCTTCAGATTAGTCCTATCTTTTGGAACAACAATCCCACAAGAAACACCAGGACTTCAAAAAGAATTTGCCTATTGATAAAATACTACTCTTCAAAAAATTCAAACTAAACCATTATGCTCCCAAATAAATACTTGTATCCTTCTAGAGTTTACCTAGACCTCATTCGAAAATCCGTAAAATACCGATTTCGAGCCCTCTTCTTCGTATCGATTCGCATCCGCCATTTGCTCTTCAGATCTTATATGCATTCAACTTTAAATAAAGCATATACACTCATAGGTCGCCAGTTTGAGTCTCCTCAAAACCACCGAAGATTTTCGTAGCTGTTATCTTAAGGGCCCACTACTGGTCTAGACTCTAGAGTTGCCAAAAAAAGAAGGTACATTTATTTTTATACATGTAAGATGTATTTCCCTTCCTGAATCTTGTTCTACGGAGATGAGTATGAGCTTTCTTCATCGGAACTACTACTATGACGCATGTTATATCTGCTTACGGCTAGTAACGGTGCACCGGTTGGAGCCCTGAATGATCTAGCCGAACCCACCATGATTCTATCTTGCATTTGGCCAACCTCTTTGCATACGTGATCCAAGATTCCGAGAAAATCTCGTACAATCGTAAAGATTCTGAGAGGGTAGGCTCCCTCTTTCGCGGTATCACCATGGAAATAAGCGGTTACCTCTTGCACAGATGCCAACGCCTTTCTTTCGTCGATCTTGATCTTGGCAATTTCTATTTCTGCTTCTTTAAGGAAGATTCTCATCGACCGAAAGAAGTTTCCTTGAATTTCTGGCGTTTCTTGACCAACTGATCGGATTTTCTGAATCCCCATTTCGAGCTTTGCTACATAGCCACTTAGAACATCTGAATCCATTCCAGCCGCTTTCTTGACGTGCCCCAATTCTCGGCTCAGCCCGCCAACGATCTGCAATCCTTGCTTCTTGAAAGCGCCTTCGTTGAACGTGGGATTCATCGGAAGGTTTTTGGTTTTGGCATCGGAATCCGTGCCTTCCGATCGGATGATTTCTTGAACTACGAAGTGAAGCAAAGTCGTTTTTCCATCCGTTCCCTTGATATCTACTAGTTTTAAGAGCGTATCGAGTTTGAAAGCCGTAGCCTCGCCACGATTCGTGCCAACGTTCATCCGATTTCCTGTTAGTAAAACCGCTTCAAGGAGTTTAAGGAATAACCGGCTGCTCTTCAGTTCTTCACTTGCTGCCTGATAGAAATTTATGCATAATGAGCTTAAACTTGAAGGTATAAAGATTGGAAAATTGCATGAAAATGCTACGTACGCTACAACAAAATCGGGTTTATAAGATGTAGAAAATGTTTAAGTGTCCTAAGACAGGTTTATAGGACTTAGTTAAGTTTGTAGAACCAAACAATTGTGCGTCCTATGTAAAAGCGTTGCAATAAGCTTATAGGATGTTTTGTGCGTTTTAACAAGTTTTTTAGGACACTTTTAAAATAAGTGTCGTATTGTTTTTTACATGACACTTTTGAAAAGTGTCATATGAACACACATTTCTATATGACACCTGTTTCAATAAGAATTTTTTTCAAATAATATCATATAAGAAATTAATATATTTTAAAAATGTCCTAAAAAACTTGTTAAGAAGCCCAAAGTTGTCTTTACATAAGACGCACAATTCTTTGATCCTATAAAACGGTCTAACAGGACACTTAAAACATTTTTAGCATCCTATAAATCCAATTCTGTTGTAATACTTTGGTCTGATTCCTATTTTGTGCAATGTAATTTCAGAACATTCATTTTGGTACCTGAGACGCGATATCTCAAACATTTAGTTCAAAACACATTACACAAAAATAAGAATCGGTTGCATTTTCATGCACTATCATATATAAACCAGGTACCTAAATGTTCGAGATGTCACTTATGAAAAATAAAGGTTTTAAAAGTACGTTACACAAAACAAGAATCATATACCAAAGTTAAAAACAATACCTCCAATGTCTGAAAAGAAGATCTCAAGAATTTGACTTCATTTTCAAAGTTTGCTCTATAAAGCATGGCTTCAACTCTTTTGAATGCAAATGGGATATCAAGAATTGCCTTGAGAAATCTCTCTGCTGACCCTAACTTTGAAATGTCACCTTTATAATCTCTAAGTTTTATTTCTTCCTCTTTGGTTGGAGCCATCTTTACTAGTGTTTCCAAGAGTTCACCACCCAAACCATCTGAATTCCCTGTTCCACCAATTAAAAAAAAAACAGTTGTTAGATCCAATACAAAACAAATGACTTTTACCCACAAAAATCATTCAGGGAAATCTTCGTTGATGATTACCGACGGATCACCCACAAAATACCAACGATTCCGTTGATCAGCCATGGATCACCCACAAAATCCCTGGGTAATCTGTCACTGACTTGAATTTCCCACCAACAATTTACGTACAAACTTTTGTGACGGTTTTGTGACGAGTCACCCCTTTAGCGACGGATTTTCCAGGGGAAATTCCGTAGGTAAAAGTCTTTCATTTAGTATTGAGATGAAGATGTATAGACCGATAAATCACATTTTTTTACTTCCGATAAGTAGAATGTTTTTTACTCCGCTGTAACAAAATTGGATTTATGGTACGTCAAAAATGTTTAAATGTATTAATAAACTATTTTATAGGACCACATAATTGTGTGTCCTATGTAAAGGAGTTACGATAAGATGTTATGATGTATTTCGATAGTCATACAAGTTTTTTAGGACAATTGGAAATAAAGTGATATATTCGTTTTTTTAATGGTGAAGCGTTTGAGAAGTTTTATATGAACACGTCTTTTTATTGGATACTTCATTTTTATAACATAAATTTTCAAATAATGGCATATTGATAGGCAAATATAACATTTTGGAAATTGATTCAAATAGCCAAACTAGACAAAAAAAAATGGTTTTCTAATCATTTCTCTCCCGGTTTCACACTCATGTCACTAGGTCTGCAATATCTAGACCCATAATTGCGGACTTGGGTAGAAAATGTATGTTTTGCAATTTTCTTTTAAAAAAATTTATCTGGGTCAACAATTTTTTTTGTTTGTTTTTTAAGTAGAAAATGAGCAGATTCGTGTTTTTTTCTTTTTCTTTGTCGTTTAGCCAGGTATGGATATAGCGAAAGTAGTGATATTTGTGTAAAATCAGGAGAGAAATGACTAAGAGACTAATTTCTTTGTCTATTTTGGCTAGTTAAATCAATTTCCCTATAAAAAACTTGTTAGGACGTCTAAAAACATCACACCAACTTATTGTAATACATATATATATATATATATAATTATATAGCGCACAATTGTTTGCTCGTATAAACCTAACTATTATTAAGAAGGTTGAATATCATGAGAAGGGAAGGGTTCATATGTAAATCGTTGAAAAAATCTGAAAAACAATCTAAATGATAATACATATGTGAACCGACGTTACAGATTATTCTTATAGGTTCACATATGCATCTTCAAATTAAGTTTTTCAACAATTCACATATGAATCTTCTCCATTCTAGTTGAACATCTGAAGTTGATATCCATAATTTAAAAAAAATATCTCACTATTGAGAGGTTGGCTTTCAATAAATGACTCCATAAATGCAAGTAGAACAGCTTTCATTAGAAACTTCCATTATTGTGAATTTACCTTCTAGAAGTGCTTCAGAAACTTCCTCCTGTGTTACATTCAATGCTCTTAGCAATATGGCTATGTTCTGTGACTTCTTTGGGTCCAAAACTCTGTTTTCCCGGATCGCGGCCGGTACGCCGGATTTCCGACCATCTTCTTTCTTTGATGAACCACCAGAATTGCATCCAAAAAGAGACTCCATTATATCTTCATTCAATCTACAAGAAGAAACAAAATCATATACCATAAACAAATAAAATGCAACGAAGTTTATTCTTAGGGGCCGTTTACCAAACTTTTACTAGGCACCACTTACCTTACCGATTGATCGTGACAATGATCAAGAATAGCAAGGACCAAAAGTCTTGACTCTTACCCAGTAAGTGAGGGAGAAAACTCTTACTCGGTAAGTACTTATCAAATAAAAGATGTTTACCAACAATCCATTTTGATGGCTGAAAATGGAAAACTGAGGAACAACACCCTGGTAGTCCTTTCGTCAGGACGATATGCACTTGTGCATACTAGTAATTTGTAGTATGCACACGTGCATATTCACAAATGCATAAAAACCAGAAAACTACTTAATTTACTTATATACACAAGTGCATACCGTCCAGATCAAGAGCTACCAGAGTGTTCCTTAGTTTTCTATTTTTTGAGGTTTTCCCTTGAAACCCCCTATCTCTATATATGTGTATATAATATAGTTCTCTTCTTTTACAAACCAAATAATTCCGACAAACTAACAAACCAGTTTTTATGTGTGATGTGTCATTTCAACAAATGTAAAAATGCAGTATTCATACATTGTTATTTCTCACCTAAAATATCAAGGATTGTTTTTTTTTCCAGGTAGACGTTTCATATACGAAACAAAACTATATAAACATTGCATATAGTCTGTATATGTGTGTATATATATGTATATATATATACTTACTGAAAGGAGCTTGATTTTAACTGATCCCATACAGTAGCTCTATCGGAAGTTGCTCGTACTTTATCCCAATGAAGCGGCTTCAACTTCGGTTTCAATCCATCCAAATCATCAAATTCAACACCATCATTATTCACTTTCTCAAACGACATCGTTTTCACAATTTTAGGAATCACTTTTGGTGTAACACTCATTGATTCACAACAAGACGTTGAAACACTCTTCACCGGAAACCCCCCCAACTTTTCCGGCAGCGGCGGCGGAACCGGAATTTTAGGTTTCTGCTGAAAATGGTTGTCGTTCACCGAATGTAAACGTGTCATATCCGCTCCCGGCGGCGGCGCTCCAAATTTCGCTCTTCTTTGACCGCTTGTTATCGATAAAAGCGGCGGCGGTGGGTTTTCCGATGACGGAGATGTGTGTTTTGTATCTGGGGAAGACGAAACCGAAAGTCGGGATCTTGGTGAAGTTCGTTTCGAATTCAGTAGCGGACTTGTTGATCGGAAAAAGTTCGAATTTTTATCTTTTTTAATTTTCCGGCGAGTTTGATTCAAGCTCCGAACGGAATACCCGTCGTCGGTGCTGGCACTGGACCCTTGTGGGGTGTAGAAATCTTGGATTTCTTCTTCGTCGGAAGATGACATCGCCTGCGGCGAGGTGGTGGTTGGTGGTGGCGGCGGCGGTTTGCTCAGCCGTGGAAGTGGCTGCAATTCCGGACTCGGCCGGTACCGATCGGATCTTTTGATCGAGTTTAATTTGTTATAAGGCGATCCATTTGATGTTGTTCCATTGATTGTTGTTGTTGTTGTTTCACTTGTTGGCTCCACCGTTCCGATGTACAAAAAATTCGCCGGCGGCAAGTTTCTTGAAATCTCTTCATGATTTCTTGAATTTCCGGCGAGCTTTGGCGACTCGCTTTGTTGTTTTAATTTGTGTTTGTAGATAAAGAAAGCTAACGCCGACAACATTCCGAGAGTTACGATTCCGACTGAGATCGCGACGGCGATTTTCTTCGCGGGTTTGTTGGCGGGTTGTGGTGCAATTGGGTGTGTGACGGCGGTGGTGTTTGCCGCCGTCGTTGCCGCTGCCGGCGGCGGCGGCGGCAGCGGTTGATCTGGGGTTTTTCCGTTTGGGGTTTCGTGAAAAAAGGGATGATCGGAGTTTTTGGGTGTGGGTGGTGGTGGCGGCGATGGTTCCGGCACCGGTGGCGGTGTTGAGTTCGCCGGAAACAATGGCTGGTGAAGAATTCTTCTGTTTTTATTTGTGGAATCTTGAAATTTTTTGGGTGTAATGAAATTGAAGAATGAAAAGATGAGGAGAAAGCTCAAGATGTGAACTTTCATGGTGTTTCTTTGATGGGTTTTTTGATCAAATTCATGTTCATTGACTTGTACAAAAACCTGCAAATTTTGTGGTTTTTTAGAGAGAGATAAGAGGAAGGTTGTGTAGGATACAAGATTTAGGATGCTATGTTTTTGGGTTTTGTTTTTTTTGGGTTTAATTTTATTGGGATGAATTAAAAATGTGTTTTTTGTTGTATAAAGAGAGGGAGATTTGCATTTAGAATCTTTCATTCTTTATATTGTTGTGGATGGAAAATGGAGGATGATGGTGATGATTATGACCATGCACTACCATGTTACCAAGAGGTCAATTAATTCAGCTTTTCTTTATATTCTTTTATTAACTAAATTCAAGGCCTTATATTGTTAAAACATCGTTTGACAAAAATTGAAAAGCTACTCATAGTAGCGTTTTGAAAAGCTAGCTTATCAGCTAGTTTGCCAAACATAGCCTAAATATAGTCTTTGACGTGTAGTTCAGTTAGTAAAAATGTGGGATGAGTTTGTCCAAACACAAGAAAGATTATTTTAGGTTCGAACTTGGCCCCCGATAACCTCAACTGAATGAATGTTCCCTCACCTTTGTGTCCTTGAAGACAAGTTCTGTGTAGGATCGATTGGATTGACGGTTATCTATACCCAAAATATATATTCATATTTTAATCTTTTTTTTATATACTTACTTTTTATATTTTTAATGTGTAATTTAATGTAACTATAACATAAATAGGTATCTATATAACAATATTTTTTTTATTGATTCTGTAAAAGAAATGATATTTGGATCAAATTCAATTATGATTTTAAGTATAGTTTGAAAATTATTCCTTTTTATCTTTGATTATTTATGACTTGCGATGAGTGGTGCATGGTAAGAGGGCATATTCTAGCCCTATACTTCATTTATTATCGAAAAGTCTTTGTTCAATTGTCCTACTAGATAGGATGGATTAACCACTTGTTGGGTTGGGTTTGGTTTGATTGGGTTCAGTTGAGTTGGGTTGAGTTCTGATGCACTTGTTAAGATTTAGGGGATATAACGAAATTTCATTTTTCATGGGTTTGAATCCGGATGTTGCCAAAGCAGTTGTGGGTTGCAATGAATCCAATCCATTCATGGTCACTTGGAGGATTATTCGATGCACATAAGTTGACTTGGATAACTGCGATTACAAAAAAGAATGATGGAGCCACAAATCGGTTTTTAAATTAATGAGATGAGATTGGTTTATAAGCTAGTTTTTGAGTAAACTACAATTTTCGTCCTTGTGGTTTGTTGTTTATAACCATTTTGGTCCCTAGATTTAAAAGTTGTTTTTTTGGTCATTGTGGTTTGCAATTCCTTTCCCTTTTCGTCCCTGAAACTAATATTCTCAGGGACTAAAAGCGAAAGAAGTTGCAAACCACAATGACTAAAAAAACAAATTTTAAAGATCATGGACGAAAAATAGTTATAAACTACAAACCATAGGGACGAAAATAGTAGTTTACTCCTAGTTTTTTAAAAACAATTTTTTATTGACGAATCAATAAGTTTCAAAGGTTTTCAAGGGTGGTAGTACAATGCGGCTGCGAAGGGAGGGCAGACGCTACTGCCGTTAAGCACTGTGAACGCACGATGAATGGTGCGGCTTGTTTTCTGGGTTTGCCTCTTGCGAACGCACAAAGATGTTGCAACCTTTAGTTTTTTGTGGTCTTTGTCTGCTTTAATTATCTGGGGTTCGGGATTTTGGATTGTTGTTTCGTTTTGGGGTGTATGTCCCTTGTATGTGTTTGGACTTTGTATGACTTGGAGTTGTTTTTGTGACGGTAGGGTCAGTGTATGTTGTTGCGTTAAGGCCTTTCTTGCATTTGGCAAATTTCTTTGTTTTTCAGTTCTTTATTTTAAAAAAATAGGAAGAAAAGGGAGTTAGAAGAGTCGAACAAAAGACCTCTGCTTGTTGATGCAAGGAATCAACCAACAAATCTTTAGGAGTTGTTTTGATTCATATTAAGGAATGAGAATGAAAATGAAAATAGAAATGCATATGAATGAGAATAGGAATACAACTTTCATTCCCCTCAATTTGGTCACGTATGAATATTAATGGGTCTGAGGTAATAAGCCCTATCAAAGCAAACCACATTATTCATTATCATTTGCATTCCTTACCCCTCAATACTCCCAACAAAACGCCTTACATTAGCAAAAAAAATTTACAAATTTAATTTTTATAATCAAATGATACTACCACTTGAAAAAATTTTTGAATCTACCCCTACCACCGACTCATGCATGTAAAGTTGCCATTGCTCAAGACACTAAGCTCAAAAAAGTATCTCAAACTGCTATGTTATAGTTTTTCTAAAATAGAGTATTAAAATTCTAAATCTCTAAAAAAAAATTACATTCAACTCCAACAACTACTCTATTTTATCAATTTTGACATCAACTATATTATTAAACATTCAATACATTTAATAAAATATTATTTTCTCTCATAAACATTTATTTTCAATATTATCTCTTATTGGTGGAAAAAATTAAAAAAATTATTTTTTCTTTCATGTATAGAGTTTTAGAAATTTCTCTATATTAAGAGATTTTCATATCTTATCTCTTCTTCTTTTTATTTTACCATACAATATAACATAGCTGTTGAAACACAAACTCTCTAAAATTATCAAAATTTGTATTATAACATATGGTTGTTAGATATGCTCTAATAATTATGGGACCGATAATATGATGATCCTTTGAAAAAATAACATAAACCCATATTGAAAAACAAAATCTTTGTAAAATCTATTTTATATAAAATAATAATAATAATAACAAATTATTACCATATTTGTGGAAGAAAGCAAGTAAACGTTAAGGATGGAGATTGGAGTGTGCCTTTTTTTCAATGTTTTACCACCGTTTTGGTGTTTTTGTGGGACAAATTCACGTCATTTGGGCATCTCCTTTTTTGCTTTTTCTTTATTTTAATTTCAATTTTTCGGTGCACGTAATTTCGTCATGTTCAAGCGTTTATTATCGTTTGAAATTGACGTATTTTTGTCGTTTATATATAAATTGAATTGTATCATATGCTATTTTAACACATAAAATATCATAAAATTGTTATGTGGAAAAATAATAATAAAGCATGATTACATTGAATTTAATACCCAAAAAGCTAAAGTGTGATGAGTTGAAGGTATTGCGTAAAGGTTTCTAAAATACAAATGGAATAATTATGTTTTAGTAATATTTAAGCATACACACTATGATTCGTATTAATCATTCGTGTCTTTTTCAATCATTAAATACTATTTAATTATTACTATGAAAATTAAATGAAACACGTAATAACTCATTGGTATAGCTTTATGGCACTGAAAATGTATCTGGCCTCAAGAGAGTTGCATTGACGACGAAGTCAAACCTTAGCGTCATAACGTCCTATTTAGTATTTAGAACCATGATTTTGTGTATTCATAGATGTATTAAAATTGTCAGTTTTATTTTGAGGAATCAATTTATGTTTGTATATGTTTAAAGTGGATACATTTATATATATATATATATATATAAATATATATATATATAGTGAGAGAGAGAGTGTAACAACCCAATCACAAACATCCAAATAACAGATTAAAACTTAATATTAAAACTCCAATGTTAATAAAAATCCATGCCAAAAACGGCCCCAAGCGTACATTAGATAATTCAAGGTTTGCAAAATCAACCTATTCATAACTGAGAAATTTATAAAAGAAACTATTTGACAGTCTTCTATCCGGTCTGCTATATCTTCTCCTTGCCCTTATCAGCCTTGCCTAAATCACGACGGTCTGAAAAGATTTTTAGTTTTGAAAGAGCGAGGGTTAGACCATAGGTCTAGTGAGTTCCCTCTAACAATTAAGCAACAAAATACTTTCCAGAATTAAAACAACATTTAATAAATGCACATAGATAAAACATGCTACGGACCACACGACCATCAAAGACGATGTGTCTAACTCGCGCTGCCTTTATGTTGGGACACACCCCCAACGACATAAACGGGCCACACTCCCCGGCACGAGTAGACGGGCCACACTCCCCGACTTAGGTCACATATTCCACAAATAATGTATGCATACATTTAAACATCAACAATTCATAACACGCTTAAATCATTTCGTTATAAGCTTGACATCGTAATTAATCAACATTTAAAAATCAAACTTCGCATGCTTTCGTTCATAAAAGATTTAGTTCAGAAAACTCACCTGGTGTCCTTAGCGTAAGTCCCGCGCTTACTCTTACAATTTGGTCCGAAACCTATAAAGGAAACATTGACCGATAAATTCTCAACTCTTTCTAATTTAATTAAGGTTGACCTTACACTCTTATTTCAACGCCATCCAACCTTCAACCTAGAACTAACCTACTAAATCTTAATTGACTAAAGAGATAAACCCTTGATATAAATAATAATCACGTGGGCTGTCCAACCAAAACCCATAGTCCAACAAACCCAAAATTATACAACTGGAAGTGTCCCACGAAGTGGGCTTCGGCCCAATGCAGCGTTAAGACCGGGGCCTTAAAGGCTGACCGGGGTGGCTTAAGATCGGGGCCGACCGGAGCTCTCCTATGCTCGACCGGTGCCCCCCAATAGTCTTGACCGGGGTCTCCCCCCCCCCCCCAAGTCTCGACCGGTGTCTAACTTGCAGGTCTCGACCGGGGTCTCCCCCAACATCTCGACCGATGTCCATCTTGCGGGTCTCGACCGGGGTCTCCCCCCACGTCTCGACCGGTGTTTAAGGTGACCGGTGTCTGCAAAAGACCGGAGCCTTAACTGCTCGAACAAAAAAAAACCAAAATCAACATCTTAATATAACTCTAATTAATCCAACTCTCAACAACAACAATTTAAATAAAACTCTAATCTCGTTAACTTCCATTGTCCAGATTAACAAGACCCAACAACTTTACTCCCATTTTTTTTCCAAATCCCAGATTCATTAGAGCTATCCCAAAATCCAAACTGATAAAAGCAACAACAATAGAATTTAATGAGATTACCAGTCAAGAGGAAATTTGTAACAACCTGTATCTTTATACATATATCAAAATAACATTTCTGTCTAAAAACTGCCCAGGCTTACATTACAGAGTACAAGGTTTACAACTATCACCTATTACACAACTGAGTCAAAAAGTAAACTATTGCAGGAAGTCTCCTGGCTCCTGAAAATAGCTCACATCTTCTCTTTACCCTTATCTGTACCTGTTATCTTTCGAAAACCTGAAACAGGATTATAATTTTGAAAGAGCGAGGGTTAGACCAATGGTCTAGTGAGTCCCCTCCAATCACTACTGCAACAGTTCAAATATTATTTAAAACATTTAAACAAAGCTTTATATCTCAAAAACATAACTTGCTCTTTTAATCAAACGTTAAAATACTTTATGCTATGCAGGCATAACTCAATTTACTGGCCATCACTGACCACTTTTTACGCTTCACAATCGTACCTTAAGCTACTGACCAACACTGCCGTCAAAGACGGTATGTCTGTCTCGTACTGCCTTATTATAGGGATACACCCTAATGGCATAAACGGGTCACACTCCCCGGTACGAGCAGGCGATTCACACTTCCCGACTTAGGTCAGACTTCTGACTCAAATGTATGCATACACTTAGTCCTGACTATATATAAAACAAGTTTATATAAACATAGCATAAAAATGCCAAACTAATTAAATCAACCTTTTTCAATAAATCTGCATAACTTTCAATACTATAAACGTGCAGTTTATAAAACCCACATTTATCAAATAACTGTCAAAATCATAAAAGATTTAGTTTGAAAGACTCACCTCTGATTCTTCTTGCTTAAATTCTGTCTTCTAAAGATTAACACCACCTACGATGGTATCAAAATACAAAGGTAAGCTAACTTGCGACTAACATTCTTTCCTTCTATAAACACATCAAATACAATACACTGCTACTACCCCAGTCGAGACCACTCCGGTCAACACCACTTATACCGGTTAACATTATACCGATCGACACATCCCGATTGAGACCGGTCGACAAAATATCGGTCATCAACATACTGGTCGACGAGCTATATCGGTCAATCAACTATACCGGTCGACCTATACTACCGGTCGACTATAATACACCGGTCGAGTATGATACCGGTCGGTCGCAACATACCGGTCGGTCGCAACATACCGGTCGACACCTTCGATCCGGTCGACGTTCATACTAAGTCGGCTACTTTACAGAAGAACCCAGAAACTTCAAATCTTGTAAATCGATCAATCATACGGTTAAAAGCTTGAATAACAAGACTATTTACCGACTATAACATGCAGATAGAAGTATTAAGCTAGAATCATACATCTATTTGACCAAAAACGGATCGATTCTTCAAACCTCTTTCTCTTTCTCCTTACTTCGCTCTGCTTTCTTTTCTCTAAAGTCGGTCTCAACCAAAATTCAATATGTGATATGAAAAATCAAATTCTAAGGTTTAGGTTATTTATATATAACCAAAGTTTCATTTAACCCCCCTGAACTTTGGGTTTCGTTTAACTTTTCACCCAACTTCCAAAATTAATAAAAATTTCGGAATTGGATATTACAATCTTTCCCCCTTAAGAGAATTCCGTCCCCGGAATTCCATCTCTAAACAAATGGGGATACTGAGATTTCATGTCCGCCTCAACTTCCCATGTTGACTCTTGTCTTTTGTGAAATTTCCACTGGACTTTCACTAATCGGATCTCCTTGTTTCTCAACTTCTTTACTTTGAGGTCCGAAATTGCTACGGGTTCCTCAATATAACTTAATTTTTCATCTACCCTAATGTCTTCTAAAGGAACTACTACATCTGCTTCTGCCAAACACTTTTTCATGTTTGACACATGAAATGTGGGATGAATCCCACACAAACTTTCTAGTAGATCAAGTTCGTAGGCCACTTCACCAACACGTCCCGTGATGATAAATGGTCCAACAAACCTTGGTCTCAATTTTCCTTTCTTTCCGAATCGGACTACCCCTTTCCAGGGCGAGACTTTCAACATTACCTTGTCTCCTATCTGAAACTCTATCGGTTTCCTCCGCTTATCGTCATACATTTTCTGACGATCTTGAGCAATCTTTAATCATGCTCGAATCTGGTTGACCTTATCAGTTGTCACCTGTACAATTTCCGGTCCCGCTAGCTGTCTTTCACCCACCTCATTCCAACATAAAGGTGTTCTACATTTACGACCATACAATGCTTCGAATGGGGCCACTTGTATGCTAGCATGATAACTATTGTTGTAAGAAAATTCAATTAACGGCAAATGAATTTCCCACGAACCTTTGAAATCAATAACACATGCACGAAGCATATCTTCCAATGTCTGAATGGTTCTCTCACTCTGGCCATCAGTTTGTGGATGATAGGCCGTACTCAGCTTAAGTTGAGAGCCTAACTCCCTTTGTAAACTTATCTAGAAAGCTGATGTAAAACGAGCATCCCTGTCTGACACAATTGACGACGGTACTCCATGTCTGGTTACTATCTCGTCGATATACAATCGAGCCAATTTCTCTAGTGAGTACGTCTCCTTGATCGGTAGGAAGTGAGCTGACTTTGTGAGTCTATCCACTATCACCCAAATGGCATCATGTCCTTTAGGTGATCGCGATAATCCAGTAACAAGATCCATCGTAATCTCGTCCCACTTCCAAACTGGAATTTCTAACGATTGAAGCTCCCCGTAAGGTCTCTTATGCTCAACTTTAACTTTCAAACATGTCAGGCATCGCTCAACGAAGTGAGCAATATCTTTCTTTAAACCTGGCCACCAATAGTTTTGTTTCAGATCTCTATACATCTTGTTGGTTCCCGGATGTACTGAATAACGTGATTTATGCGCTTCTTCCAATACTTTCTGCCGCAGTTCTCCTGCTTTTGGAATCCATACTCTCTTATTGAAGCACTTTACTCCGCGATTGTCAACAACTAACGAGTTAACAATTCCAACTATTCTTTCACTTTTCCAGTTTTCCTTTGACGCTGCTTCTTCTTGATACTTTATAACTTCTTCTAAGAAATTAGAAACAACATCAACTCGATATGCCACCACTTTTGTCATTTCTCCATGCTCCTTGCGACTTAGAGCATCCGCTACCACATTGGCCTTGCCTGGATGGTACAGAATATCACCGTCATAATCGCTTAACAACTCTATCCACCTACGCTGCCTCATATTAAGCTCCTTCTGATTGAAAAGATATTGAAGGCTCTTGTGATCCGTATAAATCTGACACTTGATCCCATACAGATAATGCCTCCAAATTTTCAAAGCAAAGACTACCGCTGCCAACTCTAAATCATGTGTTGGGTAATTCTTTTCATGTTCTTTCAACTGACGAGATGCATAAGCAATTACCTTTACTTCTTGCATTAACACACATCCCAGACCCAACTTTGAAGCATCGCTATAGATTACGAATCCTTCCGTTCCGTTGGGTAGAGACAAGACAGGAGCACTACTTAGACTCTCTGTCAATTTACTGAATGCTTCTTTTTGAGCTTCCGCCCAAATAAACTTGACATTCTTTCTAGTTAACGCTGTTAGTGGCGTAGCTATCCTTGAAAAGTTCAAAAGTCCTGGATAAACTTTCTATAATAACCCGCCAATCCTAGAAAACTCCTTACTTCTGATGGTGTTTTCGGTGCTTCCCACCCTTTAATGGCTTCAATCTTAGCCGGATCAACCTTAATCCCATCCTTCGACACCACATGACCTAGAAACTGAACTTCTTTCAGCCAAAATTCACATTTTGAGAACTTGGCGTACAATTTCTCGCATTTAAGCAATTCTAAAATTGCTCGTAAATGAGTTTCATGATTTTCTTTGGACCGTGAATAAATCAGTATATCATCTATAAAAACTATGACATACTTATCTAAAAACGGACTACACACTCTATTCATCAAGTCCATAAAAGCTGCTGGCGCATTAGTCAGACCAAATGGCATAACTAGAAACTCATAATGTCCGTACCTCGTACGAAATGCAGTCTTAGGTACATCCTCCTTCCTCACTTTCAACTGGTGAAAACCAGATCGTAAATCTATTTTCGAAAAATAGCTCGCTCCTTGAAGTTGATAAAAAAGATCGTCAATTCTGGGAAGCGGATACTTATTTTTGACAGTCAACTTATTGAGCTCCCGGTAGTCTATGCACATTCTCATAGACCCGTCTTTCTTCTTAACAAACAATACTGGCGCTCCCCATAGTGAGGTACTAGGGCGAATAAACCCCTTGTCTAACAACTCCTGCAGTTGAGTCATCATTTCTTTCATTTCTGTCGGTGCCAGTCTATACGGTGCTCTTGCAATCGGCGCTGCTCCGGGTACTAAATCAATACGAAATTCCACTTGCCGATCAGGAGGCAGAGTGGTTAAATCTTCCGGAAATACTTCTGGATATTCACTTACTACCGGAACTGACTCTAATCCCTTCTTCTCCTTCTTAGCATCTATTACATAAGCTAAGAACCCCACACATCCTTTTACTAGACACCGCTTAGACTTAATCATTGAAATCAAGAACGACTTTCTATCCCTCCGATCTCCAAACACTACTATCTCTTCTTTACCTGGCTACACTATACGAATTAATTTCTTATTGCATACTATATGAGCATCATTAGAAGCCAACCAGTCCATTCCCACAATAACATCAAATTCTCCCATACCCATCGGGTACAGTCGAAGTGGAAATGACTGCCCATCGATGACAATAATACACCCATCATACACTTCCTCCACTAAGATTTGACTATTATCAGCCACTTCTACTTTCAATTCATGCCTAAGCTTCTTGGGTTTCTCATTCAATTTATGCACAAAATTTGGAGACACAAACGAACGATTTGCGCCTGAATCAAACAATACTTTTGCATAATTCGAATCTATAAAGAAAGTATCTGTCACTACATCAGGTATCTCCGCCGCTTCTTCTGCTGTCATATTGAAAACTCTAGCCCTCGCTTTAGCTGGTTCCACCTTTTTCTCACCTCCCTTTTCTACATATCCTCCAACCGATCCCTTTTTCAATTGTGGACAATTAGTCCTGATATGATCAGGAGATCCACACTGATAACAAGACCTCGAACTCTGGCAATCCCGAGCCATATGCCCCATCTTTCCGCATTTATAACAACCCTCTTGATCAATCTTACATTCTCCTTTATGCCTTCGGTTACACTTGCTACATGGCTTACTTTCAAACTTATTAACAGACCGCTGATCAAATTTTGCAGCCTTAAACGGTTTGGAGTCACGGACCGTTCCGTCCCATTTCCTTATATCTCCACTTCTTTCAGTAGCTTGCCGATTCTTTTCCTTCTCTCTCATTTCAGCTGCATTTACCGCAACTTGAAACGTAGACGGTTCCTTGTTCGAGACAAATTCTTGAATATCACTTCTCAGCCCAAAGACGAAACGTTCTACTCGTATTCCTTCATTAGGCACATAAATTTCTGCAAATCGAGACTTTTCAATAAACTTTGTAGTATATTCTCGAACTGACATCCCCTTCTGCTCTAAACTCAGAAACTCTTCTTCCAACTTTTTAACTGCCGTCAGAGGGCAAAACTGCGGTTTAAATCTTTTCACAAACTCACCCCAAGACATTTCTTTGGCTATCGTCGAACTTTGACCTCCAACTTTAACATCCCACCACATTACGGCTTCATCTTTCAACATTGACAAAACATAAACTACTTTATCTTCCTCAGCACATTTACTAGTATCAAATGCTAGCTCCATCCCTTTTACCCATCTTAGTGCTAGCACTGGGTCGCATTCCCCTTTATAGGTAGGAGGTTTGCAGGCAGCAAACTCCTTAAAACTACATCCTCTCCCAACTACAACTTTAGTGGTCACAATGGGGTTTGACTGAGGGTGGCTACCCTCTACAGTTACTGGTGATTCTGCTACCTCAGTCGCTACTTTTTCTTCACTCTTTTCTTTGCTTGACGAAACCTCATTATTACGCTGAGCCAATAAAGCGTTCAACGTTTCCTGTAATTTTCCCATTTCTGTAGCGAAGGTTTCTTGGGTAACAAAACCCTGTGTTCGACCTCCACCACGATTTCCTGTCTGCTTTCGACCCCTCAAAGAAGCCGAACTTTCTTGATGAGAAGTTTCTTGTTCAGATCTTACCTCTACACTTTCAGCTTGACGAATAGCACGAGTCGTCTTCCCGCCTCGAGTCCCCACAGTGGAAACCCTTGCCTGAGTACTTGTTTTCTGAACTGTCTTACCTCTAGGTCGATCGCGACTCTTTCCTCGGATAGCAGTTGGGTTGACCGCAGTCGGGTTGACCGCAGTCGTTCGCTCTTCGGCAACGACTTCATTAACTGGCTCAATTTCAGGATTCGGCATAGACCTACTCCTTGTCACTCGCTCAGACATACTTCTAATAAGAAGAAACATAAGACATTCAATCTAACATGCTACACATTACGGTAAGTTAAGCACAAGCATGTACTTGTAAATTCACAATTACACTGGACAGATGAAATTCCAAATTTACCTTACATGTTAATCCTTATTACCTTAATGTTATCTTCCAACGGTCTTCCTATTGCTCAGTTGTGCTTCTACTTTCTCAGTTTAAGTCTAGGCCCATCTGGTCACCTAGATCCCTTAAACTAATGCTCTGATACCAATTGTAACAACCTGTATCTTTATACATATATCAAAATAACATTTCTGTCTAAAAACTGCCCCAAGCTTACATTACAGAGTACAAGGTTTACAACTATCACCTATTACACAACTGAGTCAAAAAGTAAACTATTGTAGGAAGTCTTCTGGCTCCTGAAAATAGCTCACATCTTCTCTTTACCCTTATCTGTACCTGTTATCTTTCGAAAACCTGAAACAAGATTATAATTTTGAAAAAGCGAGGGTTAGACCAATGGTCTAGTGAGTCCCATCCAATCACTACTGCAACAGTTCAAATATTATTTAAAACATTTAAACAAAGCTTTATATCTCAAAAACATAACTTGCTCTTTTAATCAAACGTTAAAATACTTTATGCTACGCAGGCATAACTCAATTTACTGGCCATCACTGACCACTTTTTACACTTCACAATCGTACCTTAAGCTACTGACCAACACTGCCGTCAAAGACGGTATGTCTGTCTCGTACTGCCTTATTATAGGGATACACCTTAATGGCATAAACGGGCCACACTCCCCGGTACGAGCAGGCGAGTCACACTTCCCGACTTAGGTCAGATTTCTGACTCAAATGTATGCATACACTTAGTCCTGACTATATATAAAACAAGTTTATATAAACATAGCATAAAAATGCCAAACTAATTAAATCAACCTTTTTCAATAAATCTGCATAACTTTCAAATACTATAAACGTGCAGTTTATAAAACCCACATTTATCAAATAACTGTCAAAATCATAAAAGATTTAGTTTGAAAGACTCACCTCTGATTCTTCTTGCTTAAATTATGTCTTCTAAAGATTAGCACCACCTACGATGGTATCAAAATACAAAGGTAAGCTAACTTGCGACTAACATTCTTTCCTTCTATAAACACATCAAATACAATACACTGCTACTACCCCAGTCGAGACCACTCCGGTCAACACCACTTATACCGGTTAACATTATACCGATCGACACATCCCGATTGAGACCGGTCGACAAAATATCGGTCATCAACATACTGGTCGACGAGCTATATCGGTCAATCAACTATACCGGTCGACCTATACTACCGGTCGACTACAATACACCGGTCGAGTATGATACCGGTCGGTCGCAACATACCGGTCGGTCGTAACATACCGGTCGACACCTTCGATCCGGTCGACGTTTATACTAATTCGGCTACTTTACAGAAGAACCCAGAAACTTCAAATCTTGTAAATCGATCAATTATACGGTAAAAGCTTGAATAACAAGACTATTTACCGACTATAACATGCAGATAGAAGTATTAAGCTAGAATCATACCTCTATTTGACCAAAAACGGATCGATTCTTCAAACCACTTTCTCTTTCTCCTTGCTTCGCTCTGCTTTCTTTTCTCGAAAGTCGGTCTCAACCAAAATTTAGTATGTGATATGAAAAATCAAATTCTAAGGTTTAGGTTATATATATATATAACCAAAGATTCATTTAACCCCCCTGAACTTTGGGTTTCGTTTAACTTTTCACCCAACTTCCAAAATTAATAAGAATTTCAGAACTGGATATTACAAAATTTACCTTGCAATGTAGATCAAAACCCAACTTGGATTTCTTGAAGAGTTCCTTCCTTCTCGACGCCTCTCTCTGAAATCGCCCCAAAAGTTCCTCTCAAACACTCAACAGCCGCACACCACAATACTGATACCTCTAGGGTTAAGAACCCATTTTTCCCAATTTTTACAATAGACCCCTCCTGAAAGAGGTTTTTCCCTTTTCTTACCCAAATTTTTATTTTGTTGATTTAAGCACGGTTATTACAATATCCCCTCCTCAAGAGAATTCCGTCCCCGGAATTTCCTCGCCGAACAAACTGGGATATTGCTCCTTCATAACCGACTCTAGCTCCCACGTCTCTTCTTTATCCTTGTGGAATTGCCACTGAACTTTTACCAAGGAAATTTCCTTGGTCCTTAACTTCTTCACCTTTCGTTCTAAAATAGCTATCGGTTCTTCCACCTAGCTTATTTTCTCATCTATCTGAACATCCTCTAAAGGTATGACGACATCGCTTTCTGCTAAACATTTATTCAGATTAGATACATGGAAAACGGGGTGCACTCCTCGCAGATTCACGGTTATTGTAACACCCGCTATTTTGGAGTTGGGTGAAAAGTTGACCTTTACCCAAAGTTCAAGGGGGTAAAATGTAACTTGGGTTATATAAATATAAATCAAGTTAGATATTTGTTTCAAAATATCACAAATTTGATATTCTAAAGAAATCAGAGAGAGAGAGAGAGAGAGATAGAGAGAGAGAAGGAAGCAGGAAGAAGAGGTCGATCGATTTTCTCCAAATCAAGGTACGAACCTAGCTTAAAGCTTTGATCTAAGTGTTATTTGCCGTATAGAATCTCGTTGTTAAGGTTTTTAACCGTTTAATTTCGAGATTTACGTATTTTGGGTTAGATCTGGGTTCTGTAAACGTCCCATCGAATAAGACCGAGAAGATGGTTTCGACCGGTGAAGTGCATTCGACCGGAATTGGGTTCGACCGATATTGGGTTCGACTGGTAGTGGGTTCGACCGGTAGTGGGTTCGATCGGTGTTAGGCTCGACCAGTATTGTGTTTCGACAGTGTGTTGTGTTTTGTATTCAAGAGTTGTAAGTCAGTGAGTTGTCTATATTTTGGCTTACCGATTTATCGGTGTTGTCATAGGTAGCAATAGTAGGAAGCAGACTATAAACCGGAAGAAATCTGAGGTGAGTCCTTTAAACTAAATCAGTCTGTATTACGAAAGCTATGTGATAAATGTATTTATTTAAATGTGGAAAACCTTGTTTTAATATGGCTTATTATTGTTGGATAATGCTTTCTAAAATCCCAATCATTTCAAGAACCAAGATTTATGGAATTGAACCATTGTTCATATGAATTGCCTGTATATTTGATTTAATATGAGTATGGTCTGAAATGACATGCTTTGGCTTTGAGTCTTAGTGCAATGGATCCATAGGCACTGTGTTCCTATGTCCCCGGTTTTGGGCATTTGGTTCACGTTTTAGCACGGAATAGGAATCGGGTTGCCATGATAAGTAAGGTGTGGGCCTATACGGTCGGGCAGCGTCTCATGGTGCAGTAAAGTGTAATTCCATATGGTGCTTGAGTTCCCCCTGTTTTGGGAACTCTCAAGAATAGATCCAGAGGGGTTGACTTGGTGTTTTGAGCAACAGATCTAGAGGGGTTGAGCTCGTTATGTGATTTGGTGTTATTTGTACCATGTTTAATCACTAATGGTTTAATTGATTTCTTGACTTAGCTCATGGCCATAATCACCACGTGACATCGAATTGGGTTTAGTACTCTTTTCTTATTGGCTTGTTCTCACTAGGCTTTAGCCTAACACTTGCTCTTGATTGTCATGTTGGCAGGTTATCTTAGCAGTGGGGCACGTCGGGATTGAGGGAGCGACCTTGGGGTCGTGAGTGGTCTTTTTGAGGATATCTAGTGACAATCGTCCAGTGATTTTTGAAGATACATTTTGGGAGGATAGCGACACCCGACCCTAATCTAGTTAATCAATTGTAGATTAGTAGGTTGTCGTTTTATGCTTCATTACTGACCATGTGAATGGCTACTCTATACCCCGTTTGGGATGATTTTGTATATTGGGATTGTTACATCTTATTCCGCAAGCTTAGTCTATTGCCGAATTTTCGAATTTTTATTTCCGCTAATTTTTAGGGTGTTACAAGTTGGTATCAGAACCTTGGTTTAAGTGAATTAGGTATGACTGTAAGATGCCTAGACTTAAGCCGAGACTATTAAGCTATAACTCGTGAGATGGGGTAGACCTTCTAAGATAGGATGGTCTTAGGGTCAACGGAAACTTGCACAAATTGAAAGTTGTGATAATGGTAATAAGAACTCTTACGTATTATATGTTCATAATTTCACTTAGCTAACGTTATTATGAAAATGTTTTACGTGGGCATACTTAAATTACTGTTGTTATAATAATTGAAAAGTGTAGTAGTACGTTCTCCGTGTTTTCCGTAATCCTTATCCCGTTCTTTTGCATGATTGCGTTCAGCAGAACCATGGTTAATACCAGGAATCGTCCGGAAGGCCAGGAGGCCGATATACCTACGGCCGACCATCCGCTGGCGACTGTAGTGGGGGAAACAGTGTGTGTGAGTAATTTGCCGGGTGGAGGACCCGAGCACATTCCTCGACGCAATTTGGAGGCTGCAGAGCTTATTATCGAGGAAGTGACGACAGAGACGAGAATGATGGATCGTATGATGTTGGCCATGAATAGGGCCATGGCGCAACAGCAGGAAGTATTCTTGAAACTCCTTGAGGACCGAGACGCTAACAAACGTAGGCCCGAAACGGTTGGCGAAAATGTGATTGTTGTAGGATCTGGGGGTACTGGACCTGTAATTTCCCCTGTGGTGACTGTAGCCCTGGGTGTCAGTCGAGCGGCGCAGACTTGCACGTTCAAAGCTTTTCTGGGTTGTCGACCGCCAGAATTTAAGGGCTCGGACAATCCCCTAGATTGTATGGCCTGGGTTCGAGAGATGGAGCAAGCCTTTCGCTCAAGCGAATGTGGGGAGGAGCAGAGGGTTATCTTTGGTTCCCGATTGTTGAGGGGTATAGCTCTTACTTGGTGGGTTGTGTACTCTGCTTCGCTTGAGCCGACTGTTCTGGACCAACTGTCTTGGTCTACCTTCAAAGAAAAACTGCTAGAAGAGTACTGTAACGAGAGGTCGTTGGATCGAATCATGGAGGAATTTCAGAACTTGAAGAAAGGTGGTATGTCTGTAAGGGAGTACAACCGTCTCTTCATGGACAAGCTGGGTTTTATGGGACGCTTGGTCCCGACAGAGAAAGATAAGATCAAGGCTTACATCAAGGGCCTCCCATCGGACATGATGTCGATGGTACGTGTAACAAGGACCTCCACTCTTCGGGAGGCAATGGAAGAAGCTCAACTCATGGAGGATGCTTACAGTCTCGGCAGGGATCAAAGTGGTTGCCAAGTCGAGAAGAGGAAATGGGAGGGAAGCCCGATGCCCTCAAAGAAACCTTTTTATGCCAACAGCAGCGCTCCGCGGGGAGCCGATCCTAGACGTGATGCCAAGTGGTGCTCCAAGTGCCGAAGCAAACATTTTGGCCCATGAAACTTTGTTCCCGGAATGTGCTACAAGTGCGGGAAGACGGGTCACACGTTCCGAGATTGCCCTCTTAAGGGGCAAATATGTTTCGAATGTAAGGAACCGGGGCACGTAAGGTCGGAGTGCCTGAAGCTCAAGACTGGGGGATTTGGCGGGAAGAAGATGGAACCTCCACGGTCGACCGGAAGGGCCTTCCAGATGTCGTCAGAGGAAGCTAAAGCATCGACCGATGTGGTTTCGGGTACATTCTTTCTAAATTTTGTACCTACACGTGTGTTATTTGATTCTGGTGCTAGCTACTCGTTCATATCCGAATTGTTCTGTCAAAGGCTTGCTATGTCTAAGAGTATGCTAGAGAATGCTGTCGTGGTAGAAATAGAAAATGGAGGTCAAGTTCTAATTCATAATATTCTTAGAGATTGCACCTTAGAGCTTAAGGGAAAGAAATTTCCCATTAACTTATTACCTATGCAAATTGGCGGATTCGATGTGGTTGTGGGTATGGACTGGTTATCTAAGAACCAGGCCGAAATTGTATGTTCAAAGAAAATGATTCGATTACCCGTGGCAAACGGCGAAGCGACAATAATCTACGGCGAAGGAAGGAAAGGCGATGTGGCGATCATTTCAGTGATCAAAGCTAGGAAGTGTTTGGCGAAAGGATGTTTATCTTTCCTGGCTTATGCTATCGATACCAAACTCGATCGACGGAAACTGGAAGATGTTAGGGTGGTACGCGAGTTTCCTGATGTGTTCCTGGAAGACTTTCCCGGGTTGCCACCCGATCGTGTTGTGGATTTTCATATTGACCTCATTCCAGGAGCGGCTCCTATTGCTCGAGCTCCTTATCGTTTAGCTCCTACCGAAATGCAAGAGATGGTGGTTCAACTCCAGGACCTTCTCGGGAAAGGTTTCATCCGACCGAGCTCGTCACCTTGGGGAGCTCCGGTCCTATTCGTCAAGAAAAAGGACGGTGCAATGAGAATGTGTATCGACTACAGGGAACTGAACAAAGTGACGGTAAAGAACAGGTATCCACTTCCGAGAATTGACGATCTATTCGATCAACTTCAGGGAGCAGGTTGTTTCTCAAAGATCAATCTTCGATCGGGATATGACCAAGTGAAGGTAGCAAAAAGCGACATCCCAAAGACAACATTTAGAACTCGTTATGGGCACTACGAATTTCTGGTGATGCCATTCGGCCTAACCAACGCACCGACAATATTTATGGACTTGATGAACCGAGTGTGTCGACCGTTCCTCGACAAATCGGTAATCGTGTTCATCGACGACATCCTAGTTTACTCCAAGAATGAAGAAGGGCATGAGCAACATCTCCGTGAAGTGTTGGATGTTTTAAGGCGAGAAAGACTTTACGCGAAATTTTCAAAGTGCGACTTTTGGCTCCCAGATGTTCATTTTTTGGGGCATGTGGTTTCAAAGGAGGGAGTAAAAGTGGATCCCGCAAAGATTGAGGCGATGACGAATTTGGGAACCTCCCAAGAGTCCGTCTGAAATCCAAAGTTTCCTAGGTTTGACAGGGTACTACCGGAGATTCATACAAGGCTTCTCGAAGATAGCCTCGTCGTTGACGGCTTTGACCCGAAAGAACGTGAAATTTGTGTGGACCGAGAGGCAAGAAGAGGCGTTCCGTACCTTACAAAAGAAGTTTTGTGAAGCTCCTATCCTATCTTTACCTGACGGGACGGAAGATTTTGTGGTGTACAACGATGCGTCGAAGATGGGTTTGGGTTGTGTCCTGATGCAAAGAGGGAAGGTGATCGCTTACGCTTCAAGGAAACTTAAAGTGCACGAAGTCAACTTCCCTACTCATGACTTGGAATTGGCAGCGGTGGTGTTTGCACTGAAATTATGGCGACACTACCTTTGCGGTACGAAATGCACTCTTTACACCGATCACAAGAGTCTGAAGCATATCTTTGATCAGAAAGAGCTAAACATGAGGCAGCGAAGATGGTTGGAGTTGTTGAAGGATTATGACTGCGAGTTGCTCTACCATCCGGGTAAGGCAAACGTTGTTGCCGACGCCTTGAGTCGGAAAGTCTGCGGGGAAAATTCTCGTGCTACCCTTGCACGTATTGAAATAACTTCAACACTCATTGATAGAATCAATAAATCGCAAGTCGAAGCCTTGCTAGAAGAAAATCTCAAAGGAGAAGTCATGGCAAAACAACATCTTTTGTTGACTGAAGATAGTCGGGGGGTGAAATTTTTCAATGGGCGAATTTGGGTGCCTAAGATTGGGGGTAATAGAGAACTTCTTCTCGAAGATGCCCACAAGTCAAAATACTCCATTCACCCAGGAAGCACGAAAATGTATAGAGATTTGAAATTGCATTATTGGTGGCCAATCATGAAGCTTGATGTGGCACGTTATGTGGAACAGTGTGTAACTTGTTTGCAAGTGAAGGCTGAACACCAAAGACCTTACGGAAGTTTGCAATCCTTGGAAATTCCGTAGTGGAAATAGGATCACATCACGATGGATTTCGTGACAAAGCTACCAAGGACCTTGAAAGGTCACGACGCCATTTGGGTTATAGTAGACCGCTTGACCAAAAGCGCTCACTTCTTGGCCATGCGGGAGACCTTGCCAATGGATAAATTGGCGAAGTTGTATATCGATGAAGTAATTTTCCGACACGGTGTGCCGCTATCTATTGTCTCTGATCGGGATAGTCGGTTCACGTCGCATTTTTGGGACGGTTTACAAAAGGAATTGGGTACACGTGTGAAGTTGAGCACGACCTACCATCCTCAAACTGACGGCCAGAGCGAGAGGACAATACAGACTCTGGAAGACATGTTAAGATCGTGTGTGATCGACTTTGGGGGTAGTTGGGATACGCACCTGCCTTTGGTAGAGTTCGCGTACAATAATAGCTACCACTCGAGTATAGGGATGGCACCGTTTGAAGCGTTATACGGTCGCAAGTGTCGAACTCCCGTATGTTGGCTCGAGGCGGGGGAAAAGCAGTTCGCCGGACCTGAAATTATACAAGAAACGGCGGACAAGGTCAAGGGCATCCGCGAACGCTTGAAGTCGGCCCAAGATCGACAGAAGAGTTACGCCGATAAGAAAAGACGGCCAATAGAATTCCAAGTGGGAGATCGGGTTATGCTGAAGGTGTCCCCTTGGAAGGGAATTATTAGATTTGGGAAGTGTGGGAAGTTGAGCCCCCGTTTCCTTGGACCGTTCACTGTGACCAAGCGGATAGGACTTCAAGCTTATCAACTGGAACTTCCTCCGGAGATGAAAGGAATTCATAACACATTTCACGTATGCTATCTTCGGAAGTGTCTAGCAAAGGAGGAGAATGTCATTCCACTCTCCGACATCAGAGTGGATGAGGGAAATCGTTGCGTTGAAGAACCTGAGGCGATTTTAGAAAGGAAGACGAAGAAGCTTCGTCACCGGGAAGTCACAATGGTCAAGGTTCAGTGGAAATGTGACTTGGGAAGCGGAAGAGGACTTGAAGCGGAGGTACCCTCACCTCTTTCCATAGCCGAGATTTCGAGGACGAAATCTCCTCCAAGTTGGGGAGGATTGTAACACCCGCTATTTTGGAGTTGGGTGAAAAGTTGACCTTTACCCAAAGTTCAAGGGGGTAAAATGTAACTTGGGTTATATAAATATAAATCAAGTTAGATATTTGTTTCAAAATATCACAAATCTGATATTCTAAAGAAATCAGAGAGAGAGAGAGAAGGAAGCAGGAAGAAGAGGTCGATCAATTTTCTCCAAATCAAGGTACGGACCTAGCTTAAAGCTTTGATCTAAGTGTTATCTGCCGTATAGAATCTCGTTGTTAAGGTTTTTAACCGTTTAATTTCGAGATTTACGTATTTTGGGTTAGATCTGGGTTCTGTAAACGTCCCATCCAATAAGACCGAGAAGATGGTTTCGACCGGTATGGTGTTCGACCGGTGAAGTGCATTCGACCGGAATTGGGTTCGACCGGTAATGGGTTCGACCGGTAGTGGGTTCGACCGGTAGTGGGTTCGACCGGTGTTGGGATCGACCAGTACTGTGTTTCGGCAGTGTGTTGTGTTTTGTATTCAAGAGTTGTAAGTCAGTGAGTTGTCTATATTTTGGCTTACCTATTTATCGGTGTTGTCGTAGGTAGCAATCGTAGGAAGCAGACTATAAACCGGAAGAAATCTGAGGTGAGTCCTTTAAACTAAATCAGTCTGTATTACGAAAGCTATGTGATAAATGTATTTATTTAAATGTGGAAAACCTTGTTTTAATATGGCTTATTATTGTTAGATAATGCTTTCTAAAATCCCAATCATTTCAAGAACCAAGATTTATGGAATTGAACCATTGTTCATATGAATTACATGTATATTTGATTTTAATATGAGTATGGTCTGAAATGACATGCTTTGGATTTGAGTCTTAGTGCAATGGATCCATAGGCACTGTGTTCCTATGTCCCCGGTTTTGGGCATTTGGTTCACGTTTTAGCACGGAATAGGAATCGGGTTGCCATGATAAGTAAGGTGTGGGCCTATACGGTCGGGCAGCGTCTCATGGTGCAGTAAGGTGTAATTCCATATGGTGCTTGAGTTCCCCCTGTTTTGGGAACTCTCAAGAATAGATCCAGAGGGGTTGACTTGGTGTTTTGAGCAACAGATCTAGAGGGGTTGAGCTCGTTATGTGATTTGGTGTTATTTGTACCATGTTTAATCACTAATGGTTTAATTGATTTCTTGACTTAGCTCATGGCCATAATCACCGCGTGACATCGAATTGGGTTTAGTACTCTTTTCTTATTGGCTTGTTCTCACTAGGCTTTAGCCTTACACTTGCTCTTGATTGTCATGTTGGCAGGTTATCTTAGCAGTGGGGCACGTCGGGACTGAGGGAGCGACCTTGGGGTCGTGAGTGGTCTTTTTGAGGATATCTAGTGACCATCGTCCAATGATTTTTGAAGATACATTTTGGGAGGATAGCGACACCCGACCCTAATCTAGTTAATCAATTGTAGATTAGTAGGTTGTCGTTTTATGCTTCATTATTGACCATGTGAATGGCTACTCTATACCCCGTTTGGGATGATTTTGTATATTGGGATTGTTACACCTTATTCTGCAAGCTTAGTCTATTGCCGAATTTTCGAATTTTTATTTCCGCTAATTTTTAGGGTGTTACAATTATTCCAATTTATAAGCTACTTCCCAAACACACTCCATGATAGCAACGACCCATAATTCTAGGTTTTAACTTCCATTTCTTTCTGAATCGGGTCACACCCTTCCAATGCGAGACTGATAACTTTACATTTGTCCCCACTTGAGATTAAAGACTCATAAATCTCAATTTAACCAAATTAGTACCATTCGATTACCCAAGTCATTCAGGTCGATACATTGTCGTACATAACCATCAGGTTTACCCCTTGATTACATCAACCTCCATAACCGATAGAATTTTACCGGAGTCACATCACTACAACATGCATCTCTGACTAAATACTCACTCGACTCGCCAACATAATACATCGCCAACTGTATCCATCAACAACAACTCACAGTCACGAGTTCTTCAGGTAACTTGCCCTTGCAAGCAACCCCTATTAGCACGACTTAGTTCACACGCAAAAGCACTTTCTTTTTCGAACCACATTGATCTCAACTCCTCGACCTTATCCAAATCTTACACACCGAAATACATTGCCCCAACATCATCTCTTCAACTCCTCGCATGTTGGTAGAAACTTCCACAATTCAAAGCCTTAGTAATCCACCAATTCCAACTGGCCAAATAATATGATGCATACCCCCTTTCTCATCGCACCCACAATCACTCGACCAACAGCGCAATAAACCCAACTTCACCCACTCATCACAAAGTGGCCAAGCTCATACAAACTATTCCAAGTAGTTTAACACTGGTCAACTGACTCGCTTGAAATTCCCTTTTCATACATTACCAAAACTGACATCATGGTCTTTCGTTCCGAGCACTATATCCCAACACCTCTAGCTGTCTCCTTGAGAATTTCAAACCCACTTCTAACGACCGACTCACTGATTAGTAGGGTGAACTTTTGTTCAGCTGCACGATTTTGATGAATCACACTCACACCGCCCCGAACGCCATATTCTCTTTCTCATACCCACGCTAAGGATTTATAAACTTGCTAACAGCAAAATCTGAAAACCTACCACCACATTTTGTGCCATTTGCCAAACTTCTTACTCTCAGATTTCCCACATTTCCGACATGATATATTCACTCTCTCCTTGCTACAAGAAACACTGCTCACCCAAAATTGCTTACTCTATTCCTTGATGATTCCCGAACGTATTGAAGCAAGTTAACACTACCTGCTTGATCAACCGACTATCCACAATTCTCACGCGCGATAATTAACCCAACTCTTCTAAAACACTACCCACTATTCGAAAGCGCTGCACAAATCTCGCTTGCCCAACAAGGTTGCCCAAACTGCTAGAATCCCTTCATCCTTAAAGAATACTTCCACATACCCACGAATATCCTATCTACTGCACAACCCCCTGAAATAAGCAGTTCAACACTTTCAACATTCCTTCTAGGGATATAAGATAATCCTGCCCAAAACTTGCCATAAACCAGAACATATAGCTCCTTTCTTATATCACCGCCAACCATCATTTGACAAAATTATTTTCAACTTAGCATCCCAACCACAATCTTACCACTCATCACTCACTCCCCTAGATCCTCGGGCGAAGACGTTTGTCCTACAACGATAACGCCCGCCTTCTACGCCCAACGGTAAACCATTATAGTACCATCATCCATAACGTCATAGGTCAAAGCCTCCATTAACCACCTCCACTATTCACCACCCTTACTTAGAAGAATACCAACATCAAGCATTTACTATCCTCTGATTGAGTGACACACTTCCACTCTCAAAATTTCATCATTCTTAATTGTCATCTTTCCCACGACCTAGAGAGTTCATAGCCTTCATGCATGACACATAATTATTTAAACTCCTGACACAATTTAACATTTAGAAAATATTTATATTCTGAAGCAAACTCGAGGGTACACGACCCATCACTTACTTAGCCATGCAAAACGATTTCAAGTGTCGTTCAACCTCAACTCCACGACAAATTTCTTTTCACCACACCCCAAAACCGGTGTTGGCACATTTGAAAATTTTTCCAATGAACTTTACACACACAATTTATAAAATACTACAAAATTGATTACACTGTGCGTGTCAAACGACTCTCACCCTCATTGTTATGACATAATATGTCTGTACCAAACCCACTTATAAAATCATGCGATCAACTGTTGTTTTAATTTTCATAATCCAAAGTTAACTCATTTACGAAGAAATACATAATATTTCCCCATACCAAAAATCGAAATTTATCACCCAATGCCATAAACTTGTCTTTTCAATCTGACACACATTTGCACGCGTCCACACGTTTTTAAAACAAATACCTTGTAAGGCACACATGCCAAAATATTTGATTTGAATGAAATGAAAAGTTATAGCAATTTATTTGACACACAATGCATGGGACTCACTGACATTGAAGGCTATTTACTCTAACAAGGTCAACTATTTACAATCACGATAATTTACCTCTGACTCCTTGCTTCCGACCAGCCAGTAGGATTCCTCTACTGTGCCACAACCCTCGACACCATCGTTTTCTAACAACCTTGGAAGCCCAACGACTAGTCACCACTGTGACTATTGATTCGCAAATCAAGCGTCCCCATTGTGGCCTCAAACAAACTCACCAACAATAGCTCATTTCCATTCGATCCTCACTACATATTATCAGTCAACACTACTAACGACTCTCAACCAACCTTCAATTTTCTACAGCTTTAGAAGTCTCATTTCTAACTTTCGATTCTTGGATTGACACCCTCCTACTTCTCACTAATCAACATACCACTCTACCAGATCGAAGACTCCTTTGGAGTAAAATCCACCTCCTAATATCATTCTCCTCCTTATGGACTCAAAAGATCCTTTCTCAATGAAATATCTACATCTCGCACGGTACTCATCCTAAACGGTAATAATCTTACCACCAACAACGAACTTCCACTCCACACTAGGCTAACACTATCAATCAATGGATAGAACTCTCTACCCTCAACCATGCTCAACAATAGCAATTGAGTATGCCCATGCACCTGTAAATTCGTTATGGCATTAGCCAGATGCGATTCTGAATTTACCTTACATGAGAGTACTCACTATTGTTATCATATCTCACGATGATCAAGGTCTTTCTTAAAGGCTTCCTAAATCTCAGTTGTGTCCATCTACTCCACAGTTTAAGTTTAGGCCCATCCGGTCACCTAAATCCCTTAAACTATGGCTCTGATACCAACTGTAACAACCCAACCACAAACATCCAAATAACAGATTAAAACTTAATATTAAAACTCCAATGTTAATAAAAATCCATGCCAAAAACGGCCCCAAGCGTACATTAGATAATTCAAGGTTTGCAAAATCAACCTATTCACAACTAAGAAATTTATAAAGGAAACTATTTGACAGTCTTCTATCCGGTCCGCTATATCTTCTTCTTGTGTAAGATCCCACATTGGTTGGGGAGGGGAACGAAAGTTTCCTTATAAGGGACTGGATACCTCCTCTACCAGACGCGTTTTAAAACCGTGAGTCCAGGTGTGTGGACAAAGTGGACAATATCTGGTACGGTTGGCCTGGGATGTTACAGATGGTATCAGAGTCGGGAACCGGACTAATGTGCCAGCGAGGACGCTGGGATCCTAAGGGGGGTGGATTGTAAGATCCCACATTGGTTGGGGAGGGGAACGAAAGTTGCCTTATAAGGGACTGGATACCTCCTCTACCAGACGCGTTTTAAAACCGTGAGTCCAGGTGTGTGGACAAAGCGGACAATATCTGGTACGGTTGGACTGGGATGTTACACCTTGCCCTTATCAGCCCTGCCTAAATCACGACGGCCTGAAAAAAAATTTAGTTTTGAAAGAGCGAGGGTTAGACCATAGGTCTAGTGAGTTCCTTCTAACAGTTAAGCAACAAAATACTTTCCAAAATTAAAACAACATTTAATAAATGCACATAGATAAAACACGCTACGGACCACACGACCGTCAAAGACGATGTGTCTAACTCGCGCTGCCTTTAAGTTGGGACACACCCCCAACGACATAAACGGGCCACACTCCCCGGCACGAGTAGCTGGGCCACACTCCCCGACTTAGGTCACATATTCCACAAATAATGTATGCATACATTTAAACATCAACAATTCATAACACGCTTAAATCATTTCGTTATAAGCTTGACATCGTAATTAATCAACATTTAAAAATCAAACTTCGCATGCTTTCGTTCATAAAAGATTTAGTTCAGAAAACTCACCTGGTGTCCTTAGCGTAAGTCCCGCGCTTACTCTTACAATTTGGTCTGAAACCTATAAAGGAAACATTGACCGATAAATTCTCAACTCTTTCTAATTTAATTAAGGTTGACCTTACACTCTTATCCCAACGCCATCCAACCTTCAACCTAGAACTAACATACTAAATCTTAATTGACTAAAGAGATAAACCCTTGATATAAATAATAATCACGTGGGCTATCCAACCAAAACCCATAGTCCAACAAACCCAAAATTATACAACTGGAAGTGTCCCACGAAGTGGGCTTCGGCCCAATGCAGCGTTAAGACCGGGGCCTTAAAGGCTGGCCGGGGTGGCTTAAGATCGGGGCCGACCGGTGCCCTCCCATGCTCGACCGGTGCCCCCCAATAGTCTTGACCGGGGTCTCCCCCCACATCTCGACCGATGTCCATCTTGCGGGTCTCGACCGGGGTCTCCCCCCACGTCTCGACCGGTGTTTAAGGCGACCGGTGTCTGCAAAAGACCGGAGCCTTAACTGCTCGAACAAAAAAAACCAAAATCAACATCTTAATATAACTCTAATTAATCCAACTCTCAACAACAACAATTTAAATAAAACTCTAATCTCGTTAACTTCCATTGTCCAGATTAACAAGACCCAACAACTTTACTCCCATTTTTTTCCAAATCCCAGATTCATTAGAGCTATCCCAAAATCCAAACTGATAAAAGCAACAACAATAGAATTTAATGAGATTACTAGTCAAGAGGAAATTTACCTTGCAATGTAGATCAAAACCCAACTTGGATTTCTTGAAGAGTTCCTTCCTTCTCGATGCCTCTCTCTGAAATCGCCCCAAAAGCTCCTCTCAAACACTCAACAGCCGCACACCACAATACTGATACCTCTAGGGTTAAGAACCCCTTTTTCCCAATTTTTACAATAGACCCCTCCTGAAAGAGGTTTTTCCCTTTTCTTACCCAAAATTTTATTTTGTTGATTTAAGCACGATTATTACAATATCCCCCCCTCAAGAGAATTCCGTCCCCGGAATTTCCTCGCCGAACAAACTGGGATATTGCTCCTTCATAACCGACTCTAGCTCCCACGTCGCTTCCTGATCCTTGTGGAATTGCCACTGTACTTTTACCAAGGAAATTTCTTTGGTCCATAACTTCTTCACCTTTCGATCTAAAATAGCTATCGGTTCTTCGACCTAGCTTATTTTCTCGTCTATCTGAACATCTTTTAAAGGTATGACGACATCGCTTTCTGCTAAACATTTATTCAGATTAGATACATGGAAAACGGGGTGCACTCCTCGCATATTCACGGTTATTCCAATTTATAAGCTACTTCCCAAACACACTCCATGATAGCAACGACCCACAATTCTAGGTTTTAACTTCCATTTCTTTCTGAATCGGGTCACACCCTTCCAATGCGAGACTGATAACTTTACATTTGTCCCCACTTGAGATTAACGACTCATAAATCTCAATCTAACCAAATTAGTACCATTCGATTACCCAAGTCATTCAGGTCGATACATTGCCGTACATAACCATCAGGTTTACCCCTTGATTACATCAACCTCCATAACCGATAGAATTTTACCGGAGTCACATCACTACAACATGCATCTCTGACTAAATACTCACTCGACTCGCCAACATAATATATCGCCAACCGTATCCATCAACAACAACTCACAGTCACGAGTTCTTCAGGTAACTTGCCCTTGCAAGCAACCCCTATTAGCACGACTTAGTTCACACGCAAAAGCACTTTCTTTTTCGAACCACATTGATCTCAACTCCTCGGCATTATCCAAATCTTACACACCGAAATACATTGCCCCAACATCATCTCTTCAACTCCTCGCATGTTGGTAGAAACTTCCACAATTCAAAGCCTTAGTAATCCACCAATTCCAACTGGCCAAATAATATGATGCATACCCCCTTTCTCATCGCACCCACAATCACTCGACCAACAGCGCACCCACCGAAATACATTGCCCCAACATCATATATTTGTGTTTTTTATGTAGTTTCATCTATTTTTCTCATTCTGATGAAATTGTTTCATGTATTTTCGCAGTCTGATTAAACTTTTTCATTTTTACATAAAAACACACAATTATATGCAACGATTTCATCAATAAAAGAATTATATGAAACAATTTCATCAGATTAAACAATTTTATGAAACAATTTCATTAACTTAACCAATGAAATCGAGGGTTTCCACGGTTTTCAAAATTAGAGTGGTTTCTATTTGATCACTCCCCTCTATATATATATACTAGAAATATACCCTCGCAATGCAGCGGGTTTCTGAAATCTAGAACTCGAACCCTCGATCATTATTCATACTTTTTGTTAGTCTTTTTTATTTTATTTTACGATTTTGAGAAACCTAGATTTAAAACAAAAATATATTTTAGTTTAGTTTAATTGTGTTTTTTTATAAAAAATAATAATAAATTTTTTTGTTACGGGTCAAAAAATGTTTAATTTAAATGATAACTATATTTAAAATATTTTATATTTAAAATTAAAAAGATAACATACTTTAATAAAAAATAAAAATAAGGTGTTTTATCTCGAATTTTCTTATATTTATCGGTTAGTTATATCAATAGTTAAAAAATTTAGATATTTTAGAAAATAAAAATAAGTGTTTATCTGCAGTTAGTTACACAAATTCAAATATTGAGCTTTTATAAGCTGTACTTATGTTTAATCAATTTGTACTTTTGGATTTTTAAGTAATATGCATTAATAAGTGGCACCTAATGCATAAAAATTAGTTTTTAAGAGTTTAACTTAAATGCTTTATAATATAGTATAGATATATTAGTTAAAATTCAAAATTACAAGTTAATGAAACATAATTATAACGTATTAAAGTCTCATGTTTTTATTTGTATAACTAACTGCAAATAAACATATTAAATACAGAATAAACACTATGAGATAAACTACCTGTTTTATTTTTTTTAAATATATTTATTAGATCAATGCATGTTTTTATAATATAGTATAAATATATTAGTTATGAGATTATAACTAATATAGATATAGATATATTAAGAGCAAATCATAAAATAAAAAATAAATATTGATAATAGTAATATTGATTAAATCGTCCAATAAATATAAAAAATAAATATTGATAATAGTAGATAATATTGATCAAATTGTCCATTAAATATAAAAAACAAATATTTATATTAATAAATGAGTATTCATTCCACAAATAGATGATGATGTGAGATACTGTGCTTGGATAAGTTGTACCAATGTATTATGAAATTGTAAATTAAGTAATTGACTTTAATTAGTTGTATTTTGTGTTTAAAATGTTGTAATTAAGAGTTTTTTATGTCTCTTTTATAATATAGTATATATATATATATATAGAGAGAGAGAGAGAGAGAGACACCTTCATTTGCAAACCTTCTAAAGGTTTTTTTTTTTTTGGAAAAGGGTGTCCTGGGCCTTTGGCCCAGACTAATCCCTTGGCAATGAAACCGACTGCTAAAGCATGCAGCCCTGAGGTTATACCCAGTGGCCACAAAGTTGCGAATGCAGGGAATCGAACCCGGTTTGAGTGCTATGAACTCACCAGGTGATTACCGCTACACCACAAGCCTTGTAAACAATACAAACTAGGACATTTATGTCTTTTTACGTACAAATTTCGTATTTTTAGGAAAAAATTAAATTCCTTAATTATCTCCTCTCTCTCTCTCTCTCTCTCACACACACACACACACACGATCCACCATCACCATCCACTTACAGTGACGTCCTCCCAATTCCGGTGACCTTCTTCCACTCTGGCGAGTTTCATAAGTGTTTCGACTTTCATATATAAATTGTTTTTTTCGAAAGTTTCAAGCTTTTTTGTTTCATAAAATGTTTTTTTTTAATTTTCACGGATTATTCAGATGGGATAAAATGTATGAAACTTAAAAAACTTATTATTCATTTAGGAGAAAAATATATGAAACTTAAAAAATATATGATTATTTCGAAAAACTTTGAATATTCATATGAGAGAAAAATATATGAAACTTAAAAATATGATTATTCATATGGGAGAAAAATATATGAATCCGTTTACGAAAATATATGAAACCGTTTATGAAACTAGAAAATAAAAAAAACAGTTTATGAAACTCGAACAAACATTGTATGAACCTGAAAATTCATAAACTCGTCGGAGATTCGAGGGAGAAGGTCACGATACGTGGGGTGGCGAAGGAGGCGGCGGCGCACGACAATCGTCGGATGGAGTAGTGGAGAACCGCGGTGGTTCTCGGTCGCCGACGTAGTGATGACGATGAAGTTGATGGTGGTGGTGTCCGGAATTTGTTTTTGAGATAGAAGGAGAAAGAGAGAGAGAGATAGTTAAATATGGAGAAAATTAAGGATAAGTTATAAACATAATTAGATAATTCAAATTAATTAATAAAATTTAAATTTAAAATACCTAAAACTATTCCTAAACTACCCTTTCCGTATTTTCTCCCTATTTTCTTAATTAATTTAAATCCTAAAATTTCTCAATCGTTGATAAATGATTTGGATGACCTAGATGGGTTTGTATAGTTTGTAACCTATACATGGTGCAACCCCATGCAACCCCTTTATCTATCACACAATTTATGTAATTAAAAAAAAGGAAAAAAAGCTAAAAGGAAAAAAAGCTAAAAGTAAAATGTGTGGTGGATAAAGGGGTTGCAAGGGTTGCATCATGTAAAATGTTGCATAATAACTCACCCCTATATATATATATATATATATATATATATATATATATATATATATATCATGTATGTTATAAATTCTCCATATTTAGGGGGTGTTTGAGATTGCTTATTTAAAACAACTTATTCTTATTTTGAAAAGTGCTTATCAACTTATGCGGTGTCAAATCGGAGTTTTTAAAAAAGTGTTTGGATTAGCTTATTGTGGTACCAAAACGTAATTAGCTTAAAGGTGTTTGAGATTGCTTATACATATAAAATAACCAAAAAAGTCATAAACACTTTTCAAATAACCTAATAAGTTAAACCAAATGACTTATGAAAAAGTGTTTATCTCCTTTTTGACACCACTATAAGCACTTTCATTCTTTCTCCATCCAAACACTAGAAAGTGTTTATCTTCGGTGTCAAACTGCAATAAGCTAAAAAACACTTTCAATAAGCAATCCCAAACACCCCCTTAATAAATACATCACAAGGTGATAGAACTCCAAAACTAAAAAGCAAAACATAACTCTTTTACAATTGAAATCACAACAACGTTTAAACCTCTGGTTCGTTTCATTCTGAACTATGACATTATATGAAGATAAATATCAAAAATATAAATTACTGAAATTAAGTATAGTTTAGTTGGCCTACTGATGTCTCTTGCCTTTGGCTACTTCAGATACTTCTATCCTTGAGTTGTAATAGTCAGCTAATAAGCTCGACGAGTTCATGGCTTTATTCAACATACATACATATGGTGAAAACATTACTCAGTTGAAGTTATACTTGATTTTACGAAGTTTAAAAAACTTGTGTATTGTTCATTACAAATTATTTAAGATCACTAGTCCCTCCTTATAATGTTCATTACAAATTATTCCGATATTGAGGTGTTACATATAATATGTATAAAATAGTTAATTGTATGTTTTTATTAAGGTAAACAATAAAGTAATTTGGTTTCATTCGATTCTTATTTTGGAAAATATATTTTCAAATTGTATATTTAAGGTTTTATAGTCTAAAAATATTTATTTAGGCTGTTTTAACCTTAAGCTGACTAATTTTTCAAGTTTATTAAAAAAGTAATGTTTGATTAGTCACAAAATAATTTATAAGCTAGTTTTTTTCAAAGAAAAAAAAAAGTAAACACTTCGTGTAGCCTTTAAATAAGCTCAAAAGGCTTTTTTTAGTTATGTTTTTTAGGGTTTATTTGTTAGCAGATTAATGAGCTTAATGAGATTCAGAGCTTATTAGGTTAGTTATACATGATTGTTTGGTAGTAGCTTAATGAATTTAAAGTGTTTTATTCAATAAGCTTCTAAGGGGGAGTTTTATGTAGAAAACCACGTTTTTCCAAAAAGTCTCTCCTAATTTAAAAAACATGCTCACTCCATATATGGAAAACCATTCCAAACAAAAAACTTTTCAATATATACAAATAGATTAATGCATGCTGACAGTTTTATTCATATATGACTTGACAATCAAAGTATCAAACAACCCCTTAGGTTATTCCAATCAATTTTTCAGTATGTCACTTAGGTAAACATTGTCATCATGTTTGGCATCTAACTTTTACAAACATGACTAGTTTATTAACCAACAATTAGCTCTTTAGCTAACATGTTCATCAATTAGCTTGTCAAATATGACGCTGAAATTCTACTTTTTGGAAAATGTGTATATTTCAGAACATACTTTTAAAAACATAACAAGTTTCTTTTACTTTACATCAACGCTACTTCAACATCTGATATTAAAATCAATACTTTACAAACAATAAATCTCTAATGATCATGTCTTTAGAAATTATGTTATCCAAAATTTAAATTGATTAAAATTATGTTTTTAATACAAATTGTCATTTTTATTATATATGATTAAGCAATAAGGATCCATATCCAATTATTTGTCTAATAAAATACTATTTGATTGTCAAACAAAAAATATGTATGTTATTTGGAAACATTTTTTATAACAAATATTAATCTATTATTTATATGATTTTAATCATGAATCATATGTTATATACAGTGGCGAACCCAATAATTTTCTTAAGCGGGTGCACCTTTAAGGTGGATTAAAGTTCCACAAAATCACTGTTAGGCCTAGGTGAAAATCAACGTGATTTGACATAGGGAAAAATCAATTCTATCGATTTGTAGAATAAAATGCATTTTTTCTAATAGAATCGACCTTCATCTTTAAAATATATATATATATATATATGTTGCCTTGAAAATTAGATAATAAAAACGATGATTTTTAAGGAAAAATGACATTGGAAAGGAAAATAAATCATGAAAAAAATAATAAAATCAAAGTGGGAGAAAAGTGTAATAACCGGGTTAAAAATCAAAGAATTTATTTCTTTCGGGTGAAAAAGTTAAAATGTGGGCTTTTTGTCAAAAGGGGGGGGGGGTAATAGGGATTTAACCCTATTACCCTGTGAATCTGTTGTTGCGGCTACTGTTTGGGAAAAGAGTAGAGAAAGAGGAAGAGAAAGAGAAAGAGAAAGTGAAGGAGTTTTGGTCGATCGATCGAAGGATTAAGGGACCAAATTTGTTGGCGCTCATTCAATCTCCAAGGTAACTTCTTTTCCTATTGTTCTTAATGTTAAGTAAGGGTGTATCAATGGAGTCCTCAATATTTTAGTTGGGTATTCTTTTTAATGGATTGGTTAATCTGGGTGTTCTTCGTGGGTATTGTATTGAGTGATGAAATCAAGTTTCGGCTTCTGCTTTTGAGTTTTGGATTATTTAGTTTTTGATCTCTGGTTTACCTGCGTTTCGGTGTTTTCATTTTTGGGTCTCCGGGCTTCTCCTTCAATAATCCGGTCACCGGATTGGGTTGTACCGGTCGATTGGGTTGTATCGGTGTGGTATGAGTGTGATTAATCAAAATCGTGCAGTATGACAAAGATTCACACCACTAATCAGTGAGTCGGCCGTTAGGAATGGGTTGAAGTCTTCAAGGAGGAAGGTAGATATGGTGGAATATAGTGTTAGAAGCGAAGGACCCTAGTGTCAGTTTTGGCAATGCGTGAAAAGGGGATTCCAAGTGAGTCCGTTGTCCCGTGTTAATTATTTGGAAAAGTTTGTACGAGCGTGGTCACTCCGTATCGAGCGGGTGAAGCTGGATTTTTTATTTCGCATTCGGCCGGGTGATTGTGGATGCAAAGGGAAAGGGAAGTATGTGTAGCATTATTTGGCCAGTTGGAACTGGTGGATTGCGAAGGCTTTGAATTGTGAAGGTTTCTACCAATATGCGAGGAGTTGAGGTCCATGTGGTTCGAAAAAGAAAGTTATGTTGCGATTGATTCATGTCGTGCTATGAGGGGTTGCTTGCAATGGTAAGTTGCATGATGAAGAAACACGTAACTGTGAGATGTTGGTGATGACTGTAGTTGGCAATGTGTTATGTTGGCGAGTGGAGTGATTTTTGTAATCAGTGGTGCATGATGTCGTGGTGTTGACTCCGGTAAAATTCTTACGGTTAAGAAAATTGTTGTAATCGAGGGGTAAATCTGATGGTTACGTGCGTCTATGTATTGATCAGAATGGCTTGGGCAATCGAATGGTATTAAACTGGATGGATTGAGAATTATGAGTCATTAGTCCCAAGGGGCGACACATGTAAGTTACCAGTCTCACATTGGAAGGGTGTGACTCGATTCAGAAAGAAATGGAGGTTAAGACCTAGATTTGTGGGGTCGTTGCTGTCATGAAATGCGTTGGGGAGGTAGAGTATAGACTGGACCTACCTATGGATCTGCGAGGAGTGCATCCCATCTTCCATGTAGCTAATCTGAAGAAATGTTTAATAGGAAGCAATGTCGTTTATGCCGTTAGAGGATGTCCTTATAGACGAGAATATAAGTTTTGTAGAGGAATCAGTAACTATTCTAGATCGTAAAGTGAAGAAGTTAAGGAGCAAGGAATTCCCTTGGTAAAGGTTCAGTGGAAATTCCATAAAGGTCAGGAGATGACTTGGGATTTGGAATCAGTCATGAGGAATTAGTATCCTAGTTTATTCGATGAAGGGATGTTGTAATAACCAGGTTAAAAATCAAAGAATTTATTTCTTTCGGGTGAAAAATTTAAAATGTGGGCTTTTTGTCAAAAAAGGGGGGGGGGGTAATAGGGATTTAA
This sequence comes from Arctium minus, assembly GCA_954870635.1. Taxonomy (NCBI): domain Eukaryota; kingdom Viridiplantae; phylum Streptophyta; class Magnoliopsida; order Asterales; family Asteraceae; genus Arctium; species Arctium minus. The sequence continues at coordinate 10,789,726 of OX941097.1, read as the reverse complement.
CCCTATTACCCTGTGAATCTGTTGTTGCGGCTACTGTTTGGGAAAAGAGCAGAGAAAGAGAAAGAGAAAGAGGAAGAGAAAGAGAAAGTTAAGGAGTTTTGGTCGATCGATCGAAGGAGTAAGGGACCAAATTTGTTGGCGCTCATTCAATCTCCAAGCTAACTTTTTATCCTATTGTTCTTAATGTTAAGTAAGGGTGTATCAATGGAGTCCTCAAGATTTTAGTTGGGTATTCTTTTTAATGGATTGGTTAATCTGGGTGTTCTTCGTGGGTATTGTATTGAGTGATGAAATCAAGTTTCGGCTTCTGCTTTTGCGTTTTGGATTATTTAGTTTTTGATCTCTGGTTTATCTGCGTTTCGGTGTTTTCATTTTTGGGTCTCCGGGCTTCTCCTTCAATAATCCGGTCACCGGATTGGGTTGTACCGATCGATTGGGTTTTGATACCGGTCGATTGGGTTGTATCGGTCGATTGTTGGGACCCCGGTCAAAGAGATCGACTTCGGTCATAGATGCGATACCGATCGAAAGTTGAAGGCAAACCCCGGTCGAAGGGGTGTTGACCTCGGTCCCTGGTGTAGTACAGTGGGCCGAGGCCCAAACTAGTTTAGGATGGGCTGAAATTAAATTTAATTATTGTAAGTTGAGTTTAGTTTAGCTAGTGGTATTGGGCTTCAGTTATGGGCTAACCCATTTTCAGGGTTGCATATTCAAGTGCTATAATTTCTTCCCTGAATCGAAATCTTAGAGAGTTGGGTTCTCGTTTTAATAGGAGACCGTCGAGATTTTTGGGGTTTAGAACTAACTTTGTTAAATTAAAGAGTATCGAGAATTCACCGGGAGTGCATTGTTTTATAGGTTTGGTCCCGGTTTATAAAGGTTGACGCAACGCGTTAATCAAAGGACGGCAGGTGAGTTTTCTTTCTAAACTAAACCTTTTGATGATGAAAGCATGTGAAGTTTATGTTAGACGTTGAATTATTTATGATGGCATGATTTCGTTAAATTGTTCAAATGTGTTATAAATTGTTGTTGATTAAATGTATGCATACATTATACGTGGGTTACGTGACCTAAGTCGGGGAGTGTGGCCCGCCTACTCGTGCCGGGGAGTGTGGCCCGTTCATGTCGTTGGGGGTGTGTCCCAACATTAAGGCAACGCGAGTTAGACACATCGTCTTTGACGGTCGTGTGGTCCGTAACGTGTTTTATTTATGTGTCATTATTAAATGTCGTTTCTAATTCTGGAAAGTATATTTTGTTGCTTAACTATCAGAGGGAACTCACTAGACCTCCCGTCTAACCCTCGCTATTTCAAACTAAAAATCTTTTCAGGCCGTCGTGTGTTAGACAAAACAGCTAACGGTAAAGAGAAGACCTAGCGGGCGGATAGAAGTCTGACACTTAGTTATTCTTCGTTATCTCAGTTATGTATAGGTTGTTTACAACAAACCTTGATTTCTCTTGTAATAATCGAACGCTCAACTCCTAATAGGTCTGCCTGATTCAATATTAATGATATTTAATAAAAACAAGTGTACCCGTTCAAATACTATGAATTTACGTTCTTTCATTTCATTTTAAACTCCAGATAATTAATAAATTTATCGTTAAATTAATAAACTTAGTGGGATTTAAATATTCAAAAAGTTGTATAGTGTTTATTGATCATTGACCCTCCTTTATTCATTTTTGCTGTTAATTTTAAAATGCAAGTAGATATAATTAATGGAATATTATTAATTTTTTTATGAAATGCACGTATTAGCATGTGTTAAATAACAATGGAAAATTCAGATTGGTTTGATGGTTTTCATTCGGATCAATTATTGTTTAATAAAACGGAAAACTTTTATGTTTATTTTTTAGTAAGAATTATATTTTGAAAGAAAAAAAAAATATACTTTGTTTCAACATGTAGGGAAAAGTAAAAAAAAAACCAATAAACTATTTCATTTTGAATGATTAAGTTCCAGAACTATTTTTTTTAATGAAAAAACCATTAAACTTTTTCATTTTGAATGATCAAGTCCCTTAACTGTTTTTTGAACGAAAAAACCATTAAATTTTCTAATTTTGAATGATTAAGCCCCTAAACATTTTTTTGAATAAATAAACTATCGGACTTCTAAAAATTGGTTACCTTTTTTCTAAAGGTACCCGGAATTAAGTATGAAGGTTTTAAAGTAAAAATAAATCTAAATCGGTTTTACAATTCTCAAACTCTACGTCATTAAAAGCACTCACAAACAATCGTATCGCTCCGCCTCGCCACTCCCTGTTGCCCGAACGTTGTCTGTTCTCCATATTGCCTAACATGTTTTGCCCTTTGTCAGGATCTGATTCTTAACAAGAATAATGAAACTCAGAAACAATATTAAAGAAGTTGCGGAAAAACACTTTAATATTCAAATATCGATGTAACAGTAAAGTAGAAATCACAACTTGTAAACTTTATTGAATGATTAAAGTTACAAGCTTTCACACAAAACCTCAATCTTGATGAACAGGCTCACCAAGACGAATTCTACTTCTCTAGAACTAGGGTTGTAAACCTTGAGGTCAATTCTCTCTCAAAACAAAAACTCAGAATACTCGTATCAAACTATTCTGAATAATTCTATACATATACTGAAAATAAGAGATAATTACAAAACATAAAAGATCTTCAGTATATTCTTCCATAATTATCTTCAACCTTCCATGATTATCTTCAAACCTTGATCTGCGCGACTTACCAAGATTATCACATAAGCAGTATTAAGTCATAGCAGCATTAACACTCTGAGCAGTATTAATCTTCACCAGCAGTAGTAACTATGCTTAGCAGTATTAATTTCTACAAGCAGTAGTAATTTGGCTCAGCAGTAGTAACTTGTCTCAGCAGTAGTAACCATGTTGTACTGGCAGCAGTAATCATACTTAAACAAATCTTCAGTTCCCAACAATCTCCCCCTAACTTGACTTTTAGAGAAGAGAAGTCAAGTTCTTCAGATGCTCCCAAAACTCTATTGCTCATAATCCTGTATCAGAATTCAGCCCCAAACTTTGATTAAGAGATCTCTGGATCAAGTATCTTGCCATTGCAGAATCTGGTGCACAACCAAACTTTTTCTTCAACATAGCATGCATCTTTAGCCTGCTATGGTTGTAAACTCTATCCACTAAAAAGTATTCAATGTGATTTGTATCCATAGCCAGTGCATATACTCCACTTCTTTCATACAGAGTCCAGTTGTTAATGGTTTTGAAAACATTTATGATAACATGTTGAACTTCCTCTGGCTTGAACAACATGCATAGATATTCCATCACAAGTTTTGTAACTGGTATCCCTGGAGTTTTCAGCTTATCAGCATATAATTTCATCCCCACCTCAAACATTTCCTCTAAATCAGATCTAGAGCATACTCTTACAATCTTGGCCCAAGTTGGATACACTTCAAACTTGTCATCTTTCCTCTTAATCCTGATATACTCCTTTCCATCTACTTCCATGGTATCCCAGTGAGTAATCTCAGGAGGCTTGACACCAACCGGTTCAGCTGTTATAGGCTCAGGCACTTTTTCCATCACCACCATGTACATATTCACATCAGAAGTACTAGATGGTTCTTCCTGATATTGAGCTTCCTGTTCATCAGACTTAGGTGCCCCTTCTTCTTCAGCTACCTTCTGTTCTTTCTCAGCCTCTTCCTCATCCACTCTAGATTTCTTAGCTGGTTTTCTTCTTGCCATCATTTTTGTTCTTTTCAAAGTCCTCAAACTTTTACCTAGAGTAGCTTCCTTCCTTGGAGTTTCTTGATCATCAGGAAAGGGTTTTTGTATTTGAAGGTCATGCCTCTCTTTCATCTTCTTTTCCACTTCAACTCTTGCTTGGTCATTTCCTTGTAACTTAGTCATCTCTGCCTCATACAAACCTTTGATTTGATCAAATGACATTTTTGTGAACATTTCCTTTTTGACTCCCACGGCACCTTTGAGGAAAGTGATCATCTTCTTTCTCTCTTGAGTGCCAAGGTAGGTCTGTGAAGGTTGCCTCTTCTTTGCACCCATTTTGATTATTACATGCTTCTTTAGAATTGCAGATCTCTTCTGTGCCATCTCTGTTGCCAAACTCTTTTGATATGCTTCATTAAGCTCTGCAGCTAGAGCTCTTGCCATCTCCCTATCTTTTTCCACTTGATCTTTTTCTGCTTGTTCAAGTTCTGCCTGAATTTTCTTAGCCAAAGCTTCATCTGACTCAACCAACTTTTGCTTTTAAGTGGTTGGTCATATTCCACTATCTTGGTTTTGCCTTTGTCCTTGCTTGCTACCTTATCAGCACTAGCTTTCTTGATAACCTCAACATTGTCTTTGATGACAACTCCTTTGGTCTTTGAAGTGACCTTAGGAGTGTCATGTTTAGCCTTGATTAATGCTTCAGCTATCTCAATTTCTTCCAAATTGCTGCTAAGGAGGTCAGTTAATATCTCTTGAACAATTTCTGTTGCTTCATTTATTTCAGCAACATTAACTGTTTTTGCTGCTTTGCTTGCTTCAGCAGCATTAACTGTTTCTATTGCTTTCTCAAACACCGTTTCTGTTTCTACTGCTTGTACAACAAACTCCCCCTCATCTCCATGTTTCTCCACCTTATTCTTAGCATTCTCCATGTTGACCTCAGCTTCTGACTCCCCCTTTTTGGGAGCATCATCCATTGGGTTCCTTCTTCTGAGCTCAAATCTTTTCTTTGACCTTCTTTGAACCACCTTCTTAACCAACTTCTTTAAGGTGCTGATTTCTTCTTGCTGGTTGATGATGACTTTCTTGAGTTCATTTACAACCTTCTTGTGAGAATCCATTTCAGTTGCCATGTTGGACATGGCAGTAATCAATTCCTGGTAGTCATATCTATCCTCACCTTCTCCAGGAGTGTTACCCCCTTTTGAGGGATCATTGGAATGTTTAATAGGGATCTCCAGCCAGACTGAAGCACCACCTATTCCCTTGGTTTCTGGGCACCCGGTACCTTTGAATGATTGCTCATTCAAAGTTGCCGTGGGGAAGTCTTAGTGATGTTTCCACTGGCCTCCTCTGTGCTAGCAGGAGTAGTGGCAGCCTTCTCACCCACATGCTCATGCATCTCCTTAGTGAGCACCTCCTTGGGGTTGGGAGACACCCCAGTGGTTTTCCTATGGATATTCTCTAATGGAGAATGCTCCATTAGAGGGCTTTGAGGTTCTGGGTTTGTAGGAGGTACAACAAGGGAAGGAGCCTTGTGTACCTTTTTCTTAGTATAAGTTTTGGATATAACTGGGGTTGGCTTAAGAACAAGGGACTGAGAGAGTGATATAACTGGATTTGCGTCCTTTTGAACATTTTTTCAAGTCAGGGAGAGGGATGGCTAAGAGATCAATCTCTCTCCGTGATGTGGCCATTTGAGCTAATTTTTAGAAGTTCGATGATTCAATTTATTAAAAAAAGTGTTCAAGGACTTAATAATTCAAAACGAGAAAGTTTAATGGTTCTTTCATTCAAAAAAATAGTTCAAGGACTTAATAATTTTATTCTCTTTCGCCTACGGGTCGACATTCTATTATCTATACTAATGAATACGAAATTTAAATCAAATCAAATCAAAAGAGAACAAATTGAAGAAAGAAAACTTAAAGGTAACAAAAAGGAAAGGCGGAACCTAGAAACCTATAACAACCCAAAACTAAAACACTAGAGCAATCCAATAACAAGAGAAATCTTACCAAAACGGCCTTAAACGTAACATTTATAATCTTTAAAGCAAGCTAGGTTTGCATCAAAACAACCTATTACAACTAAGATTTTCACTAAACCAGACAATCTATGGTAGTCTGCTATTCCCGCTCCCGATCAAGCCTTCTCTTTCCCCTTGCTCGCGCTACCTAACTCATGGCGACCTGAAAAGTGTTTTTAATATTTGAAAGAGTGAGACTTAGACCAACGGTCTAGTGAGGTCCCTCAAAACAAAGTTTAGCACAATTAACAGAAAATAAACTAAATCAAACCTTTCAGAGTTTCAGCTTTACAGAAGAAAACAAATCACGTATAAAACTCGCTTCCGGCACACACTACTGTCACTAAAGTGACAGCATGTCTGTCTCATACTGCCTTAGATGGGACACACCCCCCATATAGCATAAACGGGACCCCCCCCGGTATGAGAACAGGCGGGCCACACCCCCCGACTTTGGTCGTTCACAACAATGTATTCATACATTTAATCATCAAATAAACTTATACCGCATGAAAAGAAGCTCACGTATATAAAGCTTGCATAAATAAAGATGCGTCATAAAAATAACTTTCTCACATCTTAAACAGTTGAAACAATACAAACGTTTAATTAACTTCCATGTGTATAAAACAACTTCATAAACTTGCGAGGGTTTAAGTTCAGAAAACTCACCTGGCATCCTCAACTTAGATCTCGCGTCTAATCTTATAACCCGGTCTGAAACCTATAAATGGAACAATGATTGGTGAACTTGCAAAACTTTTTATTTAACATAGGATTGACCATAATTCCAACTTACCCTATTTTCTAAAAGTGCATAAGTCCACTAAGAAAACATCGACCCTTAGGTTAAACGCAATGGACCGATACTACTAACAAATCAAAGTCTAATAACTAGAATTGCTCTACAAGCATATGGGCTTCAACCCATTCATAACAGGGCCCGAGGACTGGACCGCATGATCACTACCCCCTTTTGTCGTGCGCCGACCGAGGCCTCCCCCCGTGCGCCGACCGGGGTCGATCCTCACACCGAACGGGGTCTCCCCCCACCAACCGGAGTCACCCCGACCGAGGTCTCCCCTTGTGTCGACCGGCCTCCACACAAATAACGACCGGTGTCTTAACCGGTGTCTTCCAAGCGACCGGGTCCTTAGTCGACCGAGGTCCTTATTGACCGGGGTCTTCAAACGACCGAGGTCGATTTACCCAGTCTTCGATGTTTTCCCCCAAATCCCCAGTTTCGGGACTCGAACAAAACCCCAAACTCTTTGCTGGAAACGATGATATTTAACAAAATGAAGAACTAAAATTCTATTCACTACAAATCTACAAACAGATTAAATCTTACAACCCCAACCTCCCCAACAATCAAAACCAGATATTACAACTATTGCCCCAACCAAAGATTAAAACTAAAACCAAAGACTCTGATAATAAGATTGAGGTTAAGGGAAAAGCTCACCTTAAGGAAATCTCCAAGAACCAAAATCTCGATCAAAGACCTCTCCTCAGCTCGATCGCCCACTTCGCTCTCCTTCTCCATCTCGTTCTCAGCCGCCAACACCAAAATGAGAGATTTTAGGGTTATAACCCTTTTTATTCAATGATACTCCCTTACCCTTTCATCTTTGAATAATAACCAAATAAACCCCCAACTTTTCGATATTAAAACTTTATACTCGGTTATTACAAAACCCTATTAAAACCCCAATTGCAAAATGGCCACTACTACAAAAAGAGGTATCAATGACGGAATATTTCGTTGCTAAGTGACAGATTAACGACGGAAAATAATTTGTCACTAAATAGCGACACACCTGTTTCCGTCGTTGATCCGTCGCTAATTTGTTTTTTCGCTGATCCGTCGCTGATATCATCACCTACCACCTTTTCAGCTACGGACTTTCAACGACGGATTAGCGATGGGAATCACTTTCAGTGATGGATCAACGACGGAATTTAATAGTCACCAATAGGGTTGATTTTTATAGTGGGTGAGATGCAGACTGACTAGATGAAACAACGATCCAGAAGAGTCTATATATATGAAGGATTTAAGGGTTGTTTGGTTGTAAGATGATGCTATCTAAGGTTTCCGCTTTGAACATCTTTGTCGATTTAGGGGTTGTCGACAATGAGATTTGCATGGGTTTTTTTACGAAAAGAATGATGAGGAAAGAGTTTTCACCAAGGACAAAGAGGATATTTGAAGTTGAACTAGAAAACAACAAACATAGAATGGTAAAAGCGGGTTAGGGGGTGTTGATCAGACATAACTCAATGAAATAGGTCAAACTGGTTTTTTTCCCGGTTACCAGGCATTTTAACCTCTAAAAAATTAGATATATTGAACGAAATTGTTTATTAATTTACAAACAAATAGCTACTAAAATCCAATAGTTATGCAATCTTAATAAAATATATGAAATCATGCATGAGTCACACCTTTGTACTATATAATGCAAAGTCTCTTGTTAATTATTAAGTCCATTGACTTTGGATTTAAAACAATTTCCATACTTACACATGAATATAATTGAATGCACCTTGGAAACACTCATTTTCAAGATGAACTATTTCTCTATTTATTATTTGAAGTATATATAATATGTATATACACTAAATGAACTTATCCACCTTTCTCATATTCAGTGATGTCTCTCACTATTTGTTATGTATGGGACGATATCAAAATATTACTATTTCCTTTTTGTAAATATGTGTGATATAAGAAACCGTAAAAATTCAATGACTGCTAAAATCTAATCATAACTGTAAAAATATTTTTTACGGGGGTTCCGTCCACTTTTCCCAAAAAAATAATCATAACATGATCTAACAAGTTTAAACGTCATAAATTTTTTATAGATCAAACTAATAAATTTGTCTGATATATATAACCTCGTAGATTTGAGGATTCAAGATGTCGATAACACACTAAATAATAGTAAAAGTAAAAGTAAAGTTTAAACTATATGTAATTTCTGTTAAGTGGATGGTATTATTTTTGAAATTAGAGTAAACTACAAATTTGGTCCTTGTGGTTTATCAAAAATAACACTTTTAGGTGACGTTCGTTTTTTAAGTGGTTTGAAATCTGAAGTCTTATTTCACTTCTAATTAATAAGAGGTGGTGTTAAAATCTAAAATCTGAATCAATAAGACTGTTTGTTTTTGTAACGTCTGGAGGCTTGAGATAAAGAAGAACATATGAAATGAGGCGGCGCTAAGAGATTTTAAGAAGTTAGGTCACCACTCCTTATTTCAGATGTATTCAAGAGCCATTAATAGGTTCTGAAAACTGGAAAAAAAAAAAACAATCTAAATGTCAAAAGGTCTAAACGATTCAAACTTAAGAGTCATTAAGAGGTATTTTTAAAAAAACAAACAACTCCTTAGTGTCTGTACTTTTGAAATTACAATATGACCATTTTAGTTTGTAAAAAAGTTTGGATTTGGTCCCTCCATCTTACTGTTGTTAAAATTTCCATTAACAATGTGTTCACGAAACTCTTTTTACGAAGGAAAGAAAAAGAAAAGAAGGGAAATGGGAGGAAATCAAAAAAAAAAAACTCGTGTTCTCAAAACTTTTTTAGAAGAAAAATAATTATAAATTTCCTCCAAAACATTCCTCCCATATGTGGGAGGAAATTGAAGGAAAGGAAAGAAAAAAATTAAAACTATTTTAAAAAACTATTGAAATTATTAAAAGTACAAAACTATCTAATCTTTCAATATAAAGAATATATTTTTATAAGAGTATATTTGTAAAAATGACATTTTTTCTTTCCTTTCTTTCATGTTCAAGAATTGAAAAACTATTTTATTTCCTTCATTTTTCTTTGCTTTCGAGAACACAAATAAAAATTTTATTTTTCTTTTCCTCCCTTTCTTTTTCATCCATTTTTTTTCTTTTATTCTCTCTCCAAATTAGAGAACACAGTGTAAATGAGTGGCATTTTCGTCTTTTTATTGATTTATCTTTATCTTTTACCCAATCAAAAACCACATGAACCAAAACCATAAAATTGATCTTATTAGGTAAAAGACTAAAAAATCGATAAAATGACATTTAACGGAATTTTAATTAACGGTAGTAAACTAGGGGGCCAAATCTAGATGTTTTTTCAAACCATGACGACCATCTTATAATTTTGAAACTGCAGTACGAAATATATTATTCTCGACAAACCACAGAGGAAAAAAAAAGTTTACTCTTGAAATTAATATTGACGTTTAAGAAAATTAGAAAAAACACCCTCACATTTTCAGGAAAAATAATGTTTAAGACCCTTAAAAAGCAACCGACTGTGGTATTTTTCTAAACATAACAAGTAAAAGGGGGAAATGTATACCAAACTTATATGAAAAATGGATCAGAATATATTTTATATTTAAAAAAATTAAATACAAAATTAATTAAAAATATAATAAGTTAAACGGGTTAAATGGTTTAAAAATCATTTACAATCTTATGAATTGTTAATTCAAATCGGATTGTTATTTTAATGATGTTTTCAATAATAACATTTTATATATTATTTATTTCCAACCGAAAAACATGTTTTATCTAACATAAACTTTTATCAATTTTGATCTTAATTGTATTTCAAATCGTATGGAATGTGTCTTATTTATTTATAATTTTCCCACTTAAATTATATATATCTTGACTAAAATAAAATAAAAAATACAGATTTTTTTAAAATTGTAAAAAAAAAAAAAAAAAACTCATACAAGATCATGTGAAATGATGATTGAGTTAAAGCAAAAGTGTTTGTTCATCTTTTCTTTTTGTGTGTTGTATAACTAGGGTATTTTAGTCAATTTTAAAAAGAAAAAGGAAAAAAAAAAAGCAAAGTGTACACAATAAAGGGTTTAAGTACAAATTTTCATTATATAACGAGAATTCTGATGTTTTTATTTCGATAGATTTAATAGAACAATTTGTTAGCTTTAAAGTTAAAATTGCATATATGTCCATTATTATTATTGGTGTAATTAAATTAATTGATTATTTTTGTAACAACTCATCTCATATGGATAGAAAACTAGATTTTAGAGTTTTCTTATATAATCAAAGTTGTGGGCTACCAATTATTTACACCATGTTTCAAGTTGAATCCGAAGTTATTGGGCTAGCATGCTGCTTTAGGTTTTAGGCTTTATAAATGGTACTGGAGCTGGGAATCAGACTGATATGCCAACGAGGATGTTGGGCTCTGTAAGGGGTGGATTGTGAGATCCTACATTGGTTGAGCTGGGAAACAAATGTTGCATTATAAGACACTTGTGATACCTCTTTTATTTATCAAATGCGTTTTAAAAACGCAAGTCTGATTGTAGACGAAACGGACAATATCTGGTATACTGTTGATATGGGATGTTACATTTTTTATTTTGTTTTACTGATTTTCTCTTTTAGTAATTCTTAAATAAATTATGTATTAAATCAATAGTTATTATAATACAAAAAACAAATTATTAGTAATAAATAATCATTGGATTATTTATCAACTTACGAAATAAGAAATCCAAAATTCATAATTACATCAACTATTATCAATTTTTATTTAAATAATGTCTTATTTTTGTTTAAAAAAAGTTTTATATAATTCAAACATATGTGCGAAATTTAATCAATTAAAATTTCAAATAATATAATTAAAAAAAGAAAGAAAATGTAACACGTTGTCAATAAATTATTGCTCCTTTCGTCCCAAAATAAATGTCTAAATTAATATTTTAGTTTGTCTTAAAATAAATATTCACTTTCAAAAGCGATAAGTAAAATTGTTTTTTTATTTATAAAAAATGCAATAGTTATATATTTCTAAAATTATGTGATTTTTTCATTACAAACATTTATTTTGTGAATGAATTATTAGGATTGTGTGGCCCATGGGCCCAAATACAGCAATGGGCTTCAAGTCTACATGTCCTTCAACTTCAATCATCTCTATTATAAACATTACAATAAAAAAATATCACAATCTTAATAATAATCGATATTTTTATTATTTTTATATTATAATAAAAAGAATCTTTGATTTTTTTTAAAAGTGAGGCAATAATATTAAAATCGAAACCTAAGAAGTAGAAGAAAACAAAAGCTACAAATTCTATATGAACAGATAATAAACCAACATCAGATAAAAAAAGAGCTAAAACACACAGAATAAAAATAGATACGACGAAAACAAGACCCAATCAAACAAATAACACAAGTCAACCAATGGTTAATGAACCAAAGCTAACAACCAGTCACACCAAAATTCACAAACGTACAGATAGTCAACAAAGTCTTGCTCACTGCACAAGTCTCTCATTTAATTCATATTGTTAGAGCATCTCCAACAACATTGCTAATTTTTTTCTAAAATAGAGAATGGAAAGTCAAAATCTCTAAAAACATTTTCTTCTAGCTCCAACAACTTTTCTATTTTAGATAATCAATCATTATTTATATTATTATAATATTCCATAATTTACCATCCCAATACAGTTTTTAAAAAAACTTAAAATAAAATGTTAAAAATTGAATCTTATTGGTTGGATTGAATAAAATAATATTTTCTCTCTCCAATTTAGAGATTATAGAGAATTCTCTATATTTAGAGATTTTTTTATCTTTCTCTATTTTAGCAAACCATATAGCAAAGCTGTTGGAGAGGAATAGCAAAAAAAAAACCAAAATTTTCTATTTTAGCTATGCTGCTTCTCCAAAATGGAGAAGTGAAAAGTGAAAATCTCCAAAAAAAAATCACCTTCATCTCCAACAGATTCTTCATTTTGGAGATTACACAATTAGTTATAATATTAAAATATTCAATACAACTCATAAAATATTATTTCTCTCCTAAACATTTGTTTTAAACCAATCTTATTGGTAGAATGAATAAAAAATAATTTCTCTCTCATGTGTAATTATTTTTGGAGATATCTCCAAATTTGGAGATATCTCATCTTTTCTCTCATGTTTTCTCCATTTTGGATAAGGTTTTGGGGAAGCTCGTGGAGCAAAAAAAACTCAAAATCTCCGTTTTGGAGAAGCTGTTGGAGATGCTCTTATGAGTTAATAATTTAACCTCCAATAAAAGTAAAGTATTGGTAAAATAATAGAATTTTGAGTATATATATGTTATAATCTTAGAATATAGATTACGTTAAACGTTTCGTCCTTACGATTATATGTTTTTAACAGTTTTTGTCCTTCTTTTGAAAATTCAATGGATCGTGTTCTTGTTATTGTATTTTTACTACTAATTGGGTCCTTAATGGTAGGGGTGTCAAAAATAACCGAAACTGAATAACCCATCCGAACCGAATGGCATTTGGGTTAAACGGTTTCGGGTTATTCGGTTTTCGAGCTAAACGGTTTGGTTAACTGAATAAGGATTCTAATTCGGTTCGGTTTTCGGTTATTTTTTTTTCCTAATTCGGTTAAACCGAATAACACATTCTACTAATATTTTATATATTTTATGTTTATAAAAAATAAACCAAATACATGCTATACTATTATTATTTTACTTATTTTATTGCTATATAGTGTTTTTTATAATAGTAAGTAATGATTTTTAATTGTATTACGTTTTTTGCTTAATTTACGTCACATGAAGAAAAATAATGTCATTTGGTAGATATTGGTTTTTGATAGAAGGTGATTTTACTTAATATAAGTTAATTGTTGAGATGAATGTATGATACAAATTATATATTGGAAGCAACAGACACTTAATTTAGGAAAAGTATTTGAGTAAGTGTCCAACAGGAAAATTATAAATCCTTATTCGGTTTAACCGGCTACCGAACCGAATAACCCAAAACCGATTAAACCGACCCTTATTTGGTTTGGTTATCGATTAGGTTTAAAAAATCTTGAAACCCGATTAACCCGAACCAAAAATCGATTTAACCGACCGAATAACACCCCTACTTAATGCAACACAAAGAGCCAGGTTGTTGATTTATTTAGGGACCAAACTCATAAAAAAAACTGCAACCACATGGATACAACTCATTAAAAAAACACAAAGATATAACTCGCTAAAAAAATGCAACCACAAAGACACATCCGTTGAATCTTAAAAAAAAGATAAGGACCGATAAAAACACATGACCACAAGAATGAAACGTGTAATTTACTCTAGAAATTATAAACACTTTTAAATAAATGGTCCAAATTTTATTGTAGTTTATTTCTTTATTTTTTTGGTTATTCGATAAAAAAAAAGAAAAAAAAGAACATGTTGTAACAGAGTTTAATATTAACGAGTCTTTGTTGCAGTTTTTGTTCCACTAATCTTTCTTTTGTCTTGTTTTTCTATTTTAGTTGTAGGGTATTTGTTTATATGTAACATGATAATTAGTTTTTTTTTTTTTAATATATTTTGTATTTTATTTCGATATGTTGTTGTATATTAGACGCAATTTCCTTTATAATCAAAGTTTTTGGAAGGAAAAAGTATGGTTTTCGATTTCTTTGTCTACAGGATTAGTCCTTCTTTCTTTTTTTTAGAGGCGATATGAAAATAAATACAAAAGAACAATAAAAGAGATGTAAATAAATATATTAAATTATACAGTTGTCAAAGTACGGTTATCTTCTCAGTCAATTTTTCTTTGCCTTATTTTTTCTTTCGAATTCAAATAACAACCTATCAATGAAAAATAAAATAAAAAACACAATTCGCTTTGAGAAACTTATTATGTGTTCTACCGAATATATTAGTTGTGCGGGCCTTTTTATGGTTTTATCAACGTTGTAAGTCATTTCATGGTTATAAGATGCTCAAAACATATTGAATATATTCCAAAACACTTGTATTTGTCATGTCGGGTTTATCTGGTGATTTAGCAACCACCACAGGTCACAAGTCACAACTAATGGATTTTTATAGGAACAGAATAATGTTTACATCTTTATAAATGCTTCTTGTGTGATTAAAACGGCATGACCGGAAATAATTGCAATTTATGTCTTGAAATAATATATAGAATTTTTTGTAGGGAAGTACTAACAAGCCCTTAAAAAGTCAATGGTTTTTAAGCAAAGCAATGTTAGGTACGACTTATCCACTCAATAATTATAGACTGAAAATTCAATAAACTGATGGGGTATTGTGATACATGTTTCCGGGATTATCCATTTGTCTATTTATATACAACTTACAAAATCAGGTATTCTTATATATGGTAATGATTAGGGAATTTGTAATTAAATAATTTACAATCTATACTATATTATAAAAACGGCATAAAAAGCTCTTAATTACAACATTTTAAGAACAAGTTACAACTAATTAAAGTCAATTACTTAATTTACAATTTCTTAATGATTTGGTACAACCTTTCAAAGCACAATATCTCACATAATCATCTATTTGTGGAATGGATACTCATTTATTAATATAACTATTTGTTTTTTTGGTGGAGAATTTTATAAAATATATTTTATATTAGCATAATCTATTTTAAATGTAGATTTTACATTTAAATCTATATTAATGAGATGTAATATAAAATCTTTTTTCTTCTGTATTTTTTTATATTACATCTCATAATGATTTTTCCATATTTTAGTTTATAAAATCTTTTTACATAATGAGATGTAATATAAAATCTTTTTTCTTCTGTATTTTTTTATATTACATCTCATAATGATTTTTCCATATTTTAGTTTATAAAATCTTTTTACATAATGAGATGTAATATAAACTCTTTTTTCTTCCGTATTTTTTTTTTTGCTAATATAAAATCTATTTTATTTTATAAAATATACACGTATTTTATATTAGCATAATATAAAATATACACGTATTTTTTTTGATAATATAAAATCTACACATATTTTTTTTTTCACGAACATTAAAAGAAGAAAAAAGAAGTTTGATATGAATTAAAAATAAAAAATAACGAGATACACTAATAAATTATCGTATTCTTTAAAATAAAAATATTCCGCAATACTTTCCAAATTAACCAAGTGTAAAGAAATTAAAATAGAAACGATGTAGATATAAAAATATTCTTCCATATTTTTAATATATTTACATTTAAATGTAAATCGAAAATGAAAATAAAAGATTTTAAAATATTATTTACATTCACTATAAATATATATAGCTTCTCTATGTATCATCCGAGTACAAGAAGAAGACGAATGGTCGGGTGTTAATGGCGGAACCTGCAACTGAACAAAAGGTATTCCATTATATTTTTGTTTCTTTGAAAAACTACTTTTTTATATTTTATTTTATTTACTGATGATTTGTTTATATTTTTCAAAACCCACAATCATATTTTTTGAAGTAGGAGAATAAGATATATTTTATTTTCTTTGTCATATTTGATGTGGGTTGAATGTTGTTAATTAATCTACAGATTTATACGTTCAAAGTGATTGTCAAGTGTTGTCGATGAGGTTTCAGAAAAATTGTAAAATCTGTAAAAACGTATGTTCATATTTATAATTATTTCAATAATAGTGATATGTTGTGAGACATGTCGTTTGAGTTTTAAATAATATAATACAAAACCATTACCAATATTATTGCACAAACTCATAACAACAAACGATTAAGAACAAATGCAAGTTAACCACTTATGAAAATACATTCGTTTTTCACATTGTATTTCATTAACTGTTAACAGAGAAATTACGTTTCATTTTAACTCGGTTCAATATTCCAACAAAAAATTTATCCTCCCATGCAATGCACGGGCCCAACACTAGTGTATTATGATGGGCAAATTCATCAGACTTGATGACATATATCATCTTCTTAGGGACCATTTTAGGCTCGACAGTGCTAAAATTTTAAAAAATAAACGCATCATCTAGGAACAGGAAGGTCAATATAGCCCTAATAGTGAACTTGTCAAATTTGAATTGTATACTTATTTCCCAATAGCTCTAGGATCCTCAATACATAACATATCCAACAACTTATTGTTTTATGATTTTATTCGTATTAAAACTCCAACTATTGTCATTATGGGATAAATCAGCCCCCAACATTTTGATTTGATTATATGGATGGTACCTGTCCATAACAGATGTTAAGTATCCTGTTAAATCGTGGGTGTTTTTAGTCTTTTTATCTTTTTTTTTTTAAATTTTATATTAAAAAATAATGATAATTATATTATATCTAAATGAACCCTTAAACAGACAGATTTATCCACACAAACAACTTAACCATACAAGATTTGAAGTTAAAAAAAGTAACATTCCCTTAATCACTCCCATAAACAACATACACCATCCTTATAAATACTCTAAGAGCATCTCCAACAGTTTTTCTATAATTTTTCTAAAATAGAGAATTAAAAGTGAAAATCTCTAAAATGTATTACATTCAACTCCAATAGATTTGCTATTTTAGAAATTTTAAAACAATTTATATTATTATAATATTCTCTAATTTATCATTCTAATACACTTTAAAAAAATAACTTAATATAAAATGGTAAAAATTGAATCTCATTATTGAGATGAAATAAAATAATATTTATCTCTTCTATTTAGAGAATTATAGAGAATTATTTATATTTAGAGATTTTTCCATAGTTCTCTATTTTTGTAAATAATATAGCAATGATGTTGAACATCCTCTAAAATAACCTCCATTGGAAATAAATCAATGATTTGAAATTGTTAAAATAAATCAAAATCTAAAAAAAAAAAAACATTTCTACACACTTTTGTGAAAATACTTTCAAATTTTGAAATCACAAAATTGCATTGGTGAAATTAATTTAGCCTACCATCAGGTGGCACGTGGCAGAAGCCAGAAGGTGCATAGGTTTATACAAGAGTACCGTACGTTGGAAGACAGACAAAACAAAACGGTCATTTTTCTTTTATTTTTTACGGATTTCAACAGTCAAAAAATAAAGAGTTTGGGTAAAACGATGTCGTATGTGGTCAATGATTGACTGAAATCGGATTCTCGTGAGCGTACCATTCTGTCAGTCCATTCCAGCTGGACTCCAACGCCGTGATGGGTTCTGCGTTACGGTCTCAAGGATGTTCATTTTCATCTCTAACTGAAATTGCTAAATAAAGTATGTGTAGTATTTAAATTTATTATAAAATAAGTATCTACATTTCTATTTATATTTGTCTCAAAATAAGTGTTTGCTTTCAAAAAAAATATAACTAAGAGCATCTTCAACAGCTTATCAAAAATGAAGATTTTGAGGTATAATTTGTTCCAATAGCTTCTACAAATCTATCCCCAAAATTGAGAAAAATAGAAGAGAGAAAGAGTTTTTCTCGAAATATGGAGATAACTCCAAAATGATTACTAAGGAGGCGTTTGATTCATTTTAAGGAATGAGAATGGAAATGAAAATGAGAATGAAGTAGAATGAGAATAGGAATGAGCATTGCATTGATGCTGTTTGGTTAAACCAATATAATCAATAAAATATTGTTTTATATAATATTTTTAATATAAATATGTGTCGTCCAACATGAAAATAAAAAAAATATTGCATTCAACATCGAGAGATGAAGGACGTATGGGAAAAGATGACTGAGCGGGAATATGATTTTCATTCCCCCCAATTTAGTCAGGAATGAAAATTAATGGGTTTGGAGTAATGGACCCATTATATTATGTCAAACCAAACAGCAAATTTTATTATCATTCTCATTCCTGACCCCTCAATACCTCCAACCAAACACCCCCTAAATGAAAGCACCAATAGAAAACTTGGAAATTAGATATTTTTGAGAGAGAAATAATATTAATATTTTTAATAAATGAATGTAATATTTTAATATTATAATCAATGTTGGACTCTCTAAAATAGGGAATCTGTTGGAGATGAATGTAATTTTTTTTTTTAAGATTTTGACTTTTGGTTCTTCATTTTAAAGAAAATTTAGAGAATTTGTTGGAGATGTTCTAAATTCTCAAATTTATCCTTAATTAATGCATAAATATATAAGAGTTGTAAAGATGAATAAATTAAATAAATGTAAAGATGTTATTTGGTAACAAAAATATGTAATAATTATGCATTTATAAAATTATGTGTCAAGTCAATTTTATTTGTATCAAAATAAGTATTTATGTTTTTATTTTAGTTTATATTAAAATAAATATCCACTCTAAAAAAATTGTGTCTATTTCTCTCCTTCTACTTAATATTATGTAATAAATAAAAATTTTTTCTCTATTATTAAGGGTAAAAAGGTTTTTAATTGGTTAAAAAGTGTAAAAATTACAAAATTTTAAAATTGTATGTCGTTCTCATTATAGACATTTATTTTGGGATGGATAAATATTATTTATCAAAATTGTAACACCCTCATTTTTGCCAACAGTAACGTTACGTCATCGTCAATAATTTTCTTGTACTAACTCCAAATAAAAAAGGCTAAAATAAAACCGTTTACAACGAAAGACTTTCAAAACAATAAATATGTAACTTAAATGTTAACCCATCTCATACCGGGTTGCATAACAAAGTTTATTTACCATAAATGTCTAAATGTAAATACTTAACCTAAATGGACATGACAAGTATCTATGCGTGCCTTTTTCCTTTTTCCAACCTTGAACCTTTTGCCCTGAGATGCATATTATAGTCAGCTTAAAAAGCTCAGTGAGTTCATGGTTTGCGTGAATAAAATCATTTCACATGTCAACTTGTAAACTCTGTATCAAATAGTATGCATTTTCTGAAAACATGCAACGCTGAAACAATTGATATCTCATAAATTTTCTGTCGGGTATGGGTCATTTTGTCACCGACACGCCCTAGGTTGAACTTTATGTTTTGTTCGATCAACCACTTGTATGGGTCATGTCATTTGTCTGCGGCTTACTGGTCAAATGTCAATTCCTTAAAACTTATCATAAAACTGTCGTATGGAATGACATGCTAGAATTATTTGAAAACAATTAATCATAAAACATGCAACTGATCATAAATAACATGCATGTAAAACACACTGTTGTAACAACCACAAACTCAAAATTTAACCATAAGATAGATAGATACTGAAACGATTCAAAATACCGAAGTAAACATAAATTACAATCCCATAGTCTAGTGTAATTGACCAAACACAACTAAGAATTTAAACCAAGTGTCTAAGTCTGGGAAGTCTAAACAGAAGACTACAAAGCTCCACTATCTTCCAGCTCTCACATATTCTCTTTACCTTTACCCGAGCTTGCACTAACCTCCTTGCCTGAAAATGGTTTTCAAATTTATAAAAAGTGAGGGTTAGACCGGAGGTCTAGTGAGTTCCCCCAAGTAACAACATCACGCCACAACGTAATTCAAAACGTGTTATAAAACCTTTATAACAGTTCGCATCATTAAAATATCATGCATACACACCACATGTGGACGACACACACTTAAGTCATGCACACATGTGACACGTGTTCGGGCTCACACCTGCCCTTAATCGGATCACATGAAACGGATTCATGCATCCCCAATGGGTCACACCTCTCACGTAGTCATCACATGTCCCACCCCCAATGAATGCACACTTTGAATTATTAAGGTAACACGATATAAAAAGCATATGTAATTGTAAAACAATCAATTCAATCTCAACGTGCATAGTAAAAGCATTCTTGCAAATAGGGGTAAGTAAGAAAAACTCACCTTTCGTCCAGGCTCAAATTTGAACTCGGAGCTAGGTGGGTCCAACCGAACACCTATTCACACGACCCACACATGGGTATTAAACCACTTGAAAAACTCTCCAAATACACTCCTTTTCATCCATAAGACATCCCCTAATCACCACCCCGATCTTGGGCCCAAACAGAGGACGAAAAGACATAAAAGTTGCCCAGACAGAGCCTGGCACGACTTTCCGCATGACCAAACCCGCATCAAATCCCGTGCCAACACCCACTCCAGTGCCTGGCGCGACTTGTGGGGCAACCTAGCCCGCCCCAGAACCCGTGCGGGGCTCTGGTCCTGCTCTGTACGTATTTTCTGTCCGAAATTCACCCTTTCTCAGATCCTAACCAAAACCAAATTGATTTTAAGCTCCTAATTTGAGGGAATCGATATTCTAAACATTTCCCATCAATAACCAAACATTAAAAATCAAAAGATCCATGAATCCATCCATAAAAGGATCATAACTTTTTCCGAAATCAAAGGAAATGAATAACTCTTGAAAATAGACACCGACACAGGTGTGTTTGTAACACCCTAAAAATAGGGATAACAAAAATCCGAAAACGGACATGAGGTATGCTAAAAAAAACATAGCAAGAGCCTCCCAAAAATGGGGAATATATAAATAAATAACCTGTTTAATCACAATTGTAATTTAACGGACAGTAAATAACAACCAACTAATCTAATTTCTACATCTAGAAAAGAGATTACAAAAAGGGTTGTCATCTATAGACACAAACAGTCTATATCCAAAAGTATAACGCGTCCATGTGCAATTCCCCAAGCTCTCACCCCAAATCAACTAAACCTGCTTAGGACCGCCGCCGCTAGAACCTGAGATACACATCGACACCAAACAAGTGTTAGGACAAAAAGCCTAGTGAGTTGAACAATAATAAGCAGGCATGATCAGTTACAATTCTTATCAGTAGTTAACCAGAGTTCAACTAATGTGGAGTCAATAGGGGAGACCCATAGCACCAATCAAGTCTCACCCAAGAGTCGATATACCTTGATGCCCTTAATAAGAAACACCCCAAAGGCCCGGCCCACCCGAAGACTATCGCTCAGAAAATTCCCCGAGTGGCGGAGGTCTAGGCACATACCATCACAGTGGCGCCCAAGACTATATCCTCCTAGTGTAATGACTTGGTTCGTCCACATAACATTTATAAGGGGTCCTCTAGATATATTTCAATCCGCATATTTCAATACCAACTACGGGTATAATATTACCACCTTATCCTCATAATGTCTAACAAAAGACCCAATGTAAATCATGCTCATTATGCATATAAACATATTACCAAAATAGTGTTCCAACTAGAATTATCACCATGCCCATATATGCATACATTTTAACACATCCAAGTACCCACGTCATGTATCTATGAGACAAATCCCAAATAATGATACATATAACAACAATCATGGCAAACCATCCATATATATATACATCTTCCAACTATTTTCATGAAGGAATCCCCAAACATTTGAACATGTAGAAACAAAGTAGCAATTAGGATATTATGATGTGTATCTAGTTTTAACAAAGGTTTAGTAAAATCACAATCTAGGTTTTGAACCCAAAACCTAGAAAATATGGAAACCCTAGAAGTTGGAAAAGATGAGACTTGAAGGTGAGAAATGAGAATCTTGAAGAACACTTCAATGGGGACACTTGGATGGAGCTTGATGACCACTTAATGCTCCCAACAACCCAAAACTCTAGAAATGAATGAGGTAGGTGATGAAACCCTAAAAATCGCCTCTAAGAGGAGCTCTCCCGTTTTTGTAAAGTGTTATTGTGAGAAATGAGGCTGCCAAGGTATTTTAAACCAACCAGACCACGCGAGCGATAGTGCCCGACAATAGTGCCAAGGGCACTACCGCGAGTCACAATCGCGAGCACACACACACACACTCACGGTACATCTTCCGCGAGTATGCCCGGCGATAGTGACAATTGTCACTATCGCGTGTCACTATCGCGAGACTCTCCCCCTCTCGGTACAATCCTGGCGATTGTGCCCGGAGATAGTGACAATGTCACTATCACGATGGCACTATCGCTCCAATAATAGTGACAAGATCGACTCCGGTTCTTCCACACAACGATTCCCATTGTCCACCCGAATTTCCGACAAAGGAATCACACTTTCCTCCTCGTCTAGACATTTTCGAAGGTAACACACGTGGAAAGTAGGATGTATCCCATCTATTTCCGGTGGTAAATCCAACCGGTAGGCTTGCAAACCAATCTTCTCCAAAATAACGAATGGTCCAAGGAAACGAGGACTAAGATTCCCACGCTTCCCGAAACGTATGATCCCCTTCCACGGTGACACCTTCAACATGACCCGGTCGCCCACCTGAAACTCGACCGGTCTTTTCTTCTTGTCCGCATAGCTCTTTTGTCGATCTTGTGCCGCCTTTAGCCTTGCTCGAATTTCTTTCACCTTGTCCGCCATCTCTTGCACTATTTCCGGCCCGACAAATTGCTTTTCGCCCGCTTCTAACCAACAAACTGGAGTTCTACACTTTCGTCCATACAAAGCCTCGAACGGTGCCATTCCGATACTAGAATGGTAACTGTTGTTGTACGCGAACTCTAGCAAAGGTAGGTGTGAGTCCCAAATTCCCCTGAAGTCTATCACACACGATCTCAACATATCTTCTAGCGTCTGGATCGTCCTCTCGCTTTGTCCATCCATTTGAGGATGATAAGCCGTGCTCAGATTCAGTCTAGTGCCCAACTCCTTTTGCAAACTAGTCCAAAAGTTTGAAGTGAAACGACTATCCCGATCCGATACTACAAATTTCGGAACTTCGTGCCTTGACACCACCTCGTCAATATAAAGCTTGGCCAATTTCTCCATTGGCAAGGTCTCCCGCATTGCAAGAAAATGCGCGCTCTTGGTCAATCGGTCAACAATTACCCAAATGGTGTCGTGGCCACGCAAGGTCTTCGGTAACTTTGTCACGAAATCCATAGTGATGTTGTCCCATTTCCACTCGGGAATGGACAATGGTTGTAAACTTCCATACGGTCTTTGATGTTCCGCCTTGACTTGGAGACAAGTGACACACTTCTCCACATAACTAGCCACATCTAGCTTCATGACCGGCCACCAATACATTAACTTTAAATCTCTATACATCTTGGTGCTACCGGGATGTATAGAGTATTTCGACTTATGCGCTTCTTCAAGAAGCAACTTCCGGTTTCCTCCCAACTTCGGCACCCAAATCCGTCCTTGAAAGAGTTTGAGACCACGACCGTCTTCCGTTAACAGCTCATTTTGTTTCACCATTACTTTGGCCTTGAGGTTTTCTTCCTTAAGTGCTTCCACTTGACTTGCCTTAACGCTTTCCAACAAACTTGTGACCACATCAATCCTTGTAAGGGACATTTTGACACCATCACCATGATTCCTTCGGCTCAATGCATCCGCCACCACATTAGCTTTACCGGGATGATAGAGTAGGTCACAATCGTAATCCTTCAAAAGCTCTAGCCATCTCCTTTGTCGCATGTTGAGTTCCTTTTGGTCGAAGATGTACTTGAGACTCTTGTGATCCGTGAAAAGAGTACACTTGGTCCCATACAAGTAGTGTCGCCACAACTTCAATGCGAAAACTACCGCTGCCAACTCCAAATCATGAGTCGGATAGTTCTTCTCATGATCCTTTAATTGACGCGACGCGTAGGCTATTACTTTCCCCCTTTGCATTAGGACACACCCAAGCCCCATCTTGGAAGCGTCACTAAGCACAACAAAATCTTCCGATCCTTCGGGTAGGGATAAGATCGGAGCTTAGCACAACTTCCTCTTGAACGTCTGAAAGGCTTGCTCTTGTGCATCAGTCCAAAGAAACTTGACGTTCTTCCTTGTAAGAGAAGTGAGCGGTATAGCTATCTTGGAGAAGTCTTGGATGAAACGCCGGTAGTAACCCGCCAAACCTAAGAAGCTTCGAATCTCCGTCGGACTTGTTGGAGGCTCCCAACTCATCATTGCATCGATCTTTGCCGGATCCACTTTTACCCCGCCTTTTGATACCACATGCCCCAAGAATTGCACTTCTTGAAGCCAAAATTCGCACTTCGAGAACTTCGCGAACAGTTTCTCCTTTCTTAAAACTTCCCATAAGTGTCTTCCATGTTCGAACTCATCCCTTGAATATATTAAAATATCGTCAATGAAGACGATCACGGATTTATCCAAAAATGGGCGACACACACGGTTCATCAAATCCATGAATACGGCCGGAGCGTTGGTTAAGCCAAACGGCATCACCAAGAACTCATAATGACCGTATCTCGTTCGAAAAGCCGTCTTCGGAATATCTTCGTTCTTCACTCTCACTTGATGATACCCGGACCGAAGGTCAATCTTCGAAAAACATCCCGCCCCTTGGAGTTGATCAAAAAGATCGTCGATGCGGGGTAGAGTGTACTTGTTCTTCACCGTGACTTTGTTTAACTCCCGATAATCTATGCACATCCGCATGGATCCATCTTTCTTCTTCACGAACAAAACCGGTGCTCCCCAAGGTGACGAACTTGGTCGAATGAAGCCCTTCTCCAACAACTATTGAAGTTGCGTCATCATCTCCTTCATTTCTGTTGGTGCCAAACGATAAGGAGCAAGAGCTATCGGAGCCGCTCCTGGTGTGAGGTCAATCTGAAACTCCACTTGCCGCTCTGGCGGTAATCCGGGTAAGTCTTCCGGAAAGACATCCGGATAATCTTGCACTACCTCCACAACCCCACCGATTTCTTTTCTTTCTTAGCGTCCACAACGTAGGCCAAGTACGAAGGGTAACCCTTCGCTAAGAACTTGCGAGCCTTTAGAGATGAGATAATAGGATTACTCCTCCTTCCTTTTTCCCCATAAATGGTTGCCACACCATTTTCCGGCAATGGTACTTGGATCATCTTTTTGGAGCAAAAGATATCCGCCTTATGCCTCACTAACCAATCCATGCCTATGACTACATCAAACCCTCCTATAGCCATAGGTAGTAAATCTACTCCGAAAGAAATTCCGTCGATCTCTAGAGTGCAATCACAAAACGGTCACGAATGATCACTTGATCCCCATTAGCTATTTCTACTACTAACGCATCGGGAAGAACACTAATAGGAGTGGTGAATTGTTTACAGAAATCATCCGACACAAAAGAACACGTAGCACCCGAATCAAACAAGACACGAGAAGGCATGGAGTTTACTAGAAACGTACCCGACACGACATCCGCGGTCTCCTTCGCCTCCTCGGTAGTCATCTGGAAGGCTCGACTCGGTCCCCGTGATGGTTGCTCGACCCTAGCCGTCGAACCCACAGAATTTCCACCACCTCCTCTACCCAGCCTTGGACACTCTCGCTTCATATGCCCCGGCTCTCTGCATTCATAACAAACCGCCCCACGGAGGGAACACTCTCGAGTCGTGTGGTTTTTCTTACCACACTTGCTACACCCAGTTGGACCGGAGGGAGTCCTTGTAGCGCACGACCCCGAGTGCTTTGACCTACACTTGTGGCACCACCGATCTTTACGGCGTTGATCACCTGATCTCCTGCTTACAAAGGGTCTAGATTGACGAACGGGCCCAGATGGCCCCTCCCACTTCCGTTTCTCACCAACGTACCTCTTCTCATCCCTTTCCGAATAGATGTCGTCCTCAATGAGTAAGGACTCCTCGATAACCTCTTGTAGAGTCGAACACTTAGCATTTCTTAAATCCGTTCGCATTCCGGCCGGTAAACCCTGTTGATAAGCTTTTATCTTCGACTTTTAGTCGGGAACTAGATGTCCCACCAAGTTTAGCTTCTCCAAGAAGAGCTTGGAGTAGCCAACAATCGACATATTCCCCTTCTTCAAATCTCGGAACTCCCGCTCTAACTTGTCCAACGACCGCTCGCTGCAGTATTTGTCCATGATCTTCTCTTTGAACACCGTCCAAGTTAGCTTAGCCAAAACTTCCGGGGTGAGGGCAAATCGTGTGAGGTTCCACCAAATCAGAGCCTCTCCCCGAAGTAGTTGGGAAGCAAACATGACCCGTTGAGAGGGATCACACTCACTTGCCTCGAAGGCCATCTCCATCTCTTTGAGCCAATACATGCAAGCAACTGGGCTATCGGAACCCGCAAACTCCTTAGGGTGACACCCCAGAAACGTCTTGTAGGTGCACCCTTTAGTCTTCGATCTGATTCCCTCATGAGATGGTTCTTCGACCGTTACCACATTCGGTCCACCCGACCCCACTATAACGTTTTCAGCCATAGTCTCGGGTTGACGGTTACTGACGTCACGATCCTCTAGAAGTTTCATGAAAAACTCCTGTTGTTGGGTCATAGCCGAAGTCATGGCCAACTGTTGTTGAGCCAAAGCCGCATTCATGGCCAACATCATGCTATCCCGAAGCCGGGTCTCCATGGTAACTTCCTCCATGATGGCGTTACCTGTATTGAGGTTCCGGCGTGGAATATGCTCGGGTCCACCTCCCAAGATTCTGGGTATAGGAATGTCATCGGAGGTTGCCCCCACCGGGGGTCGTACTGTTGTAGATTCCACTTCTGGTTGCCCTTCTGGCATGTCCGGTAATCTACTTCGAGTGTTTACCATTGATCACTGCCACACAAGCACGAGAAGGAGATTGAGAAAAGACTAAGCGAGTTTAACTCATTGTACGTACTAATACCTTCATCAATTATTATAACAACAGTAAATCAAGTATGCTCACGTAACAATGCATTCATAATAGCAGTAGCTAGGTGAAATTATGAATGAACCATACACAAGAATTCTTGTCACCATCATCACAACTTTCAATTAAAGTAATTCCGTAATCCTAACGCTCTCCCCACCTAGGATTTCTACCCCAAGTGGACAGTGAAGTCATAAAGTCTAAAGCTTAAGTCTAGATATGCTAATCAATACCTAGTTCGCTTAAACTAAAGCTCTGATACCAACTTGTAACACCCT
Organism: Arctium minus; assembly: GCA_954870635.1. Lineage (NCBI taxonomy): Eukaryota > Viridiplantae > Streptophyta > Magnoliopsida > Asterales > Asteraceae > Arctium > Arctium minus. The sequence goes on along the minus strand of OX941097.1, from coordinate 10,762,308 downwards.
AAAAATAGGGATAACAAAAATCCGAAAACGGACATGAGGTATGCTAAAATTGCCATAGCAAGAGCCTCCCAAAGATGGGGAATATATAAATAAATAACCTGTTTAATCACAATTGTAATTTAACGGACAGTAAATAACAACCAACTAATCTAATTTCTACATCTAGAAAAGAGATTACAAAAAGGGTTGTCATCTATAGACACAAACAGTCTATATCCAAAAGTATAACGCGTCCATGTGCAATTCCCCAAGATCTCACCCCAAATCAACTAAACCTGCTTAGGACCGCCGCCGCTAGAACCAGATATACACATCGACACCAAACAAGTGTTAGGCCAAAAAGCCTAGTGAGATGAACAATAATAAGCAGGCATGATCAATTACAATTCTTATCAGCAGTTAACCAGAGTTCAACTAATGTGGAGTCAATAGGAGAGACCCATAGCACCAATGAAGTCCCACCCAAGAGTCGATATACCTTGATGCCCTTAACAAGGAACACCCCAAAGGCCCGGCCCACCCGAAGACTATCGCTCAGAAAATTCCCCGAGTGGCGGAGGTCTAGGCACATACCATCACAGTAGCGCCCAAGACTATATCCTCCTAGTGTACTGACTTGGTTCGTCCACATAACATTTATAAGGGGTCCTCTAGATATATTTCAATCCGTATATTTCAATACCAACTACGGGTATAATATTACCACCTTATCCTCATAATGTCTAACAAAAGACCCAATGTAAATCATGCTCATTATGCATATAAACATATTACCAAAATAATGTTCCAACTAGAATTATCACCATGCCCATATATGCATACATTTTAACACATCCAAGTACCCACATCATGTATCTATGAGACAAATCCCAAATAATGATACATATAACAACAATCATGGCAAACCATCCATATATATACATCTTCCAACTATTTTCATGAAGGAATCCCCAAACATTTGAACATGTAGAAACAAAGTAGCAATTAGGATATTATGATGTGTATCTAGTTTTAACAAAGGTTTAGTAAAATCACAATCTAGGTTTTGAACCCAAAACCTAGAAAATATGGAAACCCTAGAAGTTGGAGAAGATGAGACTTGAAGGTGAGAAATGAGAATCTTGAAGAACACTTCAATGGGGACACTTGGATGGAGCTTGATGACCACTTAATGCTCCCAACAACCCAAAACTCTAGAAATGAATGAGGTAGGTGATGAAACCCTAAAAATCGCCTCCAAGAGGAGCTCTCCCGTTTTTGTAAAGTGTTATTGTGAGAAATGAGGCTGCCAAGGTATTTTAAACCAACCAGACCACGCGGGCGATAGTGCCCGGCGATAGTGCCAAGGGCACTATCGCGAGTTACAATCGCGAGAATACACACACTCACGGTACATCTTCCGCGAGTATGCCCGGCGATAGTGACAATTGTCACTATCGCGTGTCACTATCGCGAGACTCTCCCCCCTCTCGGTACAATCCTGGCTATTGTGCCCGGCGATAGTGACAATGTCACTATCGCGATGGCACTATCGCTCCAAGCTCATCCCAACCCGAAAACTCAGCAAATTTCGAAAATGAGCACGAGGTCTAAACACATGCAATTATTATATACATCAGATAGCATCTTAGTCCCATAATAAATATCATATGCATATATAAAACAACTCATATTTTCAGATAAACACAATTAAAGTATTAGGGAATAATTACTTACCTTATAAATTTACGGATGTTATAGTGTTCTTGCCCAAAACTCAATGAACCCAAACAATAATTAGACAAATCAATCCCCCTCAGGGTTTTCATACTAAGAACACAATAAGGGAGAGACTCTACTCCCAACCATGAAACCCATTATCACACTAGAAGAGATAACATTGGAGAAGATGATTACCTTGAGGGTGGAGAAGATGATTACCTTGAGGGTGAAGAAGATAAATCCTCCTCTAGAAGCTTTCTTCCCCAATGGCTCCAAGTACACACTTCACACACTGATTTTCTCCCAAATGCTCTCTAAGCCTCCACAACACCGAGAATGGAAAAATGAGAGGGCTTAGGAGGGTTTTACCCCTCTTATTCCATATTTACACCCTGGTCCCTGAAATTGATGAAGTTTCACTTAACACCCCAAAACTCCACAAAACTTCAAAATTATGGATTAAGGTTATTACAATACCTCCTTCTCAAAAGAATTACGTCTCTGGAATTCCATCGACAAATAAATGCGGGTACTTTGACCTCATTTCCACCTCAGCCTCCCGACTCCCGAGTTGCCTCTTGTCCCTTGTGGTAACGCCATTGTACCTTGATAATCCAAGAATCCTCTAAATCACTAGAGAGAGAAAGTAGAGAGAGAGAGTAAGTGCAAAGATGATTTCTATTATGATGTGCGTGTGAATCCTTACAACAAATCAAAGCCCAAAGGGACTTAAATACCCTTGGCTTATACAACAGATAAAACTATCTAAGCACAGTATAAGACCAAGCATATAAATACAATGATTACTATAAAATCAGACTTAACAATCTCCCCCTTAGTAATCATTGGCGTTGTGGTCTTCAATATCCATCTTCTAAATCAGCACGGACCATCTAAGTGACTTTGTGAAGAAGCTTCTTGACTTAAAAAAAAATTCTTCTCAACATCTTTCAGGCTTAATTGCTTTTACTGTCTTGACAAGACTGAACCTGTTTGTAATTAGCTTGAAAGAACAATCGGTTCATCAGTTTGTGCTCTAGACGATTCACCTCTTTCAAATAAACTTGAATGAACTGTGATGATCGGAGTTGGAACAGCAAAAGACTAGTATGGCTGAGAAAAATAGAATCTTGAGCGAATCTTGATCAGCAGATAAACGTTTGACCTCTTTGTATCTTTATCATCTCCTTAACTTGTCCCCCTCATGACCTTGATGATCTGGATCAACTTGGTCATGCAAATGTTGGAGACGAGACAACTTAAGATTTGCAAAATCAGATTAAAGGAAAAATAGGAGAGATTTGCGCTAACCATTGGTGGCGCAAAGTTTGTTTTGCGCTAACATAAGGAAGCGCAAAGTTAGGTTTGCGCTAGAAGAAGGATGTGCAAATCTTGCTTTGCGCTAGAAGCTGTTGGCGCAAATCTGAGTTTTGGTCTACCAACTGTTGGCGCAAACATGACTTGGAATCTGGAAAATTTCACCGGTTAAGCTCTTTTGACTCCCCCTACAGAAATGCACTAAATATGACAATTCAAATTAGCATTCATGTATAAAATCATATACTCCCCCTCGAAAACAGATATCATCTTTTAGAAAAAATTTCCTTATTCACTCCCCCTTGAATAATGCACAAACCCATTTAAAAATATATATGAGAACACAAGAATTGAAATATCAATGTAGAAAGAAAAATATACTGAATATGTATTTTGAAACAACTAAACATATAAAATTTTAAACACTAAACAAATTAATATTCTATTTAGTAAAATATCACAGATTTAACCAATCAAATGAAATCAAATATATGTTGTTGGATACAGATACAAGTTTCATTGCATATCAAGTTAAGACATGGTCAGTTTCAAAAACTTTCATCAATCTATTCAGTGTGCTGACATGCAAACTTCGATTAGCTTCAAGAAAATGCAATTCTAAAAATATAATAGAGAACTTTGCATGTACTCACACTAAGCCATCAAGAATTAAGACTTTCACAAATTTATAGGTTTATCGCAACTCAAACATATCACCAAGTATCGCAACACGACGCATTTATACGTACGTCATAACTAGGCCCTACAATAAGCCATATAAACCGGACAAGTATCCTCAAGACTCCTTTAAAACGACATCGAGCCAAAATACTCAATACCTCTTTTTGACCAATGATTGACGCTTTTCAAATCATAAACATACTCGACTCATACTATGAAATCACATACTCCAAAACACTTGAATGGACTCCGACACAGTTAAAGTCAGAACAAAAGGTTTTCGAAATAGGTTTATACTCTTTATCCTTTCAACACACCTCATAACACAAAATTAAACCTTTTACTCAAACACCCACCAAAACGCCTTTTAACCAAATAATATTACGTATGAAATAAATTACCAAACACACCAATTTATGACTCATTTATCAAAATGCCTAAAAATCCCCAATATGGGTGTTTTACAAGGTTTATAAAACTAAACTTCTCATTTAACCAAAACTCATCAAGTAACTTCTCAAATGAAATTTCATGTTAAACACATAAATACTTTAAAATAAACATTTTGGCATGTACACCGTTTTCACAAATTTACTTGAACTCACCTTGCTAGATTTAGGCTAAATCTAGGTTTTACCCACTTAGAGCTTTCCTTGAAGAACTTGATTTTTCAAACCAAATATTCCAAAACCTAGATCCACAAGGTTCCACCCATAAATATACATAATCAACCATAAAGAATCGTTTCCCAACCTTATACATGAATACCTCAACTGATACCGAAACCCTAATTTCCATAAATGAAGAGAATAGAAGATTACCTTAACCCAAGATTGAATCCACCAACCAAAACACCTCTAGTTCACCTTGCAAAACTCCAATCTACGAAAGAGAGAACAAAGGGTGGATGAAACCCTAGAAAACTTTGGTGAAGAAGATGAAGTGGGAGAGATGAGGAGCTTACCACCACAAAATACTCTTGTATACTCCAATAGACTTCCAATATCTTACTAGATCCTTTAAGAGCTCTCAAAAACGAAACCGTGGCAACTTGAATCACCCAAATCGGAGTTGTGGATCAAAAGATATGAAGAAATGAAGTTCTAGGGCTGAAAATCGGGTTTTAAGCTCGAACAGGGCTCCGCGCGGGTTACCGGGCGGGTTAGGTCGCGCCACAAGTCGCCCGAATGGGTTAACAGGGCTCCGGGCAGGTTACGGGGTGGCCTAAGTCGCGCCACAAGTCGCCCCGTGCACTGTTCGTCAGGTTTCTCCTTGTTCACTGTTTTGACCGTAACTTCTTCGTTATAGCTCCGATTTTGCTCCGGAAAGAGCCGTTGGACTCGTAATTGAATCCTTTATCCATAAAGACTATAAAATCTAGGATTCAAGTCCAAAACCAAAAATATTATTTTTCCCCTTTAAGGCTACTGATTTCTGTATTCACTTGAAACGATACCTTTTCGACATCGGGGTGTTACAATCCTCCCAACCTTAAAAGAGATTTGTCCTCGAAATCTGGAACCAACCAAGCACCCAACATCGCACTTGGAGAGGTCAGTTGATTCCCTATCCAAAAGGAATTCCTTTACGAACCTTACCTCATATACGAACCCCATTACATTCCGGTTAAGGTTGTTACTGTACTCCTCCTAACGCGTCGTCACAACTCAATTTCAAGGTGCGACATAACTCACCGATGACTTGTTGAACAACGAGTCCTTACCGAACCATCTTCTTATCACTAAGATCTTGGTTGTCTCCCAACCTTAGGCTGTACACATCACCTCACGAGTGGCTTACAACCTTAAATAAAAACTTCCACCAAGGACACCCCAAAACGAACTTAATTCTTAAAGGCTTCTAATTCCGACACATCACAATTTATTCACAAATCGAATGTCGACACTTACCTTCAAAACTTTTACACCTCAACCGTGGATATACTACCATAAATTTCCTTCCATATTTTACACTGATGACTCAAAGTTGACACCTATCATGGTACTAAATTCCGACAAACAAATCACCATAATTTCTTTATTCCTAAAGACTCACCCGGATGGTACACATCCGACCCATAGGCTCATATCCTACTGAAGTCAAGCAACCACCCAATTATTTATCCCGAAGGTTTAGCGAAGCAGAAATATCACCACTTAAATATCTAAGAGAATACACAATTCTACTACTTCAATTATTCGCGCGTGTACCGATTCATAAATTGAAATCCAAAATTCGGACTGACCACGGATCGGATAATCCGACGCTTCATTTCCCAAGGACCCCTTAGTTCCTTAGTTACAACTCCTTTCACGACAGGGGTTTAAATCTATAGGCCTAATGAGTTCAAGGTTTTCAACAAATATGCCAATTTAAACCTTTATGAAACTTTCAAATACATAAGCTTTATAACAATTAACCGAGCAGTAAAATACACTACTGATCACTCGATAGATTGAAAATTGATCACCGACGCTACACATATAAAACCATTTCCAAAATTCGTTTGACCAACATTTACGTAAATAAAACGATAACAAAAGCCGTGTAGCAAAATTTACACTGTAAACATGAAAATAAATTCTTGTACCACAACACGTGTAGTAAACGTTTGTACCACTCTAAAAGAGAACTCCACAATTTTAACTTTAAACTCTTCCTTCTTTAACCAAACGTTGCGGCATAAAATTCTCACCAAACTCTAAAGCTCGGTAGAACAACGGGAGAGCAAATAAATTTCAAATGGAGTTTAAAACTTTGAGTCGTACGGATGAACACATTTGACCAAAATAGTAATTACAATGGCATGAATACCGCTAACTCGTTTAATGCATTGCGGAAAATTCCTAACAGTAAAATCGGTAACCGAAATAACATAAATCCTTTATATGCTTACTCACACCAACAGTATAATTTAATCCAGATGCAACAAGTATACAATGACTGACATTTGTACATAGCCCAAAGATAACTCTCACAATAATGAAACTTTCCCAAAACAACATGTGAGATGACATCTATTAACAAAACTCATAAATTAACGCACACAAATGCATATGCACACGTCCCCAAAATTATTTACGTGACACAAAATGACGTAAGATAAAATGACCATTTTCAACAAAATTTTAACGAGACACGACGCCCAACAAGCTTGTAAATTTACATGCAATAAAATTTAAAACCCACGCATTTCAAAGTACACTCACGCGCTCAAAAGGTTGTAAAACTATACTCCATAAAATTAAACACGACTCATACAGACCAAAATTCTCCAGAAAATTCCGACTCAAGAACAGCGGGACAACTCTTCCTTTAAAACCCGGACATACGTGGAGGAGATCCAATGTCAAGGCAAAAAATTCCACAGTTATTTGCCCACTATCCCAATTGACATTAAAACAAGGATCTTATAATATTCGAAAATGATGTTAGATATGAAACAGGGATGAAGAGATTTTTTTTTTGACAAATTGTAACCATGTGCAAGAAAACAACTTCGAGCATGTTTAAACTCACGACCTAAAATCCGGCGCGTGACAAATATTTTTCAAATATTCCATAATATAACTCACTTTATGTTTAAGGAAATATGAGGAATAATCGATACAATTTATTTTTAGAAATGAATTTCGTGCATAAAATTGGTCGGCACTGGCATCCCGAAATCACGCTCCTCAGTTTTATACTATTGTCATCAGTATGCTCAACATCTTAAAGCAATACCCGAATGCTTCATCGGTTCACCTTAAACTTTCTCCTCGAATAACATCAATTCCATAAGTCTAAGGTTCTACTCCAACCAATTTTCCTGACCCACAATGGTCAACTTCTAGCATTCCTCATGTCTTAACTGTCACTCCAAAGCGACATTGCTATAAACATCAACCCTTCCTTAGATCACTCGCTCAGAAATTTTATCACTACCCCAACGGTAATCATACCAAGGTAGTCCAAGTATACACATGTAGCATGTAGGTTCACCATAACACTGGCCAGGTGTCATTATAAACGTACCGTACATGCTCATCCTTGCGACCCTCGACAAGTTTCCCGTTTCTAGCGACTCGATCAACTCCAAAATATCTTGTTTTAAGGTTCCTAATGTACAACTTCACTTACAATCACTTATAAAACGCTAGTTTGAGTCTAGGCATCCTACAATCAATACCTAATTCTCTCAAACTTAAGCACTGATACCAACTTGTAACACTCTCAAAACTGGAAATATCAACTAATTTAAAATTTTCAAAATACATCAATAAATGATCCATGTACAATCACAATCTAAGATTTAACCTCAATACACACATTCATTCTATACATAAGGTCTATAATACGGACGAGTGCTACTAAAACCAAATAGAAGTCACTATCTCCAAACTGCGGAAGACTTCACCAAATACTACACTCGCAAAAGACTAAGCACATCTCTTCATAGAATTGCTAGAACCAACCCCCACTTGGAACCTGATGCACATGCCGATCTTTCAATTGATGCACTGTAAAACATAGAAACAACTCTTTTCAATGTCATATGTTTTCAAAGATAGACACCTTATTTCAAACATGCTTTATAAATTGATTACAATTTAAATTAACTCGAAACATGCATGCGAACCGACTCCCATTCAAGAAACGTGGATAAAACGTTATATTCCAAAACACCCCAAAAATCAACTTCAAAACCATATATATCGTACGTCCGAAAACACCGACACTAGGCCCAAAACTCACGCGACCATAACAAAAGGAATCTAAATACCAAAACATGGGGACGACATATTTCATTCAAACCTTAATATACGAGGAGGGAGGTCCAATATTAAGGTCCTCATTCATTGTCGACCATATAGAACAAATGACACTACAGTAAAACATCTTTATATTTAAATTACTGATATCCGACAATGGGGGATACCCGTATCCGTTGAGAGTGGAGGAAACACAAAAGTATACCACCCAAACAACGTTAATCGCATGACACCTCACGACATCACAGCCAGGTGTCCCTACGACTTCTTTACAAGCGTCACCCCAAGTTAGTTGACGCTTGATGGGTCTTCCGAAGAATCCCACCCCAAAGGCCCGACACACTTAAAGGTTACCTGTCCCAGGCATTTCAAGTGGCGGAGGTCCTAGTGCCTACCGTCCCGGCAGCACTAACAGACTCAACCCTCCTAGCGATCGCTTGTAAAGTTTCCGGTCATAAAACATGAGCCCCGGAGTCCAACCCCGTGCCACTCAATTGACCATCAAAACAGACTGACTCACGTGCCTATGGATCCAATGCAACACAGTCTAACCTTACCGGACTAAACATGAATGACCAAAGCACTCGAGCCCGAAATCAACCTCAATACGCAACACGACGCATTTGTACGTACGTCATAACTCGGCCCTACAATGAGCCATATAAACCGGACAAGTGTCCTCAAGACTCCTTTAAAACGACATCGAGCCAAAATACTCAATACCTCTTTTTGACCAATGATTGACGCTTTTCAAATCATAAACATACTCGACTCATACTATGAAATCACATACTCCAAAACACTTGAATGGACTCCGACACAGTTAAAGTCAGAACAAAAGGTTTTCGAAATAAGTTTATACTCTTTATCCTTTCAACACACCTCATAACACAAAATTAAACCTTTTACTCAAACACCCACCAAAACGCCTTTTAACCAAATAATATTACGTATGAAATAAATTACCAAACACACCAATTTATGACTCATTTATCAAAATGCCTAAAAATCCCCAATATGGGTGTTTTACAAGGTTTATAAAACTAAACTTATCATTTAACCAAAACTCATCAAGTAACTTCTCAAATGAAATTTCATTTTAAACACATAAATACTTTAAAATAAACATTTTGGCATGTACACCGTTTTCACAAATCAACTTGAACTCACCTTGCTAGATTTATGCTAAATCTAGGTTTTACCCACTTAGAGATTTCCTTGAAGAACTTGATTCTTCAAACCAAATATTCCAAAACCTAGATCCACAAGGTTCCAACCATAAATATACATAATCAACCACAAAGAATCATTTCCCAACCTTATACATGAATACCTCAACTGATACCGAAACCCTAACTTCCATAAATGAAGAGAATAGAAGATTACCTTAACCCAAGATTGAATCCACAAACCAAAACACCTCTAGTTCACCAAAATGGTTGCAAACCTCCAATCTACGAAAGGGAGAACAAAGGGTGGATGAAACCCTAGAAAACTTTGGTGAAGAAGATGAAGTGGGAGAGATGAGGAGCTTACCACCAAAAAATACTCTTGTATACTCCAATAGACTTCCAATATCTTGCTTGATCCTTGAAGAGCTCTCAAAAATGAAACCGTGGAAACTTGAATCACCCAAATCGGAGTTGTGGATCAAAAGATATGAAGAAATGAAGTTCTAGGGCTGAAAATCGGGTTTTAAGCTCGAACAGGGCTCTGCGTGGGTTACCGGGCGGGTTAGGTCGCGCCACAAGTCGCCCGAATGGGTTAAAAGGGATCCGGGAGGGTTAAGGGGCGGCCTAAGTCGCGCCACAAGTCGCCCCGTGCACTGTTCGTCAGGTTTCTCCTCGTTCACTGTTTTGGCCGTAACTTCTTCGTTATAGCTCCGATTTTGCTCCGGAAAGAACCGTTGGACTCGTAATTGAATCCTTTATCCATTAAGACTATAAAATCTAGGATTCAAGTACAAAATCAAAAATCTTATTTTTCCCCTTTAAGGCTACTGATTTCTGTATTAACTTGAAACGATACCTTTTCGACATTGGGGTGTTACAAACTCAACTTTTCATCCACACGAATATCGTCTAACGATACGACCATGTTTGCGTCGGCTAAACACTTCCTCAAATTAGACACATGAAACGTACGGTGGATGCCCCTAAGCTCTTCAGGTAAATCTAACTTATAGGCCACCCCCCAACACGTTCGGCAATAGCAAAAAGCCCCACATACCGATGACTTAGCTTTCCTCTCTTTCCAAATGAACCACACCCTTACAATGTGAGACCTTTAGCATTACTTTGTCTCCCACTTGGAATTCGATCGGCTCCCTCCGCTTGTTTGCATACATCTTTTGGCGGTCTTAAGTTGTCCTCATATTCTCCCGAATTTGGTTGATCTTATCGACGGTCATTTGCACAGTTCCAGACCCGCCAATTATCTTCATCCAATCTCGTTCCCACATAATGGGATTCTGCACTTGCGTCCATACAATGCTTCATAAGGCGCCGCTTGAATGCTATTGTGGAAGCTATTATTGTACGAAAACTCTATCAACGGCAAATGGGCTTCCCAAGAGCCCTTAAAGTCAACTGCACACGCTCGAAGCATGTATTCCAAGGTTTGGATGGTCCCCTCACTCTGTCCATCCGTTTTGGGGATGGTAAGCGGTGCTCATCCTTAGTTGCGAACCCAACTCTCTTTGAAGACTCTTGCAAAATGATGACGTGAAACAGCTATCACGGTCGGACACAATTGATAAAGGCACTCCATGTCTCGTCACAATCTCATCGATATATAACCTCGCAAGTTTCTCTATTGTATACGTCTCCTTGATCGGTAGAAAGTTAGCCGATTTGGTGAGACGATCAACTATCACCCAAATGGCATCATAACCCTTTGGTGTCCTTGGCAACTTTGTGACAAAGTCCATGGTAATATCGTCCCATTTCGACACCGATATGTCTAATAATTGAAGCTTTCCGTAGGGCCTCTGATGCTCCGCCTTGGCTTGTAAACATGTTAAACACCGTTATAACATCCTAAAATTTGGGTAAATTTAAAAATTGAAAATTCGGTTATATAACATCTGTAACTGGTAGAAACCAATCTACCCAAAAGGGAGATCCAATAACCTATAAGATATGAGTGTAACAAACTAATCCAAAGTACGTCAACCCAACACGGGGAACCAAGTATGGCTATTACAACCCAAGAACAAATAAAGAATATAATTCAACAACCTAGTAATTTAACTTGTGCAAGCAAGATTAATGTCGGGTGTCGCTATTCTTCCAAAAGGTATAATCTCTATATACTTCAATATCAATCACTAAGTCATCAAAAGACCGCTCTCGACCCCAAGGTCGTCCACTCAATCTCGACGTGTCCCACCGCTAGAGTGACCTGCCATACATGACAATCAAACAAGTGTTAGGCTAAAGCCTAGTGATAACATATAAGCGGAAAATAATTTAAACAATAAACCCGATTGAAGTCATGTAGCCGATCTAGCCGTGAGCTAAATCAAAACAAATCCAATAAACCATTAGCATTCAGTAAATACTGACAACAGTTCAAAACCACATAGTGAGCTCATCTACTCCAAGTTTATTGCTCGAAAACATCAAGTCAACCACTCCAGGTCTATTCTTGAGAGTTCCCAAAACAGGGCAACTCGAGCACAAGGGGATTACACCTTACTGTCCATGGGACGTTACCCGACCGTATATGCCCAAACCCTACTTACCATGGAGCCCGATGCCTATCCCATGCCAAGGGTAACCAAATGTCCGGACAAGATATTGGAATACCGTGCCTATGGATCCATTGCACTAAACCAAATATCAAACATGCTATTACCACCATATATAATCATGCATGTAATTCATGAGACCAAATTCCGAAATATAGGAGTTACTAACATAGCTCCTCACATGGGTTAAGAAACTTCATAAACACAACCCCATCAAAGATAGTACAATAATCTCGTTTAAAAAGTCATCATGCCCAATAATTAGACTAATACCCAAAATATTCCCAAAACCCTAGTTTTCTCTTCATGTGATACCAACATCCCAAGTAACAAATATTAGTTAACAAACGAGTGGGTAAACATGGAAATCATTAATTTCTTTAACATACCATCCCATAAAACTTTGTTTAATCAACTAACCATGCTATCTTCAAAACTCATAGTTAGGTCAAAAACCCACAACACCCAAATGTGATTAGAAGGTAAGGGTAAGATTATAAACATCTAAACCCTAACATTTATGGTAGATAAATGATTAAGAGAACTCCCTTAAATGGTTACAAAGAAACCCTAGTTGACAACCCTTGAAGGTAGAATGCAGAAGAAGACTTGGAGTTTCAACCACAAGATTCCTAATCACCTTCACCAACCTAAACAAACCCAATAAATGCAATTGATGATCTTCCCTTGGAGTAATAACTGATAAGAGATGGAACCCTACCTTTTTCTCCCTTCCAAAACGTTCCTCAAAAGCTCCGAAATGATAAAAATGAGGTAAACCCCGTGGAAATGGCATTTAAGTGGACTGGAGGCCGACCGCGATAGTGACACTTGTCACAATCGCTGGTCACTATCGCGCCAATCCATCGACTCTCGGTACAAACCTCGCGAGAGTGCCCCGCGAGAGTGACCTCTGTCACAATCGCGGGCACTATCGCCCTAGCTGTACCGAACCCAAAATCACTCGATTTTTACCCGAATGCGCGCACGATCAAATGAACGGTTCAATAAATGAATTTATGATCAAGTAAATGCATACCGAAAATCGAGGGTGTTACAACCGTTCAACAAAATGAGCTATATCCTTCTTCATTCCCGACCACCAATAAAATTGTCGCAAATCCCGATACATCTTGTTGGTTCCCGGATGAACGGAGTAACGAGACTTGTGCGTTTCTTCTAACACACTCTTGCGCAACCCTCCTAGCTTAGGAACCCACACTCGGTTCCCTATACGTTTCAATCCATTACTATTGCATTCCAACGTTGCGGCCAACCCGACAATCCTTCCACCATTCAAGTTCTCTTCCGACAAAGCTTTGTCTTGAAACTTCTTGATCTCGTCAATAAGATTAGGCGACGCCTCAACTCGATAGACCAACACTTGAGTCGATTCTTCCCTTTCCTTCCGGCTCAAAGCTTCGGCCACCTCGTTTGCTTTCCCCGGATGATAAAGAATCTCACAATCATAATCGCTCAACAGCTCCATCCATCGACTCTGTCTCATATTCAATTTCTTCTGATCAAACAGATGCTTGAGACTCTTGTGATCGGTGTAAATCTGACACCTAATGCCATACAAGTAGTGCCTCCATGTAAGAAAGTTTGGTGGAATTCGTATTTAGTGCAACTATTTTCTTTTTTATAATCGATGTAACAAAGTTTTAAATTTTATATTTTTTACCTATTTTGATCAAGGTTCTAAATGACATGAGGCGTGACGTGACAACATGGTCAAGCCTTAAACCTTACTAGTTATGACGAGACCACAACATATTTCAAAGTGTGCCTATGGCGACATATGTGTGTCTATATATATATATAGACTTGAGATCATGTGAGACCAGACTATTTCCGTGAGACCCGTGAGACCACAAAAATAACACTAAACCTTCACAGCAAAAGACTGTGAAGGTATTGTAAAGGTAAACCTTCACAGTGTTTTTGTTGTGAAGGTTTGTTGTTTTTCGTTTCTTCACAATGAATCATTGTGAAGTTTTAGTGTTATTTTCTGATCTCACGAAAACAGGTTGGTCTCACGTGAACCCAACCCTATATATATATAGAGGAATGTTCAAATGAGAACGCTAACTATTTAAGAAAACAACAAATCATGTGCAAAATATGATTCACCATTAACGACAAAAAAACGGACGCGGACGCCTGAATCATATATGATTTTGTATGTACTCGATTGTTTTCATGTTTTTTCTTAAATAGATAATGTTATCTTATGAACCCACACCTCTCTCTATCTCTCTATCCCCCCTCTCTCTTTGTGTGTGTATATATATATATATATATACATAGAGAGAGAGAGAGAGTAAGGATCATGCGATAAGTTAAACACTGTGTGTGTGTTAGTGTTTGAATAATCTTATACAAAAATGTAGATTCATATCACGTTATAAAGCTGGAAAAAAGGAGGAACTATTTATTTCAAATATATCGAACTTATAAGAAAATGATATGAAGAGTGTAAAATTGGGATTAGATCTTTTGAGTCTCTACACACTACTTTCTTCAATCTTCAAATAAATCTTGTGTTCACCCACCATGTAAAGGAACAAGAGTTAGGATTTACATATTTAGGGTTTTAGTTATTATATTTGTTTTTAATATTTATTTAAGTCTTAGATGCCGTACATAATTATTATTTATCCCCTACGTTATATGTTTAAAAAAAAACTCATGCCTTACAAAATAACTCGTCATAACACGCCATAATGAATTACAACGAAAGTTAAGCTTTAGCATGGAGCCACAGGGGTTAACACGACTAGGCCAAACCTTGGGGCATTAACGTGCCATAACGAGTTATTTAGAACCATGAATTTAATCCATAACCTATAAATATAGTAACATTTATTGGCATACATACCCATTTACAAAAAAAATAATAAACAATTACATACAAATAAACGAAAAATTTAACATTCACATCATCAAATGCTACATTAAATAGAATCTTCTTCAATACTTTGTTACACCTAAGGGTGTAAGCGAGTCGAGTTTTTAACGAGCTACTCGTGCTTAATTATTATCGAGCTCGGGTCGTCTCGAACGCAAAATATAACTCGTTTAACTAATCGAGTTAAGCTTTATAACACCAATGTTCGACTCGGCTCGTTTGAAACTTGATTCAACTTTTCGAGTTAAGTCGAGCCATTCGAACATACCCTACATTCTCATATATTTATTAAGTATACAATAAAAATATAAAAATTATCGAACTCAAACCGGTAAACGAGTTAATCGATCGCGAGTTCAAACCCATAAACAAACATTGAACTCGAGCTCAAGCCCTACATTGAAAAGTTAATCGAGCTCGAGTCTGGTTCGATTAACCTACTACTCGACTCGATTCGACTCGTTTATACTCCTAGTCACACCTTTTTACGTTAAATTGTAAATTTTGAAACATTATTTTTATTCATCAAGATTTTTTTAACTACCTTATATAAAAACTAAAACAAATTTCGTTGTATTTTATGTATATATCATCCATTTTTTAATAAAATAATTTGTGACAAAATCTACAAATTTAAAGACAAACCCATAATACACAAGTTACCGTTTGAAATTTCACATTTCTGGAAAAAAAAAACTCCGTATCAAATTCCCATTTCCCAAAAACTTTTTCAGGGCAATACCAACATTTACCACAACACCTTTAATTCACACTTCACTCTCTTCACTCCTCTTAATTCAATCAAGATCTTGAAAAATGAAAATGGCGGTTTTCTTTGTTCCTCTTTTCTTCCTCTGTGTTTCTGGTAAGCTTTAAAGTTTAAATCAAACACAATCCTCTGTTTTTCATCATCATTTTTCTCAAAATTTCTGTTCTTTTTTTTAAACCAGTTGCAGGTCAAGAACTGTTGCAAATCTTAAGTTTTCATCAACATGATTCAACTCCAGACCCACTTCAAATGTTTCTTGGAGTATATGTTCACCAAGAGAAGCTTAATGAGCTCTCAACCAGCATTTTAATGGCGGAAAATTGGCTTAGAACTCATGTTTTGTCGATTTATCCTTCCACAAACGTGAACTCGATTGTGGTGTCAAATGGGTTCGGAAATCAAGATGAAATTTCAAGATTTACAGCTGATGCAATGGAGAATGTTTATCATTGTCTTGTGAGATGGGGTTTAGAAAAGAAAATCAAAGTTTCTGTCTTGATTTCCCCCAAATTGTTACGGAATTTGTTAAAGAATTCGTTTAAGAATTCGAATGTTGAACGTGTTTTTGAGGTTTTGGAAGGGATGAATTCGAGTTTCACCGTGAAATTACCGGATTTTTCCGATGAAACTTTTGGGGGTTTGAGTTCTGATTTGAAATCAATGGCAGATTTGGGTTTTTTCCGGTTGATAAAATCTTTGAATATTTTGAATTCTGTGTCGAAACCCACATCGAGAAAGCTTTCGTTTATCGTTCCCTCCGACGCCGCCGCCGCCACACCACTCCCGCCGCTCATCGGAATCACGTCACCGCCGCCGTCTTTCTCGCCGGAGATGCAACCTCCGGTGTACGGACAACCACCGCATTATGGAGTGAATCTTCCGCCGTGCAACCCTCATCCCGGCGGCAGACACGGCGGCGGTGGTGCGACGGCAGCTCCGCCACCGGCGGTGGTGGGTGGTGGTGGTGTAATGGCGGGTCCGCCGGCGGTAAGTGGTGGTGGGTCAACGGCGGCGGCGCCTTTTTCCGGTGAAGGAGTGTGGTGTGTGGCGAAACCGAGTGTGCCGTCGGAAAAGTTGCAGGAAGCGATGGATTATGCTTGTGGTGACGGCGGCGCCGATTGTGAGGCGATTAATCCCGCCGGAAGTTGTTATTTTCCGGACTCCGTTGTTGCTCATGCTTCTTATGCTTTTAATAGTTATTGGCAGAAGAATAAGAATAATGGTGGAACTTGTGGATTTGGCGGGACGGCCATGCTCATTAATTCTGACCCAAGTAAGAAAGTCAAAAAACTTACTTTTGAAATCCAAAATTCTGATTAGTTTTTTGAATTTTTGAATTCAAGTAACTTTTCATCTTTGAATTTTTGTTAAGATCTTTAATGGGCTGTTGATATTTTCTCTATAATCAAAGCATTTTTGATGAATTTCGAATTTTGTAAGTTTGACTTGAGATTAAGTCAAAAATGGTGTTGATTTTGTTTTTTTTTCTTTTGCAGGTTTTCTTCAGTGTCATTTCACGCTTGAGTAAGTCCGGGAGGTTTTCCGATGTGGTGGCGGTGGTGGGCGGTGGAGTTGGTGGTGGTCGTTGATGAAGAAGATATTAATGGTGAAAATTTGTTTTTTTGTTTAATTTGAGGCATGTAGTGTAGCTTATTAGGGAATAGTTACATTATGGTTTTGAAATATTGTGGTGGTTTTGATGGTGGTTTTAGTGTTTTGACAACACTCAAACAACTGGAAAACCGCTACTTGGCTAGCGGCCATCGGATTTAACTACGTTAACTTTTGCTACCTAATTTGAATTCGTATGGTTAGTTAGAAAATGAAATCCACGTTGAATGTGATGCACCTCATATTCGTGTTGAACGTATGTGGGCTATTTTGCTTAATAACCTAAATGTCCATTTGGTTTGTAGGAATGAAATAGATTGGATTGAATTTCATGTAGGAATTTGGATTTGGAGGGTTTTGAATTGGAGAGTATTTGGGAATTCTTTTGTGTGTTTGGTTCGTAGGATTTAGAATGAATTTGAATTCCATTATTTATGAAAAAAATCATTAAATTTTTTTAATAAATTATAAAAATAATTATATTGACTTTTATTTAATAGATTATTAGAAAACAAATGTTTTTAATTTTTAAACATTATCATATACAAATTCTACGAAATCTCTTGAAATTCTAGTCATCCCAATGAGATTTCATAATCCTCTGGTTGAGGGATTTTAAAGAAATCATAGGATTTCAAATCCGGACAATCCTGCAAACCAAACGTGACATTTGAATGGATTTGAAATCCAAATTCCCCCAATTCCATTCAATTCTGCAAACCAAACGGACCTTTATAGTTTTGTGTTAGTGTATTTCTGAGTTTTTACTAGAACATACTGTTTTAAACGAGGGTAGGTTGGATTAAAGTTATTGAAGTAATCTTTTTTTGAACGTCATGTTATTACTTGAAAACTTATTTTAAATTCTTCATCTGAAGGACGTTGATTTGACATAGCGGTCAGTATATTGATTTGAAATAATTGTTATTGTGATGGTAAAGCGGTAGTATGATAGGTTTAGAAATAGCGGTTCATGTAGTTATTACAATTATATATAAATAAATGTATATATGAGATGAATAGAAGAAAATGTGAATAGAAGACACCACGAGTAAACAATGTTTGAAGACGATGTTGTGAAGAGAAAATGCAGAAGAGTGATAGACGATGCATAACTCTTGGAATAGAAGAGATGAGAGAGGAATAGTGAGTTTACACACTAATATTGCAAATTAAAATTAGCCCCTTGGCTTATAATCGACTTCCCTAAACCCTTTAAATGACTGAAAGCCCAACTCTTAATTGCGGTTTTCAAACTATTTTTCCAAATCGAAATAGCAGCCTAATTGCGATGATTAGATCCACTATTAGTAGAACCGCTATCTCCCCTAAGACCGTTAACTGCTATTTCACTGCTATAGCTAACAACAGAAGCATAATTGTACACTTTTTTAAGTCGTTTCAAAATAAAATATAACGGTTTTAGAAGAAAAGTATTTATTTTTATTTTGACCAAATTATATATCAATCAATTAACTTGGGTTAACATGCGTTTTTGAACCCATAAGTGAGCCCATAACATAATGGGCTTCTCATTTTCTTCAAATCTATTATTTATTTACCCATCCAATAATTTTCTGTAAGATGCAAGTTTAATTTTCTTCAAAATATAAATATATTTATTTTTTATTAAAGAACCCATATACCCTTTTCCTTTCTTGTGTGATTTTTTTTTTGCAATTATATCTGTAGCTTCATAACAAATAAAACTGTAAATCGCCGTATTAAATGACCGAAAAAAGGTATCACCAATTTTAACCGTAACTATGATTTTAAAATAGTTATCGACTAATTTTACTATCGAGGAACAATTAAAAGGTGGGTTGGGGCTTAGGATTAAAGAGACGACGTCCTACAGATACCAAGTTGTTACTAAGGTTCGACAAAATTGAGGTTCTAAATCTTTTTAGAAGCAAAATGCGTCTATGAGCCATGTGCTTAAAACTAAAAAGTTAAAAAGATTATGGGCTAAAAGAATAGAAAGTGACTTATTCATTAAACTTATAAGAGGAGCTTTATGCAGAAAGAAATTTTTCCGTACCCGCCCCTCACAATTAAAAAACATACTCATTTCATATATGAAAATCCCTCCCGATCTATACAGACAAATTAATTCACATAGATAGCTTTATTCATACATAACTTAGGGGTTGTTTACTCTTTTTTTTTACATTGGGTTACATTGTCTGTCTAGATTAATCTGTTTGTCTGAGATACATGAGACCAATGGGTTTGAGGGAGGCAAAGAGAGAGAGAGAGAGAGTTAGATCATTTCTGGTCATTTCTGGTATTAATTTGTTTGGAGTGGCTTAATGGGGACAAGTGAAGGGTCATGGTTTAATCCATATAACAATTTTAGCTTAATGACTTAACGATTAAACCATAAAGAAACACTCATGTATGACCGGGTGAATAAGCCGCCCCAACCATTAAGCTCATTAAACTCTAAGTAAACAACTACTTAATAACAAACCAACTAACCAACCCCTATCATTTTAAAAAACTCACCCAATTTAACCACCCAACTCAATTCAACCTGAACATATTCCCATATGTTGGCAATTTGGTCCACATATAACATAACAAGGATATATATATATGGTCATGTTATGTGGATACACTCAAGCCAAATAAGCCCAGCCCAATCTTTTTAATCCAATTTTCACCAATTCCTTCTATTTGTAATAAACCGAATTCAAAAATTTCGATTAAGGTCGGCTCGTTATTCATTAAGGTCGTACTATCGTTATGTCACAATTTTTTTAAATGCTCGTAGCATATCACGTCGACTCTAGAAAGAGACGAACAAGAAAACACGTGATTTCGGTAATATTGATTTCATAAAAAATTACCGATAAAGACAACGCCTTTGACTTTAAAAAGTCAAAATGCAAGTAACTTTGACTTGACCCCTCAAAGACAATATATTCTAAGTCTAAGATCCATGGATTTGATGGTGATATAGTTATAGTCAATGTAGGTTGATTCCAAATTCTAAAATAAATCCATCTTTTCTTTAAAATTCTTTCTATCATTTTCAAAGTCATACTACCATATACCAAAGGGGCTCCACCATTTTCTTGTGTTAACTTTTTTAAAAGTCATACCATATATATTATATTCTCCAATCTGATTATTGCCCAAAATCAATCCAATTTATGGGTATATGATTCTTGTAATTTGAAAGAAAAAACAAACAAACTTATTCTTAAACTGAAAACTAAAACATATATTATTAAGAGAAAGTGTTAGAGAAGAAAGGGTAAAAGTTTGTATAGAAAGGGGAAAATTTATATATACACAAACATATATATAAAGAGAAGTTCAAACGAGAATAGTAAACAAATAAGAGAATACGAAAACGGTCAAATTAATTGCAAAATTATATGTGATTTTAAACAAACGGTCAACGGAAGGGTGTGCCGGGCTGCCGACGACATGGCCTGTGATCTCAAGTTGCAGCCAAAGTCGCATGAATCACATGTGATTTTATACGTGATTTTCAGTGTAAAATCACATTTAATTCAACCGTTTTCTTAGTCTCTTATTTAACTACTAATCTCGTATCGACCTGACTATCTCTCTCTCTATATATATATTATCAATATGATTTTCATACATGATAATTAAAAAAAAACAGTTAACTTGGTTGTATTTTAATTAAATAAATATTATTGGTTTAAAATCGATTCCAACCAGAGTTAAAGAAATATGATGGAAATACAAGTTGGATTTAATATACATGGGAATTTTTTTTAAAAACTTATGAAATTGTATAATCTTGAGAACTAGTGTTCATGTGTTATTTCATATGATTTCTTTTTATCTAAGATTAGCATTTATAATATTGATTAACATATATTTGTTTCATAATATGTTGGGTTCACATGTATTTGTTTCACAATGTGAACATTTTTAGTCTGTTTGTGAAACAAAAGTTACATGTAAAAAAGTTTTACATTGTGAACTGAATACATATGAAGTACACGTTTTGAAACAAATATATGTTCATCAATATATTACATGCTAGTCTTGTATGAGAAAGATCATGTGAAACAAAACCTTAAGATAAAGTTATCACGGATCTCACAAATTATTGTAGTTCTCAAATAATTAAATTCATATATATATATATATATATATATATATGGGTGAGTTCAAATGAAAACTCATATTTCATTGTGCACATGAGGACAAATTTTAATCATTGATCAAAACTTAGCAAACTAATCAATGGTTAATACATAATAAGGTTAATTGAAAATTGATTAAGAACAAAATTGAAAATTTGGATCAGCGCCTACCTTGTTTGACTTTTTATTTTATTTTTAATAATAAAAATTTACCCCTTAAACTTTAAAATAAATTATCTTAAAAATTACTAAGATTTTAATCAAACAAATTACATCAAAAAACCGAGAATTTCGTGCTCTTCGATATGACATCCATCTCGATATAGTTTTTTTTTTTTCGTTTTAACCGTTTTTTACGTGAAATTCTATATATGTGTTATATTCATTATGAATATGCATGCACGTCCTCAGATGTTCACATTCAGTTTGAATAACAAAGGTGAACATTCATTCACTATTCATGATGAATAATACAGTATTCAGGATGAATAATACAGTATTCAGGATGAATAATACACAAATCCATGATTCATGTATTATTTATCATGAATCGTGTATTATTCACCCTGAATGTTGTATTATTCATGATGAATAATACATGAATGGCCCGTGAAGGTGTAGACACATGACGCACTTTCTTTTGTTTCCCAATTCACAACGAAATTTGATTTAATTCATTATGAATATGTATGCACATCCCCGGACGTCCCACATTCAGTATGAATAAAGATGTAAACGTTCATTCATTAGTCATGATGAATAATATAGTATTCAGGATGAATTACTCAACATTCATGATGAATAATACACGAATTCATGAATCGTGAATTATTCACCCTGAATGTTGTATTATTCATCATGAATGATACATTATTCATGATGAATAATACATGAATGACATGTGAACGTTCATTTATTATTCATGATGAATAATATAGTATTCAGGATGAATTACACAACATTCATGATGAATAATACACGAATTCATGAATCGCGAATTATTCACCCTTAATGTTGTATTATTCATCCTGAATGATACATTATTCATGATGAATAATAAATGAATGACCTGTGAAGATGTGGAGACTTGATGCGCTTTCTTTTGTTCCCCGGCTCACAACATAATTACTCGATAGGTTCTCGATTCGTCTTGATGGGTGTTGGTTTATGGTGCTGAAGAAACGCGATGTCTTACGACGTTGAAGAAAGTGTTGAAGAAGATGATGTCGAGTTACATACTTACAGTGTCGAGGTGTTGTACAAACTTGAACGTACATAGATATTCATAATGAATATAACACATATATAGCATTTTACGTAAAAAAACGGTTAAAACGAAGAAAAAAAAAACTATATCGAGATGGATGTCATATCGAAGAACATGAAATTCTCGTTTTTTTGATGTAATTTGTTTGATTAAAATATTAGTAATTTTTAAGATAATTTATTTTAAACTTTAATTGGATAAAAGTTTTTAATTAAAAAAGAAAATAAAAAGTCAAATATGGTAGGCGTGCCCTTAAATTATCTTCCATTTTTACCCCTGACATCTTAAAATAAAAAACTCTACTTAATATGAGTTGTTTGATCAGACTGAGATTTGTTCTCACGCGCACAATAAAAGATAAATTTTCATTTGAACTTTCATCTCTCTCTCTATATATATATACATATATATATATATATGTATAAAGAGAGAGAGAGGGCCCTTTTTTTGTTAACCAACAAAATAGTGTTAACCTTGTTAACCTATTCGAACTAATAGGATTTTAGTATTTTTCTTTATTTTAGTAAACACATGGGGTATTTATTAGGGGTAGTTTAGGGAATTTAAGGATTAAAATTGGTTAATAGTAATATTTACATTCCTAGATTAACATATGGATAAATATGGAAGATATTTTTTTAGAATTTCTTTTTAAAAAGATTAATCATATTATTCATCTTGTTCCTAATTCATAGCATCATATTCACGAGTTTGTTTCTTTGTTAAAAAGTTCATATATGCTCCTCAAAACCCGATTTCATATATGCACATCTAACCATTTATACCCAATTTCATATATGCGCATCCAACCATTTATACCCAATTTCATATATGCACATAACTTTTTTTGTCACCCAGGTTGCTTTACACTTAATGAGAGAGGTTCATATACGCACATAAAATACAAGTTCATATATGCACATCAAAACCCAATTTCAAATATGGTCATCAAATCCCATTTCATATAGGCACATCAAACACAAGTTCATATATGTACATCACACTCCAATTTTGGAAACGACCATTTTAGACATGGTGTGAAACAAGGGTGGTTTCCTTATTAGGTTTTTCTATCACTTGACTATTTTGCCCCTCTTCATATATGTAAAGACCCTTGTCATACATGGTAACCATTTAAATATTAAAAAAAATTGCTTTAATCTAAGCCATTGATTTTTAAGATGAATGGTCATCATTGGTATAAGGCGAAGGATCGTGTGAAAAGTTGATGTTAATGTGAGAAGTGGATCTGAACCATTTGGGTTGTGGCACACCGGTTAAGCCTTGGGGGATATAGTGGAAATCTCATCTACCCCGGGTTCAAATCCAAGCGCTACCAAAGCCTTTGTAGACATTGAGGTTCACCTACGAGAACTCCAGGCTGTTCGTGGTCGTCCAGGGGATTAGTCGGTGCGCGTAAGCTGGCCCAGAAACCAACGGTTACCAAAAAAAAAACCATTGATCACTTTTAATCAAATGCCCTTCCATGAATTGGCTTAGAAGGGGATTGATCTGATGCATCTCATCCTAATGTGCATCAATTTCTCATCC
Source organism: Arctium minus (assembly GCA_954870635.1). NCBI lineage: Eukaryota > Viridiplantae > Streptophyta > Magnoliopsida > Asterales > Asteraceae > Arctium > Arctium minus. The sequence goes on along the minus strand of OX941097.1, from coordinate 10,737,862 downwards.
AATGGTTGATAACCACTTCTCACGTCAACCTCAACTTCTTATCAGAACCCAACCCTATGGTATAATGTGTGTTATATGTTACTATTAAACTAATCATTTTTACAAGATACCAAGTGTACGTAGAAAGAAAATGTGTATTAATACACCATATGTATTTTTCTACTTATAAAGATTGTGTAATAATATTTACCGTAGCATATGTTATCCAACATGAAGTATATCTTAAAAGATTGATGATAATTCATACTTACATGGATCCAAATACAAATCTGATATCTTGATATAACCATTGAAACCTTCCATCATCACTTTACACTCTCAAGAAACAAGAACTACGACTTCTATAAAGACTTTATAAATATTCTCCAACTCCGTTTCATAAAAATAAATTCTTTTAAAGTTGTTACAGACTTACATTTCAATAAATAATCAGTAAAATATGATGATAAACATTAAAAAAAAAAAATAGTGTCCCACTTTATAAAATGGAGACCACAAAGTCTTCATGTAGTTCATCCATGCACTTAACCAAATTAATTAAGAGATAATTAGGGAACAATGGATGTGTAATTAGACCTACTATTGGCTTCTTCCTTATACCAAAGTCACCCACAATAGTTATAAGTCAACCAAGAAAAAAAGGTTGGTTAAAGGTGACCATTTTTTAATCCACCAAAACCCATTGTTCTCCAAATATTGGACATGAAGGTGACAAAGTTGCTTTTTTTAGGGGGGATTGGAAGACTTACATAGATTAGTGTTCATACCCATCTAATTAATTATAATTAGTTTACTTAATTATGTAGGTTTGGCCTTGGGCCTTGGCCTTGATTAATTAATTTGAAGTGCTATTCTTTTGAGTATTTGCCTAACATTTTCATGGTTATACCTACCATGTGGGATTAGAGTTTAAATTAACTTTTTTAATCTAGATAACAAGTTATCTTTTAGCGATATGCTTTTGAAGTCAAAGGATCATTAAGAAGTTGGTGTTGTGGATAGAGGTAAAGCTGATAAAATAATGTATTTTACTTGTTACGATTTTGGTACGTGAGTGAAATGGGTTATCTATGAAATATATGATATTATCAAACATCCTTTAATATAAATATGTGAAAGAATTTGTTTCGATGAAACTAATATGTAATTATATTGAAAATAATGGTAACATAAAAAGATAGTAGTGAATAATCTATTTTACCTTAATAACATTAATCTTGGTATTCAGAAGTCAAACATGAACATATTTCTTTGCAAAGAATGTTAACCCAAGTTGTTATTATAATTTATCGATATCGGTTTGCAATTATCATAATATGAAAACGATTTCTTACAAATAAATATATAAAAACAAACGTACATGGTGGGAAATATTACAACAATTCAACAAGGATATGATTATAATCGTAAATGAAGAAGCAAGTAAATACAATCATTTCTTCTTCGATTTTTGCAACTAACAGAGTCGTAATCAATTAAATTTTTTTGTCTCAATTCGTCAGTTGGTGGCTCCACTGCTAACTGAATTCTTAAAGGAGACAGCTATAAAAACAAATAAAAATATGCGATAGAAGTTAACTATTTGCCACAAATATTATGACGGTCGTAAAGGTGTAGGCAAATTTGCACCTATGGGTTGCTCCTTTTGAATACACGAGTGTTAAAGTTGTCGACATATTTTAAGATGAACATGTTATTACTGTATATAAACATATATTGTACGAACATGACCTTCTAGCATAAAATCTGAAACAAGCATGTGGCAACTACATTTTTAGACCTTAAATGTCACAATCATTACCCCAACAAAGTGAGAACCATGATCACTAGCAAAGAAAATAAATGAAATTAGAACCAAACAAAAATGTCACTATTAAACCAAAAACCATGAATCAAATTGCAAAAAAGAAAAGAAGTAAAAGAAATATGCCAAAACAGCAAAAAGCCAAATCTCCCATCAATTGATTAGTGGGTAAGAAAACAAGCATCACCAAAAGGAGAATCATCCAAGATAACTTAAAAACACAAAAGGCCCACACACATTTTTGTTTTCAATTTAATTTCACATTTAGGTCACAAAATTGAAGACCCAAAAGGGAATTTCATGCAATTTCACATTTTGGGATATTCCGAATGGAACCCGATCTTGCGGAATCATATCGATATTAGCGTCAAACGTAAAATCCCGTTAAATCTTGCGCAAAAAAGTATCATGGGTGTGGAGGCATTGATTCCGAAACGAAGGATAACAACAAAATATTCGCGTGACACATCTCCGATTCAACGAGAAAAGAAAGAATCTTGAAAATGAATTGTTTTTGTTAATAGTTTCAAGATTCATCCAAACCATGACTTCTTAAACATATCTTTCAAGAAAAAGAAACATCATTTGGAAAGAATCTTTGGAGTATAAGATGGAGGATCTAAAGAAAAGCTACATTCATTTACCAAAAAAAAAAAGGTAGGTCCCACATGAGGGATATACCCCATGAACACATTTCCTACTCATATTTATTTTTTGTGCACCCCCCACCCACCCATTAAAAACAAAACTTCAACTAATAAGTTTTTTATAAAAAAAAAAGGCTTCAACCAACCAAAAGATAGCCTTAAAGAGGTAATAAACTATATTGTTAGTTTAGAGCTTAGAACTCTCTAGGATCAACAAAAATGGATAAACCAGGCTGTGACTTTCTCCAGTCACCCACGGATCCGTCACTGTAGTCTTCCCCAAGCCTCTTTATGCACCATAAATCCGTGAAGGATAACACTTTCCAATGTGGGATTGCTAACTTGAGCGGGTCCTCACTTGACACCTCGGTTGCAACCACACCACACTTGTACTCCTTGGCTAGGTTATGTGCGAACCCAAATAGGGCCTTGGCGAACCGGGTGTACATTGGGCCTTCACCACCGAACCCATATAACATGTGGAACCCAAATGGGCTAAAAATCTTGGGTAGTGATGGTAAACGTAGAAACGGAAAGACCCAATCCAAGATCCGGGTCGTTTTAGCGAACACTTTTCGTAACTTCGATGCGCCTTTTACTTCTAGCTTGAACACATCTTTGCAATTCCATACACTCATAACGGCCCATGTTTCGGGCGGGTCGGATAAAAAGTTGTCCGACCCGGCCCAAATGTAGGATTTGGGTATCGCGAGAAATGTGCCGAGGTTGAGATGGTTGTTGAGAACCGAGTCAATGTCGCGCGGGAAGAACTCGGTGGTGGAGAATCGACGGCGGTAGAGTGACTCGGCGTCGGATGGGGTGAGTTTGACGATGGTTATACGGTTACTCACCGGAATCCGGTGAGCGAAAACGGGGTGGACCAAGACGGAAGGGTTACGGAATTTCGAGTACCCGCATTTTTCCGTGAAGAGACTAACGGAAGGTCGGTTAGCTTCGTCAGTGGCGATGTAGGAATACTCGGCGCCGTTATCTCTAAACCATTCTTCCATTCTTGAAACTAACTTCAATCCAATTCTCATTCTCCTGTAAAATTCCCAAAAATTAAATTAAATTAAATAATTTCAAGAAAATCGAAGAGTTTATTTCTTATAGTCATAATTAATAATTTGCGGCGATCAGTCAAGGCATGGCGTAACACATCCTTGTAAAAAAAATTAACGGTTTCTTTTTCTTTCCATTTCGAGTAAAACCAAGAAAAGATTTAATCTTTTTGATGTTTTGATCATTTGGGTCTACCAAAGATACCATTTTTCGTTGATGATTTTGGTTGATCGGAGATGGGATTTTTACCGGTGAGCCGGCGAGACTCGGAGACCCAAGATGTATGCGAGTTTAGTAAAAACCGGTACCGGACGCGGAGGTTCGCCGGAATGATTCCGCGAAATCTTTTTACCACAAGTTACAGTTTTTATACAACCCCTGATCATTCCCACTATCTCCGTCGTTTCCTCCGCCGCATCGCCGCCGTTGTACACCAACTCCGCCACCTGTAATTAATTAATTTTCATTGTTATTCTTCTGTCTTTTTAATCCCAAAATTCAAGATTGAAGTAAACATATAAGAAATGAACGTTAACATATATATATGGTCAGATTCACAAATATGAGGAACACCTGATAACCATTCATATATATATATATATATATATATATACACAATACATATATTTGGTCAGTTTAGAAAATTGAGGAACACCATTCATATATGTATATATATACAAAACAACCCCTCTATCATTAATCCAATGGTTAAAATGTAGGTCACATGAGTTATAAGATTTACATGGGTTCTAAATTAAACTACCCCATATATATATATATATATATATATATGTGTGTGTATATATATATATACATACCAGCATGAGATACGAAGGAGAGTTTCGAACTCTGCAAATGGGATCACCCAAGAGATCAGTGTAGAGAGAGAGTTCGGAGTTGGGACCCACTTCACAACTTCTCTCCACTTGTTCTACTCTTTCACTATCACTTTTGTGGTTGAACTCTCTTATGACCACCGCCACCTCCGCCGTACCACCACCACCAACTCCGCCACCTTCCTCCGACATCTTTCTTTAAAGGGTAATCGAAAAAAATAAAAAAGATGATGAAAAGTTGCTTCGAAAGCTTTAGGTTATTTTTAGAGAGAGAAACCTATAGATATAGATAGAGAGAGAGTGAGTGGTGGTTCATCATTGACGTGCTTTCTTTCTTGTATCATGGCTCTATTTATATACATGATTTTGGGGGCATAGCCTTTGTTCGAATTTTTCTTATTTAATTCTGCGCTTTTTTTAATTTTTTTTTGTTTTTAATTAAAATTGTAATTTTTTTTTCTCCTATGAGAAAAAGGAAGAGGGAAATTGGCGGCTATGGCTGCGCAGTCTCTCTCTCATCTTTATTCCGATTATAATCATTTAATTTTTGATGTGAATGTGCATCCATCATGATCACTTCCATAATCATTGCCTCTGTTTTAAATCACTTCAAAGTTATTTTATGGAAAATAAAATATGATTCTTTTAATTAACATATTTAAGCATATTCTTGTCGACATATAATATAATATAATCTTCAAACTCCAAAAATCTCCGATGGAGACATATATACATATATAAATAAGATACGTATATATATATATGGAGTATATAATCTTTAAAATTCAAGAATCTGCGATGGAGTTTAGTTGGTTTTCGGGATGTATAATTATTGATTTGATTTGTTTTAATTATATAAGTTTTAATATGTAAGTTTTAAATATATGAAGATAGTAAAGAGTTAATTTGTGAAAATAGTTCCCATTTCAGGCTTTATGCGTTAACTATAATAATTTGGAGAAAATACACATTGAATTGCATTTAAGTTAATTTAAGAATGTGTATTTTGTTCCAAAATAATTTGATTTTAAACATTGATGTTAACAACAATTCCGGGATTTTTGTAATTTGATTTTGAGTGAATTATGAATTTGGTCCATGTGGTTTTGTATTTTTTTTAATCATGGTCCTCATTCTATGTTTATTGTGGATATAGTCCATGTGGTATGCAATATATTGTAGCTACGGTCCCTGAACACTAACACCGTTAATTTTGAAAGGTTAAAGGCATCATGTGTCTTGCACACTATGGATATAATTGTCAATTTACTTTTCTCTTTCAATTTAATCTATACACCTTTAAAACAAATAATACTAAATTATGGATTTGATCCATATCATCATCTTTAAAACTCGTCTATCACTACCTCAAAATAACAATTACGCAACACATAAAAAATGTTGCCTAAGAGAGGTTTATATGTTGCCCGATTATGATTCACATACTAATGCATCGTGTTGCATATTGAGGTTGATTACAAGCTCGAGTGTGTTGGTCATTCCTGTGTAGTCATGAAATGTTAGACTGTGTTGCATTGGATCCATAGACACGTAAGTCAGTATGTTTTGATGGTCAATTGGGTATTTCGGGGTTGGACTCTGAGACCCAAACGAAAGTGAACTTTTCAAGTAGGCACTTGAAGGGTTGAGTCTGGAAGTGCTACCGGGGAGGTAGGCACTAGGATCTCCACCGCTTTAAGTAATGCATTGGAGGTAGTCTTTAAGTGTATCGGGCCTTTAGGGTGGAGTTCATTGTAATGTTCACCAAGGTCAATCGTCTCTTGAGGTAAAACTTGTTAAGAAGTCGTAGGGACACTTGGGCTTTTATGTTGTGAGGTGTCATGCGATTAACGTTGCAAGGGTGACATAATTTTGTGTTCCTCCAATCTCAACGGATACGGGTCTCCCCCGTCGTCGGCCAGCAGTATTTTAAATCTTAACGCCTTACTTTATTATCGTTGGATTTGTGTGGTCGACTGTAAATGATGACCTTAATATTGGGTTTCCCCCGCGTATATTAAGGTTTGAATGAAATACGTCTTTCCCATGTTTTGATATTTGGTTTCCTTCCATTTTATGGTCGGGTGAGTATTGGGCCTAGTGTCCATGTTTTTGGTGACGTATCGTATATGTATTGGTTATTAACCATGATTTATGGGTTGTGTTTAGGTGTTTTGGGATACAATGTTTTATCCATGTTTCTAAAATTGGGAGCCAATCCATATTCTCGTTTCGAGTGAGTTTGGGGTTACATCATTTTATAAAGCATGCTTTGTAATGAGGTGTCCATCTTTGAAAATGCATGATATTGGAAAAGAGTCGTCTCCAAGTTTAAAGTAAATCATTTGAAAGATTTTGATTTTAAGTGAAACTCATTTCTTTTAAAGATATATTTGTTCATGTAAAACTTTTGAACTCACTAGGCGTTAGCCTAACATTTTATTTGTTGGCATGTGCAACAGGTCTCGGTTGAGGATAGTTTTAGTGACACTGTGAAGAGAGAAGTGCTAGTTGTATGCTCGTAAAGTGAGTATCTTGGTGAAGTCTTTCGCGTTGGTTTGTGAAGAGCAACTTGTATTGGAGTTAAGTAGCACCCGACTTCGGTTTAGTCCTTGTATCTTAGTGGAGTTTATATTTATTGAGGTTAATTATAGAATTTTAACTTAAGGTATATTGAGTTTTGATTTGTAGGAGGAAGTTTTGTCCCTCACTTGATGTTATATCGAAATTATAAATTAGTTGCTCTTTCCAATTTTGTGGGTGTTACAAGTTGGTATCAGAGCTTAAGTTTGAGAGAATTAGGTGTTGATTTGGAATGCCTAGACTCAAACTAATGTTCTTTTAAGTGATTGAGAGATATAATTTCACCAATAGGCACTTTAAGATAAGATGTTTTGAGACTAATGGAGTCACTAGGAACGAAAAATCACGTTGAGGGTAACAAGAATGATCATGTACAGTACGTTCATAATTGCACCTGACCAGTGTTATGGTGAACCTACAAGTTACATGTGTATACTTGGACTACTTTGATGTGACGACCGTTGGGGTAATGAAGAAGTTTCTAAGTGGGTAGCCATTTAAAGAGGTTGATGATTTTAACATTCGTCACTTAGGGTGACAATAAGCATAAGAATTGTATTAAATAAACCATTTTGAGTCGAAATGATTGGTTGATTTAGAACCATAGACTTTTGGAACCGACATTATTCGAGGAGAAATTGTAAGGTGAACCTATGAAATCCTTGATTATTGCCTTAAGATGTTTGTACATCCAGATGATGATAGTGTGACTAAGAAATTGAGGAGCGTGGTTTCGAGATGTTGAGTGTCGATCACCTACATGCACAAAAAACTTATTTCTAAAATAAATTGCATCAATTGTTCATCATGTTTCAAATTATCGTGTGGATTATATTACGAAATCTTGGGAAATGTTTGTCACACACAAGATTTTAAGCCATGATTTTAAACATACATAAAATTATTTTATTGCATGCGGTTGCAAACTTTGTTGAGACTTTCTTTATTCTCGGTGTTGTCCAACACTATTTTCGGATATTGTGATGTCCGTATTTTGATGTTGTTTAGGGTCTTGGACAAGTAACCGCGACTTATGACTTTAACATTGGATCTCCTCCACATATGTTAAGGCTTTGGACGAAGAGTTACCTTCCATTATTTTCGTGTTTGAGTTCTATTGAGAATTTTATTCCATGCGATTTTGTTGATTTGATGTGAAGATTTTAATGGCATCCAGTTGTATTGTTTTCCCTCGAGTTTTGTGTGAGCAGTTTGGTTGCATATAGTATGCATATATGTATTCTATTTGGAATTTCCGTCATGGTGTCTTAGCCAACATTTTAGAACGATAAGAGCATATTGTTATTTGGCTTTGAACTTGAAACCGACATAAATTATTTTATGTTTTAACCAAAGTGCATGCACATATCACCTTAGTTGTTTTGTGAAATAAACTGATGTGTGTGGGTCTTGAGAGAAATTTTATTTCATGTCATTATATAGTTAAATGAGAGATTTTTGGAACTTGATTATGTGAATTTCCCCTTTGGGAGTCTTGTACAAATGCCTTGTTATACATTGTTTTTAGTACGTAAAATTATTTCTCATCTATGGCGTAAATTGATGCATGTTGGGACCATAGTGGTCCATTTGAAAAGTTTGTTGTGTATCTTTGTTTATTGTCATTATTAGCTTGAGTAATGACCAAACAATTTTCAAAATGGTTTTATGTGTGTGACGTTCGAGACCACTTTGTACACCTACCGAGTAAACGGTAGTTGATTTTTATTCGTATGACTAATTGTTATAAAACTTTTGCATTTAGAAGTTTTATAAAATTTCAATTTGGCATAGTAATTTTAAAAACCTTGAACTCATTAGAGCTATAGATGCAAATCCTCTTGTGATAGAGGTCGTAATTAAGGACTAAAGGAGTCATCGGAGATTGAAATGTAGGAAGACCTGACTTATGGTTAGTTTCGAATCTTGGGTTTCAGTTTCATGAACTGGTTCACGCATGAATGGTTGAGGTATTATATTTATAAATCCCCCAGTTATTTAAGTGGAAATTTTTCTGTTTCGGTAAATCTTCGAGATTAAAAAATTGTGTGGTTGCTTGATTATGGTGGGATATGAGTTGTTGGGCTAATTGTTCAACATCTTGCATGTGTTGAAAGTGTGCCACCCGGGCAAGACTTCGAAAATAAGGGAATATTGTGGTTCATTTGCTAGAGATGTAAGATTAGGATTTTAATGCCCTGTTAGGTGTCAACTTTAATTCGGCAATACAAGTCTGGAATGGAATATGTGGTGGTATATCCACGTTTGCAGTATAGTTGTTTCGGAGGATAAGCGTCGACACTCGGTTTTGAGGACAATAACCATTGGGGTGCTTCATGTAACACCCTCAAACTGGAAATGACAACTAATTTAAAATTTTCTAAATACATCAGTAATTGATTCATCTGCAATCACAATCTAAGATTTAACCTCTATACACACATTCATTCTATACATAAGGTCTATAATACGGACGGGTGCTACTAAAACCCAATAGAAGTCACTATCTCCAAACTGCGGAAGACTTCACCAAATACTTACACTCGCGAAAGACTAAGCACATCTCTTCGTAGAATTGCTAGAACCAACCCCCACCTGGAACCTGATGCACATGCCGACAAATAAAAAGGCTAGACTTAACGCCTAGTGAGCTCAAGAGTTTTGACATGAGTAAATACTTTTAAAAGACAGACTACTCTTAAAACATGATCTTTCAATTGATGCACTGTAAAACATAGAAACAATTCTTTTCAATGTCATGCGCTTTCAAAGATAGACACCTTATTTCAAACATGCTTTATAAATTGATTGCAATTTAAATTAACTCGAAACATGCATGTGAACCGACTCCCATTCAAGAAATGTGGATAAAACGTTATATTCCGAAACACCCCAAAAATCAACTTCAAAACCATATATACCGTACGTCCGAAAACACCGACACTAGGCCCAAAACTCACACGACCATAACAAAAGAAATCTAAATACCAAAACACGGGGACGATATATTTCATTCAAACCTTAATATACGAGGAGGGAGGTCCAATATTAAGGTCCTCATTCATTGTCGACCATATAGAACAAATGACACTACAGTAAAACATCTTTATATTTAGATTACTGATAGACGACAACGGGGGATACCCGTATCCGTTGAGAGTGAAGGAAACACAAAAGTATACCACCCATACAATGTTAATCGCATGAAACCTCACGACATCACAGCCAGGTGTCCCTACGACTTCTTTACAAGCGTCACCCCAAGTTAGTTGACGCTTGATGGGTCTTCCAAAGAATCCCACCCCAATGGCTCGACACACTTAAAGGTTACCTGTCACAGGCATTTCAAGTGGCGGAGGTCCTAGTGCCTACCGTCCCGGCAGCACTAACAGACTCAACCCTCCTACCGATCGCTTGTAAAGTTTTCGGTCATAAAACATGGAATACTGAAGATCATCACCCAACAATACCCAATCGGCCATCCAAAACAGACTGACTACGTGCCTATGGATCAATTACAACACTGTCTAACATTACATGACTCCAAATGAATGACCAAAGCACCCAAAGCATGTAATTTACCAATGACATAAAATTGATCGTCATCATACTCAAGACCCGCGACGGTTATGAATCCGGACAAATGTCCACACGACTCATTTAGTCAAAATCGAGTCAAAGGCCCAACACTTTACGTAAATCTCCAACGAACGCCTTTGTAAACATTAAAAACACGTTTAACCGACTGATGAAGACACAACGACCCAAAAGTATAATTAACTCAAACTCAACATTGGTTAAGGCAAACCGTTTTCCAAATGGACTATTTATCCTATTATTTCCAAAATGCCTCATGACATATTTATACACATTTTCCAAATAGTTGTAAGTACAAAATCATATAAATGGCCTTTACCTCAAATGGACTCCATTTATATATATATATATATATATATATATATATATGTATCAAAGAAACATGTCAAAATAATTTAATTGTTAAAATGCCCAAAATCACAAATATGCGTGAGACACAAGTTTATAAAGTGAGATATAACCAAATGCCCAAAACTTATCAGTAGTTAACAATTTGATGTAGAACACAAACACTTTAAAATAACCATTTTGGCATGTACACCGTTTTCATAAATCATCTTGAACTCACCTCGCTAGATTTAGGCTAAATCTAGATTGTACCCCGCTTTGAGCTCCTTTGAAGAAATTTGAATCTCCAAGCAAAAACTTCCAAAACCTATATCCATAAGTTTCCAACCATCAAAACATATAACCAACCACATAGAAACATTCCCCAAACACTTAATCATCCAAATCTCTATTTTGGGCAAAACTCTAATTTTGACCCAAAACTCCCAAAATCTTTCAAAACGAAATTAGAGGAATCAAACACTAGGTTGAAATCCATCGAGCATTTATAACCCATAAAGAAGTTTGGAAGTGGAAGGGATGAACTTACCATTTAGGTTTTGATAAAAACCTAGAAATCCCCAAAATTCTTGAAGATGGAGGTGATGATGATGAGCTCTTGGTCTTAGCTTCCAATCCACCATTATAATTTCCCAAAACTAACCATCTCCTTGACAATCTCTCAAAAACGAAACCATAGCAACTTGAATCACTGAAAACGGAGTTGGGATGAAGAAAATATGAAGAAATGAAGTTTGGTGGCTGAAAATCGGTTTTTAGCTCGACCAGGGGGTTTCGCGACTTATCTCGCGACCCTAAGTCGCGGCATAAGTCGCCCGCTTCCCCTGGTTTTTTTCTCGTTCACTGTTTTGGCCGTAACTTCTTCGTTATAGCTCCGTTTTTGCTCCGGAAAGAACCGTTGGACTCGTAATTGAATCATTTATCCATTAAGACTATAAAATCTAGGATTCAAGTCCAAAATCAAAAACCTTATTTTTCCCCTTTAAGGCTACTGATTTATGTATTAACTTGAAATGGTGCTTTTCGAAATTCGGGGTGTTACAATCCTCCCAACCTTAAAAGAGTTTTCGTCCTCGAAATCTAAATTTCCAATTAACGCCGCACGCGTACTAGATTTTCTATAATCCACTTTCCAGATCAACCACGATGTCCTTACGCTGATACTCACGATAATTGCCCATTTTGGGCACATTACACCTATATCCATATGAACGCTTAACTTACTAAAGTATTCGCCAATCCATGAGACTGCAACTGTCCCCCAACCTTGGGTGACACGTACTATCGATGCCTGAATGCATTATGAGAGCTGTGTAGTTGTGAAGTTCGGGGGAACCAATTATCTGTAGAGTGTAATGGTACGTTTTTTGCTGAAACGCCAAACCAATGCTTTGATTAAGGGGAAGTTTGAGAACCCTTACAGATGTTGTGCTTGTGTTAGCTTGAGGAACGGATTTGTTGTTATGTGGAAATCGGACCAAACTAGTGATAAGAATTTCGTCAAGGGAAGGACGATGAATCTTTGGGAGTATTGATTTTTGGGGGACTTGGAGAGAATGTCGGGGTAGGCCTTAAGTGAAAGTCGATGATTGAAGAGACCATGATTTTTCGAAATTGGAAGTATCGTTTCTGTAACGACCAGGGATGATCCACTCAGTAGTCTTATATGGTTTCCTTCACCACTCGGGTACTCGGAATTGAAAAGAATATGGTCAAACTAGGATTGAATCGTTTCTGCAAAGTTTGTTGCATTTTGAATGCAAGAATAGAGTGTAACGTAAATCCGTGAAGGATAAGTAGAAGTATTTAAGGGTAATGTTCGCCCTGGGGTGACCTCGGTGGAAGTGGTTAGTTAAGATTGTAAGCTACTCTTGAGGTAATATGAACAACCTTAAATAGGAGGTAATCGGTTTCGTATATGAGGCAAGGTATCGTAGAGGCATCCCTTTAGAATAGATAACCTATTAGTCTCACTAAATATACATTTGGATGTTTGGTCGGTGCCTGATTTCGAGGACAAAATCTCTTTTAATATCGGGAGGATTGTAACACCCGTGATTTTGGAGACCCTTAACCCAAAATACCGTAACCGTATGACCATCGTAATGGAGATTTAGTAAGGTTTTACTTCCCTTTTTGTAGTGGAGCCATCGAGGATCGAATCGGACGCGAAAACAGAAGGAAACCGAGGGAAGTGGATTCCCGCGCTTTGGTGCGTGGCTTTGAGGTCGTGGCACAAGCCGCCTAAGTTGTTGGGTCGACATCAAAAGACACGCGCGGCCTACCACGCGGCCTTAAGTTGCGGGCAAGGCCGCAGGAGCTACCCGGAAGCTTAAAATCGACATTTTTTGGGGGTTTTCTTCATTTGGTTGCATCTCCTTCATCCTAGGTCCGATTTGGGTGATTCTTAGACCTAGGGTTTCGTTTTTTGAAGATTTTTAATATGAGATAGAAGAGGATTGGTGATCTTGGGTTGATCCAAGGGTTTATGGTCAAGGTAATATACTCACTTCTTCATTTAAATACTAGGGTTTGATGTTTTTTTTTATCATCTTCCTTACACTCTTCAACTTTGGTATGATTTTGGTAAGCTTTGAGGTAAAGGAAACATTGTGGGATTGTTGGATCTAACATCTATAATAGATTCCTTGAAGATTCCAAGTCTCCATCAAAGGAGACTCACATTTAGGGTAAAACTTAGATTTAACCTAAATCTAGCAAGGTGAGTTCAAGTTGATTTGTGAAAACATTGTACAAAATGTTCATTTTAAAGTGGTTATGTGTTTTACATGAAATTATCATTTGTTGAGTTATTTGGTGGGTTTTGATCATTTGAAGTGTTTGACTTTATAAACCTTGTAAAACCCCAATATTTAGGATTTTTGGGCATTTTGATAAATAAGTCATAAATAAAAGTGTTTTGATGATTTATTGCATAAATGGAAACTATTTGGTAAAGAGGCACTTTTAGTGTCTGTTTGGGGGAAGGGCTTTTTGTGTTATGGGCGTATTGAAAGAACAAAGAGTATGAATCCATTTGGAAAACCATTTGTCCCAATCTAAACTGTATTGGAGTCTATTCAAGTATTTTGGAGCATGTGTTTGCATGACGTGGGTCGAGTGCGTTTATTATTTATTTGTTGGTCAAAAAGGATTTTAATCACTTTAGCTCGGTGTCGACTTAAAAGAGTATTGGGGACAATTGTCTGGTTTTGATGGATCAATGTAGAGCCCGGTTATGGTTCACATACTAATACATCGTGTTGCATATTGAGGTTGATTACATCCTCGAGTGCATTGGTCATTCCTGTGTAGTCATAAAATGTTAGACTGTGTTGCATTGGATTCATAGGCACGTAAGTCCGTCTGTTTTGATGGTCAATTGGGTATTTCGGGGTTGGACTCCGAGACCCATGTTTTACGACTGTGAACTTTTCAAGCAGGCACTAGGAGGGTTGTGTCTGGAAGTGCTACCGGGGAGGTAAGCACTAGGATCTCCGCCACTTGAAGTAATGCCTTCGAGGTAGTCTTTAAATGTGTCGGGCCTTCGGGATGGAGTTCATTGTAATGTTCACCAAGGTCAACCGTCTCTTGAGGTTAAACTTGTTAAAAAGTCGTAGGGACACTTGGACTTTTTTTGTCGTGAGGTGTCATGCGATTAACGTTGCAAGGGTGACATAATTTTGTGTTCCTCCACTCTCAACGGATACGGGTCTCCCCCGTCGTCGGCCATCGGTATTTTAAATGTTCACGCCTTACTTTATTATCGTTGGATTTGTGTGGTCGACTGTAAATGATGACCTTAATATTGGGTTTCCCCCGCGTATATTAAGGTTTGAATGAAATACGTCTTTCTAATGTTTTGATATTTGGTTTTCTTCCGTTTTATGGTCAGGTGAGTATTGGGCCTAGTGTCCATGTTTTTGGTGACGTATCGTATATGTGTGGGTTATTAACCATTGTTTATGGGTTGAGTATTTTGCCCCACCCGTGCTTGGGTGTTTTGGGATACAATATTTTATCCACGTTTCTAAAATTATGAGCCAATCCCTATTCTCGTTTTGAGTGAGTTTGGGGTTGCATCATTTTATAAATAATGCCTTATAATGAGTTATCCATCTTTTAAAATGCATGCTATTGGAAAAGAGTCGTCTCCAAGTTTAAAGTAAATCATTTGAAAGATTATGATTTTAAGTTAAGCTCATTCTTTTTAAAGATATATTTATTCATGTAAAACTCTTGAACTCATTAGGCGTTAACCTAACCTTTTATTTGTCGGGATGTGCAACAGGTCTAGGTTGGGGATAGTTCTAGTGACAATGTGAAGAGAGAAGTGCTAGTTGTATGCTCGTAAAGTGAGTAGCTTGGTGAAGTCTTCCGCGTTGGTTTGTGAAGAGCAACTTGTATTGGGGTTAAGTAGCACCTGACTTCGGTTTAGTCCTTGTATCTTATTAGAGTTTATATTTGTTGAGGTTAATTATAGAATTTTAACTTGAGGTATATTGAGTTTTGATTTGTAGGAGGAAGTTTTGTCCCTCACTTGATGTTATATCGAAATTTTAAATTAGTTGTTCTTTCCAATTTTGAGGGTGTTACAATAAATTATTAAATTATTATGTAGAAAATAATTATACATATAAAATCTTTTAATTTTACTTATTTTATCCAGTTTTTAAACAAAAAAAAAAAAAGTTTAATAGGTTTAGAAATTTATAATTTCATTTCCATATGAACGGATTAAGTTTGGAAACATACACATGTACTTCATTTTTTTTAAAAAGTCTAAACTTATATTTTCCTTTCCATGTGTATTGGTTGGCTCGATAAGATCACCAAAACCCACTATAGCCTACAAAGAACTATTCAAGCCTAGTAAGAACCAATATATGCCAACAAAACCTTTTATGACTTATTAAGGTCTAATAATACTAATGGTGACTTAATATGTGTTTGTATGCAGATATGTACTACATATATGCATGTGATGTGTATTGGGATCAATAAGGCCCACTATAGCCTACTAAGAACCACAAAAGCATATTAAGAACCAATATAGACCAACAAAACCTTTCATGACTTATTAAGGCCCAATAACACCAATGGTGACTTAATATGTGTTTGTATGCAGATATGTAC
The DNA here is from genome assembly GCA_954870635.1 of Arctium minus. Lineage (NCBI taxonomy): Eukaryota > Viridiplantae > Streptophyta > Magnoliopsida > Asterales > Asteraceae > Arctium > Arctium minus. The sequence goes on along the minus strand of OX941097.1, from coordinate 10,721,849 downwards.
TGCATATATGCATGTGGTGTGTGTTGGGATCAATAAGGCCACTAAGGCCCACTATAGCCTATTAAGAACCATTAAAGCCTAGTAAGAACCAATATATACCAACAAAACCTTTCATGACTTATTAAGGCCTGATAATACTAATGGTGACTTAATACGTGTTTGTATGCAGATATGTACTACATATATGCATGTGATGTGTATTGAGATTAATAAGGCCCACTATGGCCTACTAAGAACCACAAAAGCATATTAAGAACCAATATAGACCAACAAAACCTTTCATGACTTATTAAGGCCCAATAACACTAATGGTGACTTAATATGTGTTTGTATGCAGATATGTACAACATATATGCATGTGATGTGTGTTGGGATCAATAAGGCCACTAAGGTCCACTATAGCCTACTAAGAACCATTAAAGCCTAGTAAGAACTAATATATACCAACAAAACCTTTCATGACTTATTAAGGCCCAATAACACTAATGGTGACTTAATATGTGTTTGTATGCAAATATGTACTACATATATGCATGTGATGTGTATTGGGATCAATAAGGCCACTAAGGCCCACTATAGCCTACTAAGAACCATTAATGCCTAGTAAGAACCAATATATACCAACAAAACCTTTCATGACTTATTAACCCCAATAACACTAATGGTGACTTAATACATGTTTGTATGCAGATATGTAATGCATATATGCATGTGGTGTGTGTTTGGCTCGGTAAGACCACTAAGACCCATTATAACCTATCAATAACCACCAAATCATATTAAGAACCATTATATCACAACAAGACCTTTATGACTTATTAAGGCCCAATAGCACCAACGGTGACTTATTACGTGTTTGTATGCATGTAGTGCATATATACATGTAGTGCATAATGGTGACTTAATACATGTTTGTATGCAGATATGTAATGCATATATGCATGTGGTGTGTGTTGGGCTCGGTAAGACCACTAAGACCCATTATAACCTATCAATAACCACCAAAGCATATTAAGAACCATTATATCACAACACCTTTATGACTTATTAAGGCCCAATAGCACCAACGGTGACTTATTACGTGTTTGTATGCATGTAGTGCATATATACATGTGGTGTGTTTGGGATCTATAAGACTATCAATAACCACTATAGCTTATTAAGAACCACTACAACCTATTAAGAACCATTCTATCTCGACAAGACCTTTTTATGACTTATCAAGGCCCAATAACACTAACGTTAACTTATTACGTGTTTCTATGCATGCATGTATGTAATGTATATATGTATATGGTGTGTATTGGGCTCTTTAAGAACAAAATTAGACAAAATAAAATAATAATTACCTAAGAATCTTTAAATGTCTTTTGATGATGAAAACAACATTTGTTGGAATCCAAAAGTTGTCAAAATCGCGTCCCAATTCCTTAGAAACGTTTTTTTTTAAATAGAGAAGAAAATGTTGGAATGAAGATGAAATGAAGATGAAATATTGGAAATGAGGTTACCATCATTATATATTAATGACTCTGATCTTAGGCAACATAAAAACAAAAAAATATGTTACCTAAGCTAGATCTTACGCAACTAGTGTTGGCCAAATGTCGGATACGGGTCGGGCCGGGCCCAATCGGTCCTCGAGCCCAAACAGTAGCGGCCGTAACCGGTTAAGGCCCAACCGGTCCTAGGCCGGTTACGGTTTGGAGCAAAATCCCGGGTAACCGGGTAAGGTGATCCATAACCGGTTAAGGGTAACCGGTCCCGGTTCGGTTACGGGTCGGGCCCAAAACCGGTTAAAGGTCATTTATTTATTATTTTTTTAATAATATAATTAATTATATCAATTAATAAACTTAAAAAAATAAAATTGGATCACTCAAATACACTTTAAAAATACGTTTTATTTATACTTTCAATGTTATTACATCAATTATAAAAAAAGTGGTCAAGAAACGGTCACATAACGGCTAGTTAACAGCTAATTTTATTTATACTTTCAATGTTGCCTAAGTAAAAGTAGGTTTCAACCTTAATTCATCCATCAAAGAGTTAATATATTTTCAACTATCTATATTTATTTATATTTTTTACTTTAGGCAACATAGAAACAAAAAAAATATGTTGCCTAAGCTAGATCTTACGCAACAAACACAATAGATTATATGTTGCCTAAGTAAAAGTAGGTGTCAACCTTAAATCATCCGTCAACAAGTTATTACATTTTCAACTACCTTTATTTATTTATATATATTTGATCTTAGGCAACATAGAAACAATAAAATATGTTGTCTACGATAACTTTCATTGATTTAAAAAAAACATTATACAACTAAGGCAACATAAGGGAAGATGTTGCTTAAGATAGTTGAGGGATGTATCATCTATATTTATAACTTTGATTTTTCATAAATATGTCTTCTGTAATGGTTGATCTTTCATAAATGGCTTTGATGGTGTTGATCGGTTATGATCGTTGGTACTTATGAACATTAAACCTGCATTAAATGAACAAGAGAAGAACGTTGGGTCATACGTTAGTATGGTCGAGGGTAAATCCTCGTGTTCGTCGTACGACACTCGACCGATCTTTGAATTAGTGTCGACGAGTATCGTAGTTATGCTTGGTCATCAGGATTTTATCTTAATACAAGACAAGTCATGTGAAATGTGCATTAAATGTGTATTCGTCGTGATCGTGTATTTTTTACCCAAACAATGACAAAAGCTCTTTTTAAAAACAAACCTCAAGGAGCTATAAATCTGCTAAGAGTTATCTATACTGATGTATGTGAGCCCTTCAGTTCAGTCACAGGAAATGGTCATCGCTACTTTATAACCTTCACTAATGAATTCAGTAGATACAAGTATGTTCACTTAATGAGAAACAAGTTTGAAATCTTTGAGATATACAAAGAGTTTCAGAATGAAGTAGAGAATCAACTTGACAAAAAAAGTGCTTCAGACGAATCGAGGTCATGGATATCTAAGCCAATAATTTATTGATCCTCTTAGAGATTCTGGGATTGTATTCCAACTAACATCTCTGGGAACACCTCTGCATAACGGTGTGTCTTGAAGGAAAAAAATAGAACCTTGTTGGATATGGTTCGCTCTATGATGAGTCATACCACTCTGCCTAATAGTTTCTGGGTTTATACCCTAGAAACAATTACGTGAATACTGAATAATGCACCAACACAAATGACCATAAAACCCCATATAGTTTATGGACTAGAAAGATCACAAAACTAATTTATTTGGGAATATGGGGTTGTGATGCTTAAGTTAAGCGTGAAGTTTGTGTGAAACTTGATTCAAGGTCTGAAAAGTGCATCTTTGTCGGATATCCAAGAGAGATAATTGGATAATAATTCTACAAACTCGACGAGAACAAAGTATTTGTTGCGCGCCGCAGTGAGTTCTTAGAAAATGATTTTCTAACAAGACCCACAGTAGGGGACACAGTAGATCTTGAAGAAATTCAAAGAACCACGAAACGAGACGATAGTTGACACTGAAAATCAACATGATGTTGTGCCTCAACAAGTTTTTGCAGGTAATGATGAGATACAAACAATCTGAAGATCATATAAGAATTGTCAAGAGCCAGAAAGGTACGATTATCTCATCGATAGTGACAATACGATTCATGATGAACCTGTAATCTACCAGGATGCCATATCGGGTTTGGAATCTAATAAACGGCAAGATGCCATGAAGGTAGAAATATAATCTAAAAACAAAGTTTAAAACTTGGTAGATGCATCTAGGGGTTCTTAAAAAACCGACCAACCCGGCCAACCAAACCCAGAAAAACTCGAAAAAAATCAACCTGAGGTAACCCGACATAAAATCGATACAAAATTTGGGCAAACCGAATCTATTGGGTTGATATTGGGTTAGGCCCAAAGTACCTGACCAACCTGATAACCCAATGAAAGTTTTAGCGGCTTCTCTAAAATTGTTTTTATTTCTCTTTAATATGTATAGGTTACCAAAAACAACTTGGCAACAACGAGCAATGGAACTCATATGAGGACATAATTGGAAAGTTATATTATATAATACCAAAATAATTGATGAACGCGTATATATCGTATTTCAAAGGAAGGTTTTCTTTATTTTTATGTTCTCAATGTTGGTTTTATTTTGTTTAAACACAACCCGACCAACCCGAACGGGTTGGGTTGGGTTGGGTTGGGTTGAAAATTTACATACCGCCAACATTTGATTGGGTTGTTCAAATGCCTTTAACCCGATCAACTCAACCCATGAGCACCCTTATATGCATCTACCGACCGCAAATTTGTTAGGGGCAAATGGGTTTTCAAAAAGAAGATGAAGATGAAGATGGGATTATGCATAACTATAAAGCTAAGTCAGTAGAAAAGGTTTCACTCGGACTCAAGGAAAGATTATAATGACAAAATTTTCTCCAGTAGCTTTGATTAAATCCATCAGGATTCTTTTGGCCATAGTTATGTATCATGTTTATGAGATATGATAGATGGATGTTAAAACTGCATTCCTTGAAACGTAACTTTGAGCGAGGATGTATACATGGTTTTAAGCGTCCGAAGTATCCAGAAAAGGTATGCAAGTTGTAGAAGTTCATTTATGGACTAAAACAAACATCTCATAGTTGAAATCTTGTGTATACAATAAGGTCATTAGGAGTATAATAGTATTCTTAATCCTATATGTTGATGACATATTGATCATTAGAAAAAACATCCCTTGCCTTAAATGAGTAAAACCTGGTTAGGGAAGTGTTCCACGATAAAGGATCCATGTGAGACAACTTATATCCTTGGTATTAAGATCTATCATGACAGATCGGAATGCATAAATGGATTAAGCCAAAGTACTACATTGATAAATCTCTTGAAACACTTCAAGATAAAGGATTCCAAGAAAGGAAACTTGTCAATGGTACATGATGTACATCTAAGCAAGACTTAGAGCCCTAACACTAAAGAGGACATGAACTGTATGAAGGGTGTTCCCTACACTTCGACCATTGGTTCTATAATGTGTGTTATGTTAATGTACTAGATCGGACATCTCGTATGCCCTGAGCATGATGAGCAGATATCAACCAAACCTAGGTGATGCTTAATGGGTAGCAGTAAAAAACATTATGAAGTATATGAGAAGAACTAAAAACATGTTCTTACCGTACGATGGTCAAGAAAAAGATTTGTGTATTCAAATATATACAAATGCTAATTTCCAAACCGACCGTATGACTTTAAATTATAGTCGGGATATGTGTTTGTGTTAAAACAGAGGTGTTGTGAGCTGAAAAAGCTACAAACAGATATTATCATCAAGCTTACGTGTCAAAGAAAGCATAACGTTCATACTAGTTCTTTAGGCTTGAGTTTTTTCAATTAAATTATAAAATTTAGTAAACTCTAAACTATTTGGTACATTAAAGCAGTAATGTTTTAATTGTTATAGCATACTGGGTATGAGTATGTACATTAAACATTTATGTTTTCTTTATTAGCATGTTTAAGTATCCTTAAATAAATATGGTGATCATATTATTTAAAACTGTCATTGATCGATTATTATTATGGGACTGGTAGCAAATCAAGATCATTGTGAAGTCTAGTCATAGTCCAAGTTAGAAGTGCACTGGTGCAACCAGAGTCACGTGCGTTTGTCCGTGCACAAGGCGTTGGGCAAGTCCACAATCAGGCTCACCTCATAGATCAACGTCATAAGATGAGTCCTGAAATAATGAACACTTTTGTCCTCAAACCTGAGATGTGCATTGGGATCTAATGCACAAGGAGTGTTATGTTTTGATATAGTCTAACGTTACCCTTAATGGGGTAATCATAAGGGTTATATTGGGTGTAACATGAATTGTGTACTTAGTCATGTAATGCAATATGAGATTTGCTCCTCTCAAAATGAGAGAGATATTTTTGGAACACTCGGTAATAATAGTTTGATTTACATGGCCATGAACAAGTGGATTATTTGAAGTAATAACACTTGTCTAATCAAAATATGTTGGGATCGAGAAACATAAAATTTGAACTAAAATGATGAGCCAGATCTATGTCTTAAAGTTGAAAACAAAATATTCTGAAACAAAAGGATAATGAATGATTCTACTATATGATTGATTGGATCAATCAAATTGCTCGAAAGAAAAACATATTCATATCGCCTTAGGGGTGGTGACGTGTTGCTAGACGCTTACCACCGTCTGTGTTACTGTGTATCATGTGCAAGTGGGAGAATCAGAATGTAAGCAAATCTTTACCATATCTTTACCAAATCTCGCCAATCGAATCATAATGTAAGCAATGATTCGTTGACCTATTACGTACTTGTATGTGATTCTGTAGATAATTTTCATACTCAGAAAGTATGCTATGAGAGATTTGAGTCATAGTTATAGTAAATTAACATCATCGTCTATATCATTAAATTGATGAATATAAACACGACGTTCATCTTCGACGATCATATTGTGCATGATTATATATGCTCTCATTATTTCTCCAACTATCTATTTGCACCACATACAGGATGGCTCACAAACGAGATAAATCGAAAAATGATCACTAAATTGATGGAAATGGATAGGGCTGTAAACGAACCGAACGTTCAGCGAACCGTTCGTGAACTGTTCGGCGGGAAGTTCATTTATGTTCGTTTATTTAATAAATGAACGAACATGAACACATTTTTTTGTTCGTTTAGTTAAATGAACGAACATGAACAATAGTCTCGTTCGTTCATTTACGTTCGTGAACATTCGTTCATTTATGTTCGTTAATGTTCGTTCAATTATGTTCGTTTACGTTCGTTTATGTTCGTTTGTATTTGTTTATATATATATAAATATATTTATATATATTATGACATTAATGTGTCAAAGCATTAATTAAATTAATTTTTTAAAATTCTTTTTTTATACCTCCTAAGTTTATCCGTTTTTATTTTATTTTGTTATGTTATTTTTTACGAACGAAATGATGAGTAATGGTGGTTGTTTTTTATTCATTTGTGTTCGTTTATGTTCATTTATGTTCGTTTACGTTCGTCTATGTTCATTTATGTTCGTTCGTTTACGTTCGTCTATGTTCATTTATGTTCGTTCGTTTACGTTCGTTTAGCTCTTAATGAACGAACATAAACGAACACGAACAAACATATTTTCTTAACGAACGAACATGAACAAAAAAAATTTCGTTCGTTTACCGTTCGTGTTCGTTCGTTTGTTCGGTTAAGTTAAACGAACGAACACGAACAAGCCTCCGTTCGTGTTCGTTCGGTTCGTTTACAGCCCTAGAAATGGATACTACAACAATGAGAACCACAAAAGAAATTGTACGAACATCATCTTCAAACTACAACAATGAGAACCACAATGATGTAATTTTATTTGTGTTAAATTTTACTTCTGTTATGTAATATATTTTATTGTTGTAATAGATATTATATTTTTCATTTTTTTTAATATTTGTTAATACATTAATTTTAAACTTATAAAAAATTGAATAATATTAAATTTATAATTTAATAAATAAAAAAATTATATCACTATTAGTTAATGATTAGACTATCTGGATTTTTTTTAAACCAACATCTCATTTAATAAATTATTCACATTTTTTACAAACATAATTCACAAAATATTAAAAAGTATGATGCAATATAAAATAATTTTTTAATACTATTTACTGTCTCATCAAAAAAATAATACCGATATGAAATTAGCAATTGGGCAAAGGACATCCTTATTAATGTCAAAATCATGTCAAATTCATGCATTAGAAATGTAAAAAGTAGGTTTTGATGTTGATGTGTGTGAGAAGAAAATCATTTAAGAGTGCCATTAGCCTCCCCCTAACAATTACCAAAAACCCAATATTCTGTTATAAAAAACTATACTTACAACGACCATAATTTCTTGATAATAAATCAAAACGTGGCTCAAAAATTTGGAAATCTTTATAGTGGATGATATTATGATAGAACGACTTTAACAAATTTCAAAATTTCAATATTTAATGTGAGGCCAATAGAACAAGAAAAGAAATTACTATGATAAAAAAAACCATCTAACTTCTTTGTAGGTTTTATATTTATTTTTATCATCATCTTTCATTATTTTTTGACATTTTTTAATATATTAAAATATATTAAAATAAAATCAAATAAATATAAAAAATAACGCAAAACAAGATAAAGAACTCAAGGTATAATAAAAAATTTACAAGAACCTCTCATCTATACTATATTATAAAGATGACATAAAAAACTTTTAATTACAATTCACTAAGCTTTATGTACTATCATTTAAAGTTATCTACTTAAAATCTCTTAAAAATAACTATTAAAGCCTAATGTACTACCTGTAAAGCTTTTAACCCTAATTAATATATTTCATCCTTATCCCCAAAATCCTGATCTCTAATCCTCAAACCCTAAAATTATGAAATTCGAATTCTGATAAACATAATCAAAACAGGATAAACATCTCAATTTAAATATAAAAAATTTAAAATATATAAGATAATTAATGAATTTTAACAAACCACTTAATTTTTTTTATATAAAAAACATTATATTGTTAAGACTAAATTAAACAAATTTATATATAAAAAAACCATTATCACTCAATAAAAACCATCCAAAATCGTACTGTAAATCAATAAAAAAACAAAAAATAAAAATAAACATTAAAATCGTGATGTATCTCGCTGCATTGTTCAAGCACGCTTCTAGTTAAGTAATTATGAAAAGAAATATTACATTTTAAAAAAGAAATATAATAAGAAAAATGAGTAAATTACGTTTTTAGTCCCTATGATTTGTTAAAAATTATGGATTTCACTCTTATGGTTTTGGAATTTCAATTTTCATCCCTATAGTTTACGATTCATTTCTATGTTTGTCCTAAGGCCAAAACATTATTTTTAAGTATGAAGAACCAAAATAAAAATGAATTATAAACCATGAGGATGAAAAATAAAATAAAATTTAAATTATAAGGATGAAAAAGTAATGAATTATAAACTATAGAAGTAAAAATTATAAGAACGAAAATATAAAATTTTAACACAGGGTTAAAAATGCGATTTTTGTCTGTGGTTTTGAAATTTAGGTTTTGGTCCCTATTGTTTGCAATTTATTTATGTTTTTGTCCTCGAAGCCAAAAACTATTTTTTAGTATGAAGTACTAAAATAGAAATGAATTAAAACCATAGGAATAAAAAAAGAAATATAAAATTTAAATCATAAGGACGAAAAAGATAATGAATTATAAACCATAGGATGAAAATTGTAGTTTCAAAACTGTAAGAACGAAAATAGAAATTTTAAACAAACCACAAGGACTAAAAACGTAATTTACTCTATATTTTAATAGTAACAATGGATGATGGGATGATGCATCATGTGAAGATGGTGTAAGCATGGGGACGAATCACGTGTTTTGCACAGAGTCCAATAGACAATAAAGGTGGCGAACGTGGCAGTAGAAGAAACCGTTGATCGTTAAAGTGTGATAAATATAAACCGTTAGATGTTATTTTCAAGGGAAAAACCAGGTGAACGCCAACTATCTATGTGGTTGCATGGTGGTCCTTCCCATTTTTCATTCATGAATCCTTTTTAGATTATATTTAGGATATCTATCGATCAAAATAGTCAACTTTCGATAATTTGATTTTCTTTCATATAATTTTTTTTAGGTATTTATATAAACTACCTTTCCAAAAAAGATTTTAAAAAACTGTGGTTTTTCTTGAATAACGGAGAATCGTGTGAGAATAAGTTAGTTGATAAATTGTCTTGCCAAGACGTGTCTATGTTGTTACGAAATGATCCATAGCGTTTTTTGTAAGACGTGACTCACGTCATGGCGTCTTGAGGTGTGTCATGACACGTCGCAGTGCACATTTTTTGTAAGACGTGATTTTTTTTATCTTTTGTGTTTTTACACTTTTAAATTTAGATTTTACAATTATATAGATTAATCTAAGAGAAATTAATTAAAATAGTCATTTCATTAAAATACACTTACCCTCCTAGCCATTCTCTCCCTTATTTTTGTGAAATAGAAGGTAGGTTCGTGTATAGAAGGTAGGTTCGTGTATACGAACTCCTCCCAAAAACTCAAAAAAAATTCAGAATTTGGTATAGGTTCGTAAAAAGGCTTCGTATATATGAACATACCTCAAAAATTCAAAAAAATCTAGATTCGTGAAGTGGGTTCGTGAAAGGTTTGAAAGTATTAATTTTTTTACATATTTGGCCCTATATATATATATTTATATAATTCTATATATGACATAAATTTGCCGCCTTATGTCACGCATTGAAAACTGCCGTGTCCTCGCTGTGGCGTGTATGGCTAGTGGCTTGACCTCGCCGCCATGCCACGCCTCACCAATGTTTTAAAAACCGGTTTTTTGGTTGACCCGGTGTGGTGATCGGGTCACGGTTCAACCGGGTCAACCACGGTTTCAAGAAATTTTATGTAATTTTCATTTTCTTGCATATATATATATATATATGTATATATAAAACCAAGAATTTGACGTCCACAAGTTAAAACATTAAAAATACACATAACAAAAAGTTTTACATCAATCCAAAAACATAAAAAAAACACATAACAACAAGTTTTACATCAATCCAAAAACATAAAAAACACAAATATAAGAAATTAATTTTTTTAACCGGGTCAACCCGGGTTTTTACCGGTTCAATTAGACCGGTTCAACCGGTCCTATCAAAAAACTGGCGGTTCAATCTGGGACGTAATTTTCCAAAAAAACGGTCGTAATTGACTCGGTCTCTTCACCGGTTCCCGGTTCAACCGGCCGGGTCAACCCGAGTTTTAAAACATTGCGCCTCACGCTATTTTGAACCTTGATTCTACGTAATATATTACTGAAAATAGAAACTTGTTACTCTTTCGGCCCTAAAATTAGTGTATACATTACTATGTTAGTTTGTTTCAAAATATCTATTTTCTCATTGTACCCTTATTTATAAGACGGAGAAAATTTATTTTCTATAATTAAGGTAACATTGTTTTTAGTTAATTAAAAAGTGTAATATATAAAGATATTTTTTTATAACAAAAATAACAATTTATTTCTATTCAATGTTTTTTTTTTGTTAGCATTAAATTCTAAATTTAAATATTTTTTGGTAGAAATACAAAAGACAAATTGAAATGAACCAGGATTCTCCTAGTCATTTCTTCCTTATTTTGACTTCACTTTCTCGGTCAAGTTTCGTGCTTTACCAAATTTGGTATGTTTTGTTGTTAAATAATTTGTTTCTTGGCCAAAATTGTAGAAATTATTTGACAAAAGCATATCTTATAACATATTTTTGTTTATGTTATAAGAAATTGATTCATTAAATCGATTAAAAGGATTTTGTAAAATAAGTAAAATAATTTACATACAACAAATTCAAATACAAATACAAATATATCTTCGAGAATCAGAATTTCGGCTATGGAAATAATGTTATCGCATGTGATAACTTACTAGATTCGTCATTAGCAGCAAAAAGTTTGGACCAGTTGAAGTCGGATGATGGAATATGACGACTTGAGTGAACGGTTGTCGGAAGTGACGTAAGTTAAATTGTATAATACTATCTAAAGTTATTTTCAGTTTACTTTATTTGTAATCTAATTAGAAAACATGGATTATTATTTTATTAACGAATATCTTTCATCAATGAACCCTAGCACCTACTGTAATTGGAACGATGCATGATCATGCCTCGTCACATTGGACATTCTCATTTGCAAGAAATAAGTTCACACGTCGAGAGAGTATGTGAGTAGCAACAAGACGATTCACGCACATTTTGTTTGGGCACCGATGCTCTTGAAAAACCGTCTATCAAAACATCTTAATTAGCTATGATACTAGTCATCTCTAAATGGTATCTCATTTTAGTTGTTTGTTTTATTATTTCTATAGGTTCCTAGTTCTTTTCTCTATGTTGATCTTTCGTTTGTTCTTATGTAAGTAGTTTTTGATGAGATAACATACATTTTGACATGATAATGGTTGGCTCACTTGTAACACCCTAAATTTAAGAGAATTTAAAATTTTGAAAATTTAGCAATATGACAGCTATAAATGGAGAAAACCTGAATAAAATGATATGACATCTTAACCAAAATATGCCATCCCGGAATGGAGAACAAGTATGACGTTTACAACCCAAAGAAATAATTAGAGTTTAACCCAACAACCTACTAATCTAGACATAGTTAATTCTAGATTAAAATCGGGTGTTGGCACTTTTCTTCCCAAAAGTATACCAAGACTAAGTCGGGTGTGCGTCTCTATATCTTCCAAAAATGTTACTATTCTTCGACCTCTCTCCACTCAAGCCCGAGGAGTCCCACCGCTAGAATGACTTTTTATACATGTCATTTTAAGAAAAAGTGTTAGGTTAAAACCTAGTGAGATCAAACAGTTAAGTAGATGAATAATAATAATAATAAGTGTTAGGCATAAATAAATGTAAAGCCGGAGGAGAAATGATTTATAGACCTTTACCATAAATATAACACCTCTTGGGTTAACGGGGGAGACCCGCTTACTAACACAAGTGACATAACACAAAATTAAGCCACTTGACAAGTTAGTAAAACCAATACACATAATAAAATACACGCAAGGGATGCTAGGCCCGGTAGCTTTAAACGTACACCCGCAGAAAGTCAACTTCAACCACATAGGGTCCTTACGTTGAGATCCTCATCCAATATCGTGTACTAGCACGTGGGACTTACATCCCAATCTGATGCCTAAACGTGCCTCAATGTGGAAAACTAACGTTCCATCATTGGACAAAATGATACAAACAAGTGTGGGGTTATGACGCCCAAATGCAACCATTTATGCACATTCTCATATAAGAAACCAATCAATATTATCCAACAATTAGATTGCCATCAAGATATATAGCCAAGAGTCCATGTAATTTTGTACGTAGTTCCAAAGAGATTCCAATGGGAATCCATGGGTAAGAATCTACCCAATAACTTGTTTCATTCAATTTCTCATCAATTAAGTTCATCAATATCTAAAACCCTATTTTAGTTCAAAACACAAATCTAGAGAGTAAAAGAGACATGATACTTATGTAGCAACCACATGTAAATCCAAGATATAAGTTTCTTTTCTTGAAAACACACTCAATCAAATAAACCTTAGAATCTCCAAAATTAGGGATTTTGGTGAAAGTTCACCCAAATCAAAGAAATTCAATGGAATGGAGATGTCTACTAGGTTAAAATCCTTGATTTTAACATGTATACAATTTTTAAAAGAGGATGAGCTCACCTTGGTAGTTTTCAAAGAGAAAACCAAACCCTAGAATGGAGGAGATGAAAGATGAGATGCCAAACCACTTGAAAGCTCCCTAATACCACTTCCTAAAAGTATCAAAGATCACCATTAATGACTATGAGGACATCATAAATGAAGGGAGAGGTTTTGGGGATGAAAACTTACCAAACACAACTGAGAAAATCGCCTCTCAGCCCTAGAAATCTGATAAAATGAATTAAAATCGCGACTTGGGCTTTTTATACCTGACTGCACTTTCTAGCGATAGTGCCCGACGATTGTGGCACTTGACACTTTCGCCGGCATAATCGCCCGCGACCATGACCCCTCGGTACATTCTCAGCGAATTTGACGAGCGATAGTGAACAATGGCAATCTCGCTTGGCACTATCGCCGAGTTGGTACCGAGAGTTCCATCTCTCTCACACGATTGTGCCCCAACGATTGTGACACCCTGTCACTCTCGCGGGCACTATCGCCCAGGTGGTACCGAACCAAATTTCGGTATTGTTCCTTCTTGTGCATACCCAACTCTCCCAAAACTTAAGGTTTAGCAAAATTAAGACAAAACAAGGACCCCGTAGCATAAATAAGGTTGCTAAAACACCAAATATTTCCATTTTAGAATGAGGGTTAAATTTACGGGTGTTACAGCTCACTACAATAAAATTGGCTTTATAGGATGTCGAGAATGTCTAAGCATTATAATGTAATACTTTATAGAACTTAAGTTTGTATGACCAAACTATAATTTTTTTTATTTTATCTAAAGGTGTTCCCATTTTTACCCTAGTTCGTCTCAAAATAATAATCTGTTAGTCTTAACCATCGGATTTGTAAACAATACAAATAGATATCCGACCAAACACTTAGAAACCCATTCTTATATCTTGCCTTAAGAAACACATATTCGGTGAGCAACATCCATGTAACATAACTTAAATAAAATATCATCTGAATCTTTAATATAAAAAGATCAAACAGGGTTTCAGATATAGTGTGTTGATTGGATTTATGACTAAGAAAGTTCTAAAAGATCAACTTCAATTTTGGTCTTTATTGTAATAACCGGGTTCAAGTGGTAAATTGTGGAGTTTGGGGGAATAGTTGGCCAAAGCCCAAAGTTGGAGGGGCTAGTTGTAAATGTGGAAAAGAGGGACTTAACGCTAGCACAATCTTCCATAATTCTTTTCACTGTTTATTGGCAGCTAAGAGGACCTAGAGGAGCTAGGGCGATTTGTGGAGAACAAGGCAAGGAAAGAACAAAAAAACTCAATTTGGAGAAGAAGGGTCGACATCATTCTCTCTAAGGTAAGCCTTAACCTCTGTATTGCTTTCCATTGTTTGAGTTTGAGGAATTTTTTGGGTATTTTAGTGAATAAATAGAAATGGATCGATTTCTTCTTTCTAATGAAAAGATGGATTTCACCTCTGTTATCATCTATCGATTCATATTTATTAATGAGAATGGGGCTCGAGTAGGTTTTCGATAATCATTTAAGAATCGTGAGTGGTGGCGTGTGTTTAGGTCGTTTCCATCTCCTGGAAATCGACTTCCCCAATGTTTCCCTTACTTATGTCTGTGTTTCATGCGGGTCGGGAGCAAGGGACCCTGGTGATCCCAGGCATGTCCAGCCGGGTGACCCAAGGGTGGTAGGGCCGGGAAGCCCGGGTGTTAGGAACCGGGTGACCCCTGGAGCGACTTAACCCGGGTGACCCCGGGAGTGTTCTAACCTGGGCGACCCCGAGAGTTATTTTTCCTAGGTAGCCCAAGAGTGGCACATCGGGCGAACTCGGGGAGTTCCCGTTTGGGGCTCTGACCGTTGTTGATCCGAGAGTGTTTATCGGGGAATCTTTCTGTTGTTGTCATTTAGTCTTAAGAGAGGAATTTAAGAGTGGGAGTTGTTTTTGATGTGCGAGGAAATGTCTCACCGTCGGGTTATAATTATACCGTAGGGAAGATTGCTTTCAAGCAAAAGCGTTATCTGAAGATTTAAGCGGGAAGTTTCAGGTGAGTTTTCTAACTAATGATTTTCAATGATTAAATGGGTAAAAGCATGTGTAGTTTTAATTAAAGCATTTTTATTCTCATTGTATGCTTTTTTATATACGCGAGATGTTTTAAATGTGGTTTATATTATTGGTGTAAATGATTGATGTATGCATACGTAAGTGTGAGCGAGTATAGCCAAAGTCGGGGGGTGTGTCCTGCCTATGCTTATACTGGGGTGTGTGTCCCGTTTATGCCATTGGGGGAGGGGGGTGTCCCAATTAAGTCAATATGAGTTAGACACGCTGTCACCTTCGAATGACGGTAGTGTGTGCAAGCAACTAAGTTACAAGTGTGGTGGTTGTTTATAAGTGAATTGGTTTATCTTCCTTACTCCTGTTACTTGAACTGTTGTTATAGGGGACTCACTAGACCTTCGGTCTAATCCTCGCTCTTTCAAAACTAAAAACCTTTTTCAGGCAGTTGTGAAGTAGGTGGTTCGGATAAAGGGAAAGAGAAGATGTGAGCAGAGACCGGAATTAGAAGACTTCCTTTATTGTTATTTTTTTCCTGTAATCTCAGTTGTGTACTAGGTTGCCTTATCGCAAACCTTGATTTTAATTTGTTGACTTGGGGTCGTTTTGGCGTTGATTTATATTAGACTGCTTGTCTTTCTTTTCTTGAATAAGTTGAGTTGTTACAATTGGTATCAAAGTCATAGTTTACATTACGAAACTACCCATCTACTTTTCGAAATAGCCACAAATTTTGACCAATCAAAGCTGCAATTCTTGACCAATCTTGACTGTATGAAGGACTATAACCACTTATCTACTTCTCGCACACTTAGCGTTTCTCACTTGAATCTCCCCATATATATATATATATATAGGGGTGTTCAAATGCAACCCTTTTTAATGGTGCAACCCCATGCAACCCACCTATCTACCACTCATTTTGTTTTCACCTTTTTAATTAAAAAAGGTGAAAATAAAATGAGTGGTAGATAGGTGGGTTGCATGGCTTGCACTATTAAAAAGGTTGCACAATAACTCACCTCTCTCTCTCTCTCTCTCTATATATATATATATATACAAACTATAAAAAACGTTGTTATATTAGAAAACAATAGATATATTCATGGACAATTATCATGATTCATTAATTACGATTGAGATATATATGGAAGATGATAAATTTCATTCATTATGATCATGACTTTAAATTAAGAAACAAAATTAAATGAGATATTTATTAGACTAAATAAACGACTAAGATTGGTTTGTATAGTTTGTTAGAAGTGGATGGTTTGTAAATGAAACGTCTCATACATACATATATATATATATACACATATATATATATACACATATATATATATATATGGAAGCGATCAAATGGAAACCACTCTAATTTTGAAAACCTTGGAAACCCTCGATTTCATTGGTTAAGTTAATGAAATTGTTTCATATAATTCTTTTATTGATGAAATTGTTGCATATATTTGTGTTTTTTATGTAGAAATGAAAAAGTTTCATCAGACTGCGAAAATACATGAAACAATTTCATCAGAATGAGAAAAATAGATGAAACTATATAAAAAACACAAATATATGAAACAATTTCATTAATAAAAGAATTATATGAAACAACTTGATCATATTAAACAACTTTATGAACCAATTTCATTAATTTAACCAATGAAATTGACGGTTTCCAAAGTTTCCAATTGAAACCACCTATATATATATATATATATTATTTAATTAAAAAAACTAAACTCACAAATCACTTTTTTATGTGACTACTGTTAGACTTGTATTTCCTTAAACCATATACATACTCCAACAACTTATAAAAACTTAAAATCAGTATTGAGAACCTCTTGACTGTATGCAATGTGAAATATCTTTTTCATATGAAGTAAAAAACAAATTGTATTTTAATTTATTATTGCTCGCTTAAAATCTATAAAGCTAAAGTATTGACTTGTTAACATGATTGGGACGTTTTTCCCATCATATGTATTTAAAATTACCTAGAATGAGTCATTTTGAGCCATTCTTAAATAAAATTCTTACCATTTTGTCTTCAACAAATGTGTCACTGTTAGTATTTTTGTCCATTACATTAAATCTAATATGGATCAGTTTCAAACAAGACTATATAAGATTAATAAAAAAACAGATGCTTAGAAGACATTATTTAACATCTAAAACACTTAAAATAAAACCAAGTAATGTGTTACGTTTTATATATATATATATTGTACGATAGAGACCTTGGAAATTTCTAAGAAGCTTAATAATTTTTGGCGGTTATTTGAGACCCTCATAAAAACAAATTCGTAAGATTTAATTAAATTAGATAGACATCTAAAAGTTCTTTCATAATCAACATCTTGATTTAATACTCTAGTCTTAAAATGACGTTTTATCTTTAGTTAGGGATTAAATATTTCAAGATACAAGAAGACAAGACTATGTACGTAATCCTAGAAATACACGGTTGAGAAAAAATTATATAGATTTTAAATATTGTTTATGATCCTTGTCGTATCAATACTGGCTTAACTAAAATACCACAAAGATGTATACAAAAATACACCTTGAGATAAATAATAGTTACAATTACATGTGCAAAAGTAGGCTTGAAGTGTTTTACCTCAACTTCATTTTCCTTATCAGTACATTGATACGTTGTAGCTAATATCTGAAGTTGGTATCTGATCATTTTCATGCTTATGTTTGTTCTTAACAAATATGATTGACGAGGATATGTCTTTTATTAGTCGAAATCAAATGATTCGATGATTTCCACAAGTTGGAGCAACCAAAAAAATGATAAAACAAAAAAAATTGTGAGTTGTTGTATGTGGCGTTGCTCCCGGCAAAAAAAAGAAAATAACTTCAAAAAAATCTAAAGATAAAAAACTGAGTGAAACGTGGGGCTAATTAATTGTCACCCCCTCCTAATTGCCAAATGCACGTGAGTTTGTCTAGTCTCTTGGAAAATATCTGTCAACTGTACGTGGGTTGGTACATGAGATGTATAAAACAAGCTATTGAGCAGGGGCGGACCTACATGGACTGGAGCGGGGTCTCGTGCACCCGCTCAGTCCTATTTTGTAAGTAGAATTTTTTTTGGGTACGAAAGGTGCAATCGCTAACGCCTGGGGGAAAATTTAGAGGGTTAAACGTGCACAACTTAATTTCTTTTTCATTTAATGCTTCCTGCCTTCTTAAAACTAAGGTAGCGTTTGGTACGCATACATGATTGGACGGGATTGGATATGACAAAACTGGACAGGACAGGAGGCTAGGACTAGACAAAACACGGAGGGTCAAAATGTGTAAAGTGAATTTAAAAAGAAACATAAATACACCCCTTGTTGGTTCACGATTCCGAAGTTCCAAATTTTAAAAATAAACAGAACAGAAGCCCACTCCCCTGTCGCTCCGGACCATAGAGGCACAGACGCTGGCGGTCAGTCTGTAACACCCTAAAATAGAGATAACAAAAATTTCCGAAAATGGAAACACGGTATAAAATTTTGCCATAGCAAGAGCCTCCCAAAAATGGGGAAATATTCAAACTTGTTTAATCATAGTTGTAATTTAACGGATAAATAAATAACAACCAACTAATCTAATTTCTATATCTAGAAAAGAGATTACAAAAAGGGTGTCATCTATAAACCCATACGTCCTCTCCAAAATATATGTCCAAGTGCAAAATCCCCCAAGCTCTCGCCCAAAGCAACTATGCCTGCTTAGAACCGGCACCGCTAGAACCTGAGATACATATCGACACCAAACAAGTGTTAGGCCAAAAAGCTTAGTGAGTTGAACAAGAATTAGCATATATGATCAATTACAATTCTTATCAGCAGTTAACCAAAGTTCAATAAATGTCGAGTCAATAAGGGAGTCCCATAGCACCAATCAAGTTCCACCCAAAGAGTCGATATACCTTGATGCCTACTAACAAGTGACATCCGAAAGGCCCGACACATCCGAGGACTACAACCATGGCATTACCCCGAATGACGGAGGTCTAGGCACATACCATCACGGTGGCACCCAAGACTACATCCTCCTAGTGTCTACTGACTTGGTTCATCCAACATAACATATAGGAGGTCTTTAGGCATATTTCAACCAAGCATATTTCGATACCAACCAAGGGTACAATATTACCATCCTAAGCAACATAAGGTCCGATATACAACTGATATGACCATAACTTTCTTCATGTAGATATGATACCACCAAAAGATGTCTCAAGTAAGAAACTATCACAAATGCCAATATATACATGTTTACATCATCAAATCATGGTAAGTTACAAACAAACGTATTTCTTAAGAAAACCCCCAAATACATAGACATTTAGAAATGGACATTTCAAGTGAAGATTCAAGATATTAACAAGTAGAAGATTATGATGTGTATCTAGTTTTAACAAAGGTTTAGTAACTCACAATCTAGGTTTTAGGTCAAAAACCTAGAAAAGTGCCAAACCCTAGAAGTGTTGGGGAAGATGAAGACGGTCCTTAGACTTGAGCTTCTTGGTTGAAATCTTTGATTGGGGAACCTTGATCTTGCAATAAATGTAGTAGGTGGTGGTTGAAAAGCTCCTTGAAATCAATGGAGGGGAGTTATGAGGGTAGAGAGGGTTTTGAGAAAATGTGTCATGAGAGGTGAAATGAGAAAGGTGCTGAAATCCTTCTTTTAATCCATCAGGGGTCGCGCGCGGTTCGCGGTGCGGTTTAACCCGCACGGTCATCCGCGCCGGCCTTTGAAAGAGCTTGGCGGACAGTGCTCCGCGCGGCTCCACCCGCGCGGGGCACTGTTTTTCACTGCAATCATTACAAGCCAAGAATCAGGATGTTACACAGTCGGCCGACCTCACTCACTCACCCTCTGTCTCTCTCAAACTCTCAAGCTATCTCACACCCTATCTGGCTCTCAATCTCTTATTCACATTCCAGTTTTGTCACAAAACCTAGCTCAAGTTTAAGATTTTGTCCTAAATTTGATTTTAGTCATTTCCCGAAATTGATTAGTTATGTTTACACGATTTTATTTATGTTTTAACGTTTACATGATTTTAATTATTTGTTTACATGATTTATTTGTTTGACCTAAATTTAATATTAGTCATTTGCCCTATATTTGATGTTAGTCAATCATATCTAATAGTCTTGTGTAAGATCCCACATTGGTTGGGAGGGGAACAAAAGTTACCTTATAAGGGACTAGATACTTTCTCTACCAGACGCGTTTTAAAACCGTGAGTCCAGGTGTGTGGACAAAGAGGACAATATCTGATATGGTTAGCTTGGGATGTTATAGATGGTATCAGAGTCGGGAGCCGGAGTAGTGTGTCAGCGAGGATGCTGGGCTCCCAAGGGGGGTAGATTGTAAGATCCCACATTGGTTGGGGTGGGAAATGAAAGTTGCCTTATAAGGGACTAGATACCTCCTCTACCAGACGTGTTTTAAAACCGTGAGTCCAGGTGTGTGGACAAAGCAGACAATATCTGGTACAATTAGCCTGGGATGTTACAGATGGTATTAGAGCCGGGAGCTGGACTACTATGCCATCGAGGACGCTGGGCTCCCAAGGGGGTGGATTGTAAGATCCCACATTGGTTGGGTAGGGGAAGGAAAGTTGCCTTATGAGGGACTGGATACATTCTCTACCAGACGCGTTTTAAAATCGTGAGTCCAGGTGTGTAGACAAATTAAACAGACAATATCTGGTACGGTTAGCTTGTGATGTTACATAAATTGTCCAGATCTTTTTGGCAATATGAATTTGTTTAATCTTATGCAGATTATTCCTTGTCCAGGCTAACCGTACCGGATATTGTCCACTTTGTCCACACACCTGGACTCATGGTTTTAAATCGCGTCTGGTAGAGGAGGTATCCAGTCCCTTATAAGGCAACTTTCGTTCCCCTCCCCAACCAATGTGGGATCTTACAAGGAAACTTTTGTTCTCCTCCCCAACCAATGTGGGATCTTACAACTTAACTACCTAATATCGGGTTGGTTCAAACCATATAAATATTTATGTAAGAGATAACGTAAATGAGAAAGATTTGTGCACTAACCTGGAGGAGTAAGGGTGCTAAAAAAATGGACCAACCCAACCAACCCGATCAATCCAACCTGACCAACCCCGAAAAAAATCAACCCGAGGTAACCCGGTATATAATCGATACAAAATTAGGACAACCCGGATTTATTGGATTGATATTGGGTTAGGCTTAAAGTAACCCGACCAACCCGATAACCAGATAAACGTTTTAGTGACTTATCTAAAATTATTTATATTTCCCTTTAATATGTATAAGTTACCAAAAAACAACTCGGCAATAACGAGCAATGGAACTCGTAAGAGGACATTATTGAAAAGTTATATATAATACCTAAATATTTCATGAACTCGTATATTCTTTTGAATGATGGATTGTATTTCAAAGAAAGAATTCCTTATTTTTATGTTTTCAATATTGTTTTTACTTTGTTTAAACACAATGGTTTGCACTTTTATTTGGGTTGGGTTGAAAATTCTCAAACCGCCAACATTGGGTTGAGTTGTTAAAATGCCTTCAAGCCGATCAACCCAACCCGTGAGCACCCCTATGGAGAAGTGTAATAACCGTGTTTTAATTGTTAAAGTGGAGAGAGTGGGAGGGGGGGTTGTTTGTCAAAACCCTAAGTATGAGGGGCTATTGTATTTGGAGTGGAAAGGGATTAGAACCTATTACTCTACCCTAAATTCATTTTGGTGTTGGTGGCGGCTAAAGAACTCAGAGAGAGAGCTTGAAGGAGAGAGAGAGAGATTGGGGAGAAGGTGGTAGAGAAGGTGGACTTTGGGAAGGTTCTTGCCAATTTTTTCTTCAAGGTAATATTTATTCATCTCTTAATTTAGTTGGTGGATTTCTATTAAGAATGTCTAAGAAAAACCCTTGTCTGGGTTCTTCCCAAAAACCTTCATCCTTTGGTTTGAAGATTTAGTTCTTGGGGGTGTTGATGTTCTAACCATTGGCTGGATTGCCTTGTGAGGGTTCCTCCTTCTCGGAAGTATTATCATTTTAATCATTTGAGGAAAAAAACCCAACACCGAGACCAATCGCCAGTCGCCTGGGATTTCTCTCAGCTCGACCGAAACCCAGTGTTGGGGTCCCAGGAGCAAAAACCCACCGGGGAGTCCGGTTGGAA
Source organism: Arctium minus (assembly GCA_954870635.1). Classification (NCBI taxonomy): domain Eukaryota; kingdom Viridiplantae; phylum Streptophyta; class Magnoliopsida; order Asterales; family Asteraceae; genus Arctium; species Arctium minus. Next base: position 10,699,254 of record OX941097.1, on the reverse strand, counting down.
TGAACACCAGAGGAGACCCGAAAGACGGGGAGCCAGGGATAGAAAGAAGCCGGGAGGCGGCACAACCGGGAGGGACCCGGGAGACAGAAGCCCGGGATAAGGGAGAAGTCGGGAGTGGTCACCCGGGGAGACCGGGGCCACGTACCAGGGGAGACCGCGACTACATACCGGGAGTGGTCGCCCAGGGAGGCCGGGTCCACGAACCGGGAAAGGGACACCCGGGGAGGCCAGTGACCATGATCCGGGAAAGGGTGGCCCGGGGAGGTCAGGGCCATGATCCGGGAAAGGGCGGGAGCCGTGTCTGGGAAGTTCGGGTAGGCCGGATCCGGGGCGACTGGAGAGGCCGAACTCGGTATCTTAGAGTTCGAACCAGAAGGGAGTTTTCAAATAGGTTTCCCTACGTGTAAGTTTGATTCTTATTCACCGTAGGTATCTAGTCTAAGGGTTGGGTCAGAAGCGTAAGCAAGAAGAGTTAAGCAAGGATAGCAAATGAGTCTTTCTAACTAAAAGTGTGTTGTGTTTTATATTAAACGCATGAGATGTTATGAAACTGCATGTTGATATTTATATGAACTGAACGTTTTGATATGTTGTTATTGTTGAAATATTTTGTATGCATACATTTGGGAAGGGGTGTGTAACGGCTAAGTCGGAGGGTTTGTTCCGCCAGTGCTCATGCCCAAGGGGTTTGTCCTGTTTATGCAATGGAGGGTGTGTTCCAGTTAAGGCAGCGTGAGGCTGACACATCGTCACAGGTGGCCTGACTTCAGTGTGCCGATTACATGTGTGTCTTTTGTGATTGAAAGTTTAAATGCTATAAACTGGAGAATTGTTTATGAATACTTTTAAATTGTTTTAAATGCTTTTGCGGTGTGATAATTGTCGCTAGAGGGAAACTCACTAGACCTCATGGTCTAACCTTCACTTTTCAAAACAAAAACCTTTTTCAGGTAAAGGTTTAGTTAGAAGTTCGTTCGTGGGGTGGAAGGGAGGTGTATCGTGGAAGAGATATCGTGGAATCTCAAAGTTATGGCGAGCTTAGTAAATCTCAGTTGTAGTCTTGTGTTGTCGTTATAATTAGTATGTTAGAACGTTTGTAATGAGTGTGTTGGGACCATTTCGGTGGAATGTTATCTTTTTGTTATTGTAGAAATTTTGGGTTGTTACAAGGAGGACACATGTAAATTGTTTCCTCCAAATCCCCATGAAGAAAAAACATTTTGCACAACCATTTCGTTCAATTCCCATTGCTAACAACATCCACCGCTAACATTATACGTACCATGACCATTTTAACAATTGGTGCAAAACTTTTCTAACAAGTGCCTCTCAAACAAACTGTCAAATCAGTTCTTTATTCTCTACCAAAAAATAATGTTTTGGGTAACATGTACCTACGACTAAAACTAATACTCTAGTAATAATCAGTGGTAAAAGGACATTGGTAATATGTCGATAAACATTCGATAAAGTTGGTTTTACATTTTACTTTGACAAATATGATATAACTTTTACAACACATTAATGATTATTCTTTTTGTTGATACGTCGTTGAAATTCGTCATTAAAGTTTATTGGTATGGTTTACTGATCAATAGGTTGTATCAAAAGTTTTTTAACATGAAATCCACCAATAATAAGTAATTATCACCAAAGGAATACCGACGGATGGACCTGTCGATATACCCTGATATTTTTTTGTATCGGATAAGTTAAGTATATTAATTATTGTTTTCCCCTTTGTCTTATATATGTATACAAATAAAAAACACAATAAGAATATAATTAGTAGCTTTTTTATTCCTCAACCAATTTATTTTTTGTTTTGCATGATGTATTTTAAATGTTTTTTTTCCCTAACTTTCTAAGAAATTATTTGTAAAATACATATGATTGAATACTTTAATTTGGCCAATATTGTATTGAAAACGTGAAAGATGACAAAGACTAAACCCTCAAGTTGCATTCTAAAGAATTCATCATGGAAAATACTTGGAAATGTATCAGAATTTTCTATGTTTAATTATCTTAATGAAAGAAATTATATAATTCAAATAACATTGCCAACCAAATATGGCGGATATAGTAAAGTTTGACAAGTAAATATTTCATCTGATAATTGAAGAAGAAAATGTATGGGTCATTTCGAATAAAAACTTGGTTTAAGATATATTTATATAAAAGTTAACAAAAATTAGGGTTTTGAACAATATTATTAGTTGAGATCAATAAATAAAAAGCGATTGAGTATACATATATCGTTCTTGAAACTATTGAGAGCATCTACACTTTTTATACATGTACATAGAACATTTTGTAACCTAATAACTTTTAATAGTACGAAACTTAATAATTATCTGGGCAAAAATTTGATTACCGGCAATTCAAATCGGCCGCATACAAAACCTGCCTCCAAAAAGAACAATATGTGACGACATTTTTTGGCTTACTCAACGACTGAGTCTAACAGGAAAGGGAATCGAACCCGAAACATGTGTTATATAAACATTGAAAAGCTTGTTATTTGGATTCTATATGATAATTATTGATATACTGTTATGTTATTATTATTATTATTTAAAACAACATAAAAAGGAGATACTTCTATTGGCATGATTGGCAACTCATAAAGACCAAGAAACCAAAAGCATGTTACTTGCATTGACCTCCACTTTGGACCATATATATCGAAGGGTCTTTATATATAACAAAAGTGAACTGAAATTATATATAAAAGATTCTCATTCTCATTCTTATTATATGTATAATTGTAGTTTATATAAACTCCGAAGGGGATTTAATTAAGTTCAATATATATCTTGTTGGAGAGGATCTTTTTAGATAAAACAATAATTGTAATTAATCTCCATTAATCATGGATCACATAACCTTATTAGTTCTACTCCATTTGAATAATTTAATTTCGATGAAAAGATTACGATCCCAAAATTAATTAATTTTTTTAAAACACAATGATTTATACAATTTTTTTATCAAGTTTTTTGTCTTTTTTAATACCAGTAATATCATTAATTGCTGGAATGTAAATGATAATTTCATCATCATATCAATAAAAAAACACATTTATTCTTTTTTAAACTTTCATAAAGAAAGCATCCTTAATTCAATATGCATTGACGTTTGACATCCATATAATTACAATCTCTTTTATATATATAGGGTTAGCTATATGAATTAATCTAAACCATCAATCTTAACAATGGACGGTTAAGATTAAAACTAGATTTTTAATTAATGAAATAGGTTTTATTTATTAAATAGATATGTGAACATTTATGGTTAAGGGTAGTTTGAAGATTAAAACATTCATTTTTTTAAACCCATTAAAAAAGCTCATTAATGTTTTCTTACACCATAATTTGTAACCGATGAACATTCATGGCGAAATGGTCGAAATTCAAAATTAAAGATGAACATATGTGTTTTATGCAATGTTTTATATTTGTAAGGTGTTCATCGATGTTCCATCTATCAATGTTTGTAAGATGGTTGGCAATGTTTGTAAGGTGTTCATCGATGTTCCCATCTATTAATGTTTGTAAGATGAACATATGTGTTCATCTCTATAAAATTAAAATGAAAACTGGATAAATTTCAGGGATGTTGCATTCATTTCAGGGATTGATCATCTCTATTAAGGATGTTAATCTCTATCTATGAACATTTGTGTTCATCTCTATCGATGTTCATCGTTCTTGCGTTTATTTCAGGGATGTTCATTTGTTTTCTGAAGTAAAATGAATACCGGATAATTTTTTTGAAAACGACTATACGATTTTAACAAAGATATGAACCGGAAGACTTTAGTAATATTGATATGATTTCAAAAATATGTTGAAAATGGAAAAAATAATGCAATCGTAACATACAATATAATTATGTAAGCTTCATTTTTGTAACCCCCAATAAAATTAATGAAATATTGGTTACTTACAAAATGACGTTTCTACCCTTTTACATTAAATATATACACATATTAAACAACAACCAACCTTGCATTTCTATTGGTTGAACAATGTTCATAAAGTTAACAATAAATGAGTGGTTAACAAATGATCCTTGCTCTTTCTCTCTCTCTCTCTCTCTCTCTCTCTATATATATATATATATATATATATGGATTCAAACGAAACAATGACTAAATAAAAAAAACACGATAACGGTTAAATCACATGTGATTTTATACTAAATTCACATGTGATTTACACGACTTATGGTCGCAGGCCAAGTTTCCTGTTGATCACCCATACGTTGACAACGTTTTGTAATTGCATGTGATGTGGTCGTTTGCATGCTTTCTTATTTTAATCATGTTCTTGTTTGATCCTCCATATGTATGTATGTATGGGCATAATGATTTTAAAGATCCAAATTTTGTGAGATATATAAAATCCATCCTGAGCTATTAATTTGAGATAACTAATGTTATTTATTATAAACATTATAGGATAATTTAGGGATTTGACATTACAACATTTTTTTAGGAAAGTAAAGTTCCATATTAAATATCTCTCTCTCTCTCTCTCTCCTTTTTTTCTCTCTCCAAAACATACATTTGCGCATACACACACAATTGAATCAATGTGCACATAAGATGAACACATTATGAACACAATGTAAACAACATTAATATATTCTTTAGTGGGGTGTTCACAAAGTTCAAATGATGTTCCTAAGTGATAGATTTAGGTTTAATTTTGTTGGTGTTCACAAAATATACCAGATCTCGTATATTCAGAGTGTGTTCATAGACTATAATAATATATCTAAAAAAACGTTCACAATGTTATCACCTTGTGTGCAACTTCAATTGTGTATTTGTACATGTGCGTGTTACAAATAGAGGAGAAAGGATCTTTTAAATCCCCAATTTGGGCGCATAAATTTCAATTAGAGTTTACTTTTCAAAATATTAGAATTTGTTTTTTACCCAATTTTTTTTGGTCCAAATTAGATCTCTCGAATTAGAAAGTTATCAAGAGAAAACCATATATATAAGGATAGGTTCTACTAAGAATAAGAATTATGGTGAGAAATGTAAGAAGAGATCTCCACCATTGAATGCACGTTATGATGAGATTCACCAGATCAATCCTCTTATCAAGCGCGGTTCATGAGTGACTTTGAGATTAAAAGTGATCAAAGGTCCATATCATTTCTTATCTTCTCACTTTAGAGCATCTTCAATGCAAGGTTCTTATAAGTAAAATGTGTAGTGACTTGTACAAACTACCATTGTGGAGAGTTCTTATAAGAACTTTATCTTTTTTAAGTTATTACCTTGAAGTTGGTGTAAAATAACATATTTACTAGTTTTTTTATATGTTCTTGACTTTATAATTATTAATATTATACATATATAATCATTAATATTATATATGGGACCCACAACAAAGGTTCTTATCAATGTATACCTTTAGCACTACAAAACAGAGGGCTATCATCGATGGACAAATCCGTCGGTGAAAGTCCGATCCGTCGGAAATCCGTTGGAAATAGGCCTTCGGAAATAATGTGGTCGGCGACCATATTTCCGATGGATCACCAACGGATATTGCCGATGGATCACCAACGGATATTGCCGATGGATCATCGTCGGCGTGGATTTCCAACGGATCACCGACGACCACTTATTACCGACGGATCACCGACGACCAAATATTACCGACGGGAGGAGTTTACGACGGATCATTTCCGACGGATTTCCTATGGTATTTAACTAATTAATATTAAATTTAAAATATTATCCGTCGGTAAATTAATTTTTTTATAAAAAAATAATTAAAAATTCATAATTGTCAGTTTAGAACATGTACAAAACCTGGTCATTTTTCATTTAATATCCAGTTTAAAACAGTACAAAACCTATCTTTTTCATTTAATATCTAAAAATTAAAAATAAAGCGTAATTCCAAAACGTAAAATTATCCAAAAAAATATATATTCAAATATCGTTAATACAACCAACTATACTACATTGGGGGGGGGGGGGGAGGGGAGGGGGATGATCTTGAAACTTATTCATGAAGGCTTCAAACACCTTAATTTGCTCCTGCATTCGGATCCTCTCTGTTGTCTCTGCCTCTAACCTCTGTCTTAGCTCATCTATCTGAAATTCAACATTTGACAAACATATAACAATGTTAGACAACATTTGACAAACATACCTCCATATCACGATGGTCGTATGAGCTCCCGCTCGTATTGGTACCTGAATCACCGGTCATAGCATAATAGGTATCCTGACTGGTCCCCCATCCGAATAGACGACTTTTACGCCGTCCTCCGACACTGCGATCCCACAACTCAGCGTCATTGAGAGGAAAAGTGTCGGGATTTATGTCCGGGTACTCTTCCTCCCTAATCCGTGCATAGTTATCCTACAATTTACCAAATTAGACATTGTCAACTAACCTATAGAAAATTCTGCAACATTTCAACTGTAATTTGAACAAATCCATTATCTGCTTTTATCAAAACAATCCTATCGTCTACCCAACAATGGCAGCCCAAACTAAGTTTGCTATAATTTCTATATATCTTATAAAACAAACAAAAATCTAGACATACATAATTGAACTTACCACCATATGAGCCGCCTTTGGGTAAACATAGATCGGAGGATCTGTGGGCGGACCAGTCGCACCCGGTACAAGCTTCATGTTGGTGCATTGTGTAGCCTCACAAACCTCTTTGCCAGTAGTCTCACGGCCCCATGCCTCTATCTACAATAGACAACTTAAATTGTTAATAGGTAACAAAATCATGTATATATATATATATATATTCAACTATATACATTTAGTCCAGTGGATGATAAATTACCATGCGGTCCCGATGCATAGCGGTACTAATAGATTTGCACGTGTGTCTGGATGACATCCCCTCATACTCTGTGGATCGATTGGCCGTATTGGCCCTAGATATACGCCTGAACGCGTCAGTGTTCCATACATGTTAAAAACAAGACATAAATTAATATAAATCCTAGTACAACCAGATACAAGTATTCAAAACAAAACAAACCTGATCAATCATTTGGACCCAAAACTCATGCGGGATCCACTCTGGATTGGGTGCGCTAAGAACCGTGTAGTCATGATGGTCGAACTGGACACCATCAATAGCTAAAGCCCTCTCCATGGCCCATCTACGGACATCTCTCATCATGTCTGGGTACCTATTCATCAGGGTACGCCGGAATGCAAATAAAACGTCGGCCTCCATCTCAGGAGGCCAACTATAATACATCTGCATACACATTGTTTAGATTAAGTAAAAATAAACCCACTCAATTAGTTAAATGGAGTAAAATACATACCCGTAAACGATCCATCATTTGTGCATAGTACTCCTCTAGGACATCCCCAACATGAGCCTATGGACCAGCGAACATGGACCAAAAGATGCTAGTGGCCCTCCGGACCACTTCCTGCTTCTTAAACCTTCACAATTGCAAAATATACAACATAAAAAAACTTTAGGATCGGTTTATTATGTACTAGAATAAATAATGTATCACGTCTACTTACCCGCCAGCAGACAACACAATCGTCATTCACTGACTCGGATGACGAGGCATCTCTGATGCAATATTGGGGCCTCTAACCCTCGAGCCCGCTCCAGGCGACGGCGTCGCAAGCTCGTCCTTAGGCTGGATTTGATCTAGTCCCTCGTCGGTAGCTGCAACGAACTCGAAATCGTCCCTAGGCTCGTCAGCGTGGGGGTCACCACGCTCGGCGGAGCTGCTACTGCCCCTGCTAGAGCCTCTACCCCAACCCCTATGGTTGCGTCCCCCCATATAAAAATAGAGAATGATTCACACACAATGATATAAGTGTACATAGATCATAAGACACAAAAATATAAGTGTACAAACATATAAGGATATAATTATTATGAATAATGTCTACATAAGAAAGGCACACTAGTCATCAGACGAGTGATCAAATAACATAGGTTCGTCTTCATTATCTGAATCATCGTCTACGTCTTCAATTTCTTCTTCATCATCGCTAGCTTTGTGATCTGATGCATCTTCCTCGTCACTAGATATGTCATTTGTGGCAACTACGTTGACCTCCCCAGTGACAAGAGGGATGGAATCGAGGTCCTTATTTACCCAATTGTTTGTATTATGAGTTACCCGTTCATTGATTTGAAAGAATGTTTCTCCATCCACGTTATCATCATCCAACTCATCGATAGCCCTTTCTGCAACTTCATATATTCCACGGGATTTGGTCTTCACAACTGCCCACCAGTCCTTTAAATCCTTACTGCCTGAAGGATAGGGTGTGTAATACACTTGTTCCGCTTGTGATGCTAGGATGTAATAGTCCTCACCTCTGAGTCTGGACTTGTATTTGTTATCAACCAACCCATGTTTAGGGTCGACTCTAACTCCCCCTGGACTATCAAACCATGTACACTTGAATAAAACTACAACACAATATCCTACACCATAATACTTCACCTCTAACACATCGTCCAACAATCTGTAATAGTTAGACTCGGAGTCGTCATAAGAAGATCCTCTCACACATACGCCACTATTATGTGTGACACGCTCAACAGCATGTGTTACCGTATGAAACTTGTAACCATTGACAAAATATCCCTTATGCGACCAAGCATATCGGCCCAGTCCACGTGCTAGGGATTTCAAATGATCGGAGAAATCGGCTGATCCGAGCATGCCCTATAAAACCACAAATAAGAAATAAATTACATGTGTAACATTACATACGTAAATTTCATATTTCTATACTCATGTGTTGCTCGAACCAAGTAGAAAACATTTCATCCCAAGCTTTATCTCATGCAATTGCATCAAGATGAGGCTCTCTTTGTCGTATCCACTCATCAAAGGTCAATTGAAAAGGTCGAACATCTTCACAATTCAACAACACATACGTGTGGATATTGTGAATCTCGGCTTGAGTCAAGATGGTCCTCCCCCCCCCCTTCTCGAATAATCTACGAGAAGGAACCTTGAATATGCTCAATCGATCGTCTACTCCTGAAGAACTAGGAATATCTGGGGCAGAGTTTCTTGACTCACGATTATGCCGAGTTTCTATCTGTGGATCAAAATACAGGAGCAATAGGTGGAGAGTTAATTTACTAGATAAGACTCAACGATAGACCCCTCTACCCTTGCTTTGACTCTAACAGTCCTCTTCAACGACCTAAGCTTCCTAAACAACGATTGAAATACGTGTTAGAAAATAAATGAGTGAGTATTTGAATGAAAAAGTTCATTTACCTCTCATAAAGATACATCCACCTATATTGGACCGCCCACCATTTATGGCTTCTCGTGTCAAATGTATCACTAAGTGTTCCATAGATTAAAATAATCCGGGCGAGAAGACTTTTTCAAACTTACAGATTGTTTGAACGATACTTGTTTGCAATGGAATCAAGTCTTCTAAGTGTAACACCCTTGAGCATATTGCACGAAAGAATGTACATAACTCCGTTATCCCATCCCATATAGGAGTCGGTATCATCCCTCGTATGGCAATAGGGAGCAATCATTGCATAAACACATGACAATCATGACTCTTAAAGCTATAAAAGTTGTAGTCTGTCATGTTTACACCCCCCCCAATATTCGAAGCATACTCGTCCGGAAACTTTAGCCTCTTCAACCATTCACATACTTGTTTTACTTGTTGTTTGGTCAAAGTGTACGACGACTTTGGCTTCACTATTTTATTGCCTGACGTGGTAATGTGCAACTGCGATCGGTTGCAATAAATCTCTATATCCCTCCTTTCTTTTATATTGTTTTTCATTTTTGACGTGTCCATGATAGTGTTAAAGAGATTCTCAAAGACGTTCTTCTAAATGTGCATGACATCTAGGTTGTGTCGGATTAACAACGTCTTCCAATATGGCAACTCCTAAAAGATGTTCTCTTCACCCAATTATGAGTGATTCCGAAGCTGGTAATTTTTCTATTGGTTGATCGAAACGGGGAGCCATCGTAAACAATTAGAAGATGACGGACCTGCTCCTATATTTCTTCACCGGTTAACTCGGGTGGTGGACCGGCTAACACCCTAGATCCGTCCAAAAATCCTGTTCGATCACGTCGGAATGAGTGTGCACTAGATAACCATCTCCAATGACAGTCAAACCAACAAGATTTTCCTCCATTTTTTAATTGAAATGAATCGACTGTACCCATGCAGTACGGGCAGGCTAGCTTGTCGTGCGTGCTCCAACCCGAAAACATTGCGTAGGTAGGGAAGTCGTTGACGGTCCATAGAAGTATAACCCTTATCTCAAAATTATCCTTACGATAAGAATCGTACGTTAGAGCGCCCACTGTATACAACATCTTGAGATCATCTATTAGCGGCCTAAGAAACACATCTAAATTCTGACCGGGGAACTTTCTACCATGAATGACCAATGCAAGTTTAACATATGAATCTTTCAAACTCAACCAAGGAGGTAAATTGTAGATGGTAAGAAATACTGGCCATAGTGAATACGGATTCGAATTTGAATTATTCGGGTTGAAACCGTCGGTGCATAAGCCAAGACGCACATTCCAGACCTCAGAAGTGAAGTCAGGATATACCATGTCGAAATGCTTCCAAGCCGCACCATCACTTGGATGTACCATCACACCCGGTTCTGTCTGATGATCCTTGTGCCAAGTCATCTCTTTTGATGTCTTCTTTGACATATACAATCTTTGAAGTCTAGGAACAATAGGCAAGTACGTCAACACCAAGTTTGGGACTTTGCTTCGTCAACTAGTCTTGTAACGACTTTCATTGCGTTACAGACAATAGGTCAACTCAGAATCATTCTTGTAAAATAGCATGTAATTGTTTTTGCAACCGTCAATCTTTACTTTTGGTAGAGCAAGCTTTTTCAAACTATTCCTTGTCTCGTAGAAGTTACCGGGTAGTTTGTCACCCTCGGGTAACATCTCTTTAATTATAGGAACAACTCGATTATAAGTCGTCTCAGGTACATTACATTCTGCCTTCCAATTCAACAATCTCGTTGTAGTTCCTAATTTCGAGTAATTTGGACACCCATCCCATAATGGCTCATTAGCACCTTGTAACGTCATAAAATCCTTGGGCAGAAGAATTAGGGGTTTCTTCTTCCCATGTCATATCATCATGTATCATGTGATCGTTCACCATTTCAACATACCCTTCATTATGATCTACTACTGGGGTAGAAGATTGACCCACGTCTTGATGCGTTGCATGGTAATAGGTTTCACCATGTGCCCACTATATGTTATAATCAAGTATGAAACCGTGTTTCATCAAATGCAACCTCACATCATCCTTTTCTTTATGGCGTAAGTTTTGACACTTCTTACAAGGGCATCTGATACGAAGCACTATCCCATTACGTGTAGGTTTCCTTTCAACAGTCCCTTCATTGACATATGCATAATCCAAAAAACTGTCCATTGCAACAATATAGTCGACCCTAAGAAACCCCCGACTGTCGTTCTTTCTATACATACATCATCTATCTGTTGACATATTTAACCACTACAACAAAGAAAGAAGTTGTTAGTCGACATAATGGTTTACCTACTTGAAAGTCAAACCGTAGGTTTAGAGGAGCTATGGATGACTTTAAAACTATAAGTGTAATGGTTTGACTATTGGAAAATCAAAACCATAGGTTTTAATCAAAGAAAGGTGTTTTGGAAAGTTTAAAACCCTACGTGTAATGGTTTGACCATTTAAAAGTCAAACCGTAGGTATCATTGAAGTTAGAAGTCTATTGAATGACTTGAAAACCCTACATGTAATGGTTTGCCTACTTGAAAGTCAAACCGTAGGTTTAGAGGAGCTTTGGATGATTTTAAAACTCTAAGTGTAATGGTTTGACTATTGAAAGCTAAATCCGTAGGTTTTAATCAAAGAAAGGTGTTTTGGAAAGTTTAAAACCCTACATGTAATGGGTTGACTATTTAAAAGTCAAACCGTAGGTGTCATTGAAGTTAGAAGTATATTGAATGACTTGAAAACCCTACATGTAATGGTTTGCCTACTTGAAAGTCAAAACCGTAAGTTTAAATCAAAGAAAGGTGTTTTGGAAAGTTTAAAACTCTACGTATAATGGTTTGACTATTTAAAAGTCAAACCATAGATGTTAATGAAGTTAGAAGTCTATTGAATGACTTAAATACTACATGTAATGGTTTGGATTGAATGAAACAAGTATAATACGCAAACATATGTTTTTTAAAATTTCGGCGGCATAACGGCTATAAAATGAATATTTCTGTATATCAACCTAATGTTGCCCAACAATTGGCAACCTAGCTAAAATAAAGAAATAAATAGATTGAGAAGTCCCTACTAGTATGTATAGGTCACAAGTCACAAAGAGCAAGCATAACATTGATAGCGCATACATATATCATCAATGCACATGTATATAAATACATACGTATAATTACACATAAATATATACATACATACAGTTTGTTCATTTTGACGTGTAGTCGTAGCCCTATAAACACAACCAAATTTCACATATTGGCAAATAGAAGACGTATTAATATAGAAGCAAATAAGGTGTTTTTTTGGTTTATAGAATCCACAAGATTTTAAGGGAATTGGAACAACAAACATAACATTAACAACAAACATAACATTAAATTTGGCTCAACGATATAACATATTCTATAATTTAGTTCTAACAACAAACATAACAGATTCTATAATTTGGTTCTAACAACAAACATAACATTAACATCCAAATTAACCAACACCACCCACATCCAAAATTAAACACACACTTGGTTCTAAAACATGCCACAAACTGGTTCATAAAGCATACAATATGTACCTCAAAATAGAGAGGAGATAATACCTTCAAAATAGATGCTTTCTGCTCCCTTCAAAATAAATCCAAATAACCTACACAATCCCAACCAAATTCGAACTTAGATTCATGAGTCATAACCATAATGTAGCAACAACAACCAAATTTCACAAACAAATAAGAGGGTAGTGACTGTGTTTCACAAACAATAATGTAGCAACAACCCCAAATTTCACAAACAAAAATTAACAAAAATAATCAAATCAAAAAATAATTTGTACCTTCAAAAGTCGAGACTGTGTTTGCAATGGAGGGAGAGGGCAGTGAGGGAGAGGGAGAGAGCAGTGAGGGAGAGAAGGTAGCCGGCGAAGTGGAGATCGTCGGCTGTGGACTCGTGAGGCTGTGTTTGCAATGGAGGTCGGCGAAATGGTGGAGGCAGTGAGGTGAAATCGAGAGGAAAGTCAAGAGGGAGGGCAGTAAGATGAGGGATCGATGGAGGAGTCATGATGGCTGGATATGGAGGTCAAATCGAGAGATCGATGGTGAGGGAGAGTGAAATCGTCGGAAGGGATCGAAATATTGAGAGAATTTAGTTAGAAAAGTCAGTGGAATGAAATTAGGGCTAATATGCCCGCTCATTTTTTTAGAAAAGTCAATCAAATCACCGACGGATTTTCGTCGGTAATTACCGAGAGAACTTAACCGTCGGTGATCACCGACGGATTTCCGACATATTTCATTTTTTTAAATTAAAATAAATTACTTTTAATTTATTATTAATTATTAAATTATATTATTTTTTAAATTATTAATAATTATTATATATTAAAATTATTAAATACATTATTAATTTATCGAATTATATTTAAATTGACTAAAATACCCCTGAATTAACTGGACTTAACGGAAACAGTTAACGGCCGTTAGGAGAAGGGACCAAAAGTGTTATGAAATTATGTCATTTTGTAACAGTTTTGGTCAATTCTTCTAACGGTCATTATCTTTTTCCGTTAATTCCAGTTAGATCAAGGACCAAAAGTGTTATACACACATACATACATCTATAGACATACATACATATATAGACATACATACATGCATACATATACAGACATGTACATGACATACACACATTTATATGCATACGACATATACATATACATACAAGCAATACATATGTATACAATACACCTATAGACATACATACATACACATGATATACATATGCATACGACATATACATAAACATGATATACATATACAATACATCTATAAACATACATATAAACATACATACATACACACATACATAGACATGATATAGTACATCTATAGACATGATATAGACGTATGTGTTATATACATACAAGCAATACATATGTATACAATACATCTATAGACATACATACATACATACATACATACATACATACATACATACATACATACATACACACATACATAGACATGATATATACATTTGTGTTATATACATACAAGCAATACATATGTATACAATACATGATCTATAGACATACATACATAGACATGATATAGATATATGTGCTATATACATACAATTAGCAATACATATGTATACAATACATGATCTATAGACATATACATACACACATACATGATATAGACATATACACACACTTATATGCATACGACATACACGTATATACATGATACACATATATATGTACTATATACATACATATATATATAGATGAAGGATCATGCGAGAAGTTAAACATTTTGCAAAAAGGCGAGAAGTGTTTAATCATATATGATATCACGGCCTGTTGGTGTGCTCAATCATATATGATTAAACGTCTATGTATTGCCAATATAACATGTGTTTAATCATATGTGATTAAGCTTGTGTATCATATATGATTAAACACTTCTCGCCTTCTCGCAAAATGTTTAGCTTCTCGTTTGAACTCGCCCCTATATATATATACACTATATATACATATACATACATACATACACATATAGATATGTATATGATATACACACACTAATATGCATACGACACACATACATACATCAACGGAGCACCGAAGAAGTTCTTGGAAAAAAAATTATTTACCGACGGATTTCCTAATGGCCGTCGGAAATCCGTCGGTAATTTGCAACGGATTACCGACGGAATGTTGAAAATAAATAAATAATTAAATTAATAAGATTACCAACGGATTACCGACGGAATTCAATATTTCAAAAACTCAAAAATAAAATAATTTTCTGTCCGTCGGAGATCCGTCGGAAATGTTTATATTTACCGACGGATATATTATTCGTCGCAAATAGTTTCTTTCCATTGGTGTTCCGTTGGATACTTACGGATTTTGGCCGTCGGTAAATATTGGTCAGTATTAAGCAATTTTCTAGTCGTGTTGGTGAATTCTTATTTTAATGAGTTGGAGATAAGATAGCAAAAAAAATATATATATATATAAAAAGGAGATTCTTATAAAAACCTTATTTGGAAATCTCTTTTAACTCTTCTTCTCACACGATATTTCGTTTATATATATTATACTCCGTAAATAGTGGATGTATATGACTACATTAATGTTAGCATGCATTTGCATTATTGAACTTCACATTTGATGTTTGTATAACTACATGTTAGGAGTAATATGTTCGAAATATATATGAACTTCACATTGAATATATATGAACAAAATTATAATAAAATTCGAAATATCTTAAACATAAAATCTATGTAATTAACATAGTACAACAACAATCAAATGAGAAAATACTAATTAATTCCTTACTTGAATAGAAGATTCGTGTAAAAGTTGAAATCGATTGAGGTCTGCACGTAAAGCAGTGTCCTAAGACAGAAATTCGCCCGTATAGCGTCCGTCTAGAGGATACAATAATCGTATTCAAGTATATAACTTGAATCTATCGAATCATGTGTGTTTGGCGAAGAACGGAAGAGGAGAAACCCAGAAAATTGAGAGAATGATGAAATTTTCGTTGGAAAAATGGAGGGAAAATGTGCAGGTTTTATAGTTTCTGGCGCCAACCGAAATTAATTGTCAGGGAGCCACGCGACTTGTGCCGCGGGTAAGGCCGCGCCAGCCTCTGTCAACCTGCAACACAATCTCCACCGTCAATTTATCTCGACCCCAAGAGCCCATCTTTGACATTTAATATATATATTAATGTCAAGGAAAGCCCTTCAATCACACCACAATCCAAGCCAAGCATTTAAGTGATTCATTTAATGCTCAATGGTTTGGATTTATTAAGTGATGTAAAGTTTGGCTTGGCTCCTATGTGGGACAAGGTTCCTCCTTTGTTTAACTAAGTTCCAACACTACAAGCTCTCTCACACTCTCTCTCTATATATATGAGGGAGACTCAGGTTCAAATGAGAACAATAACTATTTAAAATAATACGAAAACTAATAAAATCATTAGTGATTTTACATTAACACACGAAAAATGGACTTTGGCCACGGTTTCAGGTCTGCGTGGCTTTTTTGCGCATTAAGGTAAAATCACTAATGATTTTGTTAATTCTCGTGTTCTTTTAAATAGTTATTGTTCTCGTTTGATCCTCCCTCTATATGTATATATATTGATGAGTTGAAAGAATCTTGAATTGTATTTCAATTCGTCAAATTAATTTGGAGGGTCAAAAGAGTAACGGGTCCAACGTTTGAACAGGTGGGTTTCGAGGATTTTAATAAGATGTTGTCTCAATCATGGAATGAAGAAGAACATGGGTCCTGAGACAAACACCATATCTATAAACAAATAAAATGAAAACAATTAGAGACAAAAGGATGGACAATTGCCTTGGGTATCATCAAGCTAGGGATCTTGTTCCCTGTTGATATATATATAATATACATCATATATATGTGTAAATATATTCCGTACATACTCTTTTGGCCAATCATATGCAGATCACAAAAACATCGGAAAATTACAACGTTTTTTGTATCGTCAGTGCGAAACATCATATCCTTAAATCATGTACGTAGTTTACATATGGATTACCTACTTGATTTTCTGATCAAACCCTAGGGTTAATTAATTTTCATATATAAATCTTGTTTAAGATCTGAAAATCAAGATATAAGGACTAAAAGGCTTTCATCATTATGCATTTTTTATTTGTGATCTATTAGGTATTACACGAGAATGAGATTTAAACTTATAACATTTACGTTATTTTTATCATTTGAGGAAGCGAAACGTCGAAAGATTTATGGATTAAAGCATAAACAAATAAACAAGGTTACATTTACAAAGCAACTGTCCATTTTGCCAACTTTTTCTTCCCGTTTAATTAAATATAAACCGTGGAAAGAAGACTCGACGGTTAAAGTCATTTGATGCTTATATTTGTTTTGCTTCTATATATATATATATATATATATATATATATATATATATATATATATATATATATAGAGGCGGGTTATTATGCAAATTAATACAGTTTTGAGCTGCTAAGAATGTTGACCTAATCCTAGTATTATTATACTATATCGTTTTATTAACCATGCTAAAAAAGTAAAAAAACTTTTTTACAAGAATCCTGGGAAAAAACCCTTTTATGGGCATCTCACATCTTTTGCTTGACCGTTTACTATTTGACCTTAGAAAAAAATGGAATCACCAAAGACGACATCTTGTATCAGAAGTGACGATCAACCCGACAACTGGATCTAAAGTTTGTCTTTATATCTTAACCTACCAAAAAGGATTTTATGAATAATTAAATTAGGGTTTTGGAAGACATATTTCAGAGAAAGATTTGAGAGGAAGCAAGTAGGTAACATGTTTATTAATGTGTCGAGTTGAATGGGGACTTAAGAGTGACATGGTTGTTAGTGGGTGGGTGTGCTTAATTTTATATAACAATTCAGCTCAAGATTAAGCCAGTTGGAGGTATTGGTCCACTCAAGATTTTGAAAGATATAAAAGTTGGTAATGTGGCTCGAGGAATCATTTATTCTAGTCATTAATGTCTCTCTATATATGTATTATAATAATATATATATATATATATATATATATATATATATATATATATATATATTTATTATATTTTATAAACGGAAGCTATCCATTATTAGGGTGTGTCAATAAACAAACGATAAAAAATCTTGATTCTTTACTCATGGTTCGATTTTGGTGGGTGGACGCTTGAACCTTGCATTTTACGTTCATTATGCTAAACATGACATTTGGTCCACCAAGGAAGAGACCAAGAGAGAGAAAAACGTTTAGAAGTGTTGTCAAGTGTGTCAATTTCTTATTATTAAAAAGGTAAATAAGCGATTAAGCATATTGTTTGTCGATTTTTTTTGGATATTTTGATTATCGAAGAGAAATGTTGTACATGAAATGCTATTCAATGTGTTCATACATAAATTCCAAAAGACTGACAAAAGTTTTGCTTTTTTTTTTTTTATCGATTGTGAAAGCACACTTGGTAGTAGGTTGATCAAGCCTTTTCACATTTGAGTTATATGATTTTTGATACTTTTAGTAAAGAATTTTGGGTCAGCAAGTCCTCACAATCATATTTTATTATTACAAGTTAAAACCTGTTGAAACTTTATCAGTAAAGATTGACACGATTTACAATAAAACTCAATAACTTGTAAAATAATTGAATTCGAGGATCTTGATCTTCCTTTTTCACACCTGAGTTAGATCCCCTTTCTACTTTATCTATTGCCTTTCTTTTCGGCTTGTTTCTATTAGATGAGGTTCATTTGAGACTGAGTTTATTTTCTATGTAATGATTTAACTCAAAACATTTACAACTAATACCTTATTGTTAAAGGTCTTTTATGTAAAAACTTTTTCTACATTGATAATATATAAAAACAACCAAAAAATATCTAAAAGAAAACAAGTTTCGGTTTAAAAATGATTTCTTCGGACAAAACCTCATATACAATATACATATACATATATATGTGCTTATAGAATCCGGTTCAAATATATTGAAAACTGTAACCAAATAATTAGAGAACACAAGAATCGCCAAATCATTTGTGATTTTACACTAATCACACGTGATGACAGTATGACATACGACCTTGGCCGCGACCGGGCCAAGTCGTTTGTGCACCAATGCGTTGACCGTGTTTCGTAATCAATGTGATTTCAATGTAAAATGACACGTAATTAGACCGTTCTTGTGTTCTCTTATTTTGATCCAGTTCTCGTTTAATCCTCCCTTTATGTGCACACACACACACACACACATATATATATCAAGGTTCTAAATGGCGTGAGGCGTGGCATGGCGGCGAGGTCAAGCCTCAAGCCTTACGAGTTATTGCGAGGCATGGCGTTTTCCAAGGCGTGGCTTAAGGCGGCAAATCTGTATATAATTTATAGGTATATATGTGTTTGTATGTGTTTTTATCAGTGTCTTGAACAATAATGAACAGGTTATTAACAATTTAAATTAATATAAAACGATAAACAAAGGAATTTCTAAATTATAATAGATATTAATGGATAAATTCTAATCGAATTTCGAAGTACACAAATCCGAAGAATCGAAAGTACACAAATTTGTAACACCATAACGCGCCATGACGGGACATGGCGGGACATGGCGCACCATAATGGGCTCGGCGTCGAGAATTTGTAACGCCATAACACACCATGGCGGGCCATGGCACGCCATAACGAGCTTGACGCCTTATCTCGATGCCAAGGGGTAAAGCGTGGCGGCAAGGCCAAGCCTTGACGCCATGGCGCGCCATGGCGAGTTTTTTAGAACCTTGATATATATATATATATATATATATATATATATATATAGAGAGAGAGAGAGAGAGAGAGAGAGAGATGAAAGTTTTGTTACGAACCTTATTTTTATTAAAAACCCAAAGAACCAGTTATTCATGATTAATAACACTGTATAAAAATGAATGTTATTCATCATGAATAATTGGTTTTTCAGCTTTTCTATAAAATAATAGATTCTTACCGATATTGCCATACACAACCCCCCCCCCCCATATATATATATATTAAAATAATTAGTTTTATTTAGTATTTTCTATCATTGTTTATTGGATTAACTACTTTTTACAAAGAAAACCTAGATATATTTTTTGGAAATCAGAAGGCAGCATTAAATGTTTTGCAACCCTGAAAAAGATTGCAATCATTGCAACCCACATCTTAACCGTTGATTCATGATAGACGGTTATTTTATTTTTATTTTTCTGTTTTTTTTAATTAAAAATATTGGGCCCCATATATATTATAACCGCCAATCATGAATCTGACGGTTAAGATATGAGTTGCAAAGTTTGCAACATTTTTAAGGGTTGCAAATAAAACAACCCCTATATATGCATACATACATATATATAAATCGACTTCCTTTTTACGTTTTCTAAGAATAACAAATCACGTACATTACATTCACCTTATGTTACAACAACCTTCACAACTTTATTTCAGGCAAACCGTAACGTTACATCATATGAACTAAAAGCTAATACAATATATATTTATAATTTACCCTTATGTATTACACATGCTACGATAACAGCTGTCGAGTTTCTTTTTCCTATATGTATATATACTTATTTTATAGATTAATTATTTTTTTAATAAAATTAATACAATATAATAATACATACTTGTTCCCAGTGGTGGAAGAAAACAAGGGTGGCCACAAGCTGGACAGTATATACCTGAAACCTTTTGTCATTGGGACCTTCAATTTGACCCGCCAAACAGATATTTCTTTGTCACATAATAATATATTATATATTATTAAATTATTTCTTTAACTATATATTGCATAATTGTATGTTGAGTTTTCAATATGCATAATCTTTTCTTGGATATAATAATACAATTATTATCATTTAACGAAACTCTTGGTATTTAATTATTAGAAGGTATTGAAGAATGAAACGTTAAGTTTTAGATTAGATTAGATTTAGCCTTGTGAGTCGTATTAGCATTTGAATAAAAAGAAATTTTTCCTCGTTTCCAATGTATGAAATAATGAATTTAAAGTCATTAAACTTTACCATATCAAATGTCTAATTAAGCATACTCATAAAAAATTAGTACATAAGTTTACAAGATTAAACAAAAAATGTTTTACCTAAAAGTGTTACAATATGTTTATAGAATGCTTTTAGGCGTTTTTTAAATAAAGTGTCATATTAGCTATTTTATATAACACTATTTGATGATGTTCAATGTTGGATCCTCTGTGTTGATGATGTTGTTGTCTCTTATCTTTTTGCCTGGTTTAGTTTTGTTTAGCCCTATTTCGTGTTTTTGTTTATGTTTGGTTCTGCTTCTTGCAAAAGTTTTTTTCGTAAGTTCTTTTGGGTTCTAACAAATTGTTTGCCTTCAAAACAAATACGACAATATTTGAAAAAACGTCCTATATTAAAAAAAAAAAAAAAAAAGGGTTTATAGAATATTTATCAAAAGTGTCTTATAAAATACCTAATATGACCCTTTATTCAAAAAAAAGGTCCTAAAAAACTTATAAAAACGTTCAAAAATGTTCTATAAACCTATTGTGACACTTTTGCCTAGGTCGTTTTATGGTTTAGTCATATAAACATAAGTTCTATAAATGATTCTAGATGTTCTATATATATAAAACCAATTTTGTTGTTGTAATGTATATAGTTTTAATGAGTAATAATAATAATAATAAACACATGCAAGTGTTTTTGAACAAGTCATATATATATATATATATATATATATATATATATATATATATATATATATATATATATATATATATATATGGCTTTGATCCATAGGACAGAGATAGAAAAGGAATAGAGGGATGGTTTCCATTAATCCATTGATAGAGAAAAAAGGGAAATGACAATGATACCCTTGCTGGTTTTAGCAAAGGTACAAGGTGATGAATGATGATTGATCCAAGAGGGAGAAGGGTAATATAGGGAAATGAAAGAAAAAAGAAATTGAGTGGATGGGATACAGCTGAGGAGGTGTCATATCCATCAGTTGTGTTTGTTTGTTTGTTTGTTTGTTTTGTAGGGTTATAAGTTAATTTGGTTTTGGAGTCAAGTGTGGGACAGCAGGGTGCGGCCCTGGCTCGGTCGTATGCACCCACCCTCTCCCTCCCTCGTTATGTCTTAACTTGTTAAACCAGCTGCCTTTTGCCCATATTCACTGTGCATGTGTACATCCTTCGATATGACATTTCATGGTATATGTTTTATCGTATACTTTGGAAGGAAACAACATCAACCCCTAATTTCTTCACACACACACACACACACACACACATATATATATATATATAGGGTGTGTTTCTTTTGCAACTCAAGCAATTTGTACAAACTATTCAAACCACTATATTATGAAAAATAGATATATTTATGGATAATGATTATTATTCATTAATAATGATTGTGATATATATGGAAAATGTTAAGTTTATTCATTATAATTATAATTTTAAATTATGAAACATAATAAAATCATATATTCATTAGACTTGATGAACGGTTAAGATTGGTTTGTATAGTTTATACAAATTGTTTGAGTTGCAAAAAAAACGCACCCTCTCTCTCTCTCTCTCTCTCTCTATATATATATATATATATATATATATATATATATCAGGTTGGGCGTTTGGGGGGTTCGGTTCCGGTGAGAAGTTGAGTTAACGGTGAGAACCGTGAGAAATGGTTATCGACCGTTGGATGAGAAATGATTGCACATTAGGATGAGATACACCGAGATGTATCGGATCAATTCCCTTCTAAGCCGCAATTCATGGGAAGACTTGAGATTAAAAGAGATCAACGGTTCAGATCAATTTCTCACGCTTCTCACCATTAACTCAAGTTCTCATACGAGTCTTCGCCTATATAAATATATATATATATGTGTGTGTGTGTGTATATATATCGGACTGTAATTCCGGTGAGAAG
The DNA here is from genome assembly GCA_954870635.1 of Arctium minus. NCBI lineage: Eukaryota > Viridiplantae > Streptophyta > Magnoliopsida > Asterales > Asteraceae > Arctium > Arctium minus. The sequence continues at coordinate 10,676,437 of OX941097.1, read as the reverse complement.
TTGAGTTAATATGATAAGTGGTTATCAACCGTTGAATGCACATTAGGATGAGATGCACTGGATCAATTCCCTTATGAAGCGTGATATGGGTGGGTTTGAGATTATAAGTGATCAAGGGTTCAAATCCATTTCTCACACTTCTCATTTAACCCAACTTCTAACATGATCTTTTGCCTATATATATAGGGTCCTTTCATTTGCTAACCAATTTTCAACCAATCAGAATCATCCTAGAGTTTATGTTTTCAAAGGGTAATATGGACATTTTATAATTCACACCTATTTAATGTATTTTCATATTTCAATGAGTTATTAATATGGTAGTTATCTAAATATTAAATATAATATTTAATATTTAATGTATTTCCATATTTTAAGAAGTTATTAATATGGTAGTTATCTAAATATTAAATATAATATTTAATATTTAATGTATTTTCATATTTCGAGTGTGCATATATGCATGTATAGATGTTAGTGTGTATCTCAACCAATGCAGAATAGATCAACTTTATGCACATATACAACATGTACATATTCATAATACGCAATGTGCACATATGCATATTAGATACCAGTGTACAAATATGCATATGCTCAATGTGCACATATGCATTCACTCAATATGCACATATGCATATTAGATATCAGTGTGCATATATGTATATAATATTTCAACAAACATATGCATATATGCACTGTATGCAAGTGTGCACATATGCACTATCCTGGAAATCGATTTTCTTCAAATCTTGAAAATCGTTTTAACCAACTTTCCGGTCAAATTCCGACGACCCCTATCTTGGTTCAATTCAACTCCACTTCATTTTCCGGTAACGTTAATATATGCAGCGATGCGTTTAACCTCCCATGCATTATTTCTCCGTCTCCCTCTTTTTCTCCGACAAACCTAACCCCACCCACCACTGCCGCCAAGAAATCGAACCATCGCCGAAAAATCAAGATTCTCATAATCTCCGTTTCCGTTGGTGGGTTTTTGTTTTTATGCATCTTGGTTGCATTATTAACGATTTGTTTGAAAAGAAAAAAGACGCCGACGGTGGGTGTGAAAGGCGCTGAAGCAGTTCCGGCGGTGCGTGGTGGCGGAGGTGCGGCGAGTGGTAGTGGGAAGAATGGTGGAGGTGGGTTTTCAAATGAAGGTGATGACGGCGGTGGGATTGAGAAGTTGGTGTTTTTTATGGAATGAAATCCATAATTATTTGGGTTTTTAATTTGGTAGGTCCATGTTCCCCAAATTAAAAGGAATTGTATTTTGATCGAAATACCCTTGTGCATACATGCATTGTATTTTTTTCAACCGTTTTTAATATTTTAATTTAATAAAAAATCAATTAATTGTGGACCATTGATCTCATCAATCTACGGTTGAGATTGATTAACACCAATGCCGTGGTTAGCAAATGAATGGACCTCTCTATATATATATATAAATATATATCTCATACCCCTTTTAATTAATTAATTAATTATCTAATACTTTCTATTTTTATATAAAAGAATTACAATGGTTGATGTGTAATTGATCAATTTCGATTGAAAGTTGTATATAAAAACGATGCTTACCATCTGAGGAGCCAATTCATGTGAGAACGACATAAAATTTTGAGAGCTATAAGAATTTGTATTGATGTATACAAACTAATAGTTTCATTAAGTAAATGTATCAATGTATATATACTTGCATACATAGTATAGTGATAGTAGATATGTATTGATGGATATACTCACATATTGAAGGCATATATATTTTGCTAAGTATATGCTTAAATGAATATACTGATTCTCACAGTTTTTAAATGCTTTTGTAGTTCTTACGTGAACCTCAGCCTTATTTGAGTTCTACAATCTTTTTCTAGAAAGAAAGACAACTCAAACAAAAGAAAAATAAAGTACATCAGAGAAGTCGTATAAAATCAAGAAAAATGAAAAAAAAAGTAATATAACCGACACTAAAATCTCTTCGGGCAGCGAGTTCCTTATGTTTCAAGTCACTTGAAATCTATAAAAAAAAATATACAACATACATCATAATTTTCAAACAAGAGTAAATATATTAAATAATTATTTAAAACGAGTTATTTATGGTGAAAAATGAAAAAAAAAAAAAGATTAATACAAAGGTAAGGGCCACCTAAAGAAAGTGATCATTATTAGGGTTTTGATCGGCATCAATACTGACATCGTTCTCAAAATACATGTGACATGATTTTTGTTGTTATATATTATTGCTTCAAGATTAGTTTCTAGAGACCAACTTTTGATCAATAAATGCCATATCAAAAAGACAAAAAAGAGTTCTGAATCAACTTTAAAAGATCTTCAACTACCATGCAAATTCAAAACCCTACTATTTGGTTCTTGAAAATCAGAGAGATAAATAGATACAGATTCGATATGTCGATATGTCTCTGCATATATTGCCTTCATTTTAGCTCCATTCCAAACCAACTGTCTCAAACCATCATGGGGACGTGCGACTTTTTCAAACATATCGAACCAAAACGTACGTACAAGTTTATTACAAACCAATAGCTGCCAATGACTCACGTTGATCGATCAATATCGTTATAAGTTCTAATCAGGGACGTTCCAATATTTTTGGAGGTCCTGTTACACTTAAAAATTTTGATTACATTGCAAAATGAGATAACAAAGATACATATATACAAATTACAGAGGCAGTAATAAGGGGTATTACTTTTATTTTCTGATAGAAATTAGATTAGCAATGAGGGAGAGCTATACTTTTTGTGTTCTTTGATGTAAAGCCCAAAAAATGTAAAAGTAGGCCCCAATTTTTTGGAGGTCATGTTTAAAATCACGCATTTAACATGTTAAAGAAACGGTCCTGGTTTTGATGGATGTAATGATGGAAGTCGTTTGATGTTGTCACGAAGCATGTGCCAAAATGCTAATTAATTTTTGTTGCAAATGATTTAGATTAATTAAGCTCCTCAAAACATGGTCCATGCTCGATGGAAAAAAGGTTAGTTTTTTTTTTTATAGTTTAATTAAGGAGCCAAAAAACGTAGTTAATTATAATTAATTAGTTAGTGAATAATAATATAATTAAAGAGAAAGGGAGACAAGGAAGCATTTGATTCTTGTGATGGTTAATGTTGGGTATGCACGTGGCAAGCTAATAAGAAGGTTGATAGGATGGATGGTTGGCTTGGCTTGGCTTGGCTAGGCTAGTTGGCTTGGCTTGGGTCCAAATGTATTATTAATCCAAGTTTGCAAATCTTTTTATTTCTTGGAATATGAAATCATATGAAATATTGCTGATGGAACATAAAAGCTTTGGTCCCTCCTTTGTTTTTGCTTTAAAAGCATGGGAATATTATAAAACAATCCCAATGTGAAGAAAGAGATCTAGTGGGACTTGTGTAGTAATCACTTATAGAAAGAGAGGGGAAGGGTAATTGTGTAATTATCTATCTAATTTTCAATTAAATATGCATATACACATCATATATCTATACTATATTATAAAACAGGTATAAAAAACTCTTAAATACAAATTATTAGGCACAAGGTATCATCATTTTATGCAAGATTTTAAAAATCTTTTAATTTACAAGTATCAAAGCACAAGATACATATTACTACTGCAGACTTCTAACACCCACTAATTTGGTATGTGCAGAGCCTTCCATTTATGCACACATTTCCATGTATCACTATTAATTAATATATTATATTACTATAAATTTGTTTTAATTATATTATTAAAATATATAAGATAATCATTGAAGACTAACAAAATACTTAATTTTTTATATAAAAAACATTATACTATTAAGCCTAAATTAAATAAATTTATAAAAAAAAACATTATCATTTTCTCAAAATCATCCAAAATCGTACTGTAAATCGACAAAAAAATAAAATGAAACATTAAAATTGTGATGTATCTCGCTACATTACACGACTACGCTTCTAGTATATATATATATATATATATATATATATATATAAATTATTTGTGTCAAAATAAAAGATGCAAATAAGGAATAAAACATCTTGTACACGTAATGGATCTTGAAGTATATATATATATATATATATATATATATATATATATATATATGAGAAATAGAGAAATAATCTTAGTAATTCATCTGGTCAACATTTGCGGCTTTGACCGCGAAACACCGGATAATTCCTTGCATTGTCTATAGAAGGTAAAGGGATAGTTTCGTAAAATACGTGGGATGAGTTCATATGTGAATCTATATGATTCATATATGAACTATACGTTTATATATGAATCAGTTAATTAGTTCATATATGAATCTGTTAATTAGTTCAACTGATTCATATATGAACTTACAGTTAATTAGTTTATATGTGAATTAGTTAATTAAGTTCATATATTAATCACAAAAATTCATATATGAATCAATTAAAAGAGTTCAGATGTGAATTACACTGATTCATATATGAATATATAGTTCATATGTGAATTATACATGTTCATATACGAACACAACCCGTGTATTTTGGAAAAATTACGAAAGTGTCCTTCTATTTTTGAAATAGCCGCAACTTTTGACCAGTCAAAGCCGCAATATTTGACCAGTCAAATTCGATCTTGACCATATGAATGACTAGGATTACTTCTCTATTTCTCATATATTTTTCATTTCTCAAATGAACCTAAGGTTATATATATATATATATAGAGAGAGAGAGAGAGAGAGAGAGAGAGAATATATATATATATAGAGAGAGTATATATATATAGAGAGAGGGGGATCATGCGAAAAACAAACTATATTTATTAATTAAAAATATCATAAATAAAAAATGAAAAATAATTTTAGAAATTAGGATAATTATAATTTTAAATTGGATAAATCTTTGAAATTCTCATTATATCTTTTAGATTTATTTATTTTTAATTTCAATTATTTAATAATTATTTATTAACTTTTTTCTAAATATACTTTTAATAAAAAACTACGATTTTAGTCCCTATGGTTTGATGTTTATAACGATTTTCATATCTGGTCTTTCAAAACTGTTTTTTTAGTCCTTGTGGTTTCTCTTTACTTCTATTTTCATCTTTCCCCCCAATTTTATTAATATTAAATATTAATTCATTTAAAAATTAAATAAACAAATTACATATTTGGTCCTTGTGGTATATAAAATTTTACATTTTTATCTTAATTTACATTTTTTTTACTTTTTCTTTATTTATTGTATTTCATCAAGACATTTATTTTTCTATTAATTATATTGTATATTTTCATAATTATTATTACTTTAATTATAAAAATAATCAAATAATTTCATTAAAAATACTAATAAATACATGATTTTTTTTCAAAACTTTAGATTTAGATCTCTTAAAATTAATATTTTTTTTTCTGTTGATTTATTAAAGTTTTTTATTTATTTTAAATTATAATTAAAAAAAAGTTTAATAAATTTTGAGAAAAAAATCTTATTTTATAACAACCGAGTTGTTTATTGGTAAATTCACTTTACTCCCATTATTTCATATTTTCATTAAACTTTATTTTTATTAATTAATCAAATTTGTTAATATTTATAATAAACACATATATACACACACACACAAACACACACACACACACACATATATATATAGAGAGAGAGATATCTATTTAAAAGAACACGAGAACGGCAAATCACATACAAAATCATAAGTGATTTTACATTAGCGGGGAAGTCGTACAAAATCACAGTATGCGGGCGACTTTTGCCGTGACTTTAGGTCGCAGAAATCACTTATATTTTGTATGTGATTTGCCGTTGCCGTGTTCATTTTAAATAGGTACCGTTCTCGTTTGATCCTCCCTCCCTCTCTCTCTCTCTCTCTCTCTCTCTATATATATATATATATATATATATATATATATATCAATGTTTTAAATAATGTTTGTGTTTGACGTCACGTTAATTTTGAGGCACGTCATGACCCGTTGCATGATTTTTATAACATATTGAAATATTATTATCCTTTTATTTTCTTATTTTTTAATATATAACCTAATTTAAAATGGTGTGTGTGTGTGTTTATGTGTGTATGTCTTATTTAAATATTAAACAAAATTGATTAATTAATAAAAAATAAAGATTAAATGAAAATTTAGAATAGTGGAGTAAATAGTAAATTGCATTTAACAAAAAACAACCGGTTGTTATAAAATAATAATATTTTTTTCTCGAATTTTATTAAATTTTTTTCAATGATAATTTAAAATAAGAAATAGCTTTAATAAATCAATAGATAAAAAAATATTAATTTTAGAAGATTTAAACCTAAAACTTTGAAAAAAAAATATCATGTATTTATCAATATTTTTAATGAAATTATTTGGTTATTTTTATAATTAAAGTAATAATAATTATGAAAATATACAATATAATTAATAGAAAAATAAATGTCTTGGTGAAATACAATAAATAAAGAAAAAATAAAAAAAATATAAATTAGGATAAAAATGTAAGAGTTTATATACTACAAGGACCAAATATGTAATTTGTTTATTTAATTTTTAAATGAATTAACATTTAATATTAATAAAATTGAAGGGAGGGATGAAAATTAAAGCAAATAAAAACCACAAGGACTAAAAAAGCAGTTTTGAAAAACCAGAGACGAAAACTGTTATAAGCATCAAACCACAGGGACTAAAATCGTAGTTTACTCTATTTATATATATCACATATTATGTCATCGTTTGGCAAAAAATAAACTAGCTTGTTTTCTATGTACATGTTTATATGGACATAACCAGCTTATAAGCTAGCTTTTTGATAAGCTACTTGGAGTAGCTTATGAGAAGCTTTTTGTGATTATTCCAATTTTGTCCTCATTAATATCCATTATTTTAATTGATTATTTACCAAACGTGACTTTTTCACCAGCTAGCTTATCAGTCTTCAGCAAGCTAATCAGCTATTTTGCCAAACATAGCTTATATTATCACATGTGATAATTGTATATATTTTAGTTAATCATATGTGATTATGTATATTTCTATTTATAGATCTTTTTGTGATGTAAATATTATCAAATGTGATTATGCGTCATTTATATTCAGACATATATTATCATATGTGATATTTACAAAAATTCACCTGGTGGGATCATATGTGATATATAATAATAGATCACATGTTAAACGAAGTTAATCATATGTGATTCAAAACATAAATCCAAAAAATAGAGAAAAAATGGTGAAATAGATATTGAATTAATTGTGGATATCACATGTGATATTTGATGAAAATTATGATTTTATCTAGAAAATAATAATATAAATTTGATAAAAAAAAAGTTATGATTTTATTAAAATTAATAAATAAATAAATTTAAAAGATATAATGAGATTTTTAAAGATTTATCCAATTCAAAATTGTAATTATTCTAATTTTAAAATTATTATTTTTTATTTATGGTATTTTTAATTAATAAATTATGTGTCTCATATTTCTTCTCGTCTTCTCGCAAATTGACTATCTTCTCGTTTGAACCTGCCCACACACACACACACATATATATATATATATATATATATATATATATATATATATATGTGTGTGTGTGTGTGTGTGTGTGTGTGCGAATGATCGTGGGAGAAGTTGAGTTAACGGTGAGAAGCGTGAGAAGTGGATCTGAACTGTTGATCTCTTTTAATCTCAAGCTCTCCCATAAATTGCGGCTTAGAAGGGAATTAATCTTTTGCACCTCGGTGTATCTCATCCTAATGTGCTTCCATTTCTCATCCAACGGTCGATAACCACTTCTCACGCTTCTCACCATTAACTCAATTTCTTACCGGAACCTATATTATATATATATATATATATATATATATATATATATATATATAGGGAGAGGTTCATTTGAGAAATGGTAATATATGAGAAATAGAGAAGTAATCTTAGTCATTCATCTGATCAACATTTGCGGCTTTGACCGCGAAGCACCGGATAATTTCTTGCATGGTCTATAAAAAGTAGAGGGGTAATTTCGTAAAATACACGGGATGAGTTCATATATGAATTTGTATGAATCATAAAGATTCATATATGAATCTGTTAATTAGTTCAACTGATTCATATATTAATCTTTGTGATTCATACAGATTCATATATGAATCAGTTAATTGGTTCATATATGAATCACAAAGGTTCATATATGAATCAGTTAAAAGAATTCAGATATGAGTTGCACTGGTTCATATATGAACATATAGTTCGTATGTGAATTATACAAGTTCATATAGTTCAGATATGAGTTGCAACTAGAAGTCAAGAACTACACTATATACAAAAAATTAATAGTAATTTTAATATAAATTTATTAGATGCCTGTTTTTCAATACGAATTAACAGCCAAATAATTTACCGTTTATTTTTATAATATACAGATTATCGATTAAAAAAATATCTTCAACTAGTCAAACCTTTGGTTTAATCAATTTACAAAATTTGAGTTGAATCATAGTTAGCCTATTAAATCAAACATTTGCATTTATTTGAATATAGAATAAGTATTGTATCTTAATAATAATGGATGATATATTAAATTTTGAATGGGTATTTCTTTTAAATACTTGTTATCCTCCTATTTACAAATCTCTTATAATTTTATAGGTAACGTGAAATCAAGATTTCGAACCCAAAACAATTAAATTACAGTATTTACTAATGTAGAAAAATGTTAGAATAGATACTATGAAATCTATTAGACGATCTCCAATGGGTTCCCATTTCTTGTAACATTTGGTTCTATCAATACCATTTTGCTCTAATAAGATTCTCATTTCTTGCACCATTTTTGGTGTAATGTATAGTGAAACACTAAATTTATGTAACACTATTCCTTTAGTTAGGTAAAAATGAAGATACCTAGAATATTATGATATGGTATAAGAAATGGTGTTATCAATTAGAGAATAATTACTGTTTACACCATGTTTTTAAGAAATGCGAAAAAAATGATGTTATCCTGGAGATGCTCTTAAATTAGTGGTTGTTATAATTTTTTTCATAGCTTTTTTAAAGTTTCCCTAAGTCCTACATAAATTTTAATTCGGTAAAAAATGAATATACCTAGAATATTCTGATATGCTATAAGAAATGGTATTTTCCATTAGAGAATAATTAATGTTTACACCATTTTTTACAATTTTACACCATATTTTTGAGAAATGGTGTAAAAAATGGTGCAGCCCATTGGAGATGCTCCTAGAGCAATCATAGTGGTCGTTATAATTTTTTCGTATTTTTTTAATTTTCTCTTAGTCCTACATAATCGTAACCGAAAAAATTCAACCAACTTTATTATAACCCAATATTTCACATTATTACTTTTCATTTTTTTTATTCTCTATTACTTTATATAAATACTAGGCATATACCCGCACGCGATGCGGCGAGAGGGTTAAACTTTTTTGTAAATTGTGATTGAAAAATTACTACAATTATTTATAGAAGTTCCGTATCAACTAAATTATGGGTTGTTTACAAGTAAAATGTTATCATGAAAGTCAAATGAAAAATACTAAGGTTGAAGCTTATAAAAATCAATTATTTCGTATAGTTTATTTGAAAAAATAGTCTGTGTATTATATCTCAAAGAATTTACATGGTTAGAGCCTTAGAGGTATGTAATTAACAAATGAATGGGTCATTCTTGTATACAAAAAATAAAAAGTAATTTGAAAGAAAAAACTAATCCTTGCAATATAATCCGCTGCCCGCATTGTGGTTCTCCATTTCTAAGTTTTTTCTTGTTTTCAAATCAAATAATATTACCTTTCCTCCACTTCCATTGGGACTAATTTCCATGTAACTATGGTTGGTGGTATGAATTTAAATTCAAAGTTCATCCAAGGTGTGCTTTGGAGACTCCAAAATCCAAATATCACCATAGAGATTAGAGTAACTATGTGAACTCTTGTTCAATGTCTTAGAGTGAAATTGGAAACATAATCAAAGTAAAATCATATCAATCTTTAAACTACACGAGTTTTGAATACAAATCTGGAAGTGCCATGCTTCTAATTCAACTCATAAGTGATTTTAATCCATTTCTAATACCGAGCATGAAACTCGAGTTCTGATTGGTGTATCTTTCTGTCGAATGACTCATCAATCATCCACTTAAGCTCTTCAATATAGGAACGCATCCCTCAAGAACTTGATGAAATGAGCAATGCCAAAGATGTCCTTGAAGTCATTGGGAAAACGATGAGCTTACTTTGGATTAGCCCAAATGATGATTTATCTGAAGCAATTCCAATTCTATAAGGGAAGTAGAGAAATAAACCATACGATGGAAAAAGAAGATTGATCACTAAAGAGCGAACAATCATAAATACATAATCAAATGTTGTCCTTGGATAAAAACTGATCTAAAAAGTTAGAAAAAATGCTCACCTGATGTCCTCCAAGTCGGGGATTCATATTATTGCATTTTGATTTCTGTTGAGAACAAAGCTAAGAAGCAATTAAGCACAAACACACACATGCCAATCATTATAATCTAACCCGCAAGCTTCCTTTTTGAATTTTTTCTTATCAATCCCGTATAAAGTTTTAAAAACATCTGGCTCAACCCAACAAAAATATGGCCGATCTACGATTATAGACTTGTATGTATATAAGATTGTAGAGAAAATGTTTACAGGTGTTAATGGAGCATGCACTTGCGAAACTGTGATTTTCTTATCTTCCACGTTTCAACATAAACCACCGCCAAAAGAGGGAAAAAGCAACCAGTAAGTAACTGACCAAAATTCGACGCTAAATCATGGAGTTCCAAATAGTGTTTTTAATTTACCTTGATATATAAATAGTTTGGCAGAGGATCGACATTTGCAAAGTGTTTGCAAATTAGATTCAAAGCATAGGATGAATATTTCTCTATGAGTTCAAATGCAACAAGTCCACGTATGTAGTAAGCTTTCTGCTGACCTTGGAGTTCGGTCTCCATTTTGTCATAGAACCCTTCCTTCATATTTGTATTTTGATAATAACAAAAACAAGTGTTGGTATTAATATGCTTTGGTTGAGTCAACATATGATCTTATTAACTCCTTCACCGTACCTTGGCTAGCAACATGAGAAAAACATAAACAGAAAAAGAATTGTTGGTACCCGCGTAATGCGGCTGCCGGTGGGAAGTCAAACTTTTTTGTAAATCGAAAAACATAGTCCATATACCATTTCAGACAGATAACTCACCAAGTAATTATTTTCAAATACAACCTACATAAGTTGTTATAATATCTACATGCTCTAGCGTAATTATTTTGAAAAAGCCCACATATACCTAGAGAAAAACAAAATCAGTCTTGGGTCCTCGATAAAAAGAAAATTACAAAGATAAAATATAACAATTTTCGAGTTGAGAATTAAGCATGCAACAACCAACAAGATGTTCTAAACAACGAGATTCATACCTCAGTGCATATGCATGTACTTCCCAGACTTTATAAACGTAAAAATTAAAAATAATAGGAAAAAGCAACAACACTTGCTCCTTGTGTAGTTGCATGTCTGTGTAGTTGCATGTCAATAGAATCCTTCACTTATTTAGCTTTCCGTAACCTGTCTTACGTATTACTCATTCAAGGTCTTCAAGCTGGAGTATATGAGAACAAATTATTCAACAATGATATAAAAATGGTACTTGAAAAATGAAAACACACCATTAAATATATGGTGAATATGAACAACAAGACTAAGAACACATTAGCAGTTGCAATCCATTTCGTTTGAGCATAGTAAAACGATCTCAATTAATGAAGAGTTGTACTTCCAAGAACAATCCAAAAGCAATTCAACTTTAACATGGCAGAGATCGATCGGCGATAGTGTAACACCCTAAACTCGGAAAACCAGAATAATTAAAAATTTTGCAATATGACGTTCATAGGACCAACATTTCCAATTTTTTTTTTACCTGTAAACCAACATACTAAAACCCAAGAGTTCGGGGTAGTTTGTAACAATTATAGTAGCGATGGAATATAAGACATATGTTACAACAACCTAACCAATCTAGATCATAAGACACAACTAGATTAATATGGGTGTTGCTATGTCTTCAAAACGCTCTTCTCATGTCTAATCCCAAAAGCCCGGTCCACCAACATCCTAAGCTTGAACCATAAGTCAAGGTGCTCTTTGAACATCACTAGAGGAACCTGAGAATGAACACAACATCAAGTGTTAGGCTAAGAAGCCTAGTGAGTCTCAAACAAATAACACAATTAAATTAGGCAAAGAGTAGTAGGAAACTCCCATAATACTGCACCAAGTAGATCATCTGAGTATAGTCCAACCAAGGGTAATACACAACCTGCACACGTTATAACACAACACACAACAAGTCCACCACAGTGGGAGTTTACACCTCAGGTTCACACTTTAGTGCACACCGTTACTGGCGTCACCTCAAATGTATAAACTACCTTTAGTGCCCACTCCGTCGAGCTGCACCTCAAGGATAGCCGAGCCTTAGTGCCTATCCCTCGATTTAGAAGGTTTCACCTCAAGGATAATGGTCCTTTAGTGTCCACCCTCAAATCACACATCATAATTCTAATATCGCCCAAACTCCCGTGCACAAGAGTTGGACCCCAACGAGACAATTATCACATACGACACTATTTCACAATTCTCACATAAACATCATAGTATACTTACTAATCATAAAATCATGATCATTAATCACTTTTAACAACACTTTTCACGAACCATTTTATGATAATATACATTCTTATCAGTAGTTAGGTTAAAGCCACCTAATCAACATTTATGAGCATTTAGTATATAAAATCAAGCATTAACATATGGGAACAAGTAGAAAACTCACCTTTAGGGTTTGTGAAGTAAAAACCCTAAAATGAAGAAACCCTAGGATGAAAGTGGAGACTCTTGAAGCTTTGCTAAACACTTGGATAAACACTTGGTTGAGAGGGTGAGGTGGGTGAAGTTCAATAAATGCCCTAGATGTGAAGTAGGTCAAGTATTAAATGAGGTAAGAGGGAAGATGAAGAAAATCGTCACTTGGAAGGGAGAAATATCGGTTCCTGAGGAAATGAGTGAAAAATGGGTTGAAAATGGGTGAAATGCGTTTTTAATTGGAAATCAGATGGGTCGCGCGACCTTGCCCCAAGATAGTGCCCAGGGCACTCTCGCTAGGCACTATCGCGCCAAACGTACCGAGGCTTCCCCCCCTTTCCGTGAGAATGACACTGCGAGAGTGCCAATGGCACAGTCGCCGGGCACTCTCGCGCCAACTGTACCGAGACCAACAACCCTGGTGCGATTGTGCCCTAAGCGATAGTGACCATGTCACTATCGCGGGCATTGTCGCCGAAACTCCCCCGAGCCCCGAAAACTTGCTTTTTCCACGAGAAACTAACCAACAGATGATAATAGAGTTGTGACAACATTTTCTAAGGTACAAGAGCATGAGAAATTAAGTTTGGCGGTTTACTTCACATAGTTAGATGTCATAAACATGAAAGTGTCCACAAAAGGGAATATGGGGATAAAATTCACAAACACAAAATTTTGGGGTGTTACAGATAGAAATATAAGAATTTACGAATACTTATGACGTAATCATGAAGAAAATAATAGCTTTTTCTTAGGATGTTATCATGGCATGTTGCTACCTTCCGAGATCACTACTTGGGGACATACCAAAATAAATTAATTCAGAACTTTAAATCTATTCATCTATATTTTGAAAACAAAGGAGTGCAAAGATATTTCCATTAATATCATCTATTTATCTCATTAACATCTAGTAAGTACAAAAAAAGGAAAAAAGAATAAGTCACTTGAGATCAAAGCATCGATCTGCTAGTTGAACACATACCATGGATCTCTTTCTCCTGCCACGAAACCTCATCATCACATATTAACCCGTCTCAACGATCTCAATCATGCTATAGATTTTAGCAAGCTCTTTATCATAGAGAATTCGGGAACAAACAACAAACATAAATAAAGATATGCAAACAAATAGTAATAGTTATTGATAAGATTGATGCAAAAACAGAAATTGAAGTACCTGATATTAGAAGAATCATCGAAGATTTCTTCAGGAGAGGGGAAGTTGGGTCTCTTATCCAGCTTACAGTACACACTACAATTCTTTACTCTTTGCCAAAGAGGTACCCTTTTCCTCCCCCTAAAATTGGCGCTACTGTTCTTTGGCTTTATATTGAGACTTGGTTCAGGTTCACCGGTTAAACGGGCAGTTAGTGAATAAGGATCAACCGCTAACACAAAGAATCAAATAACCAATTAGTTGGATGAAAACACAAAGAATAAAACAATTTCAACTTATTTGAGCCTCCACCATTTCCACCATTTCAGAGTTCCTGGTACTCACCATGGCACCCACCTAAATTTTAACGAACAACAAAAGAAAAAGAAACATTCAAATTGACCAATCAGATTCTAAAGTAGAAAGGTAGATGTGATTGGCTATAATGAATACCGCTTATTCTCACTTCTAGACTTTCTTGTCGGGGCCATGAGCAAAGTTGATCTACCTGCAACATATACCCGGAAATTGGACATTTATGTAGCATATCAACTAAGCAAGCCGGTACAAATTCAAGAAAATTACCAAATGAAGAAAATAAAGAAACAAAATCCCATGATGCATTGTTTGTAGGAGACAACACAATAATGAGGGTTTTCATAAAGCTTGAAATTATATGAATGAAAAACAAAATTACCAGGTGAACAACAATTACTAATCTTGAGAATCACTCTTGAAAAATTGCACACAATCGAAACAATCCAAATCCAATATTATAACCAATATAAATTCTAAAACTACATGTAGAAGAGGAAAAAATAAAATACCAAGGTACCTTGAATAACAAAAGTATAGGTAAGTGAATTCGAAACTTACAACTAACACAGATTTGTTGTTTGGAAAATTCTCCTTGTATTTCTTCCTGAATTCCTCCCTGTAATGTGAAAAAACAACTATACATCATTCTAAAACAACAGACAAAACATCTCTTCATATAAATTCAAAAAACTCACATATTATAAAGTAGGAGAAAAGTCATTCTTACATGAAGACGAAGAAAGCAGTCGGAGGCCGCTTTAGAGCACCAGAATTTTTACTCGATATTTTGTCCTTCTTCCCTATGCTCTTATCTGCGACCTTCGTCTTCTTCATTTTCCTTAAACAACATCAAACAACAAATAAGCATTTCAAAACTCATTAATCACCACATCCTGAAAAGTTTGAGCGATGAGAAACGTGGAGGTTGAGGGAGAAGCAATTGCCCTTTAGAAATGTTGAAGTGAAGAATAGAGAGATTGAGGTTGAGAAATCAGGTTCGTGTCTCAGAAATCGTTTCTTAGTGAGGGGAGAAAAATGATGTATTCTTTGCAAACTGCAAAATTAATTTGTGTAAAAAACAAACCAAAGTAACCCTAACTACTGGAATCGATTTTGATTTGAAGAGACTGATAGAAATTAGGGCATTTTTTTAGAGGAAGGTGAAGATGCTGGTTGAACCGGGAAGTGGACGTGAATCTTAAATTGTACATATACATTAATTATCTGTACTCTTGCATTCCAAACCATCAAAATTCATGAAGAAAGAATTAATGCTTACCTTGGAATGTGATGCTACATGTACATCCAGGAGTCCAAAATAGTATTAGAAATATAACATAATTAAAATTTTAATTAGAAAGTAGGGATATGCCTTAAATTGTGGTGTTTTGTAGCGTATGTTTGGCTGTAGCATTTACTTTCTGCAGTATCATATGTGTGTTAGATAATGCACAATGCCAAAAACTGAAAGTGATCAACAACAATTAAATGCATTTAGCAAATAGTAGTTATGAACTTACGATAACATTATCTGCAGGTGTAGTAGCAGTGGAACCAGACCCGACAATTCTCACCTTAAGAGTTCATCTAGATCTAACAGTTAGAACACAATACATCAACTTCAAGCAATTTTCACAGCTAACATGAACAAACTGACAACCACCTAGATTTAACATATAAACCAACAAATCCAACTCAAAATTCAAAAAGAGATAGACAACTTTCATGGTTAAAATCATAAATGGATATGAATACAATAACAATAATAAACAAACCTGTAACTCAAATGCCAAACACTAACCAATCCAAACTTCGAACATGATAGAGGTTAAACAACTAACAATCTAAAAGGCACTAACTAAAGCTTAATTTATCCTGCAATATGATGAAGCATACAAAAATCCTACGAAGATGATCATAAAAGGAAAAAAATGTAGCATACTTACTCTAATAATATCCCCAACTTCCAGCATCTTCCAGGGTACAGATTCCCACCGTTTGTCTTGCAGCAAGTCAACAGGAGAATTATTTATTGTCGTATCATTTTGAAGGCGTTTCTGTGATAATTAGGCTTTTGTGAGGGAGAGAGAAACATAAACGCTTTAAGCAAACAACTATAACAAACATTTGTAAAAGATACGTAAGAAATAGTTGATAATTGGTTATAAAACAAATCCTGAAATCAAAAGCACACATTTATAAGCAGCCAAGGTCTAAAGAAAATATTGCGAAGTTGAAGAAAATGAAATAATACTCACCCAATCTTCAAATGTCTCCTTGATAAGAGAGTCAAAAAGTACAATGCTTAGTGGGATTACATTTGTAATTGGACTAACAGGACTGCATAAGAAAAGAACTATGTCAGGGTCAATGCTAACAACTATCAAAACAGAATTCCATAAGTATACCAATTCAAACAAGTCTAGGATCTAGAATATAAATGAGCACAGAGCAATGTGAAGTATAAAATTAGGCTTATAATCATATTTATAATCATTACAGGCTCAAGTGCTTTTGTCATTCATGTGTAGTCATGTATTTTTAGGCTGTGTTGCATTGGATCCATAGGCACGTAAGTCAATCTTATTTGATGGTCAATTGGGTGGTACGGGGTTGGACTCCGGGACTCATGTTTTATGACCAAAACTTGACAAGTAGGCACTAGGAGGATGTAGTCTTGGGTGCCACTGTGTGGGTGTGTGCCTAGACCTCCGCCGTCGGGGAATTTCCTCAATTGTAGTCCCCGGGTGTGCCGGGCCTTTTGGGTGTCTTTTTGGCATCAAGGTACCTCGTCTCTTTGGGTGAAACTTGTCAAGGATTCGTAGGGACACTTGGGCTTTCATGTAGCTAGGTGTCATGCGATCAACGTTGGTTGAGTGGCATACTTTTGTGTTCCTCCGCTCTCCACGGATACGGGTATCCCCCGTTGTCGGCCCGCTATATTTTGGATATTTAATTGTCCATGCTTTAATATTTGGATTTCATTCCATTTTATGGTCGCGTGAGTATTAAGTTTCAGTTCCATGTTTTAATGGCGTATCATATTTATATGGATTGTTTTCTGTTATTTAGGGGTCGAGTATTATGTCCCAACCGTGTTTTGGGTGTTTTGGGATATGAAGTATTATTTACATTTTTTCGAATTTGAATATCGAACTATGACCCCGTTTGGGCGAGTTGCGGGTTGCATCGTTTTTTTAAAGAATGAGTATTTGGGATCATTGTCTTAAAAAGCGCATATTATGTGAAAATTGTGTCGTTTCCATTTTGAAGTATAATATTTCGAAGGATCTTGTTTTAGACGGAATTCCTTTCTTTTAAAGTTATATTTTATTCATGTTAAAACTCTTGAACTCACTAGGCGTTAAGCCTAACCTTTTTATTTGTCGGCATGTGCATCAGGTTCCCGTTGGGGGTTCGGATTCTCGTAGTGTAACACCCTGAATTTTGGGTTTGGGTGAGAAGTTGACCGTTACCCAAAGTTCAGGGGGTATTCTGTAACTTGGGCTATATAAATACAAATCAAACCTGAGATATTTTCTAAATATCTCATTGATCTGATTTGTGTCTTTGAGAAGCCAGGGAGTGAAAGAAAGAGAAGGAAGAAGGCAGTGAAGAAGGGTCGATCGTTTCGGGCAAATCGAGGTACGAATCTAGCTTAATGCTTTGATCTGAATACTTTTAGCCGTGTAGAATCTCGTTGTGAAGGTTTTGAACCGTTCCATTTTGAGATCTGAGTATTTCTCATTTGGATCTGGGTTAAATCTGGGTTCTGCATCGTACTGTTCTTGATGAACAAGGCGATGGTTGATTCGACCGAAGGGTTGATTCGACCGGATGGTTGATTCGACCGAAGGGTTGATTCGACCGGATGGGTGTTCGACCGAAGGGTTGATTCGACCGGATGGGTGTTCGACCGAAGGGTTGATTCGACCGGATGGTTGATTCGACCGAGGGGTTGTTCGACTGGATGGTCCCTCGACCGGTGTTGTCTGTTCGACCGGGGTAGTGTTGGACCGGGGAGGTGTTCGACCGGGGTGGTGTTCGACCGGTTGTTGCCTTTGACCGGATTAGGTTATGTTAAGTTGTTAGCTTCTGTGTCTTTGAGTCCTATTCAAGTAACGAGAGGTTTATCTGTATTTCGACTTACCGATTCTTTCGGTGTTGTCATAGGTAGCGCTCGTTAAGAAGAAGGAAACAGAGGTGAGTTCCTACTATCATTTTAAACTTTATACATATCAAAAGTTACCTTTTTGATCTTATCTCATTTAAAAGTAAAATGATGTTTTACCTGTGCGTTTATGCGAAAGAAATATTCAAAGGAACTTCTTTTAATTGATTTTCATTCTTACCAGAAGTTGAACTGGGAATAGCATTTGTTTATAAAAATGTGTTTGTAACCATATGTTTATTTATGGTTGGTCACATACGTTGTTGTGACGAGTCCTTACCATTACTAGTGGATCCCTAGGTTTTGGAGTAGACTGTTTTGTTGGGAGGTTATATTCCCCAAATATGTAGCTATGGATCACATGTTCCGTGATGAGTTTATGGTACGGTTATGTGAGGCCGGTTACTAGCCATGGTTCATGGTGATTGATGTGCACTCATTTGTAGTGCCATCTAGACCTTTTTAGTAGCTTTTTATAGTTCTTTTTCTTCCATATCCCTACATTTGAGTCATTTTATTACTTGTTTTATCATTTATCTGTTTCTTGGAGCTAGAGCTAGTGGATAATCTGTTTTATTTCTTCGAATGGCTAATTTTATGTGTTTTGGCAGTTTTTGAGTAAAACAGATCCAGTGCTGCAGCATGTCTGAAGCACCTGCGGCTGTAACAAATTTTTGTGGAAAGAAGATGGATGATGGACGATTTTTGACAGGACTTTTGACAACCTTAGAAGCCTCCTCCTGCAGTATTTTTTTAAGAATGACATCATCTTTTTGATAGCTTGCAACCCTTGGACATTGAACCTTTTTTTGTACTAATTGTACCTTAAGTACTTTGTGTTGGTTTATTTCTATTTTGCCACTCCCTTTTTGTATATAAAGGGAGGTTGGGGGTTTAGTTTAGGAATCCTAACTTTTAACATCTAAGTACATATCTTTGGAAGTGAAAATCAAAGGTTGGCACCAATAACCTTTGATTTTGATGTACTTTTGAAATTCCAAGTAAACCTTTGAAGTTACCATCTCTTGTCTTTTTACTTATGCTTTATTACTTCTAGTATTCCTAATTTTAGTTGTTTACTTTCCTTGCCATTTATATTTAAGTCATTTATATTTGTTGTAATTTACATTTCCGTCATTTTACTTTCTTGTCTTTTATATTTCCGTCATTTACTTTCATGTCTTTAATTTATGTAATTTATTGCTTTAAGTATTTACATTTTAGTATGAGTAGCTAAATCCGTTAGCTTGGGTGTAAGATAAAAAGGTGAGATTTCAAACCAAAAGAAGGTGGACATTGTTTCGCAATAACAATGTTCCATCATTTCATTCAAGTTTTATAAAGCCAATGACACTTCTTGACGAGTTGATCACTTTGAAAGTGTGAAAGTGCTATGGCCTAGAGATAAGCCATAATATGCACGTCAACTTGGATGATATGAGGAGCCGACTTGAGAGAGTGACTGATAAAGAGATTTATCGCCTCTATTTTTCATCTTGATTTATTCTTGACGGGTTGGTCGCTTGTTAAAAGTGTTAAAGTGTAGAGGATTCAGAGATGAAGCCCTTCGAACACTCCAACTTGAATGATATGGGAATTAACTCGAGAGAGTAGTTTTATACAAAGAGATTTGTAAATCCGTATATTTTGAGGACTCTACCCCTTGCTATCAAAAGTTAAAACTGCATAGAGATATGTTCAGTTGGATCTAAACGGTAGCGGGAGTATTGAAGTCCGAGAGGAATACCCTCAAAATAGATGGTGGATCTGTTTATGCTGAACTCATGCTGCAGCATACCTGCAGCATAGTCTGCTGGAATTTGTGTTTGAGTCTCACCTAAAAGTCTTACACCCTTGCTACCTTTATTATTCTGTATTGTTATCAACTGTTAACCAACCAAACCAAATCAAAGTCTTCAAAGTCGCCATCTGAAATCATTTCTTTTCTAACACTTTTATTATACTTTTACGACAATCTCTGTGGGACGATATCCGGTACTTTACCGTTTTATTACTTGAAAGACGATATTATATCTCATTGTATACTTGCTTTGAGGTTTAATTAGCACACGTCTATAGGTGTATTCCAAGCACTACCAAGTTTTTGGCGCCGCTGCCGGGGATTGGCACGTTAAAAGTTTATAAAAGTATTTTAAAAGATTTGATTTTTCTTACACCTTTGGAATCTCATTTGGAAGTATATGCCAAGAATACCACGGGGGGAATTGTTCACTCTTGACCCGGAAATTGAACAAACGTTTCGTAATAGGAGAAGAACGCAAAGAATCGCATTAATCATTGAACCTCCAATTATGGAACCACCACCGCCCGGATTCGAAAATAGAGGACCGAGACCACCACCACTTTTGGAAAATCCACGGGGAGCACCAATATTCCATGATGCACCCCCAATTTTTGGAAACCCACCGGAGCCACAATTTCGACAAAATCCACCAAATCAAGGAAATAATCATAACCATGTTGATGATGATGTTGAATCTCAAGGCACCAATGAAATAAGAAATGAAGTTCCAAACATAATTAATCTTGCGAACTCCAAAGAGGGAAAAATTATGGACTACGCTATCCCCGATTTTGAGCAATTAAATTCAGGGATAATTAGACCCCATATACAAGCCCTCCATTTTGAGCTAAAACCCATCATGTTTCAAATGTTGCAAACAAACGGACAATTTGCCGGAATGCCATCGGAGGATCCACATTCTCATTTAAAATCTTTTATGGAGATCACTGATGCATTCCTGATCCCTGGGGTGTCTAACGATGCCTTGAGACTTACTTTGTTTCCTTTTTCTCTAAGGGATCGGGCAAAGTCTTGGTTTAATTCTTTGGCACCTGGCTCTGTGCCATCATGGAGCAACATGGCTGAAAAGTTTTTGCGAAAATATTTTCCACCTACCCGTAATGCTAAGTCCAGAAACGAAATTTGCATGTTTAAACAAATGGACGATGAGGCAATTCCCGATGCTTGGGAAAGGTTTAAAGAGTTGTTAAGAAAATGCCCTCACCATGGCATTCCTTACTGTATTCAACTTGAGACGTTTTACAATGGGTTAAACCCCATGGCAAAACAAATGCTCGATGCGACATCAGGAGGGGCCTTTACAGCCAATACCTACAATGACGGGTATGAAATTCTTGAAAAAATTTCAACAAACAATGGACATTGGGCTGATCCACGTGCTCAACAGCAAAAGAAAACTGCTGGGATTCATGATGTGGATGCATATACTGCATTAACAGCACAACTTGCTTCCATGGCTTCAATGCTCAAAAACTTATCTTCAAATCAAGGAACACAACAAGTTGCTGCTACATCTACCCAGTCAGTCCTTTCTGTTCAATGTGTTTGTTGTGGTGGGGAACATTCCTATGAACAGTGTCCTCAAAACTCTGAATCAGTAAACTATGTTCAGAACAGGAATGCTCCCTACGGCAACACCTACAATGCGAGTTGGAAGCAACATCCAAATTTTTCCTGGAACAGTCCATGTCTAAATCAGTCAGCTCCTAAGCCACAAGAAACTTCAAATTTTCAAACACAACATCATGCTAGTAGTTCGCATCATCAAAACCAAGGTTCACATCATCAAAACCAAGGTTCGCATCACCAAAATCAAGGTTCTCAACATCAGCATAACCAAAGTTCACAGCATCATCAGAACCGGAATTTTCAAAATAACCAACAGCATTTTCAAAAACCTCCTCCACAGGCTGAGCCATCATCTTCTTTGGAAGCTATGATAAAAAGCCTTGTGGCTCAATCACAAGCTCAACAGCAACTTTTGAGCCAAAATCAAGCTCTTTTTAACCAACAGAGTGCAGCCATCAGGAATTTGGAAACCCAAGTGAGTCAGATAGCACTTAATCAGAACAAAAGGGCTAATGGCATGTTACCAAGTGACACAGAAATCCCAAAGGCTTCGGGTAAAGAACATGTAAAAGCTGTGACCCTTAGGAGTGGTAGAAAATTGAATGAAACAGTACAAACCAAGTTTGGACCAATGACTCAAGCAGAATTTGAAAACACCAAACAGTCAGAACCCGAGACCACTGTTTTAGCTACTGTTCTTGAACCACAACCTGAGCCCACAAAGCATCTAGAGCCCGGAGTAGCCAGTCCTGTTCAACCTTTAGTAAATGAGATCCCAACCTTACCTAAGGAGAGTGAGACCAAAGGCACAAAAGGCACGTCTTGCTCCACGCATTCAAGTAAAGCTTTCATAAAACCAGTTCCTCCTTATGTTCCTTACCCTCAAAGGTTAAGGAATCAAAAAGAAGAACTGCAATTTAAAAAATTCTTGGATGTGTTCAAAGAATTGCACATCAACATACCTCTTGTGGAAGCAATCGAGCAAATGCCTAGTTATGCCAAATTCCTTAAAGACATCCTAAGCAAGAAGAAAAAGTTGAATGAATATGAGACAGTTGCTTTGACTGAAGGATGTAGTGCACTCTTGACCAATGGAATACCTCCTAAGTTGAAAGACCTAGGAAGTTTCACCATTCCATGTTCAATAGGTAGGAAGAAAGTAGGGAAGGCTTTGTGTGATCTAGGAGCTAGTATCAACCTCATGCCCTTATCTGTATTCAACAACTTAGGGATAGGAGAGGCCAGACCTACCACAGTAACACTCCAGTTAGCTGACAAAACCATTGCCTACCCTAAGGGAAAAATTGAGGATGTTCTAGTTCAGGTTGACAAGTTCATATTTCCGGCAGATTTTATTATCTTGGATTTTGAGGCTGATAAAGATATTCCTATTCTTTTAGGGAGACCCTTTTTGGCCACCGGAAGGACTTTGATAGATGTCCAAAAAGGAGAACTGACCATGAGACTTCAGGATCAAAAAGTCACATTTAATGTTTTCAATTCCTTAAAATACCCTGATGATTTTGAGGATTGTGCAACTTTAAATGTGCTTGACTCAATAGGCCATGAGGAAAGAAGGACCTATAAGTTTGAAGAAGAAGATGATGAGGAGATAACCTTAGGAAATGATTTTGAAAACTCAAGTCCGGAAGAAACGATTTTGGCCAGTGCTGCAGCATTTGAGCAGCTTGACAGTAGTGATCAGAAACCATTCACTCCATCCATAGTCTCACCGCCCGACCTGGAGTTAAAGCAACTCCCATCTCACTTGAAATATGCCTTTCTAGGAGAAGAAGGCAAATTGCCTGTCATCATCTCATCTACCCTAGAATCACATCAAGAAAAGAAGTTGGTAGATATGCTAAGATTACACACCAAAGCCCTAGGATGGACCATGGCAGACCTTAGGGGGATAAGTCCATCAATTTGTCAACACAAAATCATCCTAGAGGACAAAGATTTCACTTCCATTGAACCACAAAGAAGGCTAAATCCGGTCATGAAAGAGGTAGTGAAAAAGGAGATTTTAAAATGGTTAGACGCTGGAATTATTTTTCCAATAGCCAGTAGTTCTTGGGTTAGTCCAGTCCAATGTGTCCCAAAGAAAGGGGGAATGACTGTCATCACAAATGAAAAAAATGAACTCATCCCCACTAGAGTTGTCTCCGGATGGAGAATCTGCATGGACTACCGTAAGCTAAACCAGGCCACACAAAAAGACCATTTTCCATTACCTTTCATGGATCAAATGTTGGATAGGTTAGCCGGTAAGGAGTACTATTGTTTTATAGATGGTTACTCAGGATATAACCAGATTGCCATATCACCCGAGGATCAGGAAAAGACCACATTCACCTGCCCCTATGGCACCTTTGCTTTCAAAAGAATGCCTTTTGGACTCTGTAATGCTCCAGCAACGTTTCAAAGATGCATGATGTCCATATTTTCAGACATGCTCGAAAAATCCATTGAAATCTTTATGGATGATTTTTCAATTTATGGTTCATCTTTTGATAATTGCTTGGATAATCTAAAAAAGGGTCTTGAGAGATGTGAGGAAACTGATTTGGTCCTAAACTGGGAAAAATGTCATTTCATGGTAAAAGAGGGAATTGTTCTTGGGCATTTAATTTCAAAAAGAGGAGTGGAGGTAGACAAAGCTAAGCTTGAAGCAATTGAAAAACTACCCGAACCAACCACTGTTAAAGGAATCAGAAGCTTTCTTGGGCATGCTGGATTTTATAGAAGGTTTATCAAAGACTTTTCAAAAATATCAAAACCTTTGTGTATATTATTACAGCATGACCATAAATTTGAATTCACCAAGGAGTGTAGAAATGCATTCCAAATTTTGAAGAAAGCTTTGGTGACTGCTCCAGTGGTTGTTGCTCCTGATTGGGAAAAACCTTTTGAAATCATGTGTGACGCAAGTGATTGGGCGGTGGGTGCTGTGTTAGGTCAAAGAAAAGAAAAAGTGTTTCATTCAATTTATTACGCCAGTAAGACTTTGAATGAAGCACAAATCAACTACACAACAACAGAAAAAGAACTTTTGGCGGTAGTCTTTGCCTTTGAAAAGTTTAGGTCATATTTGATGGGAGCAAAAGTCATTGTACATACCGATCATGCCGCCATCAAGTATTTGATCTCAAAAAAAGATGCTAAGCCCAGGTTAATAAGATGGGTTATGTTGTTGCAAGAGTTTGACTTAGAGATTGTGGATAGAAAGGGGGTAGATAACCAAGTTGCAGACCATTTGTCCAGATTGGAGAGACCTAGTGAGGATATAGGAGACATCATTGAGACCTTCCCGGATGAAAAGATTCTCATGCTGCAGCATCAGGATTCCCCATGGTTTGCGGACATTGCAAACTACTTGGCTTGCGGAATAAAACCCGCTGGTTGCACTAGCCAGATGTTTAAAAAATTTCTCCATGACACCAAAATGTATTTGTGGGATGACCCTTTCTTGTTCAAATTAGGTACAGATCAGATTTTAAGAAGGTGTGTCCCAAATACAGATGTTGCAGCAATCCTGCAGCATTGTCATCAAGCACCTTATGGAGGACACTTTGGAGGGCAAAGGACAGCGGCTAAGGCATTACAATCTGGATTCTATTGGCCAACTCTCTTTAAGGATTCCCACACATTTGCACAAAGATGCAATGAATGCCAAAGAAGTGGTTCCATTTCTCAAAGGAATGAAATGCCATTAAATGGGATCCTTGAAGTTGAGTTGTTTGATGTTTGGGGAATCGACTTCATGGGACCATTCCCCCCATCAAACAAATGTCAATACATTTTAGTTGCTGTAGACTATGTCTCAAAGTGGGTGGAGGCAGTGGCATGTACTTCAAATGATGCAAAGACAGTGGTTAAATTTCTTCAAAAACAGATTTTTACAAGGTTTGGTACCCCCAGGGCACTGATCAGTGATGAGGGAACTCATTTTGTAAACAATCTGTTACGTGAAGTTCTTGAAAAATACAACATTAATCACAGGATTGCCACTGCATACCACCCACAAACCAATGGGCTAGCAGAACTTTCAAACAGAGAGATTAAGGGAATTTTGGAAAAAGTGGTCAAGCCAAATAGAAAAGACTGGGCTTTTAAGTTAGATGACGCTTTATGGGCATACAGAACAGCTTTCAAAACACCAATTGGTATGTCCCCATATAAGCTAGTGTTTGGCAAGGCTTGTCACCTCCCTTTGGAACTAGAACACAAGGCATATTGGGCAATTAAAACTTTGAACATGAGCCCAGATGCTGCTGGAATCAAAAGAAAACTCCAACTTTGTGAACTAGAAGAACATAGGAACTTGTCCTATGAGAATGCCAAGTTGTATAAAGAAAAGACTAAGAAATGGCATGACAAGAAAATACAACACAGAGAGTTAAAAGCAGGCCAAAAAGTCCTTTTGTTTAATTCTAGGTTGAAACTGTTTCCAGGAAAGCTAAAGTCCAGATGGTCAGGACCTTTCCTCATCCACAATGTCTATCCATATGGAGCAGTTGACTTAGTTAATCCTGAAGACAACACTGTGTTTAAAGTGAATGGCCAGAGAGTAAAACTGTACCATGAGCCTGTGACCATCCCAGAGCCGTGCTCTGTGGATTTGGTCACAATGTGTTGAAAGTCATCCCTCATCTTGTTTGTAAATAAGTTTTCTATATTTTAAATGCTTTCTAGATTAATCTCATGTTTGTTTGTTTCATTTTGTAGCTTAAATCTTAATTTGGGGGTCTGCAGAGCATGCTGCAGCAATCCTGCAACATCAGATTCCTAATTTTTGGAAATCTCAGTCTTTAAGGTTTGAGCGGGAAAAGAGGGGATAAATTCAAAAGCAGTCCAAGGAAGGTACAAATGAGATCATTATGGAAACTTCTCAAAGAAAAGTAGTTGTCTTGTCTCCTTTTTGAAAAACATCATTACTTGTACAATTTTTTTTTTCCCTTCCCCATGATTTCTTTTCTAAAATCCCTTGGACATCCAATCAACATCCCTGGTAAGAAAGGAACTGACCTTTCAGTTCCCCAACCCATCCCTTTCAACCACTTTTTGATAACCATCAACATCATCACTTTTCATTTCTTTTCAAAACACCCACTTTGAACCCTTCCTTCTTCATCTCACCGGCGATTCTCTCTCTACCACGCTCTGTGAACAATGGCTCGAATGAAGGTACCCGTAGTAAGAGACCCCGATGACGTTCCACCATCTCGCCGGAGACGCCTTAGTCGAAACCCTCCTCCACCCGAACCAACTCCTGAACCGTCGGCCGATGATTGTGAAACCTCACTCATCCCTGAACCCTCTAACCCACCACTCGCCACGGTAAACACCACCACCACAGAAACCCCTGTCGCGAACCCTCTACCCAGACGCCCTCTGCTTCACATCATTATTCCCGCTGCAGCCCTAACAACGATCGAAGAGACTCCTGTCGCACCAACCTCTCACCCTACGATCGAGTCCACTCTAGCCCACAGCACTCAGGAGGAAGAAGTTTCCACTCCGGTCGACTCTCCGGTTACCCCTCAGGTATACAACTTTTCTGACTATGACCTCTTGGAAGGTCAACTCACCTCTGTCAGTGATGAAGAGGTTGATATTATGACCAATGTTGGGGGAATACCCCTATACCTCACACCAGAGCACGTCCTTGATTGGACCCTAGTTCCCTTTGTCTCAAACTCCGGTAATCATTCCTCACCGATGGAGTTTGATGACACTACTTCCATCCTCAGTGCTATGGGATTTTTCGATGCTCTGAACCCAAACGAGGAAGAGGAAGTAGATCAAGCCAAACAAATGGACTCCAGTGAGCATGTCAGGGATTCAATCCCTGACCTAAATGTTGCTTTTGAGCAATCTTGTGGAGAGGAGTCCATGGGGGTTGGGAAAGCTAGTGGGTCAAAGAGTAATGAAAAAAAGAGGAAAAGAATCAGTGGGGAGAGTGTGGCTAGGAAAAGAAGAAAACCATCATTTAGGGGCATAAGACTGCATGCTGCAGCATTCCTGCAGCATGGCAGAAAATCAAAGAAACCCAAAAAGGCCAGAAAACAAGCAAAGCCTGATTTTGTGCACCGACCAAAAAGAGAACAGTTTGGGGGGTTGAGCGGACAGCAAGCAGTGGAGTGGTTCAGTAAGATGAAGGACAAAATAGGGGTGATAGACAAAGGTTTTCCTAGTCAAAGTCGGAATGAATATCCGTTCATCAAAACGGTAATAGAAGCCCATCGTATTGACAAACTCTGTGAGGTCCCTTCCTCTTACAACCTAACTCTCCTACGAGAGTTCTATTCTGAGGTAGCGGCCTCCAATGCCCAACTGATCCACATCCGAGGCAAGCGGTTTTTCTTAACTGTCAAAGCCATCAACCAGTTTCTTGGTCTTACACCACCTCACAACACTGATTATGAACTAATGCTAGCCTCTGTCACTCCTGAGTATTTGCTAGAAGTCTCTGATGAGTTAGGACTGCCGGGCACACAATGGAGCAACCACCGAAACTATATGCAGAGACGTTTCAGGGCCAATCAGCTCAAACCTAATGCCAATGTCTGGGTAAATTTTCTAAGGCATTCTATCTCACCCACGACCCATCAGACCTATGTCTCTGTAGACAGAATGTTGCTTCTACATTGTCTTTTGCAGGGATTTTCAATCAACTTTGGTGAAGTGGTGCTAAAGAGCATCCAGTCCAGTGCCAGAGCAAAAAGGGGAGGGATGTTCTTCCCTGGCCTGCTCACTCAAATGATGGTAAGAAAGGGAATTCCTCAGTACACGTCAGATGAGATCATGAAAGAAGCCGGGGGGAAATGGAAGATAGATTTGAAGGCAGTTTCCAGACTTAGGGAAAGACGACAGGGTGGAGCTCATGCCTATGCTCCCACAATGCTGCAAAATCTAATGGTCCAAAACAGCGAACTGCTGGAGCAGCTACGGGTTCAGAGAGAAGAGTTCATGGGAAAAATTGACAGCTTGAGGACTGACTGGGCTGGGAAGGTGAGTTCTGAAGGAGAAACGAGTAGAGGAGAGTTGGAACAGATGAAACAATCACTTGAGGAAAAGTATGTTGTGAAGTTAAGAAAGATGAAGAAGAAAGTGAAGACTGCTAAGAGGAAGATGGAGCAGTTGTCAAAGGAAAAAGCAGAAGTTGAGGCAGAGTTGAAAGGATACAAAGAGCAGATGACAGCTGCAGCATTGCCACCACCAAACACACAGCCTACTCTTGGAGAGTAGGACAGGTTCATTCACTTCCCCTTTAGCTCCAATTTTCTTTGTATTTTACAATTTTTTTTGAGTCTGGGATTGTTTTTGCATTTTTAGGTTTAGTTTTCTAGCATTATGAACATTGTTGATATACTCAAGCATGCATATATAGCCTAAGTAATTTCTGTAGTAAAGATCCTGTTTGAAGTTCTCAACTAGAACTAGCACACCATTGCTTGGGCACACAATTTGGACCCCATTTCACTTAGATATGATCAAGGTCATTTTTCTTCATTCCAACCACTTGCACCCACTTACCATACATTATCCATAAATTGTACAATGAGGACATTGCACCTCACTAATTTGGGGGTGGGAAGTCCACCATGGCATAAGCAATCTATTGAAAAAGAGCATAGCTCTTCCAAATACCATGTTTGGACTTAAGCACAAAAAAGTCCCATAGGGGCTAAGTGCTTGAAATGCATCAAGAAAAGAGCGCAAAAAGTGCCAAATTTTTTTAAATGATGCAAAGAGTGAAAATAAAAGGCAAAAAGGAGTGAGGAAAGCAAAAGCCAAAGAGAGATCCATACTTAAAGTCCTTGTGATCTTAGATAAGAAATGTGGAGGCCATAACAAAGAGAATAGTGTGCTAGCCTATGGTCCATACTTTTGAATATCAATCTACTCGGGATTTATGAATGGCTATACATTGTATGCTTGGTTCTATCTTATGATGTATGCACTCATTGCTTTCATGTGCTAATTTTTCATATTGAGTCATTTTACTTTGTGTCTTGGTTGCTTGGGGACAAGCAACAATTCTAATTTGGGGGTGTGATGTGCACTCATTTGTAGTGCCATCTAGACCTTTTTAGTAGCTTTTTATAGTTCTTTTTCTTCCATATCCCTACATTTGAGTCATTTTATTACTTGTTTTATCATTTATCTGTTTCTTGGAGCTAGAGCTAGTGGATAATCTGTTTTATTTCTTCGAATGGCTAACTTTATGTGTTTTGGCAGTTTTTGAGTAAAACAGATCCAGTGCTGCAGCATGTCTGAAGCACCTGCGGCTGTAACAAATTTTTGTGGAAAGAAGATGGATGATGGACGATTTTTGACAGGACTTTTGACAACCTTAGAAGCCTCCTCCTGCAGTATTTTTTTAAGAATGACATCATCTTTTTGATAGCTTGCAACCCTTGGACATTGAACCTTTTTTTGTACTAATTGTACCTTAAGTACTTTGTGTTGGTTTATTTCTATTTTGCCACTCCCTTTTTGTATATAAAGGGAGGTTGGGGGTTTAGTTTAGGAATCCTAACTTTTAACATCTAAGTACATATCTTTGGAAGTGAAAATCAAAGGTTGGCACCAATAACCTTTGATTTTGATGTACTTTTGAAATTCCAAGTAAACCTTTGAAGTTACCATCTTTTGTCTTTTTACTTATGCTTTATTACTTCTAGTATTCCTAATTTTAGTTGTTTACTTTCCTTGCCATTTATATTTAAGTCATTTATATTTGTTGTAATTTACATTTCCGTCATTTTACTTTCTTGTCTTTTATATTTCCGTCATTTACTTTCATGTCTTTAATTTATGTAATTTATTGCTTTAAGTATTTACATTTTAGTATGAGTAGCTAAATCCGTTAGCTTGGGTGTAAGATAAAAAGGTGAGATTTCAAACCAAAAGAAGGTGGACATTGTTTCGCAATAACAATGTTCCATCATTTCATTCAAGTTTTATAAAGCCAATGACACTTCTTGACGAGTTGATCACTTTGAAAGTGTGAAAGTGCTATGGCCTAGAGATAAGCCATAATATGCACGTCAACTTGGATGATATGAGGAGCCGACTTGAGAGAGTGACTGATAAAGAGATTTATCGCCTCTATTTTTCATCTTGATTTATTCTTGACGGGTTGGTCGCTTGTTAAAAGTGTTAAAGTGTAGAGGATTCAGAGATGAAGCCCTTCGAACACTCCAACTTGAATGATATGGGAATTAACTCGAGAGAGTAGTTTTATACAAAGAGATTTGTAAATCCGTATATTTTGAGGACTCTACCCCTTGCTATCAAAAGTTAAAACTGCATAGAGATATGTTCAGTTGGATCTAAACGGTAGCGGGAGTATTGAAGTCCGAGAGGAATACCCTCAAAATAGATGGTGGATCTGTTTATGCTGAACTCATGCTGCAGCATACCTGCAGCATAGTCTGCTGGAATTTGTGTTTGAGTCTCACCTAAAAGTCTTACACCCTTGCTACCTTTATTATTCTGTATTGTTATCAACTGTTAACCAACCAAACCAAATCAAAGTCTTCAAAGTCGCCATCTGAAATCATTTCTTTTCTAACACTTTTATTATACTTTTACGACAATCTCTGTGGGACGATATCCGGTACTTTACCGTTTTATTACTTGAAAGACGATATTATATCTCATTGTATACTTGCTTTGAGGTTTAATTAGCACACGTCTATAGGTGTATTCCAAGCACTACCAGTGATCCTAGTGAAGGAGTATACATTGGTTTCCCTTGGGAGCGCGATCTCACCTCGTAGAACGGACTCTGGGTTCATTGCTGAGGACTCCAAGTGTTTAGCTCATAACTCGGATTTGTGGTCTACTTTGTGTTACACCACTATCCTTGGTAAAATGGTCCTTTTATCACCGTTTAAGAGTTTTGGACCGAAGAGGCCCGGTTGTGGCGAAATGTTATCTTTACGAACTAAACCTTAATGAAAAGATTTCTTTATGATACTGATGTTTATATCTTTTGAACTTTATAAACTGTATGTTCTCACCAGGCTTTATAGTCTGACACTTTTTTCTCAAATGATGTGTATAACAGGTTTCCATTAGCGGTGGGTGCCGGGGTTTTTGGAGAGACGAGTTTTGAGTCTCGGGGTTTTTGGAGATGTTTTAGTATTGATGCTGGGCAATGTTAAGTCCCATTCTTTTGAAGAAATCCTTGTATAGGATTGTATAGTCTTAAGGACTGATCCCATTTATGGGAAGTTAATAGATTTGCCTTCGTTTTATTGTCAGGTTTCCAAGTTTTAATTTACTGTGAATTGTGAGGTGTTACAAGTTGGTATCAGAGCTCTAGTTTAAGCGAACTAGGCATGAATGTAAGATGTCTAGACTTAGACTGCGTATACTAAGAATTGATCCGCGAGAATTGGGTAGAGCTCCTAAGTTGGGTTAGTCTTAGAGTCGACGGAAAGTACGTTTATCTGGCGTTGTAGTAGTGGTGACAAGAACCATTATGTGTTGTATGTTCATAATTTCACTTAGCTAATGTTATTATGAGGATATTGTACGTAAGAGTCCTTGAATTGCTATTAATATGACATTTGGTAATGTGGCAGTACGTTTTCCTTTCGTGTTTTTCTATCTTTTCTTATCTCTTCCACTGCTCCGTGTAGCAGTTTAGAATGGTAGGTACGCGTGGAAGACCGCGTGCTCGTGTTGATGGTCAGGAAGCGACAACCTCTACAGCGGGTCAGCCGGAAGGAGTTGAGGTTATCATTCGACCACCCGTTCAGCAAGTACTAGGAGGGGGGCCAGAGGTCATTCCGAGAGTAGACCTGGCTTCGTCCCACCCAGTAATCGGGGATGCTAATCCCCAGTCAGAGTTGTTGGCCAGCGTGATGTTGGCAATGAGAGAAGAGATGGCGAAGCAGCAAGAGTTTCTGCTGAAAGCAATGGAGGACCGCGACGTAAACAATCGGAGAAGTGAGACGGTTGTGGAGAACGTCGTAGCAGGTTCTGGAGGCGATGGTATAAGGGTCACGGCGGTAGAGCGCGGGATTTCTGGTGCTCCGGGGAATAGGAAGAGTTGTTCCTATAAGTCCTTTCTGGGCTGCGGACCGCCAGAATTCTTCGGTTCTGATGACCCGGTGGTGTGCGTTAAGTGGATCCGAGCGGTCGAGCAAGCTTTTGGCTCTTCCGAATGTGGTGATGATCAGAGGGTGTGGTTTGGTACCCAACTGCTGAGGGACACTACACTCATCTGGTGGAATATCATCCAATCCACTCTATCTCCTGAAGTGTTGGCTCAGTTGTCTTGTGCCGAGTTCAAGAAGAAGCTGCTAGAAGAGTTTTGCAACGAGAGAACGATGGACCGAATTGAGAAAGAATTCCGGTCCTTGGTAAAGGGGAGCCTGACGGTGAGGGAGTACACCCGTCAGTTTATGGAGAAACTTGGTCTGGTGGGGCATGCTGCCCCAACAGAGAAAGACAAAATGAAAGCTTATCTCAACGGCTTGCCAGCGGACATGCAATCGATGGTCCATAATTTTCAAGGCTTCTAACCTCCGAGAGATGGTGGAGGAAGCTCAATTCATGGAAGAGATGTTCGCGAAGAGCAAATATGAGAATTCGGTAGTGGTGTCTGATAAAAGAAAGTGGGAGAGCAGTTCAGTACCTCCCAAGCGGACCCGACCTTTTGTGGGAAACCGCAACTTCAGCAGTTATCAGGAAGCTAAGTGGTGCCCGAGGTGTCGAACCAAGCATCACGGTAACTGTTACAGCAATTCTCAAACTTGCTATAAGTGTGGGAAGTCTGGTCATACTGTCAAAGATTGCCCGGTCAGGGGAATCATCTGTTTTGAGTGCAAGGCACCGGGGCACTCGAGGAAAGATTGCCCGAAGCTTGTGTCGGGTAGCGCACCAGCAAGGAAGGAGAACCCTCCTAAGGTTCAGGGTCGAGCTTTTCAGATGACGGCTGAAGAGGCTAGAGCATCCGCTGATGTGGTATCGGGTACTTTTCTTATAAACTCTGTACCTGCTCGTATTTTATTCGATACGGGTGCTAGTTCCTCTTTCGTATCTGATTTGTTCCGTCCGAAAATTGCTATGCCCACTACTAGTCTTGAGGATGCGTTAGTAGTAGAAATAGCTGATGGTAGACAAGTTCTGATCCGCGAGGTTCTGAAGCAGTGTGCTCTTAGTATCGAAGGGAGAGAATTCCCGATCGATCTGCTACCGATGTCAATCGGAGGTTTTGATGTTGTAATCGGTATGGATTGGTTGTCAAACAATCAGGCCGAGTTCGTGTGTTCCAAGAAGATGATTCGACTTCCCAACCCCTCTGGTGAGGTCGTTGTCATCTATGGCGAAAGGAGAAAGGGCGAAGTGGCATTAATCACAATGGCAAGAGCACGCAAGTGTTTAGTAAAAGGATGTTCGTCTTTCCTAGCCTATGTGATCGATGCCAAGTTGGAGAAGTCCCAGCTGGAAGATGTGAAGATCGTGCGGGAGTATCCAGATGTCTTTCCGGACGATTTGCCCGGGTTGCCACCCGATCGTCAGGTAGAGTTTCGGATTGATCTTGTGCCAGGCGCTGCACCGATCACTAAAGCACCTTACCGTTTAGCGCCGTCGGAGATGCAAGAAATGGTAGCACAACTCCAAGAGCTTTTTGAGAAGGGATTCATAAGACCGAGTTCGTCACCTTGGGGAGCCCGGTATTATTTGTTAAGAAGAAGGATGGCACAATGAGAATGTGCATCGACTATCGTGAGTTGAACAAAGCTACAGTGAAGAACAGGTATCCGCTTCCGAGAATAGACGACTTGTTCGATCAACTTCAAGGAGCGGGTTGTTTTTCCAAAGTCGACTTACGATCAGGCTATCACCAAGTGAAGGTGAGAGAAGAAGATGTTCCGAAGACGGCTTTCAGAACGCGTTACGGCCATTACGAGTTCCTTGTAATGCCTTTTGGCCTGACGAACGCACCAGCGGTGTTTATGGACTTGATGAATAGAGTGTGTCGACCATTCCTCGACAAGTCGGTCATTGTATTCATTTACGACATACTCGTGTACTCCAAGAGTGAGACAGAGCACGAGCAGCACTTGCGTGAAGTTCTGGAAGTGTTGAGAAAAGAGAGGTTGTACGCCAAGTTTTCCAAGTGCGACTTTTGGCTTAAAGAAGTACAATTTCTGGGGCACGTAGTCACTCGGGACGGAGTGAAAGTAGACCCCTCCAAGATTGAAGCTATGATGAATTGGGAGCCTCCTAAGAGTCCGTCAGAGATCCGAAGTTTCTTGGGTCTGGCGGGATACTACAGGAGATTCATTCAAGACTTTTCGAAGATCGCTTCTTCCTTGACAGTTCTGACTCGGAAGAATGTGAAGTTTGAATGGGCAGAGGCCCAAGAGAAGGCATTCCGGATTCTTCAGAAGAAATTGTGTGAAGCTCCGATCTTATCTTTGCCGGAAGGGTCGGAAGATTTCGTGGTTTACAGCGACGCTTCAAAGATGGGATTGGGTTGTGTGTTGATGCAACGAGGCAAGGTAATCGCTTATGCCTCGAGGCAGCTCAAAATACACGAGCAGAATTATCCAACTCATGATCTGGAGTTAGCAGCAGTGGTGTTCGCTTTGAAGCTTTGGCGACACTACCTCTACGGCACGAAGTGTACTCTTTACACGGATCACAAGAGCCTGAAGTATGTCTTTGATCAGAAAGAGATGAACATGAGGCAAAGGCGGTGGCTCGAGTTGTTGAAAGATTACGACTGTGAATTGCTTTACCATCCCGGTAAGGCGAACGTGGTGGCCGATGCGCTAAGTCGGAAGGACTATAGCGGGAGTATTCGGGCTACCCATTCAAGAATCGAGCTAGTGTCTAGTCTTGTTGAAAAGATCAAGACATCTCAGATGGAAGCATTGTTGGAAGAGAATCTCAAGGAGGAAGTCATGACAAAACAGCGATTGCTCTTGACGGAAGATAGCCGTGGAGTGAAACTGTTCAGTGGTCGTGTGTGGGTACCCAAGTTTGGGGGTAACCGTGATCTGTTGCTAGAGGACGCTCACAAGTCCAAGTATTCCATTCATCCAGGAAGTACAAAGATGTACAAGGACTTGAAGTTGCACTATTGGTGGCCGGTGATGAAGCTTGATGTGGCGCGTTACGTTGAGCGATGTGTGACGTGTTCGCAAGTAAAGGCCGAACATCAGCAACCGTACGGGAGTCTTCAGTCCTTAGAGATTCCAGAGTGGAAGTGGGAGCATATCACCATGGACTTCGTGACAAAGTTGCCTAAAACTCTTCGGGGACACGATACCATCTGGGTAATAGTGGATAGATTGACGAAGAGCGCTCACTTTCTGCCTATGCGCGAGACTTTACCGATGGATAAGTTGGCAAAGCTTTATATCGATGAGGTGGTCTCGAGGCATGGAATACCTTTGTCGATTGTGTCGGATCGCGACAGTCGGTTCACTTCGAACTTCTGGGATGGGTTTCAGAAAGAGCTTGGTACGAGAGTTAAGTTGAGTACGGCTTACCATCCGCAGACTGACGGGCAGAGCGAACGAACAATCCAAACCTTGGAAGACATGTTGAGGTCTTGTGTCATCGATTTCGGGGGTAGTTGGGACTCTCACCTGCCTTTGGTGGAGTTTGCTTACAACAATAGCTACCACTCGAGTATTGGGATGGCACCATTTGAAGCACTGTATGGGCGAAAGTGTCGGACTCCCGTGTGTTGGCTAGAAGCGGGAGAGAAGCAGTTCGCAGGGCCTGAAATCGTGCAAGAGACTGCCGACAAGGTCAAGTGCATTCGAGAGAGGATGAAAGTGGCTCAAGATCGTCAGAAGAGCTATGCCGATAAGAAGGGGCAACCGATGGAATTCCAGGTAGGCGACCGCGTTATGCTTAAGGTATCGCCATGGAAAGGCATTATACGGTTCGGAAAACGTGGGAAGCTGAGTCCTCGTTTCCTCGGACCTTTCAAAGTACTTAAGCGTGTAGGGTTGCAGGCCTACCAGTTGGAACTGCCACCGGAGTTGAGTAGAATACACAACACGTTTCATGTCTGCTACCTCCGGAAGTGTTTG
This sequence comes from Arctium minus, assembly GCA_954870635.1. Lineage (NCBI taxonomy): Eukaryota > Viridiplantae > Streptophyta > Magnoliopsida > Asterales > Asteraceae > Arctium > Arctium minus. The sequence continues at coordinate 10,639,397 of OX941097.1, read as the reverse complement.
GCGGTAGAAGACAGCGTCATTCCCCTTTCAGAGTTAAGGGTTGACGAAGGTAACCGTTGTGTGGAAGAACCCGACGCCATCTTAGAGAGAAAGACTAAGAAGTTGCGTCACAAAGAAGTCACTTTGGTCAAGGTGCTGTGGAAGCATCACCGAGGAGCAAATGTGACTTGGGAATCTGAAGAGGATATGAAGCGTAGATATCCTCATCTCTTTGTATAGTTGGATTTCGGGGACGAAATCATTCCCAAGTTGGGGAGGATTGTAACACCCTGAATTTTGGGTTTGGGTAAGAAGTTGACCGTTACCCAAAGTTCAGGGGGTATTCTGTAACTTGGGCTATATAAATACAAATCAAACCTGAGATATTTTCTAAATATCTCATTGATCTGATTTGTGTCTTTGAGAAGCCAGGGAGTGAAAGAAAGAGAAGGAAGAAGGCAGTGAAGAAGGGTCGATCGTTTCGGGCAAATCGAGGTACGAATCTAGCTTAATGCTTTGATCTGAATACTTTTAGCCGTGTAGAATCTCGTTGTGAAGGTTTTGAACCGTTCCATTTTGAGATCTGAGTATTTCTCATTTGGATCTGGGTTAAATCTGGGTTCTGCATCGTACTGTTCTTGATGAACAAGGCGATGGTTGATTCGACCGAAGGGTTGATTCGACCGGATGGTTGATTCGACCGAAGGGTTGATTCGACCGGATGGGTGTTCGACCGAAGGGTTGATTCGACCGGATGGGTGTTCGACCGAAGGGTTGATTCGACCGGATGGTTGATTCGACCGAGGGGTTGTTCGACCGGATGGTCCCTCGACCGGTGTTGTCTGTTCGACCGGGGTAGTGTTGGACCGGGGAGGTGTTCGACCGGGGTGGTGTTCGACCGGTTGTTGCCTTTGACCGGATTAGGTTATGTTAAGTTGTTAGCTTCTGTGTCTTTGAGTCCTATTCAAGTAACGAGAGGTTTATCTGTATTTCGACTTACCGATTCTTTCGGTGTTGTCATAGGTAGCGCTCGTTAAGAAGAAGGAAACAGAGGTGAGTTCCTACTATCATTTTAAACTTTATACATATCAAAAGTTACCTTTTTGATCTTATCTCATTTTAAAAGTAAAATGATGTTTTACCTGTGCGTTTATGCGAAAGAAATATTCAAAGGAACTTCTTTTAATTGATTTTCATTCTTACCAGAAGTTGAACTGGGAATAGCATTTGTTTATAAAAATGTGTTTGTAACCATATGTTTATTTATGGTTGGTCACATACGTTGTTGTGACGAGTCCTTACCATTACTAGTGGATCCCTAGGTTTTGGAGTAGACTGTTTTGTTGGGAGGTTATATTCCCCAAATATGTAGCTATGGATCACATGTTCCGTGATGAGTTTATGGTACGGTTATGTGAGGCCGGTTACTAGCCATGGTTCATGGTGATCCTAGTGAAGGAGTATACATTGGTTTCCCTTGAGAGCGCGATCTCACCTCGTAGCACGGACTCTGGGTTCATTGCTGAGGACTCCAAGTGTTTAGCTTATAACTCGGATTTGTGGTCTACTTTGTGTTACACCACTATCCTTGGTAAAATGGTCCTTTTATCACCGTTTAAGAGTTTTGGACCGAAGAGGCCCGGTTGTGGCGAAATGTTATCTTTACGAACTAAACCTTAATGAAAAGATTTCTTTATGATACTGATGTTTATATCTTTTGAACTTTATAAACTGTATGTTCTCACCAGGCTTTATAGTCTGACACTTTTTCTCAAATGATGTGTATAACAGGTTTCCATTAGCGGTGGGTGCCGGGGTTTTTGGAGAGACGAGTTTTGAGTCTCGGGGTTTTTGGAGATGTTTTAGTATTGATGCTGGGCAATGTTAAGTCCCATTCTTTTGAAGAAATCCTTGTATAGGATTGTATGTCTTAAGGACTGATCCCATTTATGGGAAGTTAATAGATTTGCCTTCGTTTTATTGTCAGGTTTCCAAGTTTTAATTTACTGTGAATTGTGAGGTGTTACACGTAGCCTCACGAAGAGTTGAGCCTTAGCCTTACACAAGAGTAAGTAGTTGGTGAAGTCTTCCGCAGGTTGGAGATAGTAACTGCTGTTGGGTTTAGTAGCACCCATCCTTATCATAGATTGTATGTATAGAATGAATGTGTGTATTGAGGTAAATTCTTAAATTGTGATTGTAGACGAATCAATTATTGATGTATTTAGAAAATTTTAAATTAGTTGTTATCTCAGATTTGAGGGTGTTACAAGTTGGTATCAGAGCGTAAGTTTGAGAGATTTAGGTGTTGATTTTGAATGCCTAGACTCAAACTAGCGTAATTTGTGAGATTGCACAATTAGGCACCTTAAGATTTGATGATTCGAGGTGAGTGAAGTCACTAGGAACGGGAGTCACGCCGAAAATGGCAAGGATGATCATGTACAGTACATTCATAATAGCACCTGGCCAGTGTTATGGTGAACCTACGAGTCACATGTGTATGCTTGAACTGTCTTGGTATGACGATCGTTGGGGTAGTGAAGAAGTTTCTAAATGGGTAGCCATTAGAAGGAGTTGATGGTTTTAGTATGCGTTACTTGGGTGACGGTAAGCATGGTGACTGCATTAAGTGGACAGTTTCGAGTCAGATTGATTGGTTGGATTAGAACCATAGACTCTTGGAACCGACGTTATTTCGAGGAGAAATTGTGAAGTGAACCTATGAAATCCTTGATTTTCGCCTTAAGATGTTGAGCATATGGATGACGATAGTGTAGCTAAGAAATTGAGGAGTGTGGTTTCGAGGTGTTGAGTGCCGATCAAATCCATGCACAAAATGTATTTCTAAAATAAATTGCATCGATTATTTCTCATGTTTCCAAAAATCACCATGTGAATCACATCACGAAATCTTGAAATGTCTAGCACGCTCAAGTTTTTAGACCATGATCTTAAACATGCATAAAATTATTTTATTGCATATGGTTGCAAGCTTTGTTGAGACTTTGTTTATTCTCATTGCTACTAAACGCTATTTTTGATTATTGTGATGTTCGTATTTTGACGTTGCATAGAGTCCTGGACAAGTAACTACGACTTATGACCTTAACATTGGATCTCCTCCACGTATGTTAAGGCCTTGGACGAAGAGTTGTCTTCCACTATTTCAGTGTTTGAGTTTTCTGGGGAATTATGTTTCGTGTGAGTTTTGTTACGTTTTATGGAGTATTGTTTTACGACGTTCACGACGTTTGGGTGAACCTTGAAATGCACAGTCTAAGTCCTTTGTATGCGTTGTTTTATGGGTTGTTGGGAAATTCATTTCATAAGAATTTTGGTGGTGGATGTCACCCCATATGTTATTTTGGTAGTTTCAAGGTCGTGTGGGTTCATTTGTGAGTTTTATGTAAATGTAGCCCGTTGTGCACAACTTGGTGGGTGAGTTGATTTAAACTTTTAGTGTGAGTAAACTTACGAAAAACCTAGAATAGGTTTGTGCTGAACTGAGACTTTGAGCATTCTTTGATTGTCGTTTTATCTTTGTTGTATCACGCAATCCGTCATATTGAGTTACTCACATGCATGACATAATAGTCACTATTTTGGGTCAAAGAACATTTTACCCGAGAAACTAAAGTTGAAATCTACTTAAATTATGTTACGTTTGACCAAATCGCAAGCACTTCTTGTTTTACTAAACTGAGAAATAAATCGGTGTATGTGAGTCGTGTAGGAGATTTGACTCTACGTCATTTTGTGGACAAATGGGGAATTATGGAACTCGATTACGTAAATTTCTCCTTCTGGAGCTTATACAAACATTTGTTGCACTCCGTTTTAGTGCGTGAATTTGTTTTACGTACATCATGAAGTAATGCATACCCGGACCATAGTGGTCCATTTGAAAAGGTTTTTGCGCATATTTTATTATTGTCGTTATTAGCGTGAGTAATGATCAAATGATTTCAAAATATTTTCTTATCTGTGGGACGATGTGACCCTTTGTGCACCTACCGAGTAAACGGTAGTTGATTTTTACTCGCATAGTTAATTGTTATAAAGCTTATGAACATGGAAGTTTTATAAAATGTTAGATTGACATTGTAGCTTGAAAAACCCTTGAACTCATTAGAGCCATAACTTTAAACCCTCTTTGTGAAAGGACTTGTTAATAAGGTCTAGAGGCGTTCTTGTGGTTTTGAAGCGTCGAATCAGGCGACCGGTGGTCAGTCCGGATTTTGGGATTTTGGTTCTTGGATTGGCTCGCACAGAAGTAATGGGGGTGTTAGGCTTGTGCCTTCTCCTAGTTAATTAGGTGATGATCTTCCCATTTCGATAAGTCTTTGGGTTAAAACCATGTGTGGTTGCTTATGTGCGTTTGGGTTTTGAATTTGTGGATTAGTGGTACGTCAGCATGCTATGTGTCTATGGTGTATCACCCTAATGAGTATCTGTGACTATTGATGATGTTATGGTTGACTATTAAGGACGTTTGATTTGGACAATTATTTCCAAGAGTAGGTGTCAACTTCATATCGACATTGCTAATTGGGAATGGAATATTTGTTAGTATATCCGCATTGCAGATAGTTGTGTTGAGGATAGGTGTTGACACTCGGTTTTGGGAAAATAATCGTTAGTATGCCTCAGTGCACATCTGTTGAACCTGGTGTTGCAAGTTAAGGATTACATTAAGGAATGTAGGTATTGATACCTAGGAATCAATCATTGATAATCTTGTAATCAACGAAGTTTCGCTGATCCGATAATCGATGTTAGAATGCATTATGAGGGTTGTGTAGACGCGAATTTTGGGGTAACTCGCTATCTACAGATGTTGTGTTTGGGTGGTCAGCTTGAGGATTTGATTTATTGTTGTGCTGAATCGGATCAAACTTGTTGATGGGAAATTTCGTAGAAGAAAGGACGATAATCCTTTTTGGGTATTGCTTATGGGGGATATTTAGTGAGGATATCGTTATGGACCTTAAGTAGGAATCTCTTATTGAAAAGGCCTTGATTTGTTGAGATTATAAGAATCGTTTTGTAACAGCAGTAGATGATCAACTCATCAGTTATATATATGGATTCAGTCGCCACTCGGATAAAGTCGTCATGGATGTGGCTACATGGAATTGAAAGGGGTATGGTTAATCAATAGTTGGGTCGTTTCTACATAATTTGTTGTGTTCATAAAAGGCAAGAAAAGAGTGTAATGTGATTCAATGAAGGGCGATTAGAGGTGTGTAAGGTCAAGTCCACTATGGGGTACCATTGGGAGAATGGTTAGCTCAGAGTCGTAAGCTATCTTGAGGTGATATGTTCAATCTAAGGTTGCGAGGAAACCAAAAATTTATTGATGGGAGGATGAATTGATAAGGACTCGATGCTCTTCCGTCACCGGTAAGGTGCATTGAACGTTAGAATTTGAGTTTATGGCGGCTTGTTATGTGGAATTCATTGAAAACGTCAACCGGGATGTAACCGGGTTCATATATGAGGTAAGGTTTCGAGAACGTATTTATTTTTGGATAGAGAATCAATTGATCTCGCCAAGGGCGATGTTGGGTGATTGGTTGGTGCTAGATTTCGAGGACGAAATCTCTTTTAAGGTTGGGAGGATTGTAACACCCCGAATTTCGAAAATTATCATTTCAAGTTATTACTGAAATCAGTAGCTTTAAAGGGAAAAACAAGATATATGATTTCGGACTTGAATTCTATATTTTATAGTCTAAATGGATGAAGGATTCAATTACGAGTCCAACGGTTCTTTCCGGAGCAAAATCGGAGCTATAACGAAGAAGTTATGGCCAAAACATTGAACGAGAAGAAAACCGGGCGATCAGTGCATCTCGCGACTTACGCCGCAACTTAGGATGTATGCCGCGACTTAGGGGTAAACGGGCGACTTATGCCGCGACTTAAAGTTGTGGCATAACCCGCGAAATCCACTGGTCGGGCATAAAACCCGATTTTCAGCCCTAGAACTTCATTTCTTCATAACTTTTGATCCACAACTCCGATTTCAGTGATTCAAATTGCTACGGTTTCGTTTTTGAGAGATCTTCAAAGATCTAACAAGATATTGGAAGTCTATTGGAGTATGCAAGAGTATTTTGTGGTGGTAATCTCTTCATCTCTCCATCTTCATCTTCCTCCTCAAGTTTAATGATTGAGAGCTCGGGTTGAAGAGTTGGAATGGGTGTCCTTGGAAAGTCTCATCATCTAGAATGGTAAGTTTTCTTGAAATAAGTTATATGCTCCATTGATGATTTCCCTAGTGTTTGGTTCCTCAAATCTCAGACTTGATAGTTTGGAGAAACTAGGGTTTTGATCTCATTGGGGATTTTAGTAAATAATGTTTGGGGAATGTTTCTAAACGGTTTGGTATGTATGGATCTAGATTTTGGAAGTATTCAACTTGAGGATTCAAGTGTCCTTCAAAAGAGCTAGTTAGGTGAAATCTAGATTTAGCCTAAATCTAGCAAGGTGAGTTCAAGTTGATTTGTTAAAACGGTGTACATGCCAAAAGGTGTATTTTGAAGTAAAAGCATGTTTTACTTGGTTATTTGTCAAAGTGTGAGTATTTTGATAAGTTTTCATATTTGGTAAACTTGGGTTGTGTTAACCTCTTAAAATGCTTATATTGAGTTTTGAACATTTCATCAACTAAATAGCATGATTTACGTATTCTTGGTGATTTTGTACAAGAAAGATCTATTTTAGGATTTATGCCTCTTTGATGATTTTTGTACAAATGAAGTCTATTTCATGTCATATGCATTTTGGTGTATTTGCATTTATAAACCCTTTGGAAAACCTTTGGTCCCATTATGTGTTGAGTTTTGGGTTAATCTCGTCTTTGAGATATGTGTCTTCGTAAACGTTGTTTAAAGATAATTTCATTATTTGGGGGACTGGTAATTGTTGGTCAAATGGATTTTGAGCATTTTAGCTCGGTATTGGCTTAAAATAGTATTGAGGACATTTGTCCGGTTTTAATGGCTCGATGTAGAGTCCAATTTATGATTTACATCTTAATGCACTTTATTGCATATTTATAATCATTACAGGCTCGAGTGCTTTTGTCATTCATGTGTAGTCGTGTATTTTTAGGTTGTGTTGCATTGGATGCATAGGCACGTAAGTCAATCTTATTTGATGGTCAATTGGGTGGTACGGGGTTGGACTCCGGGACTCATGTTTTATGACCAAAACTTGACAAGTAGGCACTAGGAGGATGTAGTCTTGGGTGCCACTGTGTGGGTGTGTGCCTAGACCTCCGCCGTCGGGGAATTTCCTCAATTGTAGTCCCCGGGTGTGCCGGGCCTTTTGGGTGTCTTTTTGGCATCAAGGTACCTCGTCTCTTTGGGTGAAACTTGTCAAGGATTCGTAGGGACACTTGGGTTTTCATGTCGGTAGGTGTCATGCGATCAACGTTGGTTGAGTGACATACTTTTGTGTTCCTCCGCTCTCCACGGATACGGGTATCCCCCGTTGTCGGCCCGCTGTATTTTGGATATCTAATTGTCCATGCTTTAATATTTGGATTTCATTCCATTTTATGGTCGCGTGAGTATTAAGTTTCAGTTCCATGTTTTAATGGCGTATCATATTTATATGGATTGTTTTCCGTTATTTAGGGGTCAAGTATTATGTCCCAACCGTGTTTTGGGTGTTTTGGGATATGAATGATTATTTACATTTTTTCGAATTTGAATATCGAACTATGACCCCGTTTGGGCAAGTTGCGGGTTGCATCGTTTTTTAAAGAATGAGTGTTTGGGATCATTGTCTTAAAAAGCGCATATTATGGGAAAATTGTGTCGTTTCCATTTTGAAGTATAATATTTCGAGGGATCTTGTTTTAGACGGAATTCCTTTCTTTAGAGGAATTTAGGAGATTCATTTTGTATCTTTAGAGGGCTTTTGAAGAGGACGTTTTCTCTCAAGACTAAGGTAAAACTCCCACCCTCTTCACTCCTTTTCTCTCATTGAATGCAATTCCTACCACAACCTAGTAACATTTATGGTTCTTCAAGAGTTCTAGAGTCCAAGTGAGGCACCTAGCTCTATTTAAAGCTTCAAGTCATCCAATCCACTTTCTAGGGTTTTCTCCAAATTAGGTTTTTTCTTCACAAACCTTTTAGGTGAGTTTCTTTATGCAATTATCTTCTTAAATGATCATAATGTGTTAAACTATGGAGCTTTCAATGCTTTAATGGTTTTTGTTCTAAACTAGGGTTTATGAACTTTGATTAAATTTTGGGTTTTCTTAAATATCCATTCATTTAATGAGCTTTATATATGTAAAAATATGGTTTTACACGTGTTATGAATTTTTGATCCAAGAACTAAGGTTTTACAAGTCTTGACGTAATTTTGAGGAAAATAGACATATTTTATACTCTAGTATTTGGTAAATGATCGTTCCTGGAAATCCTTAGTCATGACATTAGAGAAAGAGGAATAGAGTATTTCTCTAAATGAGTGGTTAGTGCCTATGTGATTTTCCATGTATAAAATGTTGGGCACTCATAAAATGGGATGGGGATAAATAACATGTTATGGTTATTTGATCTTATATATGATCATATTGGTATTTCTTGGTGTCTATCTCCTTGTGCATGAGGATTTTGATTTTATTGGGCTATATGTCCATGTTTGTTAGGCCGTTTTAGGCAACTAGTGAGTGTACAATAAAGGATATCGATGCCCTTGAGGTGGAACTCGTCTAGATTGGGTAGACAATAAAGTCCCGTAAGTCCTTGAGGTGTAACTTTACGGAGTAGGCAATAAAGGCATGAATTGGTTTGAGGATGTGATGTCTTGATGGCATGTGCACTAAAATCGAGACTTGAGGTGTAACACAATAACATCAAAGGTGACTCCATTCATGTGTTATCGTCACCTTGATGGAAACAGGACTCCCCCGTATCTTTCGAGAGATGGCTCTCGTGTGTTAAAGTACAGGTGTATAACATCTTTGCCAAGTTGAGATTGGTAATTATGAGATAATGTGGATTTGGTAATATTTAATTCATGAGTTATTCATCTCTCTTGTAAATTGTTTAACCTTATAAGATCTCACTAGGATTTAGCCTAACACTTGTTGTTGTGTACTTTGGCTTACAGGTCCCACTAGTTGTACGTCTAGGACGTGTTGATTTGGTCGGCCGTGCGTTTAGGAGCATTTGAGGAGTCAGGGTTTTGGGGACTTTTGTGAAGAGATATTTTGGAGATATAATCACACCCTTGTTAATCTAGAAGTCATAGTCTAGATTAATTAGGTTGTTTTTGTTATGTCTCCATGAGACTATTGTTTGATTGTACAAACTTCCCCTATGCGGGTTATAGTTGTGGTATTTAGAAGTTTTATTTCTACCCATTTTTCGGAATTTATCCCTTTTATTTGTTGTTTAATTTTAGGGTGTTACATTGTAACACCCTCAGATCTGGTAAGAGCAACTAATAAAATTTTCGATAAGCATCAAATAAAAGACAAACTTCATCCTACAACTTAAAAATCGATATCAAAATTCTATAATTGACTTCAACAACAATGACATCGGTATTAAGCAAGGACTAAATCGCAGTCGGGTGCTACTTATCCCCAATACAAGTTGCTCTCCTCGAGACTAAAGCGAAAGACTTCTCCAAACCAAACTCACTCATGCATGCAACTAGCACTCCTCTCTTCACAAAAACGCTAGAACCATTCCCCAACATGAACCTGATGCACATGCCGACAAATAAAAAGGTTAGGCTAACGCCTAGTGAGTTCAAGAGTTTTCAACATGAACAAATAAATCGTTAGCTGGATTTAAATCATGATTTCTAAAGTGGTAAATATAAAAGTATAAGGTCAACATGTTTCTTAAAACCCGACATTTTCGTGATGAAAGTACCAATACCAAACATTCTGTCAAAGATGACTTCGAAAGCCCAATACTCACCCAAAACACAAATAATAAACTATATTCAATACTGAAAACCTAGACAAACTCTATTATCCAAAATATCCAAAAACATGATAAGGTTTAATAGTTAAAACCGTAATTCATTAGTAACGATCCCTATATAAAATGTCACCAAAACATGATTAGGCTCAATACCCAGGACAACGTCTTTCTGTGACGGGGGAGACCCGGCTCCATTGAACGTGGTAGGCACACCAAGCTAAGACACATATCTATTTTATGAACATGCCTTGAGGATGGAAAATCCTATGACATCAATCCAAGTCTAGTTCTTTAGTCATTATCATCATCGACTCAAACCGAGTATTTAATCATATCGGACATAAACCCTATCCATGTCTTTAGTCATTACGGGCGTCAACTCAAACCGAGTCTTTAGTCATTGCGGATATCAACCATATCCAGGTCTTTAGTCATTGCGAACGTCAACTCAAACCGAGTCTTTAGTCATTGCGGACGTCAACCCTATCCAGGTGTTTAGTCATTGCGGACGTCAACTCAAACCGAGTCTTTAGTCATTGCTAACGTCAACTCAAACCGAGTCTTTAGTCATTGCGGACATCAACCCTATCCAGGTCTTTAGTCATTATGGACGTCAACTTAATCCGAGTCTTTAGTCATTGCGGACATCAACCCTATCCAGGTCTTTAGTCATTACAGACGTCAACTCAAACCGAGCCTTTAGTCATTGCGGACATCAACCCTATCCAGGTCTTTACTCATTACAGACGTCAACTCAAACCGAGCTTTTAGTCATTGCGGACATCAACCCTATCCAGGTCTTTAGTCATTACAGACGTCACCTCAAACCGAGTATTTAGTCATATTGGACATCAACCCTATCCAGGTCTTTAGTCATTATGGTCTCACCATCCACGACAAGTTTGGTCATTTAGAAACTATATCATGTAACCAATGTCCATTCCAAATCACAACTTGGGAATTATATCCCACATTTACACAATAAGGACGACTTTTATGCCTAGGGATCCATTGCATTGCAGTCTAACACGTTACATGACTCAAACGAATGAACTAACGCATTCAAAACATGTAACTCTCGAATAAGATGCAACTAAGTACACCATACGTCAAAGGCTCCTTAACGAGCTACCAAAACCGAACAAATGTTCCAAACACTCATCTGAGTGTAAACCAAGCCCCAAAAGTCATAATGAACGTTTGGCTAAAATACACGGGCCAACATGGTTGTATAATCCAAAATGCATTATTTCCCAAAATTTTGTTTCTCAAATCACAATTAGCCTTCGGCCTAAACCAACAAGGTCTTACAATTTCCAAAATGTTCACAAGGCCAGAAATCAAAGGACTCACACATATGTATCTTCAAAACGTCCTATTTCATAAACAATGCATATTTCCAACAAACACCAAAAATGCACTTTGACCCAAATAATCTTCATTTATGCAATAAATCGTCAAAATGCTTTCATGCATTGCTCATTTATGAAAAACCCAAAATCCCAAAGGTGGATGTTTTACAAGGTTTATAAAGACAAGCACCTCAAATAATCAAAACCCACCAATAACTCAACAAGTGATAATTTCATGTAGAATACATAAACACTTTAAAATGGACATTTTGGCATGTACAACGTTTTCATAAATCAACTTGAACTCACCTTGCTAGGTTAAGTTAAACCCAGGTTTCAAACCCACATACTTAGCCTCCAAGAATGAAGCATCCATCTTCAACACATCATCATCAACAATGAGCTAGGGTTTTCAATTAACCCATTTCTCCAAATATAAGGAAATGGACCACCAACCAGTAAAACTCTTTAGATCTACAAGGATACTCATATAATAACTTGAAATATACAAGAAACTTACCACAATCAAATCTTTGACCTTCCAACTAACTCACTTCCATGAGATCTTCCTATTTTCCGAACTCAAGCTTCCAAAACACAAATCTTTGATCTCTTTGAGGTGGATTCCCTCCATGATGCTCCCAAACTGATATTGGAGCTCCCAAAATCGTCCCAAGAAGAAGAAGAATGGAGAAGAGAAGTGGAAATGAGAGAAAACCCTAAAAAATTGGGTTTTAGTCGATCAGGTAGCTCCCGCGGCCTTAACCGCGACCTCCAAGCTGCGCGTGCTACATAGTTGCACACAACAGTGAGTTGCGCGGGTTTAGCCACGGCTTTGAGGCCGCAGGCTAAGCCGCGCGTGTTTCTGGCGCGTCTTCTCACCTCTCGTGTTAAACCGCTCCCCGATCGTTTCTCTCGGTCGATCGCTGACTGATTTCATTAGCTGATTATAAACTGTTCTTTAGAAAATCACGGGTGTTACATACATATTCTAGGGTTTGGGTATCATGAATAATCAATGAAAAAGTCTCAGATAAAAATCTTGGATCGTATAGAAAATGCATTTCGAAAGTGACACCTTCAGGAACCCCTTCCCAAAGCAAAGGTGCAACTGCTGAGGGAACCCTGAAGATGATTTCACTACCTGAGGAGAATCCTTCTCAGGTATGCCTTACTCTTGTTCCTTTTTCCTTCTATAAAAATCCCACCCCTGTTTCTTTCTAGCCTTTATCTCTCTCCTTCCCTAAATATAAATCTAACCTTTTTTCTTTTTCTGACCAGACAGTTCTCTCCCCTGCTTAAGGGTAAAGAGCTCCAAATAATCCCAGCTGCTGAAGCTGATGATCAAATAATCCCAATCTCTGTCAGAGAGATTGATGAAGAGGATGAAGAAGAAGAAGAGTCCCTGCAACATCATGGAAGACCCTCTAGACCATCTCACTGGTCAGAGGAAGAGAGAAAGAAAAGAACAGAGATGATCTCTCATCTGGAGAGTCAACGAAGAAAGATCCCCTCTCAATCATCAGATCTGGAGTTCCTGACTGAAGCTGAAATTGAAGAATCCGTCAAGGCTGAGAAGTTGATCGCTGACTGTCAAAGAGATGCCTTTCTGGCTCTCAAAATTCAGTCTTCTCAAGTCAAAGACAAGAAGCTGAAAAGCAAACCAGTGGAAGTCCAGGCAGCTCTGTTGAAAGAAATTGAAGAGGAACGCTCCAAAGATAAAGCGGTCAGCGATAATTCTGTCGATTGGTGCAAGCACAAAATTGACTATCGCTCTGACCCAATGAAGATCGTAGCGGTTGCTATCTCTAGAAGAAAGAAGAAGGATAAACTCTCTGTCACCATGGAGATTACCAGAGAGGATGGAAGCTGCAAGGCTATGTTCATTTCAAAGCTGGAAGATCTTGGCTACATGGAGTGGCTTGAGTTCAAAGATGCACTGAAGAAATCAAAGTCTACATACAGAGGCTATGTTGAAAGGGTAAATGATGCTCTCATCAACAGAGTCGCTGCTATACTAAAGGTGTCATCTACTCTTCCTCCAAAGTCCAAGCAAATCAAGAGAAAGCCTATCTCCTCCTCATCTGATAATGTCGCAGTGATCAGGAATGAAACCTCCATCAAATTCTCAAGAGAAGCTCTGTTCGGTCCTCCTCCTGATCTTTCAGTTCTGGATCTATCTCTGCCTCCTGGCGGACCATATGTTGCGGGACAAGTACTCGAAGAACCTTTTGGAGAATTCTTCAGAGATGACGAGGAACAACTCAGATTTCAAAGGGTCTCTGAAATCCCTATATGTCCCCTCGCTCTTCTCAAGGATCTCATGTGCTTATGGTGTACTCTCTGTCCTGCTGCTGAGCCAATCATAACGATCATCTGCAAAGAATCTTTAGAGCGAAGGAAAAAAGGAGAAGAAATACCTGAGTACTTGATCAATCCTCCTAAACCCTCTTTAGATAGCTGATAGATTAATTTCTTTTCTTGTAATCTATTAGTTTAACTTACAGTAGTTAGTACATCACTTGTACTTGTAATTTTCATTCCTTGTAATTCTTTTCTTGGATTAATGAGAATTTCAGTGAAGTACATAAATCTATCAGTACTGTAAAAGATCCCTCAAAATAGTAATTGGGACATGTATGTTATGAGTCCTGATTATTCCATCATTTTGAATTATAAAGTAATTTTCTTCAGTTACTTTGTCATTATCAAATAGGGGGAGATTGTTGATCCAAACTCTCTCAGTGATTTGATAACGACCCTTTTCTATACTTAGTGAAAATTACGTTTTAATATGTATTAGTGTTTCACCATCTGCGATCAGACTGGGTCTGTTCAGTTATCGCTGATAGTCTTCTTATAAACATCTAGTATGTATTAGTGTTTCACTATCAGTGATCAAACTGATTCTGTTCAGTATCGCTGATAGTTTCTGATGTAAACAGTAACATAATCCCTGAAGACAAGTTTCGCGTCAACAGATGTTCATAGCTGAATCGAAGACGAAGCTACTGAACAAAGACAAGTCTACTAGTGACCTGATGCGGATATCAGTGAAGCAAAGACGAATCTACTTATACGCGAAGGAACATGAGGAAAAGCTTTAGCGATCGCTGAACTCTTGATATCTCTGAAGAAAGAGATACTCAGCGATCGAATGATCACTTAGCTTATGTCTCAAGTTTCCTTTTGTCTCTCCTTGCACAACTTAGTACGATGTGTCAGAACGGACATGTCTCTGCCACAATTCGTACAACACCTCTGTCAACTACACTGTTCATTGCCCGACCGAAAGCATGTCTCCCAAAAGTCATACTCCCAAAGCAAATCAGTGAACGCCACGTGTAAAGTGCCCTGCCATGCATTTAATGCATAGGGTATAAATAGGAAGATCACCCCTCCATTTGAAGTGTGCTCAATCCTTGAACCCCATATAGAAACCCTTGTTTTCTATATCTCTTAATCCCCCATTCTCTGAATTTCTTGTGCAACCATCTTAGTGTTTCTTAAGTTTGTTTAGATTGAGTCTGTCTTAATCTTATTCCGCAACAAACTTGTAAATTGTATTTGTTTTATCAATAAACAATTTATTAAACTTTAAATCTTGTGTTTGTATTCAACCCCCCCTTCTACAAACTTGTTAAGCACCTTAGGGACCAACAAGCTTAATGGGTTGTGTAAGGGTTATGGCTTATTTTCTCAACTATAAATATCTATTCGGTTGTGGCTTATTCCCTCAACCATAGGCTTAATCGATCCACTAGAAACCATGAGTCCTTTACACTCAGCCGTTTAGTTTACCCAACTATCCTTACCCTGCAATTTCACCTTTTCTTTCTTTAGCCTAATGATAACCTTCAAATTTTAAACCCATTTTTACCAATCTAACACCCATTTGAGCCTTTTTCCCACTTCTTTGGCCCAAATTGTTTCTTAAGAGAGAAATAACTGAAAGTTCGAATTTGGTAAAAAAAAAAAACTCGTCAAAGTGGCCACAAAGCTCATCACTGTGGCAACCAGAGCCTTTGAAGATACTACATAAATTTTGTTGCTGCTTTAGTGAAATGGGAAAAAGTTGTTGGCATTGTCAACTCTGAGGTATTCATGAATTTAGAGGAGATATAGACAAGGAGAATTAAGACAAATGATAGGAAGAAGACACTATGAGAGGTCCATTTCTCTCTTGAATCTTGTTCTCTCAAGTCTCATTCATATCTCTCTCCTCTTCCACTATAAATTGGAGCTTGGAGGGCCATTTGCAAATCATCCATCAGCAACTCTCGTATTTGGTCCCTCACGTGTCATTTCACTTTTGTTTTGGTCCCTCCTCCTAACGCCCATTAACTTTTTATGTTAAGTCCAATTAAGTGAGGGGTATTTTAGTAATTTTACAAATTTTCTTAGTTTTCTATTAAAAATATCATATTTGTTTTATTATTATTATTATTATTATATATAATACTACATATGTAGGATTAGGTTTATTTGAGAAATGCTAAAAATATGATAAATAGAGAAATGATTCTAGCCCTTTATCTGGTCAACATTTGCGGCTTTGACCGTGAAACACCGGATAATTCCTTGTGTAATCTGTAGAATTAGATAGAGGGGTAGTTTCGTAAAATACGCGAGACGAGTTCATATATGAACTTGTATGATTCACATATGAATTATATGTTCATATATGAACCAGTGTAATTCACATATGAACTCTTTTAACTAATTAATATATGAATCAGTTAATTAGTTCATATGTGAATCACAAAGGTTCATATATGAATTTGTTAATTAGTTCAACTGATTCACATATGAACCTACAGTTAATTAGTTCATATGTAAATTAGGTAATTAGTTCCATATATGAATCACAAAGGTTCATATATGAATCAGTTAAAAAAGTCTATATGTGAATTACACTGGTTCACATATGAACATATAATTCATATGTGAATCATACAGGTTCATATATGAACTCGTCCTGCCTATTTTACGAAACTACCCCTCTACCTTCTACAGACCACACAAGAAATTATCCGGTGTATTTTTTTAAAGCCGCAAATATTGACCAGATAAAGGGTTAGAATTATTTCTTTATTTCTCATATTTTTAGCATTTCTCAAATGAACCTATATATATATATATATAGCCTTATATATATATAGCCTTAGGTTCATTTGAGAAATGGTAAATATATGAGAAATAGAGAAGTAATTCTAGCCATTCATACGGTCAAGATTGGATTTGACTGGTCAAATATTTCGGCTTTGACTGGTCAAAAGTTACGACTATTCCAAAAATAGAAGGACACTTTCGTAATTTTTACAAAATACACGGGTTGTGTTCATATATGAACATGTATAATTCACATATGAACCATATGTTCATATGTGAATCAGTGTAATTCACATTTGAACTCTTTTAACTGATTTATATATGAACCTTTGTGATTAATATATGAACTAATTAACTGATTCACATATGAACTAATTAACTGTAAGTTCATATATGAATCAGTTGAACTAATTAACAGATTCATATATGAACTTTTGTGATTCATATATGAACTTATTAATTGATTATCATATTAACTAATTAACTGATTCACATATGAACGTATAGTTCATATGTGAATCATATAGCTTCATATATGAACTCATCCCACGTTTTTTACGAAACTACGCCTCTACCTTCAATAGACCATGCAAGGAATTATCCGGTGATTCGTGGTCAAAGCCGCAAATGTTGACCAGATGAATGACTAAGATTATTTCTCTATTTCTCATACATTTACCATTTATCAAATGAACCTATCTATCTATCTATCTATCTATCTATCTATCTATATATATATATATATATATATATATATATATATATATATATATATATATATATATATATATATATATATATTTATTGATGTTGATGGATACTCGTTGTGTCAACCCCGCTCAAGAACCAAGAAGGCCCTGACTACAACTAACCAAAAAATGACCCAACACAAATTGACAATTCCCTGCGTTTTACCTTTAATTTTTTTGATGGACCGAAGAAATTAATCCTGTTACATGAATTCCTTTTTAGGTCAAGTGGAATCTCCATAATGGTGGGAAATTTTTGTTAACTTTTTTGTGTAGATAATTCCTTTTGTCACCTATTGTTTACTTTATAAACTTCGCCTCTCCTTTATTTTCATATGTAACTAAAAAGTAACTATATATAGTTATATATTTAAAAAAAAAACAATTACAAAAAAACATATATATTAAATGATAAATAAATAACTGATATAACATTGTAATAGCAAGCAACTAATTAACGATCATCAATGAATTCGTTACTCAGAATAAATCATACACATATAGCATGTATGCATCCATGCACCCTTTCGTGCACCCTACTCTCGAAACACGTAAAAGTATACAAAACAATGTAGTTTTGATTGATGGTTGTCGTTACAACAGAACATAACTTTTCGGATTTTTCCCGTAAAACAAAAATTTATATTTACAACCATACACCTATACAAATAGAATCAATAATTATTATTCAATAATGTATATCCAAACTCTTTTGAATTGTATATATATATAGAGAGAGAGAGAGGTGGATTCATATAAGAAGTCAATAACATGTGCCTTGAGCATCCAGAATCGTATATTAGCCCGGATTATAACTTAAAGGCGTCAGAAGATGAGAATTTTGATATAGAAGTTTGATTTAGTATAAACTAATTATATGAATAAAATATACAATCCACATATATCATGGTTGAAAAGACATGGGAGGGGAGTAACTAGCATCCATTGGAGATAAGAACAAATTCAGAAATTCACATTCTCTTGACAATGCCAATTCGTCATATTTTATATGATATATGTCAACATCATCATCATTACATTCATAGTCTTTATAATTATATCCTAAACATTATGAGTAGTATATACTTTGTATGTTATGTATCATGATGCATTGCATGGATGGTGTTAATATAATGCCCCATCCCTCTCTCTCTCTCTCTCATTATCATGGAATGTCATGTCATGACTCATATCATGAGGTTGGTGGTGCCATTGAAAGCTACATCCACTTCTTTTAGGCAACCTTTGGGGATATCTAATATTGCTTTAAGATAGAGACTTTGATCTTATGTTTATGCTTCTACTTCCATTTACACCTTTTAATAATAGTTTAATAATCCATTTGATTGTTAAATAATTAACTTCAATAATATATATATATATATATATATATATATTCTTAGATTCATTTGAGAAATGGTAAATATATGAGAAATAGAGAAGTAATCCTAGTCATTCATACGGTCAAGATCGGATTTGACTGGTCAAATATTTCGGCTTTGACTGGTCAAAAGTTGCGGCTATTCCAAAAATAGAAAAACACTTATTAATTTTTACAAAATACACGGACTGTGTTCATATATGAACATGTATAATTCACATATGAACTATATGTTCATATGTGAATCAGTGTAATTCACATCTGACCTCTTTTAACTGATTCATATATGAACTAATTAACTGATTCACATATGAATTAATTAATTGTAAGTTCATATATGAATCAGTTGAACTAATTAATAGATTCATATATGAACTAATTAACTGATTCTCATATGAACTAATTAACTGATTCACATATGAACGTATAGTTCATATGTGAATCATATACGTTCATATATGAACTCATCCCGCAAGTTTTACGAAACTACCCCTCTACATTCTATAGATCATGCAAGGAATTAT
Source organism: Arctium minus (assembly GCA_954870635.1). Taxonomy (NCBI): domain Eukaryota; kingdom Viridiplantae; phylum Streptophyta; class Magnoliopsida; order Asterales; family Asteraceae; genus Arctium; species Arctium minus. The sequence goes on along the minus strand of OX941097.1, from coordinate 10,620,332 downwards.
CCGATGTTTCGCGGTCAAAGCCGCAAATGTTGACTAGATGAATGACTAAGATTACTTCTCTATTTCTCATACATTTATCGTTTATCAAATAAACCTTTCCCTATATATATGTATGAAGATAAAAAATTAAATATTCAATGTTATATTTATTTTATGACATATATTTGAATGCAATGGCAGACTTACATGAATTATTTTAGTGTTTGGGGAGGCCCCAGTCAAATGTCAATTGTTTTAAGTAATTTAGGTAAAAATTTGTTTTTACTATTATGTCCTTAGTTCCTTTTAGTTATTTACAACGATTTCTTTCAGTGACCAAGTCGGTTTTGTCGAAACCCCCTGCTCTCTCGCTTAAAAGTCAAACACCCCCCCCCCCCCCCTACATATTGTTTGTCTCCTTTTTGGGAAGGGTGTCCTAGGTTATGCCTACACTAATACCTAGATAAATTATGATTGTAAGACATCAGTCCTGATTAAGCCTCAGTGACCACAATTGTTGTGTATGTCTGGATTCAAACCCTGGGCAGATGAGACATTCCACCATATCTCTCATGGCCTTAACCACTACGCCACAATCCTTGTGATTACATATTGATTATCTTGTTACGGCTAGTTCTTGCAATTACGCTCTAATTGGTTGATTATTTTGTAAAATATATCTCAATTTCTTGTTCTTTTAGCTTAAAGATAAATCATTTCATTTTCACCTAATGATAATTTTATATGTGCTTAAAACAATTCATCCAGAAGAAAATTATATAAAATAATAGTATAATTCGCTATTGTTGGTTAATCGATATGGTAAAAAAATTAGTCGAAACTGAAATTTACCTTATTCAGTTAACCGAACCTTTGAACCCTCAAACCGAATAACCGGAATTCATTTTGGTTCGGGTGAGTTATATGACCTTAGTTTTTTTTTTTGGGTTACCCTAGAAGCTACAATCACCTAAGTTTGTGGATCTGTCATTGTTTGAACGTTGTATCTATACTTGCATATATCAAATATCAAACCGATAACCACTTGGGTTGTGGCGCACTGGTAAAGCCTTTGGGGATGTAGTGGAAAGTCTCATCTACTCAGGGTTCAAATCCAGGCGCTGTCAAAGCCCTTGTAGCCATGGAGGTTCACCTGTGATGACTCCAGGCCATTCGTGGTCGCCCGGGGATTAGTCGGTGCACGTAAGCTGACCCGAAAACCCACGATTACCCAAAAAAAATATATCAAACCGATAATTGAATATACCTATTCCAATGTTAATATATTTGAATATATGTACAAAAGTATTTAGGAAATACAAAAGCATATATATAATAATTGACAACAGAATTAGAGAACAAACATTTTAAACTCTATGAAAATTTTGAAAATATGAGTTACAAAATAGTCCCTAAACTATATCTCAAAAACATTTTTAGTCTTCGAGATTCATTTTTCCTATTTTCTCTCTAAAGTTAAACTATTTTGTTACAATTAAGTCCCTTTCACTTAGAGAGATTAAAAATGTCTTATAATTCAAGGGCAAATTTTATGGTGCATACCAGAATTGGATTTTCAAGAAGAGAAAAAAAAACATTGTAAGCTTAAATCTTTTGTACAAATTAAAATAAAATTTTAAAAATTAACTATTTAAGTTTCAAATCAGGTAGTTTTATTAGTATCAAACACTTTAGCAAAGTAGCCAATATATATGGCTCTTGTCATGTTCAACCATCAGCCATTTAGCACCATATTTAGGTAACCATGATCCATGTTGTTTAGTGATCACTGACTACCATCGTGATGTTTCGATGATACTTAACCACCGTCATCATCTTTGGTCACATTTAATGATTGGTCATCCGACACCATTACTAACTGTTAATTGTTGGCCGCTAGGCACAACTTAAAATTATCAAACTAGGTGAAAGTTTTACTACATCAAACTAGGTGAAAGTTTTAAGATAACAACTTCAAAGAGCAAGAAGCCTCCACTAAAGATCTTATCGCACCACTCACAACTTCTCCTTTGCCCTTGCTAGAGCTTTCAACTTGATACCTACGTGAAAATGGGTTTTTAGTGTCATAAGCGAGGGTTAGACCACATAGTCTAGTGAATTCCTTACTGGCCATCAGAGTACAATTCGCATTCTACAATAGTTTATATGCACACTACAAACTAAATCCAACTCAAAATTTACACACACTCACACATAAGTCAAAAGTACATAACGATTGCACATTTGAAGTCACTCACACTTGTGAAATTTCACATTGGCTTTCACACCTGCCAGGCTGCGTGCATCATGAAATATATAACACCCCTTAAAATTAACAAAAGTACAACTTCCAAAAATCAAATTTTTACCTACTGATTTGTGTTAAAAAAATCACATAATTTTTTTAACACGTATATGTGCTATATGACATGCTTAAACATTATTCCTAACTACGATTTGTGTTAAAAAATCAAATTGTTACCTACTGATTCATTACAACAACAATTTTGTTGCACTTTTTTTCAATTCCATGGCCTTACATATTGGACTTACAGTTACATGCTAGCTACGTTACTATATGGTCACTAAAAGAAATCATACATTTAATCACTATTTCTTCGAGGAATTGCTTCTTATCTCAAGCGGAACGAATGTGGGGATTTTTGGCTTCTAATTCCTTTTTTAGATCAACAAACATGATTTGAATCCACCTCAACGACCAATCCAATTATCATGGCTTGAAGATTATCCCACATTAAATTCAAACATGTTTGATAATCATACAACTAATTAAGTCCTCAACTTCCATTTACTTGTTACTCTTCCCTTAGACTTACACTTTCATATATCGTTACACTTAGGGGTTGTTTGTTTTAAAAAAAAATCTCTTAATGACCTCTTAAGTCTGAATCATTCAGACCTTTTTACACACCACCTCTTATTAATCATAACTAAAATAAGACTTTAGACGTCTTAAAAAATAAACGACACCTTAGTCCCTCATTGGAACATTGTTGAATGTTCACATATAGGCTCAAAATGGAATGTTACAATTAGAAAGCTATCTTTTGTGTAACTAAATGCAATCTTTTAGCTTTATATATTTTCATTGAACATTGATATAATTTTACTTGTGCATGTTTGTGTGAATGTATGTTGCAGTTATAAAAATTTCACCTTTTTGCGACAATTATAATTGTATTATATTATAATTTGGCAAAAAAACTGCTCCTTTTTAGGGTTTCTAGAGACAAACACATTCATTGTAATTAACATCATATCTCACACACTACTAGGGGTCGACCTATTAAGCCCGAGCGGGGGTTCCATGCACCCGCTCAACTTATTTTCTTAAATAGATTTTTTTGTATGTAAGGTACATCTGCTAAATTTTGAGGAATGTTTTGAGATATTAGAAAATACAAGAATCATCAACCAAAAAAGTCCCTCGAAATTAACCAAAAAACCGAAAAAGTCCCTCGATATCAACCGAAAGCTAAAAAAATCTTTCAAAATTCGGCTAATAACATATCGGACAACTTTACATGTCGTTGATCCACCTTCAAAATGCACCATTAAGCAAAAATCCTAGATTCGTCATTGTAAATTACATATATAATTACATATATTGTGGATGATTAAGAAATGCATTGGCATGACGTGAATTGTTATGTTTAATTTATATCCAACATTTTATGTTGGTGTTTTGCTACGTGAAGAACAGAAAAGAAAAGGGATAGATTTAATTTATGCTTAAAAGGTTCAACTTTATTTTTATTTTATTTTTAAATCCAACTTTTTTTGTTTTCCAATCAACAAATGAGTTTAAAAGGATGATTTTTTACATGATTGCATGCACCATGGACTTATTTAATTAATACATTTGGCAACTAATCCCACTAATTAATTATTAATTCACCCAATATCATACGTTTAAGTAAAAAAATAAAACAAATCGGCTTCTAAAATAATCTGGTGAGGTTGATTGATCCAATTTCTTCAAGTTTTATTTCATTAAAAATATATATATATAAATATGTGTACAAAAAAGGAAAGATTAAGATTGTGCTTTATAATACAATACATAAAAAATTTATTATAAATAGATTTGTTTAAGAACAATAAATATTTTTAAAACTTGAAAACAAACTATTCATTATGATTAGATTATCTTGAGGTTATCTATACTATATTATAAAGCACGGATAAAAAACTCTTAAATACAAATTATTAGGCACAAGGTACCATCATTTTATGCAAGATTTAAAAAATCTCTTAATTTACAAGTATCAAAGCACAAGATACATATTACTACTGCAAGCTTCTAATACCCATCAATTTGGTATGTGCAAGGCCTTCCTTTTATGCAGACCTTTCCATGTATCACTATTAATTAATATATTATATTACTATAATTTTGTTTTAATTATATAATTAAATATGTAATTGGTTATTTTTTCTAGATGTCATTAAAATATATAAGATAATCATTAAATTCTAACAAAATACTTAATTTTTTTATATAAAAAACATTATATTATTAATCCTAAATTAAACAAATTTATAAAAAAACATTATCACTTTTCTCAAAATCATCCAAAATCGTACTGTAAATCAACAAAAAATAAAATAAAAAATGAAACATTAAAACTGTGATGTATCTCGCTGCATTGTGCGAGTATGCTTCTAGTCTATCATGAATCATAAATAATTCATAAAATAAACTTTTCTTGAAAAACAACAAAATTTTATTAAGGACAAATCAAATACAACAAAAGTTAACAAAGTTTTTTTTGTAAGATATAGAAAACCCAACAAACCAACAACAAAACAAGCTAAAAATACATAATAAACAAAAACTAAACCCAAAAATACATACAGACAACAAAGCTTGCTCGAAGCTCACATGCAGATGTAACAACCCAACTCACGCGACAAGAGACAGAACCAACTTTACTAAATAATAATGCCAAACGGTCTTATACACATCTAAAATACAAGGTTTGCAGAAAGACAACCTAATACACAACTGAGAATACATTGACAAAAGTCAACAAATGGAGGTCCTCTAAATCAACTTCAGCTCGCATCTTCTCTTAAAACTTATCCGTTCCTCCCACTGCCACTCTTTACCTGAAAAGGTTTTAGATTTGAAAATAGCGAGGGTTAGACCGAAAGGTCTAGTGAGTCCTCTCTTACAACAACATTTAACTCATCAAACATTCAAGGATTTAACATAAAATAAACCATTTTCAGCTTGAAGGAAAAACCTTTAACTTTCAGCAAACTTCTTCGCTCACACTACCGTCACCCTAAGGTGACAGCGTGTCTGTTACTCACACTGCCTTTGTTGGGACACACCCCCCAACGGCATAAACGGAACACACCCCCCGGTATGAGCACAGGCGGGCCACACCCCCGACTTTGAGCCTACACACTTAGGATCATGTATGCATACATTTCCACTTTGACAACAATAATATAAACATCTTTAACATTTAAGCAAATCTCGCAGGTAAGTATTTAATAAACATCATTTCAAAGCTTGCATATAAAATCACCTACATAAAACATAACTTTATCATTATAAAAGACTTTGGTTCAGAAAACTCACCTGGTGTCCTTAGCTTAAAACCCGCGTCTACCCTTATGGTTCGATCCAGAACCTATATAAAAAAAACATCGACCGATGAACCCCCTGTACATTACAATTTGCAACAGGGTTGACCTTAACACCCCAAAACTCAACCGCTTTGGCCTACTAGGAACCGCTAGATTAAGCTAACGGGAAAATGACACCTCAAACCAAAAGACCAGAGAAATAGGTCGATCCTCTAATTATCAAAGCCCAACAACTAAATTAATTCCTAAAAACAAACTGGGCTTCGGCCCACAGAGTATAACCCGGGGACCGGTTCCACATAACAAATCCATCCAAGCTGCAGATGGGCTTCGACCCACTTAAAACCACCCGGTGACCGGGGTCGAATAGTCTCCCGGATCCAAGTGACCGGGGCTTGCTTTCTCTACCTCGACCGGAATTGGGTTGACCGGGGCGTGGGATCGACCGGGGCCTACGACCGGTGCCCACCAACTTGACCGGTATCGACCGGTGCCTTAGATGACCGGGGTCATCCGGTTCCCGAACACAACACCGAACTGCACCTTACGATTCAGAGACCAAAATCGATGCAGAAAAGTAGCCATAGCTCAATCCAATAATTAACTCTAGTCCTCCTTTCCCCCCCTTAGGCCGATTACTAAACCGCAAAAATTATGAAATCCTTCCCAAAAAAGATTCCAACTCAGTCCCAACTAAACTAGTGCATATTCCTTTATTAACTTCTCCATAAAAGAAATTGATTACTCTAAACAATCAACTCATTAACTCAAGCAATCAACATCATAGTTAGAACTTACCTTGCCAAATGGATGAATACTTGATATCTAATCCTTGCCCTCACCCGATCGACGTCGTCGAGCTCCCTCTCTTCCCTTCTCGAAATGATCAGCCGCCAGGCTCAAAATGGTAAGTCTTAGGGTTAAATCCCTATTTTCCCCTTTTACAAATAGACCCCTTTTAGTATGAGCCCCTTCTACGCTTTCACCCAACAAATAAATTCAATGACTTTAGCCCGGTTATTACAATATCCCCCCCCTTAGAAGAATTCCGTCCCCGGAATTCCTTCGTCGAACAAAACTGGGATATTGGGTCCTCGTCATCGACTCCAGCTCCCAAGTCGCCTCTTGACCTTTGCGGAATTGCCACTGAACCTTTACCAGATGGATTTCCTCGTTCCTCAATTTCTTTACTTAACGATCTAAAATGGCCACCGGTTCCTCAAAGCAACCTAGCTTCTCGTCCACTTGGATAACCTCTAAAGGTATAACGATATCGCTTTCTGCTAAACATTTCTTCAGATTCGACACATGGAAAACGGGGTAAATTCCTCGTAAAACCACGGGTAATTCCAGTTTATATGCTACCTCCCCAATGTGTTTCACGATAAACATGGTTCAACAATTCTCGGTCTTAACTTACCCTTCTTGCCGAAATGAACGACTCCCTCCCACGGTGAGACTTTTAACATCACCTTGTCCCCGCTTGAAACTTTATTGGCTTCCTTCGCTTAAATGCGTACATCTTCCGACGGTTACTTAGATCGTCTTTCACAAGGCTTGCGTTCTTTCAATCATAACAACTTAACTTCTCCCAAACGCCCCAAAACATTCCGACCCAAAACCAATGTCGTACCCTCTAAAAACCAACCGCAACATATCATCGCAACATACCAAACCAATAGCACCAACAGAAGATTTTCACTCACCCAACAGTAACATCCCAGGACAACCGTACCATCTGCAACATCCTAGGCCAATCGTACCATATATTGTCCGCTTTGTCCACACACCTGGACTCACGGTTTTAAAACGCATCTCCTTAAGATTTTCACATATAACTTTACTTCTTTAGAAGGACGAACTTTAACAGAAATGGCGTCACAATGATATAAATCCCTGCCTACAAGAATAACTCCTCGATTTGCCAACATAACACGGTGCCAACCGTAAGCATCACCATGAATCCACTGTTATGAATCTCCCTCATCGAGTACCCTGCCATAGCAAAAAAAATATCTTCCCACCACACCACTTACTTCTAGTACCAAGAGAACACTTTCCTTCCCGAGCCACACTGATCCCACTCAACGGTGTTGTGCAACCCATACGCGTTATGCATACAATGCTTCCAAACGTCGTTGTCCCACATTTTACATAGGAAGGAAAGATTTCACACTTCATCCCTTTCATAGTCCACCAACTCCAACTGTCTGAATTAAATGACCCATACTTCCTTTTCTCATCGCAACCATCAATCTGACCGAACATAATTGCAATGAATCCAAGTTCCATTTGCTAAAATACGGAGTGACTAATCTCACCCAACTACCTCAAATAATCTCCACACTGGGTGAGAGGTAATGCAACAACCAACATTTCCCTTTTCCTCTCGAAAACATCCAACACCCTACCAAGGATCACTTACTAATGGATGCGAGCTTTTAGATCGATTCCCCCGACTTAGACTTCTCAACCCCAAAATCCCCACACGCACCAAATCTCTTCCCCGCACCCTCAACAGGGTTCACGAATTTACCACGACAAGGCTTCCACATTTCCGAATCTCTTGACAAACTTCTCGCCCTCGGCTTAGCTACTTACTTGACGATCCCAAAAGTACCGAAACACATTTTTTTTTCTTTTCATTACTATGCTTTGCCGAACGGCTACCCACAATTCTCCCTCAAGTCCTTCAACCAAGCCCTTTCAAAACCATCCCCAACGCTAGGCAGCGTCGCGCCTTTCTCCCTCCCTAAACAGGAATGACCTACCCGATAGAATTTCCTTCACACTCAAGGAATACTTTGACCATCCCACAGACCTTCTTACCATCTATAAAACCTTCCGAACTAATCCATTCGACATTTCCTTCAATATTTAAACGGTAAAAGATAACCCGACTTTACTCGCCACGAATCAGGGCACATAGTTCCTTCTCTTAGATAGCCACTCACAGTCGATCGCTCATTAATGTCAAATTTATCACCACCACTATGCCAACTCTACCCCCACACCTCTTAGCAACATATTTGCCACCTCTGAAAAACTCCTCAGAAATCTCCGAGCAAGATTCTCATTCACACTCTACTCATAACAACAACACCAATACCCTGGTAAATCTCAAGAAACTCCTTATCACCAATGACATGCCTGAACACTACTCCTCCAAACAATCCTCACCCCTACCAGATACTAATCTCTTTGCACTGATCAAAACACTAATACCCGAGATAAAGTCATCTCATGAATTTGTTCTCCCCAAATTTGAACAACCACAGAAACGTGCTCAATAACGCCCTGCACCAGGATTTCGCTCCTTGCCGGATCATAACGACCTTCTGGAATAGAACTCCAGTAGATTGAAAGATTAAGCGTACTACCTCGCGTTCTTAAATACTCAAAGCGCACCCCCTTCCAGTTGCGCTATATGTAAAAATTCACTCCCACCTACCATCAAAACTTCATCGATAAAGAACCATAGTGGTCTTCCACTTTTGCAATATTCATACCAGTTTTCCACATCACATTAGGTATCCACCTTTTCTGAATAATTCCTCGCTCTCTCACGAAAACTCCTCAAAACTATCCATAGCTACTTCTTCATTTTCAGCGTCCCGTCATTCACCACAAACATAATTTCTGACTCCCACAACAACAGCCGATATTGAGATACTTCCACTATGTCTCCAACCAACAAGAATCCCCAAAGAAACCTATATTTTCTACTGCAGTAGCTAACTGCTAAAAAATTATCTTTACGACGCTAAATCCCCGACAGACACAACCTTTTTGCCGCCATTCACGATTCAATTCATCGAGCAAGCGGTTAAATCTTTATATTACAACATTCTACACATCAAAGATTCAAGGCCTACAATACCCCCTCATGTGGTTATCACCTTTCCCCCTCTCCCCTCTTCTCTCTCCCCTCTCCCCTCTTCCCTCCGGTATGAACATTCTATTGTGATACAGGTTGTGATACATTAATTATGACCATTGTCTCTATATACCCACAGATACCTACGGATATCTACTGTATAACACGATGTGATACCCACTATGATCACCGTGATGGATTTGTGAAGTGGGGATAACACATTGTGATCACCAAATTTGGGAGGGAGGCGACTTGAATAAGGAGAGAAAATAAAGGGAGGATTTTTAGGGATTTGTTATTTTGTAAATCAGAAAATTGAGAGAAGTTATTCTTAGGACTAATTACCCCTTTTAGTTTATTTAAGAAAAGTCCTTAATTATCTCAAATGAGTGACAAACATTGAATCTTACGATTATCACAAATAACGGACTTCTCATTTGATTAGGCTTGAAATATATATATATATATATATATATATATATGTGTGTGTGTGTGTGTGTGTGTGTGTGTGTGTGTGTGGATTAAAATGAGGACAATGGCCCAATAAAAGAATATGATAACGGAAGAATCACAAGTGATTTTATACTAGACTCACGTGCAAAATCACATGATGACATGCGACATTGGCCATGGCCTAGGTCGCGGGCCAACTTGCCCATACACTCTTGTGTTGACCGTGTTATGTAATCATATGTGATTTTAGTATTCAAATTGTTCTTTTTTACATTACAGAAATTGATAAGAACTAAGAAATAAATATGGGAACCGAATTAAGCTTCATAGGGTCTTTCTGTCCAGGTATAGGTAGTGTAACACCCTAGAAATTGCGGAAATAAAATTTTCGAAAAAGAATTCAGCAACAAACTAACTTGCGGAATAAGGTGTAACAATTACAAAATACACATTTATCCAACGGGGTACAAAGTAGACATTAATGTGGTAGATGGATGAAATATAAAACGACAACCTAGTAATCTATAATAATAACTAGATTAGGGGCGGGTGTCGCTATACTTCCAAAAATGTATCTTCAAAAGAATCACTCACGACCCCAAGGTCGCTCCCTCAGTCCCGACGAGCCCCACTGCTAAGATAACCTGTCAACAAGACAACCAAGAGCAAGCGTTAGGCTAAAGCCTAGTGAGAACAAGCCAAATAAAAGAGAGTATTAAACCCAAATGGTGTCACGCGGTGAGTATAGCCATGAGCTAAGTCAAGAAATCAAACAAACCATTAGTGATTAAACATTGGTATAAGTAATACCCAAAATCACATAACGAGCTCAACCCCTCTAGATCTGTCGCTCAAAACATTCAAGTCAACCCCTCTGGATCTATCCTTGAGAGTTCCCAAAACAGGGGGAACCCAAGCACATAATGGGATTACACCTTACTGCACCATGAGACGCTGCCCGACCGTATAGGCCCACAGCCTACTTATCATGGCAACCCGATGCCTATCCCGAGCTAAAACGTGAACCAAATGCCCAAAACAGGGGACATAGGGACACCGTGCCTATGGATCCATTGCACTAAGACTCAAAGCCAAAGCATGTCATTTCAGAGTATACTCGTATTAAATCAGATATACAGGCAATTCATATGAACAACGGTTCAATTCTATAAATCTTGATTCTTGAAAATATGGGATTTTTAGAGGGTATTTCCCAACGTCAATCAGTCACTTTGAAACCAGGTTTTCCATATTTAAATAATACATTTATCACATAGCATTCGTAATACAGACCGATTTAGCTTAAGGACTCACCTCAGATTTCTTCCTGATTAAAGATTGCTTCTTACGATTGCTACCTACGACAACACCCATAAATCGGTAAGTCGAAACACAGATAAATTTCTCACACAAAACTTAAAGACAACAGAACCTAACAACTACCAGAAACTAATCCGGTCGAACACAACCCCGGTCGAACCCAAACTCGGTCGAACCCAACCTCGGTCGAACCCAACCTCGGTCGAACACAACCTCGGTCGAACCCAACCTCGGTCGAACAGGTTCCGGTCAAAGGACACATCGGTCGAATCGACCAACCGGTCGAACAACACACCGGTCGAACGACCATCGCCTTGTTCATCAAGAACATCAAAAACAGATCGAATGCAGAACCCAGATCCAAAATGACAAAATACTCAGATCTCACAATGGAACGGTTTAAAACCTTCACAACGAGATTCTACACGGCTAAAAGCATTCAGATCAAAGCATTAAGCTAGATTCGTACCTTGATTTGGAGAAAAACCGAACAACCACTTTTTCCTGCTTCCTCTTCTCTTTCTCTCTGATTTCACCAAAAAATCTGATTTGTGATATTTTAAAAATATCTAAACTTTGGTTTGTATTTATATAACCCAAGTTACATTTTACCCCCTTGAACTTTGGGTAAAAGTCAACTTTTCACCCAACCCCAAAATAGCGGGTGTTACAGGTAGTCTGCATCTTCACAGACATGTGTATTTCAGCGAACGAAGACAAATAGAAGCGGGCTTTCCTATAGGGCGAAGAACAGAGGATGAATACGACTTGGTGTGAATTGGCTTCCCTGACACAGCTGGGCCATCCTGGCCTTGAACCAAAGACCTCACCCGTGAAGTAAATCATTGCACTTACGATCCAACCAATTGGGAGAGAATCAATTAAAATTACATTAATTTCACCATTCTCTTATTTGACTCTTTATCCTTTGATACTCTTTCTCTCTCTCTCTTTATTTATATATATATATATATATATATATATATATATATATATATATTCCACCACCAAGAAATAACAAAAAGTACTCTAAGACGAAATCAAGGAAATAGTTATTATGTTATGTGTAATATTTTTTTTCTGTATATATACAGAGAGAGAGAGAGAGAGAGAGAAATGTGTAAGTTTGTGAGTATATCAGTATATGTATATAGAGAGAGGTTTAGGATAAAACATTATATAAATGAAAAACTAAGCACCTCATCATTCATTAGATTAATCGATCTAGTAAATGTGATTAAAGAGCCGATTATAACTTTATTTTTAAATTTAAAATATCTCACACCGTATTTTTTAAATCGAAAAAATATGAAATATGATTAAAATTTGAACTAAACAAACTATACCAAAAAAAAAATCAATCATATTTTTCTCGCTAATTTAACATCCATGTTGATACATTTTTTCATCCGTTTTTTCATGATTTTTCGACTTTCCATTTATAATCTTTCTTGATTTTAGAAATTTTTTACATTTTTTTATTTTTCCTGTTAATATTTCTTTCCAATTTTATTAATAATAACAATATAAATTAAGTGTGTCCAAATTAATATCTTTAGATACTTTTAAAATTAAAAAAGTTGAAAGTTGGAAAAGACCCTTTAATTAGTGGCCCATCTTTATGTAGTCATTTGTAATGATTTTTGAATTTTAATTTCTGTATTTAATTATTTGGACCTTTGAAATTAAATAAATTATTTTTGGTTGTCTTTTGGTCCTTCAAATGATTGGTCAATATCATTAACAGTTAAATTGTCCTCTTCTAATATTACCACTTTTAGATACCCAGAAACAATTTAACATTTTTGTATTTTCAATATTATTAATGTTTTCATTAATTTAAGTCTACAACAAATACAAATCATGAAAATGGTATTTTTTTTTTCATTTTACAAATTTAGAAATAGTACTTATTAATGTCTCTCAATAACAACAAATTTGTATATTAACCAAGATCAAAGTTATCAAATATCATATAATATTGTGATATAGTTATTTTCAAAAGACGGTTCAAGTTTTAAAATACCCAGACTTTTAGAATTATATTCGGCTCTATTCGGATGAGTTGCATATCAAGATTACTTAGCATACCAATTTAAGAAAATAACACGACTTAACAGATTAAATCAGAATCAATATACAAAGACATGTTATAAATTTGTAACAGTTAAAAATACTTTTTTGTATATTAAAACCAGAGCACCTATATATCAAAAAACATATTAAGAGCGACAAGATCATAAGGTCTCCTATTTTAAATAAAAGACGAGTAAAAGTTAAAACGAAGAAAAAGACAAATATCAATGAAAACCGACAATCCTTCTTAATCAAATTATTGAAATATCCTCTTTTTGCCCACCTCAAATTGCATCCCACAGGTGGGTGGTGGGGGTGGTGGTGCATGATATGAAGTTAGGTGTGTCATGGAGGGAGTGAGTGGGTGAGCAAGAGATGGAAGATGATAGTGATTGTGTCTTATAATAGTTTTTATTTAAAAAATTGTATCAGTAATTTGAAGACGATAAATCTACATGATTTAGATTTATCGTTACACAAGTCTTGAACTTCTAAAGTCTACCATACGAAAAGATCTTCGCACTCAATGAGAATCATACCTGGGCATAAAGTGAAATTGTCCTTATTATTAACACATTGCCACAGAACCAACCCTTGTATAGTTCCATTAAAACTGAGAAAACACCAATTATTGATTTATATTTCAAAGTATTATTAATTAATTCTTGTTTAAAAAACTGATTCACCAAACTTACGCATCAATAAACACGTAAATAAATAGTTTTCAAACTGATAATGATTTTTCAAGACAGGGTTGAGAAGATTGTTTGGACTTTATAATTAGTAATTGTAATTCCTATCTGAAAAAGAAACGTTATGGATGGTATTATATTCGATATGTATTAAAAGATTTGGGGGTAAAATATGTAAAAATGAAAAGGGAAGGGGGTATAAGTGTAAATAAGGAAGATTTGATATTGCAAAGTAGAGGTGCGTTTGGGTGAGGAAATCTAGGGTGGGATTGAGGAAAGTGACGTTTGAGATGCACATCCAAACAAAAATATGAAAATGACGTTTGAGAGAGGGATTATTGTAGACATTAAGACCCCACACCCCCTCAACTATCGAATAATATCCTTTTAGTCCCCCCATATCTTTTTCTTTTTCTTTATTATATATATATATATATATATAGGGACAGGTTCAAACGAGAGGCAACTTATATTGCAAACCACTGAAATCGTATAAACTGTGAAACCCAATCAAGGCCGTTGATCTGAAAAATGGACGGATCTGATGAAATCAATTGAAATTGTGATGGACGCGGTGGCAGTTTTGAAAATTTCGAATGAAACAAGGGCACGATGGGAATGGATGAATATCTAAAAGGGTAAATGGGGAATTTGGTTTGTCGTTTAGATTAGGAAGGTACGAACAACGGCGAAACTTTAGGGATTCAAAAATTTCCGAGAAAAAGGGCAAGATAATCGGAGAAACAAATCAAACCAATTTTTTCAGAATTCGAACAAAAAATTGAGAAATCTGGTGTATTTTTGCCATAAAAACTACAAAATCAGAAACACAAAATATGAAATTTCGAAACAAAATATGAAATTTTAAAGCTATGAAATTTCAAATTATGAAATCTGGTGTATTTTTGCCATAAAAACTACGGAAATCAGAAACACAAAATATGAAATTTCAAAGCTATGAGATTTCAAATTATGAAATCTGGTCTATTTTTGCCATAAAAACTACGAAATCAGAAACACAAAAAATGAAATTTCAAAGCTATTAAATTTCGAAACAAAATATGAATATATCAATAGCCAAAATAAAAAGGAAATTGTAATATCCATGTTTATCATTTCCTAAAATAACATAATCATTCAAAAAATAACATTATAACCGAAAATACAAAGGTACGAAAAAGGACCATTATGCCCTTCACGGTAAAAAAAGGAAAAATAAAAAAAATGCAGAATCAAGGGCTAGGATGAGTTCACACAGTTTATATGATTTCATTGGTTTACAAAAGAAGACCCCACTATATATATATGTGTGTGTGTGTGTGTGAATTGGGTCCATACAAGAACACTAAAATTACATGTAAAAGGAAGAGAGAGAGAGAAATCTGAGATTTCAAAAGATATCAACCAAAAGAGATATTTAGTCAAGGCATTTCACGAATCCCAACACAGCGCACGACCCGTGCGTTTTCCAAAGAGGGAGGGCGCACGGCCCGTGCGTTTATCACTGTCGGCCCCTGACCCTTGCGCACGACCCTTGCGTTTTTCCTGAAGGAAGGCGCACGACCCGTGCGCCCTGTAGACAGAAACAGGAGCTTCTTTTCCTTAACACAACTTCGCAAACCAAACGAAATTCGAGGTGTTACAATCCTCCCCAACTTGGGAATGATTTCGTCCCCGAAATCCCAACTACTCGAAAAGATGAGGATATCTTCACTTCATGTCCTCCTCGGCTTCCCACGTCACATTTGCTCCCCGGTGATGCTTCCACTGCACCTTGACCAAAGTGACTTCTTTATGACGCAACTTCTTAGACTTTCTCTCTAAGATGGCGTCGGGTTCTTCCACACAACGGTTTCCTTCGTCTACCCTTAACTCTGAAAGGGGAATGACGCTGTCTTCTACTGCCAAACATTTCCGGAGGTAGCAAACATGAAACGTGTTGTGTATTCTGCTCAACTCCGGTGGCAGTTCCAACTGGTAAGCTTGCAAACCCACCCGTTTAAGCACTTTGAAAGGTCCGAGGAAACGGGGACTCAACCTCCCACGTTTTCCGAACCGTATAATGCCTTTCCACGGCGACACCTTAAGCATAATGCGGTCGCCCACTTGGAATTCCATCGGTCGCCTCTTCTTATCGGCATAGCTTTTCTGACGATCCCGAGTCGCTTTCATTCTTTCACGAATGCACTTGACTTTATCAGCAGTCTCTTGCACGATCTCAGGTCCGGCGAACTGCTTTTCTCCCGCTTCAAGCCAGCACACGGGAGTCCGGCACTTTCGCCCATACAAAGCCTCAAAGGGTGCCATTCCGATACTCGAGTGGTAGCTATTGTTGTAAGCAAACTCCACCAAAGGCAGGTGAGAGTCCCAGCTACCCCCGAAATCGATGACACCAGACCTCAACATGTATTCCAAAGTTTGGATCGTTCGCTCGCTCTGCCCGTCGGTTTGCGGATGGTAAGCCGTACTCAACTTCACCCGAGTACCAAGTTCTTTCTGAAACCCATCCCAGAAGTTCGAAGTGAACCGACTGTCGCGATCTGACACGATCGACAATGGTATTCCATGTCTCGAGACCACTTCGTCAATGTAAAGTTTTGCTAACTTATCCATCGGTAAAGTCTCGCGCATAGGCAAGAAGTGAGTGCTCTTTGTCAATCTGTCAACTATCACCCAAATGGTATCGTGACCTCGAAGAGTTTTAGGTAACTTTGTCACGAAGTCCATAGTGATATGCTCCCACTTCCACTCGGGAATCTCTAAAGGCTGCAAACTCCCATATGGTCGTTGATGCTCGGCCTTAACTTGCGAACACGTCACACAACGCTCAACGTAACGCGCCACATCAAGTTTCATTACCGGCCACCAATAGTGCAGCTTCAAGTCCCTGTACATCTTTGTACTCCCCGGATGAATGGAATACTTGGACTTGTGGGCATCCTCTAGCAACAGATCACGGTTTCCCCAAAGCTTGGGTACCCACACACGACCGCTGAACAGTTTTACTCCACGGCTATCTTCCGTTAAGAGTAAATGTTGCTTCGTCATGACTTCATCTTTTAGATTCTCTTCTAACAGTGCTTCCACTTGTGATGTCTTGATCTTCTCAACAAGACTAGACACTAGCTCGATTCTCGAATGGGTAGCTCGAATACTTCCGCTATAGTCCTTCCGACTTAACGCATCGGCCACCATGTTCGCCTTACCGGGATGGTAAAGCAATTCACAGTCGTAATCTTTGAGCAACTCGAGCCACCGCCTTTGCCTCATATTCAGCTCTTTTTGATCAAAGACATATTTCAGGCTCTTGTGATCCGTGTATAGTGTGCATTTCGTGTCGTAGAGGTAATGTCGCCAAAGTTTCAAAGCGAACACCACCGCCGCTAACTCCAGATCATGGGTTGGATAATTTTGCTCGTGTATCTTAAGCTGCCTCGAGGCATAAGCGATCACCTTGCCTCGTTGCATCAACACACATCCCAGTCCCATCTTTGAAGCGTCGCTGTATACCACGAAATCTTCCGACCCTTCAGGTAACGTCAAGATCGAAGCTTCACACAGCTTCTTTTGAAGGATCCGGAACGCCTTCTCTTGGGCTTCAGTCCATTTAAACTTCACATTCTTCCGAGTCAGAACTGTCAAGGAAGAAGCGATCTTTGAAAAGTCTTGGATAAATCTCCTGTAGTATCCCGCTAGACCCAAGAAACTTCGGATCTCGGACGGACTCTTAGGAGGCTCCCAATTCATCATAGCTTCAATCTTGGAGGGGTCAACCTTCACTCCGACCCGAGTGACTACGTGACCCAGAAACTGTACTTCTTTAAGCCAAAAGTCGCACTTGGAAAATTTGGCGTACAACCTTTCTTTTCTCAACACATCCAGAACTTCACGTAAATGTTGCTCGTGCTCTGACTCACTCTTGGAGTACACGAGTATGTCATCAATGAATACAATGACCGACTTGTCGAGGAATGGTCGGCATACTCTATTCATTAAATCCATAAACACAGCTGGTGCGTTCGTTAGACCAAAAGGCATTACAAGAAATTCGTAATGGTCGTAACGCATTCTGAAAGTTGTCTTCGGAACATCATCTTCTCTCACCTTCACTTGGTGAGAACCAGAACGTAAGTCGATTTTGGAAAAACAACCCGCTCCTTGAAGTTGATCGAACAAGTCGTCTATTCTCGGAAGCGGATATCTGTTCTTTACTGTAGCTTTATTCAACTCACGATAGTCGATGCACATTCTCATTGTGCCATCCTTCTTTTTCACGAATAAGACCGGAGCTCCCCAAGGTCACGAACTCGGTCTTATGAAGCCTTTCTCCAATAGCTCTTGGAGTTGTGCCATCATCTCTTGCATCTCCGACGGTGCTAAACGGTAAGGAGCTTTAGCAATTGGTGTTGCTTCAGGCACAAGATCAATCCGAAACTCTACCTGCCGATCGGGTGGTAACCCGGGCAAGTCGTCCGGAAAGACGTCTGGGAACTCACGCACGATCTTCACATCTTCTAGCTTTGATTTCTTTAACTTGGCATCGATCACATAGGCTAGGAAAGACGAACATCCTTTTACTAAGCACTTGCGTGCCTTTGCCATTGTGATTATTGCCACTTCACCCTTTCTCTTTTCACCATAGATGACAACGACTCCGCCAGAGGGGTTGGGAAGTCGAATCAACTTCTTGGAACATACGATCTCGGCATGATTTTTTGACAACCAATCCATGCCGATCACAACATCAAAACCCCCGATTAACATCGGCAGTAGATCGATCGAGAATTCTCTCCCTTCGATACTAAGAGTACACTGCTTCAGAACCTCATGGATCAGAACTTGACTACCATCGGCTATTTCTACCACTAATGCATCCCCAAGACTAGTAGTGGGCATAGAAATTTTCTGACGGAACAATTCAGATACGAAAGAGAAACTAGCACCCGTATCGAACAAAATACGAGCAGGTACAGAGTTTATAAGGAAAGTACCCGATACCACGTCAGCGGATGCTCTGGCCTCTTCGGCCGTCATCTGAAATGCTCAACCCGGAACCTTAGGAGGGTTCTCCTTCCTTGTTGGCGTGCTACCCGACACAAGCTTCGGGCAGTCTTTTCTCACGTGCCCCGGTGTCTTGCACTCATAACAGACGAGTCCTCTGACCGGGCAATCTCTGACAGTGTGACCAGGCTTCCCACACTTATAACAAGTTTGAGAATTGGTGTAACAGTTACCATGATGCTTGGTTCGACACTTCGGGCACCACTTTGCTTCCTGATAACTGCTGAAGTTTCGGTTTCCGCCAAAAGGTCGTGATATCTTGGGGTGAGCAGAATTTCTCTCCCGCTTTCTCTTATCAGACACCGCAACGGAATTCTCAGATTTGCTTTTTGCGAACATCTCTTCCATGCACTGAGCTTCTTCAATCATCTCACGGAGGTTAGAAGCTTTAGAATTGTGGACCATAGGTTGTATGTCCGCAGGTAGGCCATTCAGATAGGCCTTCATCTTATCCTTCTCTGTTGGGGCAGCGTGCCCCACCAGATCTAGCTTCTCCATGAACTGACGGGTGTACTCCCTCACCGTCAGGCTTCCCTTCACCAGAGACCGAAATTCTTTCTCAATTCGGTCCATTGTTCTTTCGTTGTAGAATTCTTCTAACAACTTTTTCTTGAATTCGGCCCAAGACAACTGAGTCAACACAGCAGCAGGTAGGGTGGATTGAATGACATTCCACCAAATTAGTGTAGTATCCCTCAGCAGTTGGGTACCGAACCGCACTCTCTGATCATCTCCGCACTCGGAAGAGCCAAAAGCTTGCTCAACCGCTCGGATCCACTTCACACACAAGATTGGGTCGTCGGAACCAGAGAACTCTGGCGGTCCGCAACCCAGAAAGGATTTGTAGGAACAACTTTTCCTACCTCCCGGAGCACCAACAATCCTGTTTTCCTCAGCCCTGACCCCTGTACCAACGCCTCCAGAACCTGCTACGATGTTTTCCACAACCGTCTCACTTCTACGATTGTTCACATCGCGGAATGACCTCTGGCCCCCCACCTAGTATTTGTTGAACTGGCGGACGCACGACAACCTCAACTCCTTCCGGCTGATCAGCTGTGGAGGCTGTCGCTTCCAGACCGTCAACACGAGTACGCGGTCTACCACGCGTATTCACCATACTGAACTGCTTCACAGAACAGAGACAGAGATAAGAGAGAGATTGAATAAACACAAAGGAAACGTACTACCACATTACCAATTGTCATTGCAATAGAAATTCAAGCACACTTACGTACGATATATTCATAATAACATTAGCTAAGTGAGATTATGAACATATAACACATAAAAGTTCTCGTCACGATCACCACAACGCCTAATAAACGTACTTTCCGTTGACTCTAAGACTAATCCATCTTAGAAGCTCTACCCAAATCTCGCAGATCAATTCTTAGCATACTCAGTCTAAGTCTAGACATCTTACATTCATGCCTAGTTCGCTTAAACTAGGGCTCTGATACCAACCTGTAACACCCTAAAATCAGAGTGGATTAAAACCTGAAAAACTTGGCAACATGACATTCGTATTGATAATAAACTCCCAAGAAGGGGATCAGTCCTTAAGACTTTACAAAAACCTGAATCGATATAGAGTTCGTCAACAAACTAATCTAGACACCTATATCAAGATTATATCAATTGACAATCCATAATGTACCAAAAGAATGGGACTTAACAAATGCCCTGAAACAATACTAGTCAGCTCAAAAGCCTCGAGACCAAACCCGTCTCTCAAAACCCCGGCAACCCACCGCTAAGGGAAACCTGTTATACACATCATTTAAGAAAAAAGTGTCAGACTTAAAGCCTGGTGAGAACATACAGTTTATAAAGCTCAAAAGATATAAACATTAGTATCATAAGGAAATCTTTTCATAAAGGTTTAGTTCATAAAGATAACATTTCGCCACAACCGGGCTTCTTCGGTCCAAAACTCGTTAAACAATGATAAAAGGACCACTTTACCAAGGATCATGGTGTAACACTAAGTAGACCACAAATCCGAGTTATGAGCTAAACAATTGGAATCCGCAGATACGAACACAAAAGTCCGTGCTTCAACGTGAGATCAAGCCCCAAGCGCAAAACCAATGTATACTCCTTCGCTAGGATCACTATGAACCATGGCTAGTATCCGGCCTCAAATAACCATACCAAGTTGCCCCCGAGGAACATATGATCCATAGCTACAAATTTGGGGAATATGACATCCCAACAAAACAGTCGACTCAAAACCTAGGGATCCACTAGTAATGGTACAGACTCGTCACAACAACATATGTGACCAACCATAAATTAAACATATGGTATTTAACACATTTTATAAACAAAATGTCATTTCCAGTTCAACTTCTGGTAAAAATGAAAATCATTAAAATGAGTTCATAAACATTCTTTTCGCATATCCACATAATGTGCAAGTAAAACATCATTTTACATTTAATAAGGCGGAACCAGTCATTTTAGTCAAAACTGATCGGGAACCCCGAAAATCACCAAAAACTTCATTTATATCAAAATGTAGAGAACATGAAATCATACCGTAGAAATACTTCGGATTTCGCAAATAAGAGTTTTGACATGTATAAAGTTTGTAAAATGGTAGTAGGAACTCACCGGTATGTTTTCAGAATAAAACCCGGAAAACCAGATAACGACCACGACGTAGAGGTAAAGCTTAAAACACCGACCCCTCGCTAGAAACACCGAAAACTAGCAACCAAACGAACCTTTGAAGATCGAAAGAGAAAAGAGAGAAAAGGAAGAGAGAGAGAAAGAAATCTGAGATTTCAAAAGATATCAACCAAAAGAGATATTTAGTCAAGGCATTTCACGAATCCCAACACAGCGCACGGCCCGTGCGTTTTCCAAAGAGGGAGGGCGCACGGCCCGTGCGTTTATCACTGTCGACCCCTGACCCTTGCGCACGACCCGTGCGCCCTGTAGACAGAAACAGGAGCTTCTTTTCCTTAACACAACTTCGCAAACCAAACGAAATTCAGGGTGTTACAGATTTGGTATGTCATGGGACAAAAATGAGATAGGACGACATGGGACAAAAGTTCCATTTCATGGGACAAAACTTGAATTTTTTTGTTCCACCAAAATAGGTGGAACAACATGGGACTAAATAACAATTTACAAGATTACCCTTTTTTTACAAGACCTGATAACTAAACCTAATCAATGCCTCGACCAAACTCTTCCCGATGTGTTCATCGCCTCCATACTCTTCATCGAAAGAGGTTTTCGATTTCATCTGCGACTACGTTTTCATCTTCACCAAACTCGTCTTCTTCCAGATTCATTCATCGCCTCCACATTCTCCATCAAAATAAGTTTTCAATTTGTAAACTCGTCTTCTTCCTTCGTTTCTTACCTCCATTTGTTCATCAAAATAGGTTTTCGATTTCATCACCACCATACTTGTATTCTTCCAGATTCGTTCATCGTCTCGGCATTCTTCACCAAAATAGTTTTTCGATTTCGTCTCCATAATTTGTTTTTGCGATAAACTGTGTATCTCGACTTGTTTTTCAATGGTAACGATAAGTGAAGAAGGTGAAGCAGGTGATGGTGAAGAAGGCAAGCAATGTCTGGATTGTTTTTGATTTGCTTGGTTTTATTTTCTTTTTTTTATCCATAACACATAGTTGTACAAATAGCATTATTACTTGTATAAAAACAGAAAAAAACTATTAAATAAAATAAGAAAATGACCCAAATTTGTAATTTAATCTAAAATTTTGGTTGGTGTAATTTATAACTATCATATGGTAAATATATATATATATATATATATATATATATATATATATATATATATATATATAACAAGTTAGGGGTAATCTGGTCATTTTAACAGTTGTGTCCCATCCCATACTACATATCAAACGCAAAACAGACAGTTAGTCCAGTCCTGTCCTAGGCATACCAAACGCAAGATAGACAATTAGTTTTGTCTTGTCTCGTCATGTCTCATCCCATCCAGTCTGCGTACCAAACGCTACCTTATTTTGACTATATTCTCGTTTGAACCCCTCAAACACACACACACACACACACACACACACATATATATATATATATAGCCGAATGATCGTGTGAGAAGTTGAGGTTAACGTGAAAAGTAGATATGAACCGTTGATCACTTTTAATCTCATGTCCTTCCATGAATTGCGCCTTAGAGGGGAATTGATCTGTGCATCTTGGTTCATCTCATGTTAATATGTCTTTATTTCTCATCCAACGGTTGATAACCACTTCTCACGCTTTACATGGGTTGCAAATTAACCTTGGCCTATATATATATATACACACATACACACACACACACACACACACACATATATATATATATATATATGTGGCATGGGATCATGTGAGAAGTGTCATTTTTGGTTAGAAATGTGAGAAGTTCTTTTAAGCCGTTGATCACTTTTAATCAAATATGCTCCCATGAATTGCGGCTTTGAAGGGAATTCATCTGATGCATCTTATCTCAGTGCATCTCATCATAATGTTCGTCCATTTCTCATCTAACACAGTCCTGTCTCTTGGGCTGTACTATAGGGGATTTAGAACAGGCCCCCAAAATCTTTGGGGCCCAAACTTCACATTTCTTTGGATTGAGTTATAATAGGTTAGTATCAGATGAGAGTCAATCGGCGCTTCATTCTTCTTGATTTCTTCCCTCTAATCGATCAATCTGATATCCTCTTTCCATATCTAATTGACTATTGCCATTTCAATCGACAGCCCGATTCAATCGGCTGTCGATTGAAATTCCCAAAATGCCTAACGATTTGGTTTTAGCTACTCAATGGCGACGACAACGGTACGATTTTAGGCTATTAAAGTTTTCTGATTTTGTCGATTTCATTCAACAATTGAACAATAACATCCACAAATGGTCGATTTCATTGCGCAACTGTGCAAGAGCCACAATTTGTAGATTTCATTGTGCAAGACTCTGTCGATTTCATTTTGTCGATTTCAATGTTCACTGGTTCTAATTTCTAAAGGCTAAACTAAAGCAGGACAGGAGGCTCTGGTTCACGGCTTCACGCCAAAACTCCCTCTTCTCTTTTTGAGTTTCTTCCCTAAACGAATCTTGTTTCAATTCTAAATTCTTCAATCTAGTTGGCTACATTTCAAATTCATGTGAACTCAAGGTTATGTAACAATGGCCACAATTTCAAAATCCAATCTTTGATTCTTTGTGCAGCAAGAAAAACAGTAGCAGACTAGCATGTAAGGTATTGTTCTTTAGGTTTCTTTTTTTCTTTTATCAATTTTCATGTTAGGACTTTGGACTTGGGAGGAATGTTGACTAACAGTAGCACCTTTGATAGTTTGATTGGTTTTAATTTATGAATTGTGATAAGAACATTTGTGAATTCTTAATATATATGTTAATATGTAACAGATTACAGACTAACAGATTAAACATTTGTGAATTCTTAATGTTAACACTTAACAGATTACAGACTAACAGATTAAACCTTTGATTGGTTTTAATTACAAATTTGTGAATTCTTAATATATATGTATATGTGTTATCTCTTGCAGAGTTGGAATAATGGAATGTAAACAAAATCTTTTGGGACTTGGGAGGACCGACCATCAATAGCCTTCTTTTGCAACAATAGTCTTGTCATCCCTACTCCGGTTGTTTTGCTCCTTATCTTTTTTATTTGTAAGACTTTCAATATAATATGAACTTTTCTATTTAACTTTTATTTTTTATTTGTTTTGTGTTCCAATCGACTCGTATTTTTTATACAAGTGTAACAAGGCCTCCAAAAAGCTTGGGACGACCCTGATTTAACGGTTGATAACCACTTCTCACATTTTCTCATCAAATTTGGCACTTCTCATCGGAAGTCGAAACCCAACCCATATATATATATATATATATATATATATATATATATATATATATATATATATATATATATATATATATATATATATATATATATATATATAGGGGTTGTTTTATTTGCAACCCTTAAAAAGGTTGCAAATCTTGCAACCCACATCTTAACCGTCAGATTCATGATCGACGGTTACAATAGATATGAGGCTCAATATTTTTAATTAAAAAAAACAGAAAAATAAAAATAAAATAACCGCCGATCATGAATCCAACGGTTAAGATGTGGGTTGCAAGGGTTGCAACCTTTTTCAAGGTTGCAAAATATATTTCCAATATATATATATATATATATTAGATAAGAATACCCATCCACTTATTTTTTTTCATTATATTATTACATTATATATGCACCCATTAAACTTACGTTACTTAGATGAAGAGATTCAATCATACATAAAACCAAACCAAATTGAAAGAAACCCGAAAATCTGATTTAAAGATAATGTTTGGGAAGGTAAGATATATATAAATATTATATGTTTAAAATGATAGAGATATTATTTTTGTAAGGACTTAATTATATCACATATATTCAACAATAAATTATAGAATGTAATTGTTTGTAGTTGTATTATTTGATTTTCGACCATATATCATTGAATAGTGAAACTACGGGGGTGTTTGAGATTGCTTATTTAAAGTGTTTATTAACTTATTTCGGTATGGTACCGATAATAAACAGTTTTAGTGTTTTGATGGGAAAAAAAGAAAAATGTTTATACTGGTTTGGCACAGTGATAAAGAGTTTTTTATAAGTCATTAAATCTAGCTTATTAACTTATTTGAAACAACTTATTAGTTTTCTAGTCATTTTACATGTATAAGCAATCTCAAACACTCTCTAAAAAACAACTTATTAGCTTATTACGTTTTGGTACCAAATAAGCTAATCCAAACACATTTTATAAAATTGCGGTTTAACACCACATAAATTGATAAACACTTAAAAAAACATAAATCGTTTTAAATAAGCAATCCCAAATTGTAGATTGAGATGTTTGAATTTTACATTTATGATATAATCATTCAGTTAAAGATGAAAACGGATAAATTTTTTTTAATTGGATCATAATGAGTTAAGATGTTAATACTTTATGTTTTAGTTTTTATTATCATAAATTATTAAACATGATTTTTTTTAATATCACAAATTCATTTATTTAAATTCTTTATTTTTAGCTAAAAATTTAATATGTCGTTCATCAATTAAAATTATAATACACACATGAATCGAAATGGTCCAATATTTTTCATATAACAATAAAATTCATTTATTGGACAACTTATCCCAAGGAGTGAAGCTACAATAGACCCCAGGAAGTCCTTCTTTCATTCTGGTGCTTGTAAGATAAGACCAGTAGATGAATTAGGAAAGAGGGTTTCATTCTCTTTCTTTTTTCAAATTGTTAGCTACAGGTTGCAAATAAAATAAAAACTCCTCAAACATTGGGCTGATTATAGGCCCATTGGGCTATGATTTATCCATTAAACAAAACAAAAAAAAACTTACGAATCTTTTTGTAGCCGATGATATTTTAAATATTTAGATGTTAAATAAATAATTATAATGTTATATATATATATATATATATATATATAAATGAAAACTCATATTTCATTGTGCACATGAGAACAAATCTTAACCATTGATCAAAACTTAGAAAACTAATAAATGGTTAATACATAATAAGGTTAATTGGGAAGTGATTAAGGACAAAATTGTATTTTTGAATTAACGCCTACCTTCTTTGACTTTTTATTTTTATTTTTATTTTTAATTAAAAAAATTACCCCTTAAACTTTAAAATAATTTATCTTAAAAATTACTAATATTTTAATCAAACAAATTACATCAAGAAAAAGAGAATTTTGTGTTCTTCGATATGACATCCATCTCGATATAATTTTTTTTTTCGTTTTAACCATTTTTTACGTGAAATTCTATATACGTGTTATATTCATTATGAATATGCATGGACGTCTTCCGGTGTTCACATTCAGTACGAATAACAAAGGTGAACGTTCATTCACTATTCATGATGAATAATACCGTATGAATGATGAATAATACAATATTCATGATTTTTTCGTTTTAACCGTTTTTTACGTGAAATTCTATATTTGTGTTATATTCATTATGAATATGCATGTACGTCATCGGGTGTCCACATTCAGTATGAATAACAAAGGTGAACATTCATTCACTATTCATGATGAATAATACAGTATTCAGGATGAATAATACACGAATCCATGATTCATGTATTATTTATCATGAATCGTGTATTATTCATCCTGAATGATATATTATTCATGATGAATAATATATTAATGACCCGTGAAGGTGTAGACACATGGCGCACTCTATTTTGTTTCCCAATTCACAACCAAAATTTGGTTTAATTCATTATGAATATGTATGCGCATCCCCGGATGTCCCACATTCAGTACGAATAACAAATGTAAACGTTCATTCATTATTCATGATGAATAATATAGTATTCAGGATGAATTACACAACATTCATGACGAATAACAAATCTAAACGTTTATTCATTATTCATGATGAATAATATAATATTCAGGATGAATTACACAACATTCATGACGAATAATACACGAATTCATGAATCGTGAATTATTCACCCTGAATGTTGTATTATTCATCATGAATGATACATTATTCATGATGAATAACACATGAATGACCTGTTAAGATGTGGAGACGTGACACACTCTCTTTTGTTCCCCGATTCACAACATAATTACTCGATAGGTTCTCGATTCGTATTGATGGGTGTTGGGTTAGGTGCTGAATAAACGTGATGTCTTACGGCGTTGAAGAAAGTATTGAAGAAGGTGATGTCGAGTTACATACTTACGGTGTCGAAACGTTGTACAAACTTGAACGTATATAAATATTCATAATGAATATAACATATATATATCATTTCACGTAAAAACGGTTAAAACGACAAAAAAAAACTATATCGAGATGAATGTCGTATCGAAGAGCACGAAATTCTCGTTTTTTTGATGTAATTTGTTTGATTAAAATATTAGTAATTTTTAAGATAATTTATTTTAAACTTTAATTGGGTAAAAAAAATTTAATTAAAAAAGAAAATAAAAAGTCAAATATGGTAGGCGTGCCCTTAAATTATCTTCCATTTTTACCCCTGACATCTTAAAATTAAAAACTCTATTTAATATGAGTTGTTGGATCAAAATAGATGGAATGGCTGAGATTTGTCCTCACGTGCACAATAAAAGATAAATTTTCATTTGAACTTCCCCCCCCTCTCTCTCTCTCTCTCTCTCTATATATATATATATATATATATATAAGTTGTAATGCAAAAAATACGGTTAACGCTATTAAGCAGTATTCAATACGAATAATAAGAAAAGAAATTGTTTGATTTTATATAATATGATGGATTCATTTACTTAGATGTCAAATTTTCATTCTAAGTTAAACTGGAGGAATAAAAATTCATTTTTATTTTCTTTTTCATTCTCGAGGTTGAACCAAATAACCCCAAATGTAACATTATTGAGCAGGAATTAAGTAAAAAATATATATAATTTTATGAATTTATATTTAGTGAGTTTTATTATTTTTCTAACAAATACAACACAGCAAAACAGTTTAAAAACGTTAATCGAAGTATATTCAGTATTGCACCATCTAAAATAGGTGTCAAACAACTTCCCTCGCAAAATTGATGTGATATCATAACTTATTTTAAAACATAACGTAATATTGAATAATCAATAATATAGCGCCTTATTAAATACCCATCAAAATATATCAACATAAAACTTAAGTGCAAAAAATTTCAACGAC
The DNA here is from genome assembly GCA_954870635.1 of Arctium minus. Taxonomy (NCBI): domain Eukaryota; kingdom Viridiplantae; phylum Streptophyta; class Magnoliopsida; order Asterales; family Asteraceae; genus Arctium; species Arctium minus. The sequence goes on along the minus strand of OX941097.1, from coordinate 10,591,458 downwards.
TTAGGGGTTGTTTAACAAAAGCTTACCTGGAAACTCTTACCAAGTCACTTACCTTACCGGATGAACATTATAACTACCGAGAATCTTACCCGGTAAGAACGATGACAATGGCCAAAAGTCTTACCCGGTAAACTCTTACCAAGTCACTTACTTTGTCAGATGAACATTACAACTACCGAGAATCTTACCCGGTAAAAACGATGGCAAGGGCCAAAAGTCTTACCCGGTAAGTGTAGGCGGCAAGTCTTACCGGGTAAGCACTTACAAGGTATATTGTTGCATATAATGCCGTTTAAATGAACTACAATCTTACACGAGAAAACAAGTGGAAGTGTTAATTTTTACCGGTAAGCACTTACCGGGTAAGCATTTGGGTAAACAACCCCTTAGACTTCCTCTGTTTTAATAACAAACATCGTTTAACACAAATTTCAAATGTAATAAACATTACATAATGATATCAACTACTAGTACACATCCAGACTGTATTTTTGTCATTGATGCTTGTAACAACCCAAAACCTACAGCAAAATACATAAGCAGAATTAATATAATCATGTCGTACGGTCCCCAAATAACATTTAAAGATTCAAGGTTTCCGCAAGGCAACCTAATACACAACTGAGGATAAAAGAATTAAAACTAAAATGGAGGTCTTCTAATCCAACTCCAGCTCACACCTTCTCCTTGCCCTTATCTGCCCCTCCTAGTTCGCGCTTGCCTGAAAATGTTTTTAGTTTTGAAAGAGCGAGGGTTAGACCAACGGTCTAGTGAGTCCCCTCTAGCAACAGTTCGAGCACAAGCAATCATATAAAAGATTTATAATAAAATAAACCAATTCAGCTTGTAAACACATTCATACTTTCAACATACGTTTTGGCTCACACTCCCCAATGGTATGAACGGAGCAAACCCCCCGGTATGAGCACAGGCATAATACACCCCCCGACTTTGAGCATAACGCATTGGCAACAATGTATGCATACATTTCCACTAATTTAATAACAATAAAACATTTCTCGCATGTAATAAATATGGCATCATCATCTTTAAAGCTTTTAGTTAGAAAACTCACCTGGCCGATTGATTAGCTCCTTACACTTACGCCCTCGACCCGGAACGATTCCTCCCTATGGTATAAATATAGCAAGAGAATGGTTCAATTCCTTACCCGCTAACAAAATCGAGTCCCTTCCTCGAGAACTCTTTCTCTCTCTCTCTCTCTCTCTCTCTAAACCACCTGGACGCGGTTCGGGGTCGACCACTTCGGGGTTACCAGGTCATGGACATATCCCGGGTTCACCCGGCCCCAACACCCTGGGATCACCCGACTCTCTAACACCCCAGGATCACCCGGTTCACTAACACCCGGGGTCACCCGGTAAGGAACTACCCGAGATCACCCGGTAAAGGTAACACCCGACTGTAGAGGACTCCCGGGTTCATCCGGTGGAGAACTACATGGCCCGAGGCCCCTTTCGGCCAAAGACGCTGCAGACGCAACCCCGATGGTAGCGGCGGTTCGGCCACGCACCATGGGTAAATGTGACTTCCGTGCGGCGGAAATCGGCACACGATTCCACCGAAAAATTACAACTCAACGATCCAAAGATCTTAATCGGCTAAGGTAGAACTCATACCCCAAAACCCCAAAAGCCAAAAACAACAGACTCTTCCCAATCCAGAATAGTTTTAATCAGTCACTAGAACTTCTAGGAATATAAGACATTAAACATAAGGGAACTTACCTTGAAAAAGATTGATGAAAGCTTGAATTTCAATGAACTTTGCTCCTTTGCCCTCCTTCTCCAAAATCGCCTCTAAAACCCTTTCTACCAAAACTTTCAGTCGTTAGAAGATATGAGAAGGGTTTCTAGGGTTAAATTTCTCTTATTCCACTTTACACCCTTGCACCATAACTTTGGGCTTTTGCAAAAACTCACCCAAACTCTACATTTAAACACTTAAGCACGGTTATTACAATGCTACTACTACTGCTACAGCTAGACTAGTCTTCCCTTAAAATACATAATCATATCAACTGTAACACCCCATTTTTTTCCAAATGAAGTATTACGTCTCCCAAAAATACATCATTAAATAACCTCAAAAATAAATACTCCAAATATAAATCTCAAACGTTAAAGCGGAAGTCTAAACGTCAAATAAACAACCATAAAAGTTAACCCGTCCCATACTGTAACACCCTCAAATTTGGAAAGAGCGACTAAATTAAAACTTTCAATAACACCTCAAAGAGGGATAAAATCTCTTACTACAAATCCATAAATGCAATACATTTCTAGATTGAGCCATCAACGGGTAAATAAAGTCTTACATAATGACTAACTAAAGTCGAGTGTTACTATAACCCAATACCAATCGCTATCTCCGATATAAGTGCGGAATACTTCAACAAGCTAATCACCTTTTCGAGCACCCCACTAGCACTCATCTCTTCACATTCTCACTAGAACTATTCCCAACCGGAACCTGTTGCACATGCCGACAAATAAAAAAGGTTAGGCTAACGCCTAGTGAATTCAAGAGTTTTCATCAAGAATATAAAAACCATTAAATGGAAATATTGCAACTTAAATCATGATCCTTTAAAATGAATTACTTTAAATATGAGAACGACTCGTTTTCCAATAATTAAGCAATTTATAAATGAACGCCTCAACGCCAAACATTATTTCATGAAGTAATGCAATCCAACACTTACTCAAAACGTGAATAGTTGTAAATGCTCCAATGATGATGTTTGAATAAAACTTTATAAACCAAACGACCAGAATTAAAGCATAAGGGGAAAGACCCAAACTCAAAGCGTCACCGAAAACAAGGATAAAGTTAAATACCCAAAACAACACCTTTCGATGACGGGGGAAACCCGAATTCCATGGCTAGTGGCGGAACACAGAGTAAGCCACATTCCAAGTTATTGAGCTCACCATATTAGGAACCCATAGCCACGAGCTCGCCGACTCGTATTAAGATGTCGGGGTGGGCCCTCGAGGATTCCCAATCATGCTCATTCTCTAGGATTACATTTACAGTCCATGGCTAGTAACCGGTCTCACATAACCGTACCAAGTTGCCCCTGAGGACCCAATGTCTCAACTAGCTAAAAATGGGAAGTGAATATCCCATAAAAACAGGCTCAGAAATTAACTCGCGGATGCAGGTCCGGTTATTGGACTCCAAGAGCCCTCACCGACAAGTCCTCAAAATCCCAAGACTAATTCTGACACCAACATATAAATAATAGCCCATTTTCTTTTTAAATAATAAAGACCGACTCATATGCCTATGGATCCACTGCATTACAGTCTAAAACATTACATGACTCCAAATGAATGACCAACGCACTCAAAACATGTAACTCTCAAATGACACGTAATAAACGTCATTGTACTAAAAAGCTTCCACCCCGGGCTAGTCAACCGGTCAATTGAATTAAAAGCTTCCACCCCGGGCTAGTCAACCAGTCAATTGTACTAAAACTTCCACCTCGGGCTAGTCAACCGGTCAATTGTACTAAAACTCGTTTTAGTCAAAATCGAGCCAAGGCTCATTAGTTTACTTAAGTCTCCAAATGAAAGTCACTGTAAACATTAAAACACGTTTGACCAACGGATATGCAAACACAACGACCAAAAGTAAGATTAGCTCAAAACTCAACATTAGTTGAGACAACCCATTTTCCAAATGAACTTATACCCTTATATTTTCCAAATGCCTCATAACATAATAACATGCATTTACCAAACGGTTCATAAAATCGAATGCACAAAAGGACATTTATATCGAAGGAACTCCATTTATATATAAAATCATCTAGGGAGTGTATTAACATGATTTATTCACCAAAATGTTCAAGAATCCCAAAAGTGAGTGGTTCACAAATTTTATAAAACCAAATAATCCCAATGAGTGAAACTCTTCAAATACCCAACTTTTAATAAACTTCATGTAAACATGTAAATACTTTAAAATGAACATTTTTTGCATGTACAACGTTTTCACAATCCAACTTGAACTCACCTTGCTAGATTTAGGCTAAATCGATATTTTACCCACAACCTTGAGTTCCTTTGAAGAGGAGATCTTGGATCCTTACACTAGCTCCAAGCTCTCTATAGATCCACTACCACAAACATTCACAAAGGCATATCAAACCCTAGAAATGCACAACAAGGTGAAGAACACCAAATCCTAACTTTATAGATGGAAAGATGGGTAGATTACCTTGGTTATAAACTCTTGGATTCACCCAATAACTTCAATCTACTTCCTTCTCTACTTGAAAAGCTCCAAAAGACGAACCCTAGGTTCAAGAATCGCTCCAAACGACTTTAGGAAGGAGAAGATATGAGAGAAATGAGGTTTGTAGCCCTAAAATCGCGACTAAAAACCATCAGACAGACCCCGCGACTTATGCCGCGACTTGCAAGTCGCGGCGCAAGTTGCCCGTTTCCTGAAAACTCACTTCCAGTGAGTTATGCGGCTTGTGCCGCGACCCTAAGTCGCGTAGCAACCCGCGACAACCCAAAATCCCATTTTCTCGCGTCTTTCGCACTTGATTCGATTCCCGATGATTCTATTATGAAACTTACTTGATTTCCCGATACCTTTACGTCCCAAAAGTCAACCGACTCTCGTAACACCGTCGATGATAAATCCTGAAATTACGGGTGTTACACATACCGGGTAACTAAACCAACCCAAAAGAAATAATTTACATCAAGCAATTAAAGTATAGAATTCTATGCGAGTCCCTTGCCTTTATCGACTCCATAATCTCCTGCTCCTCAGATGTACACTATAGTCAGCTAAATAACTTAGTGAGTTCACGGTTTGTATACCATCACACACATTAGCCATATAAAGGTCAAGTAAATAGTGACAAGCAAGATTTATGCAACCAATTGAGATCTCTCAACTCCACTCCGTTGGGTAGGGACCTGCCATGTCACAGGCATTCCCTGGGCGTGTAGGTTCACAAAGAACTAACCGCCCATCCCGGGTCGTGCTCCCCTAAATGTGACATATCGAGCCGATATCCCATACCCCGGTTAACGCACCATGTTAACCTTAAACCCAAACCATATGCATGCAAATTAATGTTAAATGAATATAACAAAATTTTCATGCTTGCACCATAAATAAAATCAAATGCACGTAAATCACCAATTATAAATAACGTGCAATTAACACCTCAATAGAACATACATATAAAATACCACACCTCATACATGTAAAAATAATTTATACATATGTATACATCCCAGTGAAATCTCATGAAAGACTCACCTGATAATGTCGGTTCGTTAGAATTTCTCACCAAATAACAACCTACAATTATAGACGCAATAATACTCATTAACGTCTATATTTTCTCCAAAAGTCAACTTAAAATTCAACTAACGATTAACCTCGGTCAACCCTTAATTATACTCCTAATTGTCCACTAAAATTTTATAATTAATCAACCCCAATTTGTTTGCGTCAAATCATTAACGTCACGACATCTCGATGTCTCGATTAATAATAAAAATTCCTTAATAATTTGGAGTTACTCCCTTTATAATTAAATAATACTAAAAATATATATATGATTAAATATATAAATTTTAGTAATTTATTTAATTAATAAATCCTTACCAAAGTTAAATTAATTAATCACAACCAATTAATTAATTTACACCAATCTCTTTGGGCTTTTTAAAATAAAAGAACCATTTTAAACCTATTTGGACCCCTCCAAAGTCCACCAGACCAGACCCATAACTCCCTAGTCGGCCCAACAGCCACCTCCTGCCGGAAAGTCGTCGGCGCCGGCGGACGTCGCTTTTCCGGCGAGCTCATTGTTTTGGACCGTGTGGCTTTGTTTCTCATCCGTTTTCGACGATTCTTTTTCCTAAATTTTAGTTTTTCGATTCATCATCTTTTAGACACAAGAATCGTATGAAAACTTTGAGTTTTGAGGGAGATACTTATGTTTAAAGTTTCGGTTTTTACCGAAAACGAAAATTTCTACGTTTTGATCGATTTAACAACCTTTCGGTTATCCAATCGGCTTCAAAACGTATCTAGGTTTATCTTTACCCATTCCTAACATCTCCATGAAGTTATTTTGTAGTTCTATATAGAATACATACCTTAACCCGGCGGATCGCTATCGAAAACGAACCAACTTCGAAAGCTTCGAGACTTCTCCTCGTGGCACCGTTTGTCAAGATTCCGACACCGACTCTCCCCAAAATGCCGACAATGAAAACACAAAAACTCCAACCGGACCACTGTATTTATAGTCGGATTTTTCCACCGAAATATGGAAGGAGGAATCGTCATAATTACCATTAATCCATTCCATATTTTATTTTTCAAGATTGGCAAAACCGGCCCCTCGTCATTATTATTTCACGATTTAACCCCAAAATTTGAACTGTTTCCTTAATGTAATTCAATTATTTTTAATTGATTATTTATCCATTAATAACCATCAAAAATAAAAGATTCCACTATATTTCTTTTATTTTTTATAAAATCTTTAAAGAATTCAAACTCTAAAAAAATAATAAATACATTAAATTTTATTTTTAATATTTCAAATTTACACATCGTTGTTTTTCTTGTGGAACATGTTGTAACACGAATAGTGTAAAAAATTGGCATTTAAATACCAAATTTCTTTCGTAAACAACATAAAATCTTGCATGTATGCATGGAGATGTGTCATCCGAACATTTCTAATAAAACAGTTATACATATAACATTACAACATTCGCATACATAGTACGACATGTATTCTAGTTTAAAGATTGAATGAAACTCAACTCATATTTGTAAACTTACAGCATTTCAGACAAACACTCTATGATTATTTCTAAAATAATGAAAACAAAAATAGAATATACAAATTTAAAAAAATATCTAAAACTTATTATCGAAGACAGATTTCGTGCCTATTATTATATAGGAATTATGTATTGGTTTACCTAAACGAAATAATCACATCTATATTCACCGTAGTTTCACTTTTGTTATGGATTAGGTCCCTTGCTATAACTCTACTAACGGTTACTTCGTTAAATCAAGGGAATTTTTGTTGTTTTACATTTTTGTTTCATTTCTATTTAAAAATTAAGAAAGCTATATAGTTTATATTATATAATGTATTATTTATATTACACACATATATATATACAGAGAAAATTCTTGTCAACCTCCCCCGTCTCTGTCTCCGACCCCTCACTATCATCCATCTCCCCTATTCCGGCACCCTTTCCTTTCACCGGTCCATCATAGTTATATATTAATTAATTAAGAGTAAAAAAATGAAGTCATAAAGAAAAGAAGTGAGGGCGGCATAATACCAAGAAGAAAATGTTTAAGAGGAAGCATGAGTAATACAAATTTATATTAATTAATAAGAGTAAAAAAGAAAATGTTTAAAATGATTTTTTTTTATTTTCTTATAAGAAAAAAATGAAAATAAGTAAAAAGACTACAATATCTCTGATTTAACGAAGATGTTTTAATATATATATATATATATAGAGAGAGAGAGAGAGAGAGGGAGGGAGGTTCAAGGGAAAACCTCAAAAAAATGGAAAACTGAAGAACACTCTGATAACCCTTGATTTGAACGGTATGCACTTGTGCATACAAGTAAATTAAGTTGTTTTTTGGTTTTTATGCACTTGTGCATATGTATGTGTGCATGTTACAAATTACTTGTATGCACAAATGCATATCATCCAGATGAAAGGCTACCAGGGTGTTCCTTAGTTTTCCGGTTTTTGAGGTTTTCCCCTTAACCTGACCCTATATATATATTATAAAAGTCCCCTTCTTTTGTTAACCAAGGATTTGGTGTTAACCGTTTTTAGCAAAGGTAAATTAGGAATTAGGAATTTTAAATTTAATTAATATTATATTATATCATAATCAAATTATGAGATATTTATGGGATTTGAGATAATTATGAAATTGATTTGTTTTTTTAATTGCTTATCTTAAACTTTTTTTTTTATTTGATTCTTTTTTTTTAATTTTCATTCCTGTGTGTTCAATAATCATCTCATATATATGCAATCACCAAGTGCATTTATGCACATTAATGGACATCTAGTCTTCATATATGCACACCAATAATCGTGCATATATGTACATAGCAAATTACATATGCATCTCCTTATTTTTCTTATATTCAAATTCTAAACAGTAGACAAAGATCTTATGTTTTTTATATGAACAATAAACCATAATCCTCCCTTCAAAAACATTCACATATATGAACAATAAACCCACCCTTCACTAAGTGCATTTATGCACATTAATGGACATCCAGTCTTCATATATGCACACCAATAATCGTGCATATATGCACATACCAAATTACATATGCAACTCCTTATTTTTCTTATATTCAAATTATAAACAGTAGACAAAAATCTTCTGTTTCTTATATGAACAATAAACCCTAACCCACCCTTCAAAAACATTCACATATATGAAAAATAAACCCACCCTTCACAAAGTGCGTTTATGCACATTAATGGACATCTGGTCTTCATATATGCACACCAATAATCGTGCATATATGCACATATATGAACAATAAACCCACCGTCGTCATTGCCTCTTACGTCACCGGTCACAGTACTTCGTTTCAGACACAAAGAAATTCCTTGAACCTAACTCTATCAACTTTTCATCTGGATCCAAACCGGCCAATCGATTATCAAATTTGTAATAAATCAATTAATTCTATAATCATTGACCAGTTTAAGTAACAATCAATCAACTATATATACGTGATTGATCGAGAACTAACTTGGCTTACTTTCTAACCTGAACTGCGAGTAATGGAGTCCAAAACCAGAAGGATCGAGTGACAAAAGGATCGGTCGTCTGTTTTCCTTATAATACTAGCGTAAAGTTGCGTGTAACACCCCGATTTTTAGGAAGATATAATTTCAAGTTAATACAAATGGGTATTTAAGGGAAAAAGAAGAAATAGAATTTTTTGACTTGAATCCTATATTTTATAGCCTTGTTGGATGAATGGTTCAATTACGAGTCCAACGGTTCTTTCCGGAGTAAAATAGGAGTTAAAACAAAGAAGTTATGACCAAAACAGTGATCGGGCAAGAAAAATGAAGAAATCGGGTGGCAGTGCTCGGCGCGGATCTCCGCGCGGATGGATCAACACCGCCATCAACGCGGAGCCACTGTGCGCATTTAAAAGAGGGAAACCGGCCACCAAACCTCATTTCTCACCAAAACTCTAAATTTATTCCCCTTTTCTCTCCCAAATCAATCCCCAAACCCTAAATTCGAACCTTAACTCATGTTTGGAGGATTTCCTCCTTAAAACACATGATTCTTCATCACCTAGCAAGTTTGGAGGTTAGAGCCATAACCTTTCATCTTCATCTTCTTCTTCTTCTTCATAAAGTTTTCTAGGGATTCATCCACCCTTGTTCTCTCTTTTGTAGATTGGAGGTTGTGACCATTTTGGTGAACTAGAAGTGTTTTGGTTGGTGGATTCAAGCTTGGGTTATGGTAATTTTCTATTTTCTTCATCTATGGAAGTTAGGGTTTTGGGTATAAGTTGAGGTCTTCATGTTTAATGTTTGGGGAATGATTCTTAATGGTTGGATGTGAATATTTATGGTTGGAAATGTATGGATCTAGGTTTTTGGAAGTTTTTGGCTTGAGGATCCAAGTGTTCTTCAAAGGAGCTCAAGTTGGGTAAAAAAACTAGATTTAGCCTAAATCTAGCAAGGTGAGTTCATGTTGATTTGTGAAAACGTTCTACATGCCAAAATGTTTATTTTTTTAAAGTGTTTATGTGTTTTACATGAAATGATTAACTGTTGAGTTATTTGATGAGTCTTTATTATTTGAAGTGTTAAATTTTATAAACTTTGTGAAGCACCCACATTTGGGACTTTTGGGCATTTTGATAAATAAGTCATAAACGAAAGTGTTTTAACAATTTATTGCATGAAAGAAGATTATCTTGGTAAAAATGCATTTTTGGTTTTGTTGGAAATGTGCATAATTTGTGTTATGAGAGATTTGAAAACAGCAACGAATGAGTCATTGGGTTTTGGTCATTTCCGACCTTGTGAACATTTCGGAAACTTCAAATCTTTGTTTTGGGGAAAAGATGTATTTTAAGTATTTGAATGAGTAAATTCCGAGCATTTGAGCACGTGTCAATAGTATAACCTTGTTTGGAAAATGATCTGCCTTATTTTGAGTTGTGTTGGAGTTTAGCCATGTACTTTGGAATACGTGTTTGCATAAACATGAGTCGAGTGCGTTTTATTGCATTCTATTGCTTTTGACAATGAGTTCTTTGGTTGTTTGATCCTGTGGCTCGGTATTTGATTATGATGGGGTTTTTGGGGACACTTGTCCAGTTTTGATAGCTCAACTTAGAGCTTTGGTCATTGTGTATGATTGTTGATGATTTCATATTTTGAGTGTGTGTGTCATTCAATTGGAGTCATGTTGTGTTTCAGCCCTGTATGCTATGGATCCATGAGCACTTTTATCACTTTTTCCGATGATGGAACGACTTGGTTTCCACATCACAGCACGTTAGGCATCGGATTGAGTTATAAGTCCTACGTGCTAGTATACGATATTAGATGAGGATTTCAACGTAAGGACCCTAGTTGGTTGAAGTTGATTTTCCATGTGTGTACGTTTAAAGCCACCAAGCCTAACATCCCTTGCGTGTACTTTATTATTTTGTTCGATGGTGGAACGCTAGTTTTCCCCATTGCGGTGTGGTTAGGCATCTCCGTTATGGTGTAAGTCTTTCGTGCAAGTATCTATGGGTGTATGCTGAAAGATGCTGAGCTCGATACTTAATACCAATATAACATAATGTGTGGCTTACTTTGTGTCCGTCACATTATATGGAATCGGGTCTCCCCCGTCACCGAAAGGTGTTGTCTTCGGGCTGGGTCTTTTATATTTATGTTTTCGGTGATGTCTTTTATGGGTGGATTATTGTCCATAATTTTGTGTGTGGAGTATTGGGCCCCATTCGTGTTTTGGGTGTCTTGTAATATGAAATATTATTCATGTTTTCATAAATTGGAAGTCAATTCTACTCTCGTTTAAGTGGATTTTGGGATGGATTATTTTATAAAGAATGTTTTAGGTTGAAGTGTTCATTTTTGAAAATGCATAGTGTTGGAGAACGAGTCATTTTATACCTAAAGTGATCATTTTGAAATACTATGACTTAAGTTGTATTCTTCTCTTTTATCAATATAATTATCCATATTGTAAAACTCTTGAATTTAATAGACGTTAGCCTAACCTTTTTATTTGTCGGCATGTACAACAGGTTCCGGTTGGGAATAGTGTTAGTAACTCTGTGAAGAGAGAAGTGTTGGTTGTGTGGTCGAGGAGTAAATAGCTTGGTGAAGTCTTCCGCATTAGGTTGAGGAGAGCAACTGTATTTGGGTTGAGTAAAATCCGACTTCGGTCTAGTCCTTGTAAATTATTGGAGTTTGTATATGTTGAAGTTATTTATCGAATTTTATGTTTTGAGGCATATTGAGTTTTGAATCATAGGATGAGGTGTTGTCTTTATTTGATGTTGTATTGAAAATTTTATTAGTTACTCTTACCAAAATTTGAGGGTGTTACAAGTTGGTATCAGAGCTTAAGTTTGAGAGAATTAGGTATTCATTTTTGTAACATCCCGATTTTTCAGATAACACTCAAAATTATAGAAAATAATCAAATTAAAATATAGTGTAAAGTCAAGGGGGCTTTATGTATTTACAAGAACTTAGTTATAATTAGTGAATTAGGCCTACTCTTCAAGGATGTGTTCCGTAAATTTATATTAAAATAAGTGGCACATGGATGATTTCTAGAAGTTTGATACGTGCCATCTAATTATGATAGTGGCTATAAACGTGGCAACCAATTTGATAGATTTTTAAGATATATAAATCAATTGTTTTTGGTGCAAGCATACGTCTTTGTTAAGTCGAGCAAAGTCCGAAAAAGTGTTGACAATTTAGCTTGAATATTTAGAGCCGAAAGTCGATGGTTAGAAGGTGAGAAATCATGACCGAGTATAAAGGATAACTTCGATGCTCGACAAAAACCTTTAAACAACAAGATTAAGGTAAGTTTCATGATGTTTTTATGAAAATGAGATATATGCAAGAGTTCAAGTTTATATTCATGCGTTTTGTGATTTACGTTATGTATCGTTGGTATATATGAAAGGTATGAAAGGTTATGAAATATGTATGCATGAATATTTTAAATGATATGCATGAAATGTCCATCTGTGGAAATGCTCGGGACGCCGGGGTCAAAGTTAAATGACGGGAAACCGTAATGAAAGGGGTTTCAGTATGTGCGATTTGTTCCAACACTTGAAACGTAATGAGTGATTTTATAATCACTGTCAATTTGATCCACATGGTGCATTCAACACAAAAGGGAGATCTCCGTAATGAAATGATTTATTTTGGCATGAAAATGTTTATGATGTTTCTAATGTTACATAATATGTTTTACGATTGTGGTATGCATCTTATAAAATCTCATGAGCTCACGAGGCCTTGGCTGACTATTTGTATTTTAAAAATTATGCATGTATTTCAGTACCAGGTTTCATTAAGAACAAAGATAAAGAGAAGATTTAAGTATCAGAAAGATTAGCCAAGAACCAAAAGTTCTTGATCAATGCGCTAACGAGTAACGAGGGACCGAAATTGCTAAATGTTAAGTTATTTTCCGCTGCAATGTAAGATTGTGATCATAAGAATCAGATCATTATGTGGTTATTGTACGCTTAAGATGTGAGCGACAGTTTGGAAAAAGTGGGTGTCACAATTTTGGATGCCTAGACTCAAACTTGCGTTCTTTTAAGTGATTGAAAGTGAAATTGCACCATTAGGCACTTTAAGATAGAATCTTTTGATGTTGATCGAGTCGCTAGGAACGGGAAACTCGTTGAGGGTAGAAAAGATGATCATGTACGGTACGTTCATAATTGCACCTGGCCAGTGTTATGGTGAACCTACATGTTACATGTGTATGCTTGAACTGCCTCGGTGTGATGACCGTTGGGGTAGTGAAAAAGTTTCTAAGCGAGTATCCGTTAGAAGAAGTTGATGATTTTAACATTCGTCACTTGGAGTGACAGTAAGCATGATGATTTCATTAAGTTGACCATTTCAGGTCGGAATTATTGGTTGGAATAGAATTACAGACTTGTGGAATCGACGTTATTCGAGGAGAAATGGTAAGTCGAACCGATGAAATCTTCGACTGTTGCCTTAAGATGTTTGAACATCCGGATGACGATAGCGTAGCTAGGAAATTGAGAAGCGTGGTCTTAAGATGTTGAGTGCCGACCAAATTCATGCACGAAATTTATTTCTAAAATAAATCGCATCAATTATTTCTCATGTTTCCAAATCACCATGTGAATTATATTACGAATATTGGATAAATGTTTAGCACACACAAGATTTTAAACCACGATGTTAAACATGCATAAAATTATTTTATTGCATGTGGTTGCAAAACGTGTCGAGACTTTCTTTATTCTCGTTGTTGTCCAACGCTATTTTCGGATATTGTGATGTCCATATTGTGATGTTGTTTAAGGTCTTAGACAAGTAACTGCAGTTTATGACTTTAACATTGGATCTCCTCTACATATGTTAAGGTTTTGGACGAAGAGTTATCTTCCATTAATTTTGATGTTTGAGTCTTATTGAGAATTTTATTCCATGTGATTTTGCGGATTTAATGTGGTGACTTTAATGGCGTCCTGTGGTATTGTTTTCCCTTGAGTTTTGTGTGAGTTGTTTTGTTGCATGTAGTATGCATACATGTTTAATTGGAACTTCCATCATAGTATTTCAGCCAACATTTTAGAACGGGAAAAAACACATTGTTGATTTAGCTTTGAACTTGAAAACGACGTAAATTATTTTATGTTTTAGCCAAAGTGCATAAACATATCTTGTGCTAGTTTTGTAAAATAACTGACGCATGCAAGGTTTGTCGTGGTGTCCTAGTCCGTGTTGTGACTAAGAGAGAGAAAACCTTGGAAGTTTAATACCATGTAAATATTGTTTTGAGTTTTTCTGCAAAATTTTGTTGCACCTTGTTTATTGCACGGATTAATTTACAACCATGGTGTGGGTAAATGTTTGGGAAGTCTGTGATAGTTTGTGCTAAACGTTGGTTTTGTATGTTTACGGTTGTTGACACCAATATTAAAGGTTCATGCAGATGGGTTATATTGATTTGCTAGTATGCACAGTTTCGTAGTCACTATCCTTGGTCAAGAGCATTTTATTCACGCGGCCTAAAGTTTGAAATCGATTTAAAAGTTATCAACGTTTGATAAATCGTATGTACCAACCGTTTTACTAAGTTTGAGAAATTGACGTATGTGGACCCTGTTGGAAATTTCATTTCATGTCATTATATGGTTAAATAAGAGATTTTCGGAACTTGATCTTGTGAATTTTCTTTCTAGAGTTTTGTACAAATGCCTTGTTATACATTGTTTTAGTACGTAAAATTATTTCTCATCTATGGCATAAATTGATGCATGTTAGGACCATAGTTTTCCATTTGAACAGTTTTTAGTATATCCATGTTTATTGTCATTATTAGTTTGAATAATGACCAAACGGTTTTCGAAACGATTTTAGGTGTCGGGCGTTAGAGGCCACTTTGTACACCTACCGAATAAACGGTAGTGGATTTTATTCGTACGATTAATTGTTATAAAAACTTTTGCATTTGGGAGTTTTATAAATCTCAAGATGGCATATTAGTTTGAAAAACCTTGAACTCAATCGAAGCTATAGGTTGAAACCCTTCTATAGCGCGAGTTGTAATTAAGGACTAGAGGAGTCCTTGAGAATTGAAGCTTCGAATGACTGACTGGGGGTTAGTTTTGAATTTTGGGATTTCAATTATGTGAACCGGTGCATGCATAAATAATTGAGGTATTAGATCTATGAATTCTCCCAGTTAATTTAGTGTTGATCTTTCGGTTCCGGTAAAACTGTGGGTTAAACTTTGTGTTTTTGCTTTATTTTGGTGGGTTACAAACTGATGGGTTGAATTTCGACATCATGCCTGGGGCGGATGTGTACCATCCGGGTGAGTCTTCAGGAATTAGGGAATATATGGTGGTATATCAACGGTTGCGGTGTAGACATTTTGAGGATAGGCGTCGACATTCGAATTTGGAGGACAGTGACCGTTGTTGTGCTTCCGTGCACTTTCGTTGAATTTGGTGGGACTGCAAGTTAAGTAGTAACCTTAAGGATACTAGGAGCTGACAATTAGGGGTCGATCATTGGTAATTCTATAATCAGCAAGGTTTTCGTTGATTTGTCAGTCGATGTTTGAATGCATTATAGGAGGTGTGTAACCGTGAAGTTTGGGGTAATCCGATATCTACACATGTTGTGTTGTGGCAGTTTGAGGAACCAATTTATTGAAGATTGGATCGGACCAATCTAGTGCTAGGAAATTCGTCAAGGAAAGGACGATAAACCTTTATGGTATTGATTATTGGAGGAAGTAGTGATACCGTCGAAGTAGACCTTAAGCATAAATCGATTATTGAGGAGACAGTGATGTGTGGGAATTAGAAGTATTTAAGGGTAATGTTCGCCTTGAGGTGTCCTTAGTGGAAGTGGTTATTTAAGATCGTAAGCTGCTCTTGAGGTGATAAAGGCAACCTAAGGTTGGGAGACAACCGAGATCTAAAGGATAGTAAAGTTGTTCGATAAGGACTCGATGTACATTTTGTCATCTGTAAGGTATATCGGACGTTGAGATTGGGTGTGTGGCGATCTGTCATGAGAAATGCAGTGACAACCATAACCGGGACGTAATCGGTTTCGTATATGAGGCAAGACGTCGTGAAAGTATCCCTTTTTGGATAAAGAGCCAACTGATCTCACTAAATGTGACGTTGGGTGTTTGGTCGAGGTTAGATTTCGAAGACGAACTCTCCTTTAAGGTTGAGAGGATTGTAACACCCCGATTTTTAGGAAGATATGATTTCAAGTTAATACAAATGGGTATTTTAAGGGAAAAAGAAGAAATAGGATTTTTGGACTTGAATCCTATATTTTATAGCCTTGTTGGATGAAGGGTACAATTACGAGTCCAACGGTTCTTTCCGAAGTAAAATCGGAGTTAAAACAAAGAAGTTATGACCAAAACAGTGATCGGGCAAGAAAAATGAAGAAATCGGGTGGCAGTGTTGGGCGCGGATCTCCGCGCAGATGGATCAACGCCGCCATCAGCGCGGAGCCACTATGCGCATTTAAAAGAGGGAAACCGGCCACCAAACCTCATTTATCACCAAAACTCTAAATCTCTTCCCCTTTTCTCTCCCAAATCAATCCCCAAACCCCAAATTCGAACCTTAACTCATGTTTGGAGGATTTCCTCCTTAAAACACATGATTCTTCATCACTTAGCAAGTTTGGAGGTTAGAGTCATAACCTTTCAATTTCATCTTCTTCTTCATCAAGTTTTCTAGGGATTCATCCACCCTTGTTCTCTCTTTTGTAGATTGGAGGTTGTGACCATTTTGGTGAACTAGAAGTGTTTTGGTTGGTGGATTCAAGCTTGGGTTATGGTAATCTTCTATTTTCTTCATCTATGGAAGTTAGGGTTTTGGGTATAAGTTGAGGTCTTCATGTTTAATGTTTGGGGAATGATTCTTAATGGTTGGATGTGAATATTTATGGTTGGAAATGTATGGATCTAGGTTTTTGGAAGTTTTTGGCTTGAGGATCCAAGTGTTCTTCAAAGGAGCTCAAGTTGGGTAAAATCTAGATTTAGCCTAAATCTAATAAGATGAGTTCATGTTGATTTGTGAAAACGTTGTACATGCCAAAATGTCTATTTTTTTTAAAGTGTTTATGTGTTTTACATGAAATGATTAACTGTTAAGTTATTTGTTGAGTCTTGATTATATGAAGTGTTAAATTTTATAAACTTTGTGAAGCACCCACATTTGGGACTTTTGGGCATTTTGATAAATAAGTCATAAACGAAAGTGTTTTAACAATTTATTGCATGAAAGAAGATTATCTTGGTAAAAATGCATTTTTGGTTTTGTTGGAAATGTGCATAATTTGTGTTATGAGAGGTTTGAAAACATCAACGGATGAGTCCTTGGGTTTTGGTCATTTTCGACCTTATGAACATTTTGGAAACTTCAAATCTTTGTTTTGGGGAAAATATGTATTTTAAGTATTTGAATGAGTAAATTCCGAGCATTTGAGCACGTGTCAATGTATAACCTTGTTTAGAAAATGACCTGCCTTATTTTGAGTTGTGTCGGAGTTTAGCCATGTACTTTGGAATATGTGTTTGTATAAACATTGGTCGAGTGCGTTTTATGGCATTCTATTGCTTTTGACAATGAGTTCTTTGGTTGTTTGAGCCTGTGGCTCGGTATTTGATTATGATGGGGTTTTGGGGGACACTTGTCCAGTTTTGATAGCTCAGCGTAGAGCTTTGGTCATTGTGTATGATTGTTAATGATTTCATATTTTGAGTGTGTGTGTCATTCAATTGAAATCATGTTGTGTTTCAGCCTTGTCTGCTATGGATCCATGAGCACTTTTATCACTTTGTCCGATGATGGAACGACTTGGTTTCCACATCGCAGCATGTTAGGCATCTTATTAGGTTATAAGTCCTACGTGCTAGTATACGATATTGGATGAGGATTTCAACGTAATGACCCTAGTTGGTTGAAGTTGATTTTCCGTGGGTGTACGTTTAAAGCCACCGAGCCTAACATCCCTTGTGTGTACTTTATTATTTTGTCCGATGGTGGAACGCTAGTTTTCCCCATTGCGGCGTGGTTAGGCATCTCCGGTATGGTGTAAGTCCTTCGTTCAAGTATCTATGGGTGTATGTTGAAAGATGTTGAGCTTCATACTTAATACCAATACTAGAAGCGTACTCACGCAATGCAGCGAGATACATCACGATTTTAATGTTTCATTTTATTTTTTGTTTTTTTGTCGATTTACAGTACGATTTTGGATGATTTTGAGAAAGTGATAATGTTTTTCTTTTTATAAATTCGTTTAATTTAGGCTTAATAATATAATGTTTTTTATATAAAAAATAAGTACTTTGTTAGAATTCAATGATTATCTTATATATTTTAATTACATCTAGAAAAAACAACCAATTACATATTTAATAATATAATTAAAACAAATTTATAGTAATATAATATATTAATTAATAGTGATACATGGAAATATCTGCATAAAAGGAAGGCTCTGCACATACCAAATTGGTGGGTGTTAGAAGCCTGCAGTAGTAATATGTATCTTGTGCTTTGATACTTGTAAATTAAGAGATTTTTAAAATATTGCATAAAATGATGGTACCGTATGCCTAATAATTTGGATTTAAGAGTTTTTTATCCGTGCTTTATAATATAGTATAGATAACATAATGTGTGGCTTACTTTGTGTCCATCACATTATATGGAATCGGGTCTCCCCCGTCACCGAAAGGTGTTGTTTTCGGGCTGGGTCTTTTATATTTATGTTATTGGTGATGTCTTTTATGGGTGAATTATTGTCCATAATTTTGTGTGTGGAGTATTGGGCCCCATTCATGTTTTGGGTGTCTTGTAATATGGAATATTATTCATGTTTTCATAAATTGGAAGTCGATTCTATTCTCATTTGAGTGGGTTTAGGGATGCATTATTTTATAAAGAATGTTTTGGGTTGAGGTGTTCATTTTTGAAAATGCATAATGTTGGAGAACGAGTCATTTTATACCTAAAGTGATCATTTTGAAAGACTATGACTTAAGTTGTATTATTCTCTTTTATCAATATAATTATCCATATTTTTAAACTCTTGAACTCACTAGGCGTTAGCCTAACCTTTTTATTTGTCGGCATGTACAACAGGTTCTGGATGTGAATAGTGCTAGTAACTCTGTGAAGAGAGAAGTGTTGGCGGTGTGCTCGAGGAGTGAATAGTTTGGTGAAGTCTTCCGCATTAGGTTGAGTAGAGCAATTGTATTTGGGTTGAGTAACTCCCGACTTCGGTCTAGTCCTTGTAAATTATTGGAGTTTGTATATGTTGAGGTTATTTATCGAATTTTATGTTTCGAGGCATATTGAGTTTTGAATCGTATGATGAGGTGTTGTCTTTATTTGATGTTGTATCGAAAATTTTATTAGTTACTCTTACCTAAATTTGAAGGTGTTACATTGCGGCAACAAAGTCACAAACAGTCGACTCCAATGAAATCAATACCTGCACTAGACCTAAGCTTCTCTATACCGTCACGTTAAGCAACAGTTTCGTCAGCTTCGGACGCACAATTTCTGTAACACCCCGAAATCATTGGCCGAAGAGATAGCGAAAGAAAACATCCACCGCGCCCCGCGCGGCTCTCCGCGCGATTTGAACCGCACGAGGCTCTGTTTCCTCGCGGCTCCAGTGGTCCGCGCGACTCTCTGTGCGGGTCAGGCCGCGCCACCATCCGCGCACGCGCACTGTGCGCATTTAAAAGAGGGAAACCGGCCACCAAACCTCATTTCTCACCAAAACCCTAAATCTATTCCTCTTTTCTCTCCCAAATCAACCCCCAAACCCCAAATTCTAACCTTAACTCATGTTTTGAGGATTTCCTCCTTAAAACACATGATTCTTCATCACCTAGCAAGTTTGGAGGTTAAAGCCATAACCTTTCATATTCATCTTCTTCATCGCGTTTTCTAGGGTTTCATCCACCCTTGTTCCCCTTTTGTAGATTGGAGGTTTGTGGCCATTTTGATGATCTAGAATTGTTTTGATTGGTGGATTCAAGCTTGGGTTAAGGTAATCTTCTATTTTCTTCATCTATGGAAGCTAGGGTTTTGGGTATAAGTCGTGGTTTTCATGTTTAATGTTTGGGGAATGATTCTTAATGGTTGGATGTGAATATTTATGGTTGGAAATGTATGGATCTAGGTTTTTGGAAGTTTTTGGCTTGAGGATCCAAGTGTTCTTCAAAGGAGCTCAAGTTGGGTAAAATCTAGATTTAGCCTAAATCTAGCAAGGTGAGTTCAAGTTGACTTGTGAAAACGTTGTACATGCTAAAATGCCTATTTTAAAATGCTTACGTGTTTACATGAAATTATCATTTGTCGAGTTATTTGGTGAGTTTAATTATTTGAGGTGTTTGGCTTTATAAACCTTGTCTCCCCCCCCACCCCCCCATTTGGGACTTTTGGGCATTTTGATAAATGAGTAATAAATGGACATTTGTTTTTAGTAATGTATTGCATAAGTCAAGATTTCTTGGTAAAAGTGCATTTTTGTGTTTGTTGGAATAACTCGTGTTTTGAGACATTTTGAAAGGGGTCAATGGTATAACCTTATTTGGAAAATGTCCTGCCTTATTTTGAGTTGTGTTGGAGTTTAGTCGTGTACTTTGGAATACGTGTTTGCATAAACATTGGTCGAGTGCGTTTTATTGCATTCTATTGCTTTTGACAATGAGTCCTTTGGTTGTTTGAGCATGTGGCTCGGTAATTGATTATGATGGAGTTTTGGGGACATTTGTCCAGTTTTGATAGCTCAGCGTAGAGCTTTGGTCATTGTGTATGATTGGTGATGATTTCATATTTTGAGTGCGTGTGTCATTCAATTGGAGTCATGTTATATTTCAGCTCTGTCTACTATGGATCCATGAGCACTTTTATCACTTGTCCGATGATGGAACGACTTGGTTTCCACATCGCGGCACGTTAGGCATCGGATTGGGTTGAGGTGTTCATCTTTGAAAATGCATAATGTTTGAGAACGAGTCCTTTTACACCTAAAGTGATTATTTTGAAAGACTATGATTTAAGTTGTATTCTTCTCTTTTATCAATATAATTATCTATATTGTAAAACTCTTGAACTCACAAGGGGTTAGCCTAACCTTTTTATTTGTCGGCATGTGCAACAGGTTCCGGTTGGGAATAGTGTTAGTAACTCTGTGAAGAGAGAAGTGTTGGTTGTGTGCTCGAGGAGTGAATAGCTTGGTGAAGTTTTCCGCATTAGGTTGAAGAGAGCAACTGTATTTGGGTTGAGTAACACCCGACATCGGTCTAGCACTTGTAAATTATTGGAGTTTGTATGTGTTGAGGTTATTTATCGGGTTTTATGTTTTGAGGCATATTGAGTTTTTAATTGTAGGATGACGTGTTGCCTTTCATTGATGTTGTATCGAAAAAAAAAATTTAGTTGCTCTTACCAAATTTGGGGGTGTTGCAATTTCCGTTGACGAAGCAACCCTACCTGTACCGGAAATCAAATCCGGTAGGGTTTGTTTGTAATTTGAAATCAAGCTTTTGTAATTCATCACATACCTTGTTAATGAATTAATCGTTGATTGAGGTAGAAGACGTGATCCCGAATATTTTGGGATTTGATACATTTCCTTGATTATTCAACAAATACAATTTACCTTTTTACCCTTGTTCATATAGGAACATCAAATTTGAACCAATTTTTTCTCTTTTTTTTTTAATTTAAAAACAGTTTTAATCACAGCCATTAATTTTCAATATTAAGGATCCATATTAGTTAACAAAATTAACACTAAATTCTTGGTTAACAAAAGAATGACCCTTTATATTATAATACATAAATATAACTTAATTATTTTTTAAATAGAAATGAAATAAAAATGTCAAAAGACATTTTTTTCTTGATTTAACGGATATAGGGTTGTTTGGTTGATTTTTTATTAAGTCATGTATGGATAAAGTTGTCTGTGTGAATTAATATGTATGTATAGATCGAAAATGTTTTTGTTTGAGAGGGTTTTTCATAGATGAAAGGAACTTGTTTTTTAACTGGAAGGGGCAGGTTTGGAAAAAAAAACTTGACTTTCTGTATAAAGCTTCCCCCTAGAATCTTACAAAAAAAGTCAATTTCTATATCATTAAGTCACTACCAAACACTCATGTATAGCCGACCGAATAAGATATGAGTCTCATTAAACATATTAAGTTGCTAACAAACAAGTCCTAACTATTATTAGAGTTATAGCAAAGGACCAATCCTTACAAAAATGAAACCACAGTGACTATAGATATAATTATTTTGTTTGGGGACCCCATCTATATTTCCTAATTATTCCAACTCCATAACACTAATTTGTTCATAAATGAGTTTATAATCCTTTGATTTAAAGTCATAATGTATAACTCAGAACTGTTGAACGATCATCTAGCTCAAACTCCAACATTGAAAAAATATAATATTATTTTCTCTATTTGAGTCCAAACAAAAATGCAAATCGACTAGGCTCGGTTCAAATCATTAACATAAAAAGGTAAAAACCTTAAACCTCCTTCTTGGTGACCAATTCTTTTTTACCCGTCCCGATCAAAACATAACCTGTGATTTCATAATCTAATTTTGCATAATTTCACTATTTTTTTTGCTGAAATTCGATAGATATTAATCACAAATGAGTAGCTAAGGCCATCTCCAACCAAAAGTGCTACATATAACAATAGTGTTAAATTTTAGCATTCAAGTTTACACTAATGATCGGAATAACACTAATCATATACAACTGGTCAGTACTAAACTATAGCACGTTTATATATTTGACATATATTTATTAATTATCATTTAAATATAATATTTTTGTAAATATTAATTAGTTTAAGTAAATTAGTTATATTTATATAGTTTATTTAACTATAAGGACATATTTAATTTAGTATTTAGTTTCACAAATTTTTAAATTTTTTAATTTTTTAACCAATTAAAGCAAAACATTAATCAAAATTAAATATTATTTAAGTTAAAATGTGGTCAACCAAAATATACTTTAACATGAGCTATTTTTGACCCGTCAAGAAACCTTTCACACATTGGTTTAGCACATCGGTTGAGATGGACTAATAACAATTACTTTTAATGCCATTCGTTTAACAACCTAAAAGACCTCTCCGGGATTCACAATTTTTACAGCTTCGAGCCATCACTGAAATGGTGATCGCAACGGAAAATCAGCAAAATTGAACTACAAAACTTCGATATCTAAACCTACCAAGCGTATAATTCAAAACCTACGATTTACAACATTAATTCATCAAATTCGGTTCCAATTTTGGGCCGACGGTTATATAATTTTGAGCTCAAAAATCAATTATATATATACTGCTAAGAAATCAATCTCTTCACAAATTTTCATGATAAAATCATCATGAAATGATAATAGGTAAGAAGAAACCCTGAATTTAAACTGCTCAGATGCTTCAAATTTTGCTTCAATCAAACAGATTTTTCATTGAGAAATCTGTGTTTCAAATATCCATGGTTAGGGCTTGGGCCTCAAAGATTATTGGGCTTTAATTTATTTGGGCTGTAAATTGGGCTTTATCCACTCCATGTCCATAAAATAGTTGAGGTGTTTTGATTTATTATAAAAAACGAGTGTGAAAATAAAAATGAGAATGCATAGGAATAGGAATAGGAATAGGAATAGGAATAGGAATAGGAATAGGAATGAGCACCGTATTAATGTTATTTAATACTTTAATTAAACAAATATAATCAACGAAGAAATTATTTTATATAATATTTTTAATATAAATATGTTTCATCCAACTTGAAAATTATAAAATATGTACCATTTAATGTGGATATAGAATATATATGTTCCATTCAACATTAAGAGATGGGCTAAGCAGGGAATAAATTTCCATTTTACCCAATTTGGTCAGGTATGAAAATTAATGGGTTTGGGGTAATGGGTTCGATATATTTTATCAAACCAAACAACATTTTTCATTATCATTCTCATTACTTACCCTTCAATACTTTCAACCTACCATCCCCTTAGTAATTTAGGGTTTACAAAAAATTATCTGATCCAATTAGAAACGATTGATCTAATCGATTGACCATAATTGGATATCTGGTTATAAGTAGATTAGATCGGATCCAACTTTTCAACATTCGAATTGGATCGATTGGTTAGTGGATGGCAGTTCAAAATCCAATAAAACTGAATCGATCAAATCCAATTACCCATCCAATTAATGAATGTATATATTTAATACTTTTTTTTATGACTGTTTAATTGATATGTGTATGTAATGTTTTTTAAGAAATTGGGGGAAAATATATGAATAATGGATTAAAATGGTAGATTAAGGTGTCGTTTGTTTTTTAAGAGGTCTAAAGTCTGAAGTCTTATTTTAGTTATGATTAATAAGAGATGGTGTGTAAAAAAGTCTGAACGATTCAGACTTAAGAGTCATTAAGAGATTTTTAAAATAAAAAAAAACCCTAAGTATGTAATGGATCCAATCAGATGTAATGAATAACAATAGTAATATCCAATAGATGAAAACGTGTTGAACCGATTATCCATTTAATTGGATTGGATCAGTTATCCAATGTGAAATGGGCTGGACGAAACGGCAAAATCCAAGATCAAATTGGATTTACATATCCACCGGATTTCACCCCATGATAAATTTTTTATTTAAAAAAATTACAAATGCCAAAATGCATTAAAATATATTGAAGTTTGTCCTATTTTTTATTTAGTTTAACAATAAATCTTCTGCTTTTATTAAGGGTTGTTTGTTTTTAAAAAAAAAACCTCTTAATGACTCTTAAGTCTGAATCGTTCAGACATTTTTACACATCACCTCTTATTAATCATAACTAAAATAAGACTTCAGACTTTAGACCTCTTAAAAAACAAACGGCACCTAAGTGTATCAAACGTTTATTCTATTCATATTCGCTTTAACCGCTAATCAATAACTTTGTGAAGCCATTAATGACGTGAAAGGTAAATTGTCGAGTTATATATTAATTCTTGCTTATGTGGTTAAATTTCATATTAGAATCATCATCGTTTGATGTCACGTAATCTAAAAAGTCATTTATCATGTAAAATTCACATAAAATATGAAACTGAACATTTTTACACTAATCAAACTTCTTTACATTTTGATGCATTTAGTTCGATTACAAAATATCTGATACACATGAAACATATGGGGAACGGAACAAGACACGAGAGAAAAAAAATGGTTTTCAGATTATAGGAACAAGCTTACACCTTACCATTTAAGTTCGATGGAGGATTAGATCCGTGAAGAATATTTACAAACACATCATAAATTTGTTAGCTGAACAAGATTTTAATGCAAAAACAATATATCAAAGTAAAAAAAAAATAATATTAATATTGATATCGATGTATATCGTTGAAAGAAAATAGTTTGAAACAACTTTGCTATGTTTAGTGTCATTGGCTCATATAAAATTTGATATATATATATATAGGAGACGTATCTTTTGCAAACCAGTCAGATTGTGCAAACTTTGTGAACCAATCTGAGCCATCCATTTTGGATAATTCCACATTTTTTTTATTATTATATTAACATTTAATGAGGACAAAGATGTCAATTCATTATTTATAGAATTTAATATTTTATTTAATTCTTTAATATTATTAATGAGTTGTGTAATTATGGGGATGATAATCTCCCTCAAATCATTATTTTCAAAATTTAATATTTTTTAATTATTTAATCCTATTAACGGTTAGTCCTTAATTATAGGAGATTATAATCTCCCTTATTCACTTTCTAATTACGCAGACTTATTATCATCATTAGAAGGGTTTTTTTTCTGCAATTTTTTTATCTGGAAGTTCCGATGGATGATTCAAGATTACCAACCGGAAATTTTTTTCCGAGCAACGAAATATTCGTGAACGAAGTTCTTCGATCGTCAAATACAGTTCATACGGAAGCCGTGCAAGACGAGGATGGTTTTTGAATGGACTCGTCGGAGGCGTTTGATGTGGACGAAGAACGAGATGATGATTTTAATCTTATCGGTGATGAACGAGATGATTATTTTAATCTTTTGAATGAACCATTTAGGAACTATAGTAGCTGGATGCATATGAACAAGGCTCAGACATTAGAGCTTGTATGGAGGTGCTTATAGTAGCTGGAATCATGAATCTAATTGTTATGAATACATAACTCACGCCTATGATGAACATACATAACATAAGTCATGAATTAGATGAACAATGCAACTAGGTAGCATTATAATATTCATGAATTAGATGAAAAATGCAACTAGGTAGCATTATAATAATCATGATCTAGGTAGCATTATAATAATAATGAATTAGATGAACAATGCAACTACGTAGCATTATAATAATCATGAAAAAATCCCCTCTAAAATTCTGGAGATTTGTTTGGCTTGAAGAATCCCGTCGAGGGTGTCGGAGGTAATCTCGGAATGATTTATTTCCGTTTAAACAGATGCCAAAATGAGTTTATGAAATTTTAAAAGTTTCTACCGAGAATGCACTTTAGGGTGTATTTATTTTTTTAAAAATAAATCGAAAATCTGTAAAATCTGACTGGTTTGCAAAAGATATGTCCCCTATATAAAGAGGCTCATTTGAGAAATGATAAATGTATGAGAAATAGAGAAGTAATCTTAGACATTCATCTTGTCAACATTTGTGCCTTTGACCACGAAACACCGAATAATTCCTCGCATGGTCTATAGACGGTAGACGGATAGTTTCGTAAAATACGCGGGATAAGTTCATATATGAACCTATATGATTCACATGTGAACTATAATTAGTTCATATGAGAATTAGTTAATTAGCTTATATATGAATCACAAAAGTTAATATATGAACTTACAGTTAATTAGTTCATATGTGGATCAGTTAATTAGTTCATATATGAATCAATTGAAAGAGTTCAGATATGAATTACACTGATTCACATATGAACATATACTTCATATGTGAATTATACAGGTTCATATATGAACACAACCCGTGTATTTTGTAAAAATTACGAAAGTGTCCTTCTATTTTTGGAATAGCCGCAACTTTTGACTAGTCAAAGCCGAAATATTTGACCAGCCAAATCCAATCTTGACCGTATAAATGGCTAGGATTACTTCTCTATTTCTCATATATTTACTATTTCTCAAATTAACCTAAGACTATATATATATACTAGAAGTGTACTCGCGCAATGCAACTAGATACATCACGATTTTAATGTTTCATCTTATTTTCTGTTTTTTGTCGATTTACATTACGATTTTGGATGGTTGTGAGAGAGTGATAATGATTTTTTTTTATATAAATTTGTTTAATTTAGACTTAATAATATATTGTAATTTATTTTGGTTTAATAATATAATTTTTTTATAAAATATTCTGTTAGATTTTTTTAATTACATTTTTGATTTTTTATATTTAAAATTTGATTTTTATTCTATATTTAATTATGCTGAGAGTTATTTTAGGGGAGTTAAAGTGGGAAATGATTTTAGGAAAGTTAAAATGGTTAGAGATAATGATTGAAAATTAATAAATAGCATTAAATGTAGTACATACAGCTTTAATGGTTGTTTTTTAAGTAATTAGCATTAGCATTAAATGTAGTACATACAACTTTAATGGTTGTTTTTTAAGTAATTAACATTAAATAGCGGTACATTAAGCTTTAAGACTTGTTTTTAAGAGTTTTTTATGTCTGCTTTATAATATAGTATAGATTCTGTTAGATTTTTATAATTATATTTTCGATTTTTTATATTTAAAATTTGATTTTTATTCTATATTTAATTATGCTGAGAGTTATTTTAGGGGAGTTAAATTGGGAAATGATTTTAGGAAAGTTAAAATGGTTAGAGATAATGATTGAAAATTAATAAATAACATTAAATGTAGTACATACAGCTTTAATGGTTGTTTTTTAAGTAATTAACATTAAATAGTGGTACATTAAGCTTTAAGACTTGTTTTTAAGAGTTTTTTATGTCTGCTTTATAATATAGTATATATATATATATATCCGATAAGCAAAAAAACACTTCAAATAAACAATCCCAAACACCCCCTTAATAGTGAGAAGTGTGAGAAATGGTTATCGACGTTGGATGAGAAATGAACGAACATTAGGTTGAAACTCCTTTTTTTAATATATTTTGGATGTTTTTAATGAATTTCTTTTTTTTTTAATTAGATATGAAGTCATTAAATATGGTTATAAAAAATCGACCCACTTTGAGATATATGCATAAAATTTTTGCACGTCAAGGCAATCCATATCTTGGTCACGAAAATCAAAGATCATGTGGGGTTAAAATTTATGGAAATCCAAAATATTCCTGTAGAAACCCCACAAATCAATCTCCAGAATATTTGCTTCATATTTTCACGTGTTTAATTTAAGATAGAAAAACGTCTCACGACGTCTAGATAAAAATAATTTAAAATGGTTTTTAAAAATTACGTTTTAAAAGTAGGGACGAAAAAAGGTACCCAATAAGAAACTGATACTTGAACCCGGTTTGATCACATCTTCGAGTTGACCGGGGATGGAGACGGGGAATCCCTGAATTTAAAAACCGAGGATGGGATACCTCTCATCCTCGACTTCAACCCGACCCAATTATTAATATAAAATTATGCACATGTATGTATGTATGTATGTATGTGTATATATATATATATTAATAGGCGAAGGATTATGTGAGAAGTTAAGTTTTTTTTTTGGAAAGGGTATCCTGGGCCTATGGCCCAGACTAATCCCTGGCAATTAGGGCCTTTGGCCCAGCTGCTAAAGCGTGCAGCCCTGAGTTTATCCTCAGTGGCCACAAGTGCTGCTAGTGGGGCTCAAACCCGGGTTGAGCGCTATGAACTCCCCAAGCCTTTACCACCACGCCACAACCCTTGTGGTTTGAGAAGTTAAGTTAATGGTAAGAAATGTGAGAAATAGATCTGAACCGATGATCTCTTTTAATCTCAAGTCCTCCCATGAATAGCGGCTTAGAAGGGAATTGATCTGATGCATCTTATCTCGGTACATATCATCCTAATGTGCGTTCATTTCTCATCCAACGGTCAATAATCACTTCTCACGCTTTTCACCGTTAACTCAACTTTTCACCGGAACCCAACCCTATATTAATAATAATAATGAGAGACCCAAGAAGTATATATGTAATATATAAATTTAATAAATACGATCAAATTTTGATGATGTAAACTTATAGAAAGAATTAAATTATCAGTTTGATTATTCATGGGGAACTCTTGGTGATAACAACTTAGTACGAAATTTTAGTTATTAAGTATTATAAAGATATTAAATTGTGTAGACCGAAAAGATCACCAATTCTCCGAGTGGATGGGGATAGAATCGTATTCCCTGATTGGGATGGGGAATGGGGGTGGGGTTTGGGATCCCGGTATTCCCCTGCTCTGTTGTCATCACTATTTAAAACATGTAGTATGTCTCTGAAATACGATTTAAGATAAAATAAATGAACTTATTGAGCATTTTGACAAATTCTCCAAAAGTTCTTCATCGTGAAGAATCAAAATTCAAAATTTTCAAAAAAAAAATTACATTCAACACCAATGGTTTCACCATTTTGGAGATTATAAATTAATTATATTATTAAAATATTTCATACATTTAATAAAATATTATTTTTTCCGTTAGACCTTTAATTTCAAGGATTTTTATTGGAAGGAATAATGTAATATCTTTCTCACTCATAAAAAAATATTATTAGGAAGTTTCTCAAATCTGAAGAATTTACTTTATCTCTCATATTTTCTCCATTTTGAAAAAGGTTTTGAAGAATCTATTGCAACAAAAAAAAGTCTACATAACCTTCATTTTCTTCATTTGAAGAATTTGTTAAATATGCTATAAATGGTCATAAATGGGAAGGAACATTTTGTTAACCATGGAAGAAAATGATTCTCACCTCTCCAAACAAGATCTCAATTTTTTTCCCATGGTTTCTCTCTCTTTTTCCAAACAATATTTTCCAAATATTTTTCGTACCTTGTCGCTAAACATCTATAGAAGAGTTGCTTTACTTTTATAGAAAAAAAATGCAAAATTTTTGAATCCGCATCAACGTGTACATTGAATGCTGACATCTACATATTGGCCCAAAATTTATTTTTCGGGCTATGAATGCACACATGCAATGCAGATCTCCTTATATTAAGTGAAAAGCTATATAAACCATAGTTATTTGCTAATATTTCCAACAATTCTAATCACATATGAATTCTTCACAATAGCGTTGCGTTTTTTGTGTTGGTTTTAAAGAGTGAGGCCCTAATGCTTGAGGCAAGGAATTTTAATAACTTGTTGCAAATCAGTTCAGCCGATTCCAAAACTTTCACTAGTTTGTTGAATTCTAAATCTTCATAAAAAAACCTTAAGAAGTATTAACTAATATACCTTTTCTTCAAAAAGAAAATCAAAGTAAATTATTTGTTTACACTTGTTTCAAACCAGAGTGTTTAGTTACCAAAACATTGTACTTATGGGTGTTTGGTTCATGTAGAAAAATGAAAATGGGAATTAATTTTCGTTTCCTCCTTATTCACTTGGAATAAAAATTTGGATTTGTGGAAGATTGGACCCATTACATTATATAAAATCAAACTGTTACTTTTATGTTCAATACCATTAATAATTGCTTAATACCTCTAATCAACATCCTTTTTTTTGTTGTTACTTGTAATAACCGTGTTTTTATTGTAAATAAATCCAAGTTAAGTGGGTATAGTGTGAAAAGTGGAAGTTTGGGGGACCCTTGGATAAAATTTGGGAAAAAGGGTTAAAACCCCTAAAACCCTCAATTCCTCGCTATTGAATACTAGAGGCGGCTAGAGAGTGAGGAAAGGGACGATTGGAGATTTTCGTTAAAACTTTGAAGAATTTGGATTTTGTAAAAGCAATCAAGGTATGGTGATTCATCTCCATCAAGGTAATCATTCCCTCATCTAACTCTTTTAAGCTAGACCTGGTAAACGTGTCGTGTCAGGTTCGTGTTGGGTTCAAAGTTGAACGGGTTGAAAGTGTCTAACCCTAACCCAACCCGTTTAATAAACAGGTCAGAAAATCACAACCATAACCCGACCCGTCTAACCCGACACGACCCGCCTAACCCGTTTAACATTTATAAAACTAAAATTTAAAAATCGAAAATTCACAAAAGAAATACAAATACAAAACTCAAATTAAAGCATTATAAATCCAAATTTTATAGTTTAAACTTATAAATTCTAACCAAATCTAAAACATTAAAAATCAAAGCATTAAAAAGAAAACTTATAATACATATAAACGGGTTACTCGGGTCATTTTTGAGTTGAAAATTTTGACCCTGACCTTACCCGTTTAATTTTCGTGTCATGTCGTGTCAACCCGTTTACTTAAACGGGTTGAAATGTATTACTCAAACCCGTTTATTTCGTGTCGAGTTCGTGTCGGGTTAGCGTGTCGGGTCAGTTTTTGCCAGGTCTATTTTAAGCTTTGGATTCATGGGTTATGTAATAACCGTGTAATTTAATAAGAGTTGGGTGTTTTGTGCCCAAAACTTCTTTATGGAGGGGCTAGTTGAAAAAAAAGGAAAGTAGGGTTATTTCCTTTCTCACCCTAGCCACCAATTGCCATTTTGGGGAGAATAGCAAAGAAGTCAGGGAGCTTAGTGTGTGTTCTTGGTGTGGAGGAAAGCTAGAGGGTGCGAAGGATTTTCTCGTCATCATCGTCAAGGTATGCTTCTAGTATTTCTCTTAATGTTAATCGAGTTAGTAGGATTTTGCTATGTAACGCCCGGAATTTTTGGTATGCCTTTCGTTCGTGCCTTTTCCAAGTTCTGTATCTCTGGGTTTAAATCTTTATTATGTACCTTCATTATTCCAATCATTCGTGGTTGTGTCGCGACTTGAAAATCAAATTTCGGAGGCCGAGGGGGTGTTCGACGACAGTGCCACTCGATAGTGACATGGTCACAATAGCGGCGGCATTCTCGCGGGGGCCTCAGTCGACTTTCGGTACATTTGGGGCGATAGTGTCCGGCGATATTGACATGTGTCACTATCGTGAGTCACTCTTGTGCAGAAGGATTGAGCCGCGGTACAATCCGGGCGATTGTGCCCGCGAGAGTGCCATTGGCACAATCGCGTGGCACACTCGCCGACGCGGTCTGACCCTATTAAATGATGGTAGCGGCTCTTGAAATCATTTATCTGATTTTAGGGGTTGCATTCAATACGATTTCTCCCAGTTTTTGGGTAAGGTGTCATCTTCCATTCCTCCCACTTCATTAACTTCTCTTCCATCTACCTCTAATGTGGTTTATGTACTTCTCTTTTAGGTTTATTAATGCTCTAGTGAAGATCTCAAGTATTCTACCATCTCAAGATCACCATCCTCTCATCTAGGGTTCTAGGGTTTTAATAAGATCCATATTGTGAGTTCATACTTCCATTTTCCAAACCTTATACATGTCAAAACATTATATTTTAAACTTCTATATATCTCCTTGGTTTTGATTCATGATTATCACATTTTTAACCTAACTTGAGTTTTGGGAGATTTTAGGGTTTCTATCACTTTCAACTAAAATGAAGTGTTCCATCTTATATGATGTAATATAAGGTTTTACTTGCACATTTATATGGGTCACGTGAAAGAAAGTATATAATCTCATTTTTATGATTTTCATTCTTATCAGTAGTTAAACTTGGAAATGCATTTTTGGAAATAAATGGTATTGAGGACTATTTGTTTAACTATAGTTGGTCACAAATGAAATTGTGACAAGTCTAGACTATTACTAGTGGATCCATAGGTATTTAGTCGTATTATGTTTGGGATGTTTTTCCCCTTTGTAGCTAGTTGAGACATTGGGTCCTCGGAGGCAATTTGGTACGGTTATGTGGAACCGGTTACTAGCCATGGACCGTAAATGTAATCCTAGTGAACGAGTATGACTTGGTTTTCTCGGGTGCCCTCCCCCACATCTTAGTACGGACCGACATTGTTCGTGGTCATGGTTCCAAGTATTTAGCTCATAACTCGGATTGTGGCTTACTTTTGTGTTCTGCTACAATCCTTGGGAAATCGGGTCTCCCCCGTCATCGCAAGATGTAATTTTGGACCGAAAGGTCCTTATGTGACTAATATTTCCATTTTAAACTCAACTCTCTTGAAAAGACTCTTTTTTGTTACAATTAATCTATGTTGCATTTAAATTATAAACTGTATATTCTCACTAGGCTTTAAGCCTAACACTTTTTTCTCAAATGATGTGTATAACATGTTCCTTTAGCGGTGGGTTGCCACAGGTTTGAGTGACGAGCGTGGGGCTTGAGGCATTTTTTGAGATGATTAGATATTTGGTGTTTCGGCGTTTAGACAATCTCCTTATTTTGTGAATTTGGGTTGACAACCGATGTAATCAAGATAGTACCTGTTTAGATTAGTTTGTTGTTGATTTCCATTTTCGTTCTCAGGTTTGTAAACGCTTATTACATTTACCCATTTTGGGTGGTTTATTCCAAATACAAACGTCATATTGCCAAATTTTCAAAATTTTAAATTACTCTAAATTTTAGAGTGTTACATGCTAGTTGCTTAAGATGATTGTTATTGAGAAATTCTTGAATCTCTAATTAGAAGTATTAATTTAGGGGGTTTTGGTTGGAATCGTGTTATGAGGAACTCTATTTACCTAGAGATCTGTTGATTTAAATCGACCTAAGGGAGGAGAATGACTAGAGTTTCTATTGTTAATGTTGGAATTAAACCCATTCGATCTGGGTTGTTCGGTTTTGAGAGTCGCGAACGACCGAGGCATTCCTTGGCCTTCGACGTTGGATAGACGCAGACACCGGGGAAACCCAGGCTTGTTCGAGTCGGGCGACCCCGGGGAGGGAAAACCCGGGCGACCCCGGGGTGGGGGAGTCCCAGTCGACCCCAGGCAGCGGGAACCCGGGCGATCCAGGTCGTGTGCGATTTGGGTGACCCCGGTCATAGTAGACCTTGAGTAGATTTCATTCTTGTTTCGGGATCGAGGGTTATTCGAATTATAATCCGATCCTTTTCCTAGTAGCGTAGATTTCGAGATTTCCCTCGTTTTGGGATTTATTTCTGTGATTAACCAAACACCTTACTTTGTGCCTTAGGAATCTGTGATCTGGGCAATTTCAAGTGTGAGGATTTTATCAGGACGTCATGTGAGTTTTCTGAACTAAATTCTCTCACGATGAAGAAGCTATGTTTTATGTATATGAGATTTAACTACAAGCTTTGAAATGATGATGCTTTATTTATTGCATGCGAGGTATGTTTAAATGCTAAAGATATTTATGTTGTTGTGGTTTTAGTGGAAATGTATGCATACATTGTCAAAAGTGTGTTATGCTCAAAGTCGGGGTGTGTGTTCCGCCTGTGCTCATACCGGGGGGGGGGGGGGGGGGTGTTCCGTTTATGCCATTGGGGGTGTGTCCCAAGTAAGGCAGTGTGAGCCAGACACGCTGTCACCTTCAGGTGGCGGTGGTGTGAGCCAAAACGCGTATTTGAAGTGTAAATGTTTTTGCAAAGCTGAATTGGTTTATTTTAATATAAATCTTTTATTTGATTGCTTGAGCTTGAACTGTTGTTAGAGGGGACTCACTAGACCGATGGTCTAACCCTCGCCCTTTCAAAATTTAAAAACCTTTTCAGGCAGGCGTGAGATAGGAAGAACATATAAGGTAAGGAGAAGGTGTGAGCTGGAGTTGGCTAGAAGACCGTCATTCTAGTTTATTTTTCCTTGTAATCTCAGTTATGTAATATGTTGCCTTTCCGCCAACCTTAAGACTTATTGTTGACTTGGGACCGTTTTGGCGTAAGATTTCTTTATATTGTTATTATGCTCGTTTGGTATCGTTTGGGATGTTACAGGTTGATTATGGTAGATTTTATGAGCAATAAACCCAAGTTGTCTGGTTTGTAGCTTGACTGTTGAATTGATAAATTTTGTGTGGATTGGGATTTAGAGAGTGTTGTTGTATTTATATTAAGGTTTAAAATCAACCTGGAATCGGCTATTTCTGGATTTGGAATGTATTTCATATGAGAGGTTTTATGTGCTTGGGAATCGCCTTGGGAGAAACCCGGTAGTGATTTCCGGGAAGGGCTGAAACCGGTTATTGCCTATTTCCCATATTGTGGGAAACCTGGGTGATGTTGTCCCGAGCGAGGAACTGGTAGAGCCGGGTGTGGGAGAACTCGACATAGAAACCGGTAGTGTCGGTTGTAAGAAAACCCGGACCAACCGGGATTTGGGGTTGAAACCCGGGTCGTGGCCATTGGGATTTCAAGAGAACCGGGCAAGGCAGAAACCCGGGAATGAGAATCTGGGAGAGGCCGAAACCCGGACGGGAATGTCCGGATTGACTAGGATTCGGGTGTGGGATGTCCAAACAGTCGATCTACGGGCTTTGTCGAATGCATTTCGTGCGATTCGTCGGTGCTATGCAACGAGACCCGTAGTGACTTTAAGAGAGTCTCGAATTGTTGGGAGTGTCGATCCGGGTGAGATATTCAAGTGACTTACCACTCTCGTGTGTTGTTTAAAATGTAGGTGCGCGGTTCAAAGATATTTCTTTCAAACAAAGAGAGTCTAGTGCGGATGCCTGGTGAGTTTCTCTTAATCTCTGTTAACGGGTAATCATAGGCGCAGTTGTTTATACTACATGTTTTTATGTTGTTTATAATGTGCGTAATAACGGGTGTTGTTTTAAAGGCAAGTCTCGTGGGAGCGTGTATACGATAATTTATGTTGTGCATATGGGGAGTGTGACCCATACTAAATATATGAATTTGTTTCATATATTTAACTTCAGGGCGGGTGTGTGCTCTAACACGTTGTCACAAGTGTATGCGTGATCAAAGCATGAGTCGACCATATAAGTTGTGTGTATAAAGATCTTGACATAAGTACGATTGCTTATAAATGCTTATGAACCCCTTTTGTTATTATTTGTGGCACGATGTGGTTGTAGAGGGATTTCACTAGACCTTATGGTCTAACCCTCGCCTTTCAAAACTAAAATCTTTTTCAGGTAAGCAGGTAGATGGGGGCTCGAGTAAGGGTAAGGGCAGGATGTGATCTTGGAGCTTGTGTTAGAGGAGATTTATATTTTTGATAGATTATGTTAGACGGATCCAGTTAGACTTATGTTTTAAATTTCTCAGTTGTATTTCGGTTTATTTCCACGAACCTTGAGGCATTGTAACTCGTACCTGCGACTTGTTATTTTGGAGTCGTTTTGGCGTTTATCCTTTTAAATTTAGTAGTTTTGGTGTGCTTAAATGTGTGGGATGTTACATTACTGCTAAAAACAAGTCATTACTTGTTAGGGGTGCTCACGGGTTGGGTTGATCGGGTTGAAGGGTTTTTAACAACTCAACCCAATATAGGCGGTTTGAAAATTTTACAACCCAACTCAATCAAAAGTACAACCCAACCCAACCCAAACCGTTCGGGTTGATCGGGTTGGTCGGTTTGTGTTTAAACAAGATGAAATCAAATTTAGAAATATAAACATAAAGGAAACATTTCTTTGAAATACAACCGAATGACCGATAATTCATGAGTATGTAAGTTCATCAAAAATATTACGATATTACATATAAAAATGTATAAACCAAATGATAATATGTCAATCAACAACAATCGTTTTAGACGTCTCCAACCTCGATGCTTTCGCTTTCTTGGCCTTGAAGTTGGTCGTGTCATTATCAACCATTTGGTACAACTTATCCATACTTCTTAAATCTTAAATATATCACATTTAGTTAATTTTTTAGTTTGCACACATATATATATATATATATATATATATATATATGTGTGTGTGTGTGTGTGTGTGTTTACATTTATTAAACATATATACAAAGGAGTTATATAGAGATGAATAATAGATTGAAAATATATGTAAATCAAGAGGGTAGGCAATAGTGTAATTGTCTAATTTACATATTAATAGAGACTTAATAATCATATTAAATCCACAAAATAAAAGGATCGGGTTCATCGGGTTGGGTTGGATTCAAATAAAAGTAACCCGATATCAACCCAATACCTACGGTTTGAAGATTTTACAACTCGATTAGACATCGGGTTGGTTCGGTTTGAGTTATTTCGCGTTGGGTTGGGTTGGGTTGGTCGGGTTTTTGAGCACCCCTATTACTTGCACAAATAGGCAAAAAAAAATATTACTCGAAAATAATTGTTTTTGAAAGTCTGATTTATCATCGCTACTTGTAGAGTGCATTCTAGAGGTGGCAAAAGAAAATTTGAAGTATATATAAGGGAGCGATCAAATGGAAACCACTTTAATTTTGAAACCCGCGATTTCATTGGTTAAGTTAATGAAATTGTTTCATGAAATTGTTTAGTTTGATGAAATTGTTTCATATAATTCTTTTATTGATGAAATCGTTGCATATATTTGTGTTTTTTATGTAAAAATGAAAAAGTTTCATCAGACTGCGAAAATACATGAAACAATTTCATTAAAATGAGAAAAACAGATGAAACTACATAAAAAAACACAAATATATGAAACGATTTCATTAACAAAAGAATTATATGAAACAACTTGATCATATTAAACAACTTTATGAACCAATTTCATTAATTTAACCAATAAAATTGACGGTTTCCAAAGTTTCCAATCTAATATGGTTTTCAATTGAAACCACCTCTCTATATAAGGTGACATATATGGACCCATTTATTTGTAAATTGGTTATTTTGAGTTATATTCTAGATTTAATTTGTCAAACTAAGAAACATGGTTATAGAAGCTTAAATGGGTCAAACGTATTGATGCACGAAAACCAATGTTTTAAAAACCGGTTTTTTAGTTGATCTGGTGTGGTGACCGGTTCAACCAGGTGGTTGACCCGGTTTGATGAAATTTTATGTATTTTTCATTTTCTTGCATATAAAACCAAGAATTTGATGCCCACAAGAAATTTTATGTATATATAAAACCAAGAATTTGATGCCCACAAGTTAAAACATTAAAAATACACATAACAAAAAGTTTTACATCAATCCAAAAACATTAAAAAAAAAACACATAACAAGAAGTTTTACATCAATCCAAAAACATAAAAAACACAAATATAAAAAATTGATTTTTTTAACCGGGTCAACCCGGGTTTTTACCGGTTCAATTAGACCGGTTCAACCGGTTCTATCAAAAAACCGGCGGTTCAATCAGGGTCATAATTGACCCGACCTCTTCACCGGTTCCCGGTTCAACCGGTTCGACCGGCCGGGTCAACCGGGTTTTTTAAACATTGACTGCAGGGATGTGGATGGTCTAATATCCGTCTCTCAACTCTCAAGCGATTCAAAGAATCAAGTTCTAATCCCGGAAAGCACAACTTGTTCATAAACGGGTCATATGTTTCCTTCCAAAAAAGAAAAATATGCCTGATTAATGTATAAAACTATAAAAGCGTTTTACAAGTATCAGGTACATTATATATAAAAAA
Organism: Arctium minus; assembly: GCA_954870635.1. Classification (NCBI taxonomy): domain Eukaryota; kingdom Viridiplantae; phylum Streptophyta; class Magnoliopsida; order Asterales; family Asteraceae; genus Arctium; species Arctium minus. Next base: position 10,552,959 of record OX941097.1, on the reverse strand, counting down.
ACAGTAATATCATGATTTAAAAAGAGAAAAGTTCAAAAAAACTCAATAAACTAACCTATTTTGAATGGTTAAGTCTTTGAACTATTTTTTTGAATAAAAAATCATTAAACTTTCTCACTTTAAATGATTAAGTCCCTCAACTATTTTTTCGAATGAAAAAACAATTAAACTTTCTAATTTTGAATAATTAAGTGCCTAAGTTTTTTTTTAAATAAATAAACCATCAAACTTATAAAAATTGGTTACCTTTTTTTAAAGGTACATTTTTTTAAAGGTACCCGCAACAAACTGTAAAAGTTTTAAAGTAAAAACAAATTTAAATCAATTTTATCGTTCTCAAACTATACGCCATTTAAACCCCTCAAAGACAATCGTATCGTTTCGCCTCGCCACTCCCCGTTTGCCCTAACGTTGTATGTTCTCTATATCGCCTAACACGCTGTTGTCCCTGTCATCGATCTCTCTTTTTGATCTATTTTTTATCTATCAAATGAGGAATAATCAAAATATAACTGATTACAAGTAGTTTTTTTTTAGTTAAAATGATGTAAGTAATCATTTTTTAGAAGTTCGATGATTTAATTTATTGAAAAAAATGTTCAGGGACTTAATCATTCAAAATGAGAAAATTTAATGGTTTTTTCATTCAAAATGAAAAGGTTTAATGGTTTTTTCATTCAAAAAATTAATTCATGAACTTAATCATTCAAAATGAGAAAATTTAATGGTTTTTTTTATTCAAAAAATTAGTTTAGAAACCTAACTATTCAAAATGCAACAATTTGTTGAGCTTTTATAAACATTTTCCCATTTAAAAAATATAATTAATTAAATATATTCACCCACGATTCACTTGGAAAAGTAGGTAAAGAGGAAAAAAGTTGGATGATGGTGGAGTTCATCAATGGCATCCATGAATTCTTTTTCCTACTTTGAATTTTGTCCTGCACATACAAATATTGCAATTAAATGTTTATTCAAATAAATTATTAAATGTTTATTCAAATAAATTAAAAGGTTATTCTGTTTTATATATTTTTAACTACATAGTTAAATATAAAAACTTAATAATTTGTTAATTAAATATTTTTTTACCTTATTCAGATTAATAAACAATTTAAAACAAAAAGGGCAAGGTAAAAAATACCATTTGATGAAAAGAATGTTAAGATCTCAATATTTAACATTGTTCTTAAAAACTCGTCGTACATTCTCCGTGGTGTGTCATTGAACAAGGATTGTGTCTCACGCCACGTTAAGCACGTGACACGCCATGGCTTAATGCGCAGTTTTCTTAATGTGATATTTGATTTTTCTTTACTTTTTTAATGTTTTATTTGTTAGTTTTTAATATCTAACCTAATTTAACTTGCTTACTAGTATTGACTCATTGAGTAACAATACAAAACATATGTTTTTATATATAATATTATATATGAATTAGAAATTTGAAGCCATAAGTCACGCCTTGAAAAACGTCATAGCTTCGTTGTGGCTCTTAAGGCTTGAGGGTTGGCCTCGCCTTACGCCATTTAGAACATTTATATTTAACGATAATTTAGGTGCTGTTTGGTTAAAGGTATTAAACATAATTCAATAAGAATGATAATAAAAATAAATTATTCAATATAATTTGCCCATTCCCTCATAAGTCCAAATTTTTATTTCAGATTAAACCGAAGGAATATAAATTCATTCTTATTTTCATTCTCTTTCATTTTTATTGAACTTTAAAAAAAAAAAATCAATATTTCACTTGATATATAGTGCATAAAAGTCTTTAACAAATGCTTAACTTATTAAATTACCCTTTAACAAATCACAAGCTTGAAAAAAAACAAACTTGTGACCAATTATTAATTTTAGAGTAAACTTCAATTTTGGTACTTGAGGTTAAGTGATAAGTCTGAAACTAGGACCTGGATTTTGATAAGTTTAGAAATCATCTTTATATTTTTTTATATTACTCTGAAAGTGATCGTTATCATTAACTTTATTTATTTTTTTTGTTAAAGTGAGGGGCATTTCAATCTTTTCATCAAAATCTTTAATCTTTTCTTTAAAAATAACATATAATTTTATTATATATTTTCTTTTAAGAAATAACAAATTTTAGATTGAGAGATGAATTTTATAATAAAATAAAAAAATATAAAATAATTATTATGTTATTTTTTTGAAAGAAAATCAAAATTTTTGATGAAAAAGATTGAAATGTCTCTTGCTGTAATGGAGAAAATAAACAGAGTTAGTGTCGAATGACCATTTTCGAAGCAAAATGAAACCACAAAAATGATTTCTAGAATTATCAAAGTTCAGGTCCCACTTTCAAAATTTTCACTAGGCCTCAAGGACCAAAATTGAAGTTTACTCTTAATTTTTTTTTAAATTTATAATAATTACTACCAACAAAAGACCATCTCCCTTTCCTAAAAACACATAAATTCATAAAATAAAATCGATAGATACGAAATAGTAATTTATTTTGCTGCATTGTGCAAGTACATTTGTAATTATTATTAATGAACTAATAAAATTTAAAAAGATTTCTTTTTAAATACAAACAATGTTTTTTAAGACTAATATATAAAGTGTTAGTTTTAAACGATATGATCATTGTGTTATAAACTTGTACATAACATTTTTTTCGTTGGGATTATAATTGAAAAAAATATTTTTGGTGTTTGCATTTAATATTTTTATTTAAATTTTGCCGACTACATTTTTTAAAGTTAAAACCAAGTAACTGATAATTAAATTTTGATTACCCTTTTCCTTCGAATAAAATTGACTGCAAATTAAGCATGAATGTTGTAATTGTTTTCAGAAAATTATCGTCATGATTGCTTTATATAAGATATGTGTGTACTAGACTCAACTTCTACTCATTTAGTTACAAACGTAAGATTCTTATTCTGACTAGAAAATAAAAATCGTGGTCCTCAGATCCATATATTAACGTACCACTAGTACCAAAAACATAAAGCCTCACGTGTGATCGTTTGATATTTTTGACACTTCCCTAGTGAAAACAGACTTAATAATTGAGAGTCGTTTACCAAAATAAGAACCATAATTTATCTGTTAACCAAACTATACAAGATATTAAGGCGTTCAATGAATTTTTACTTGTAAAGAAGTCTAATCCGTTGTAACCCACTTTTGTATCTACAAAGGACATTACTTTTGATTTCACCGTCACACTTTAACTTTTTTAAAATTGGCAAATAGCATAGTCGATGATTATGCACGAATTGGGTCTTCAATTTTCGTATGCAGAGAAAACTTAAAATACAGATGAATTAAACAGAGTTGAGGAGAAAAAACTAATTTCCCAAATATCCTATAATAATTGTTAATTGATAAATTAATAAATGAATTGTACATAAAATGTGATATTTTAGACAACTTAAAATAGAAAAACATTTATGTTATCTGTAAAAATGGTTTTGCTAGAAGATCCTATAACAGATTCCCCAAAATTTCTCTAAAATAGAGAATTAAAACTCAAAATCTCAAATAAAATAAAATACATTCAACTCCAAAAGATTATTCATTTTGAAAATTATAACACTGATTATGTTCTTAAAATATTTTATACATGTAATAAAATATTATTTCTAACATTTAATATCAAAGTTTCTTATTGATGAAAATGTAATAAAAAAAATTCTCTCATGATAATAATTTTTGATGAGTTTTTCAAATTTGGAGAATTTCACACTCTTTTTCATGTTTCTTTTATTTTGAAAAATCTGTTTAAACAAAATTTTACTTAAAATCTTATTTTTTTCATTTTAAAAATCTGTTGAAGAAACCTTTTATATTTTATCACAAACTATTTATTCATACATTTTCATTAATCAAACCAACAAAAAGCATTACCACAAAAAGTGGATAAATGAATTTCTTACATATAATTGCACTCTATTATATCATTAATGAGAAATAACCCAAAATGGGAAAATGTGACGGTACAATAACGTGAATTGTTTAAACTGCCCTTCACCTTTTAAATAGTGAAAAAAAATTAGTAGTATTAATATAGCGTCTTCATTTTGATAATTTATAAAATTGTGATAACTTTAAGAATTAATGCATCGTGTTTCATTTTACATGATTTTTTTTTCTATCTATAGCTTCAATTTAGTGTATTGATTAACATGTATTTTTTCACCATATATATATATTTGTTTTACGATATGAAATTTTTTTATGTGTTTATTGTAACAATTGGGTTCTAAAATAGCTAATCTAAAAGTTTGGGAGAAAAGTGGTCAAAACCAAAAGTTTGGAGGGGGCTAAGTGTAAGTTGGCATTAAAAGGGGTTAGCCTAGGGAATTTCTCATTCATTTTGTTGGCGGCCGAAGATTTGGAGAGGCAAGCATAGCAGGTTGCGATTTGGAGAAGAGGAAGAGAGATTTTGAAGTTTTGGACATTATCACTTCTTCCAAGGTAAGCTCATAGCTCTCTCCCTCTTTATTGTTTAGCTTAGAAATTTCTACCCTTATTGTGGTTTTTGGGAGTTATTGATATTGATGATTGAGTGGTCAGTTTAGTTTACAGGGTTTAGGTATCGCCTATTTTGGTATTGCATTTAATCGATCGAGTTTGGGGGTGGGGAGAGAAGCTTCGGTTCGGCGAGAGTGTGAGGGGATCATCCCCGATTGTGGTATTCTTTGAAGGGATTCGATGTTTGCGAAAAGGGAAAACCCTTACTGCAGCGTCGGCCCGGGCTTGTTACAGCCGGGAGAGGGTTGGAATGGACACCGGGGCGACCCCAGGTTTGTTGTGACCGGGTGACCTCGGGAGTGGGGGGTGACCCCGGGCGGGGTATCGACCGGGAGATCCCGGATGTGCCCCGACCGGGTGACCCCGGGTTAGGGCCGACCGGGTGATCCCGGAGTTGGGCCGACCGGGTGACCCCGGGGTAGGGCCGACCGGGTGATCCCGGGGTTGGGCCGACCGGGTGATCCCGGGTTGTCTCAATCCGGGCGACTTCAGGAATGGGTCAGTGAGTGAGTGCCTTTAGGTTCAGATAGGTTTAGGGTGAGAGTTTTAGCAGTGTCTTAGCAGCGATAAAAAGGGGGGGATTATTCCTTTATTTCTAGAGCGTAACCAAGTGTTTGATCAGACGATTCTATTTTGATATTTAGGGAATTTTCGTTGTGTGACAAGTTCAAGTGTTAGAATTTTAGCACCGGACGTCAGGTGAGTTTTTCTGAACTAAAACCTCACATGAATTTGAAACTATTTATGCTTGCGAGTTTTCTATTTAAATGCCTTGTGGCTTTAAAGTGGTTTAAGACATGTGGAGGTTATTTAAAGCATATCTGTAATTATGTGAGCTTTATGTACGTGAGTTTTCTTTTAAACGTGGTATATGTTTTGTACTGTTGGTTAAATGTATGCATACATGGTCGTGAGTTGTATGGCCAAAGTCGGGGGGTGTGGCCCGCCTGTACTCATACCGGGGTGTGTGTTTCGTTTATGCCGATTGGGAGGTGTGACCCATCAAAGGCAGTGTGAGACAGACACACTGATACCTTCGGGTAACGGTAGTGTGCGCCGGAAGCGAGCATTTGATTATGGTTTTAAATTTCAAAGATGAATGGGTTGAGTTGATTATAAACTTTTCTGTTGTTTATGTTTCGAATTGTTTTGGAGGGAACTCACTAGATCGTTTGTATAACCCTCACTTTTCAAAACTAAAACCCTTTTTCAGGTCGACGTGAGATAGGAGGTTCGGGAAAAGGGAAAGAGAAGGTGTGATCGAGAACCGGCTTAGAAGACCTCCTTTAGAATAATTCCTTTCTTATTCTCAGTTGTAATAGGTTGTTATGTTTACAAACCTTGACGATGTAACCGTTGGCTTGGGGCCGTTTTAGCACTTAATCTAATCTTTCTTTAGTATGCTTGGTTTTGCTATTTGGGTTGTTATAATTGGTATCAGAGCCATAGTTTAAGAGATCTAGGTGACCGGAAGGACCTTGACATAAACTAGGAGGGTAGGATACAACTGAGATTATAGGATGACCTTAGGAAGACGAGTGATAGGGTAGTGAGAACTAGCATGTAAGGTAAATTTAAAATTACATCTGGCCAGTGTAATGATAAATTTACAGGTACATGTGTGTGTTTAACTTGCCTTATTACTTTGGACTTATCATAATGAAGTTTGTGTGTTGGTGTCTTATCAGTAGTCATGTCAAAGCGGGTGACTAGAAGCAGATATGTGCCGGTAGCTGAGGCGGCACCTGTGAATGGAACTATTGAGAATGAACCGGTCATTCCTCCTCGACCAGCTGCCACGCGGGGAAAAGGACGTGGACGACCTAAAGGAAAGGGAAAGACCACCCGAAAGGAGGCCACTCAAGTGGAGGGACCGGAAGTGAGAGCTCAAGAGAAGAGAATAGTGCGAGTTACCCGATGAGCTAGAAGTGTGGAGGTCATGGCTGAACGAGAACCCTCTCTTCAAGAGAGTTCAGCTACTGCAAGGGGAAGAAGTCCAGTGAGGAACTGTGGGGGAGGTCAGGCTCAAGCTTTTGTCACGCAAGAGACTTTCGCTACAGAGATGGGTAAATTGCAGGAAACCTTGCAAGCTTTATGGCTCATCAAACTGGAAGAGCAACAACAAGTCAAGAAAAGAGTGAAGAAAGGGAGACAACAGAGATGGCCAACGTGCCAATGACTGTAGTGGGCAGTCACTCACAGTCAACCCCGGGTTTGGAAGTCAAGACAGATACCGGGAAATGATGTAGCTACAAAGCATTTATTACTTGTAATCCTCCTACCTTCAAAGGGGAATGCGATCCGGTGGTGGTTATCAAGTGGATCGGAAATATGGAGCTATTGTTTGACATATGTAAGTGTGCAGAAGAAGATAAAGTCGTGTTTGCTTTATCCATGATGAGGGATGATGTCGTGTTCTGGTGGGAGGCAGAGACAGGGGGCAAGGGTTCGAAGGCGGCTAGAGGTATGGATTGGGAGACCTTTGTGGCTAAATTTAAACGGCAGTTCTGTCCGTTGGCAACTGTGAAGAAGCTTGAGGAGGAATTTCTGAACTTAGAGCAAAGGGATATGACAGTTCGGGAGTATACAACAAAATTTCTCGAAAAGGCTCGTTTTGCTGAAGTGTATGTGCCGAATGAGGAGCGTCGAGTAGACAGGTATTTATTTGGGCTGAGAAGCAATATCCGAGAACTAGCGGCATCACGAGAGCCTACTACCTTTCAAGCGGTCGTTAACGCAGCCGAGATGACTGAAAAGGATAAGGCGCGTCAAATGACTGAGAAGGGCGGTGAGAAGAGAAAATGGGAAGGGTCGGTACGTGACCCAAAGAAGTTCAAGAGTGCCAGACCAGATCATCGAGCTACACCAAGGTTTGAGAACAAGCCGTGCAGCAAGTGTAACCGGATGCACAAAGGAGAATGTTTGATGGATAGGGAGGGTTGTTTTAAATACGGGAAAACAGGGCATATGGCACGGGACTGTCAAGGAACTAGAACATGCTACCAGTGTGGTGCCCCGGGTCACATTAAAACAGACTGTCCGCAGCTGAAAAAGGGAACTGTCGGGAATGTTGGGGGAAAAGGAGGAGAGAGGAAGGTGGAACCCGCCCGAGCTAGAGCGAGGGCGTTCAACATGACGGCATAGGAGGCGGTGGAAATACCAGATGTGGTGACAGGTACTTTCTTTATAGACTAGACTTTTGCTAAAGTATTGTTTGATTCGGGCGCAAACCGTTCGTTTGTGTCGCCGAATTTTGTTTATAATCAGCGTACGAAACCCAGAAAGCTCAGTCTGGGGTTTGAGGTAGAAGTAGCAGATAATAGTCGAGTCTTGGTGAGGGAGGTATATGAAGGGTGTAGTATTGATATTGATGGGCAGTCATTCCCGCTTCGGCTATACCCGATGGGTATGGGGGAATTTGACGTCATTGTAGGGATGGATTGGTTAGCGTCGAATGATGCTCATATAGTGTGCAATAAGAAATTGATTCGAATAGCGTTGCCGGGTAAGGAAGAGGTAGTAGTGTATGGGGATCGTCGGGATAGGAAGTCGTGTTTGATCTCTATGATCAAGGCTAAGCGGTGCTTAGTGAAAGGGTGTGTGGGGTTCTTAACGTATGTAGTAGACGCTAAGAAAGAGAAGAAGGGGTTAGAGTCGGTTCCGGTAGTAAGCGAATATCCGGAAGTGTCTCTGGAAGACTTAACCACTGTGCCTCCAGATTGGCAAGTGGAGTTTCGAATTGACTTAACGCCCGGAGCCGCACCAATTGCAAGAGCGCCCTATCGTCTGGCACCGACAGAGATGAAGGAGATGATGACTTAACTGCAAGAACTACTCGATAAGGGGTTTATTCGCCCTAGTACCTCACCGTGGGGAGCTCCGGTATTATTTGTCAAGAAGAAGGATGGATCTATGAGAATGTGCATAGACTATCGGGAGTTTAACAAAGTGACTGTCAAGAATAAGTACCCTCTTCCCAGAATTGATGACCTTTTTGATCAGCTGCAGGGAGCGAGCTACTTTTCGAAGATAGATCTGCGATCGGGGTATCATCAGTTGAAGATGAGGAAGGAGGATGTGCCTAAGACTGCCTTTCGTACAAGATATAGGCACTACGAGTTTTTAGTCATGCCCTTTGGGTTGACAAACGGGCCAACAACTTTCATGGACCTGATGAATAGAGTGTGTAGCCCACTCTTAGACAAGTGTGTCATTGTCTTTATTGACGATATACTGATTTATTCACGGTCCAAGAATGATAACGAGTCACACTTGCGAGCAATATTGGAATTGCTTAAACGCGAGAAATTGTACGCCAAGTTCTCAAAATGCGAATTTTGGTTAAGAGAGGTACAATTTCTAGGATACGTGGTATCGGAAGAGGGGATTAAGGTTGATCCGGCTAAGATCGAGGCTATCAAAGGGTGGGAGGTTCCAAGATCGCCATCAGAAGTAAGAAGTTTTCTGGAATTGGCGGGTTACTATCGAAAGTTCATTCAGGACTTCTCGAGGATATCCACGCCATTAACTGCCCTAACCAAGAAGAACGTCAAATTTGCGTGGGCGGAGGCTCAAGAGAATGTGTTCCGTAAATTGAAAGAAAGCCTGAGAAGTACACCTATCTTGTCCCTACCCAACGGGACTGAAGGATTCGTAATCTACGGCGATGCTTCAAAATTAGGTCTGGGGTGTGTGTTAATGCAAGAAGGTAAAGTGATTGCTTATGTGTCTCGTCAGTTGAAAGAGCACGAGAAGAATTACCCGACGTACGATCTGGAATTGGCAGCAGTAGTCTTCGCTTTGAAGATTTGGAGGCATTATCTGTACGGGGTTAAATGTCAGATTTATACGGATCACAAGAGCCTTTAGCATCTATTCAACCAGAAATAGCTCAATATGAGACAGCGTAGGTGGATGGAATTGTTGAGCGATTACGACTGTGAGATCCTTTACCATTCGGGCAAGGCCAATGTGGTGGCCGATGCCCTAAGTCGTAAGGATCATGGGGAAACAACAAAAGTGGTGGCATTTCGAGTCGAAGTCACTTCTAATTTCTTGGAAGAAGTCAGGAAGTATCAATAGGAAGCAACTTTGGGGGGAAACTTGAAGAGCGATTGAATAGTTGGAATTGTTGATTCGATGATCGCCGACAGTCGCGAAGTGAAATGCTACAAGAATAGAGTGTGGATTCCAAAGTTGGGAGAACTTTGAAAGAGAGTGTTGGAAGAAGTGCATAAGTCACGTTACTTCGTACATCCAGGAACCAACAAGATGTATCGAGATTTGAAGCAAAGTTATTGGTGGTCGGGGTTAAAGAAATATATTTCTTACTTCGTTGAGCGATGTCTGACGTGCTTAAAGGTAAAAGCAGAACACCAAAGGCCTTACGGGGAGCTTCAACCGTTGGAAATTACAGTATGGAAATGGGACGAGATTGCGATGGACTTCGTTACTGGTTGTCGCGATCACCTAAGGGGCACGATGCTATTTGGGTGATTGTGGATAAACTCACAAAATCATCTCATTTTGTACCAATTAAGTAGACGTATCCGTTAGAAAAGCTGGCTAAGTTGTATATAGACGAGATAGTGTCCAGACATGAAGTATTGTTGTCTATAGTGTCAGATCGAGATGGTCGTTTCACGTCATCTTTTTGGAGAAGCTTGCAAAGAGAGTTGGGTTCGCAAATCAAGTTGAGTATTGCCTATCACCCACAGTCGGATGGTCAAAGTGAGAGAACCATACAAATGTTGGAAGACATGCTTCGAGCATGTGTGATGAACTTCAAACGTTTTTGGGAAGTTCACCTGTCATTGATCGAGTTCTCCTACAATAACAATTATCATGCTAGCATTCAATCACCACCGTTTGAGGCATTGTACGGTCGCAAGTGTAGGACACCTCTATGTTGGAACAAGGTAGGAGAACGACAATTGACAGGTCCAGAGATAGTACAAGTGACTGCTGATAAAGTGAATCAAATTCGGGAAAGGTTGAAGTCGGCGCAAGACCGACAACGGATGTACGCGAATAAACGAAGGAAACCCAACGAATTTCAAGTGGGAGACTTAGTCATGTTAAAAGTTTCGCCTTGGAAAGGGGTAGCCCGTTTCGGAAAGAAGGGTAAACTGCGACTGAGATTCGTTGGACCTTTATTTATCCTAGAGCGTGTTGGGGAGGTAGCATACAAACTGAATCTACCCTCGGAGTTGCGAGGGATTCACCCCATGTTCCACGTGTCGAATCTGAAGAAGTGCTTGGCAGAAACCAATGTAGTAATACCGTTGGAGGATATCCAAGTGGATGAAAAGCTGAGTTACGTCGAAGAACCGATGGCCATTCTAGATCATAAGGTCAAGAAACCAAGGAATAAAGAGATTCGATTGGTGAGAGTGCAGTGGAAGTTCCACAAGGGGAAAGAATCAACGTGGGAAGTGAAGGCGGACGTGAAGTCACAGTATCCCCATCTGTTCGACAATGGAATTCCGGGGACGGAATTCTTTTGACGGGGGGATATTGTAACAACCGGGTTCTAAAATAGCTAATCTAAAAGTTTGGGAGAAAAGTGGTCAAAACCAAAAGTTTGAAGGTGGCTAAGTGTAAGTTGGCATTAAAAAGGGTCAGCCTAGGGAATTTCTCATTCATTTTGTTGGCGGCTGATGATTTGGAAAGGAAAACATAGTAGGTTGCGATTTGGAGAAGAGGAAGAGAGTTTTTGAAGTTTTGGACATCATCACTTCTTCCAAGGTAAGCTCATAGCTCTCTCCCTCTTTATTGTTTAGTTTAGAAATTTCTACCCTTATTGTGGTTTTTGGGAGTTATTGATATTGATGATTGAGTGGTCAGTTTAGTTTACGGGGTTTGGGTATCACCTATTTTGGTATTGCATTTAATCGATCGAGTTTGGGGGTGGGGAGAGAAGCTTCGGTTCGACGAGAGTGTGAGAAGATCATCCCAGATTGTGGTACTCTTTGAAGGGAGTTGATGTTTGCGAAAAGGGAAAACCCTTACTGTAGCGTTGGTCCGGGTTTGTTACAGCCGGACGAGGGTTGGAATGGACCCCGAGTGACCCCGGGTTTGTTGTGACTGGGTGACCCCCGGGGGGGGGGGGGTATCGACCGGGAAATCACGGATGTGTCCCGACCGGGTGACCCCGGGGTAGGGCCGACCGGGAGATCCCGGGGTTGGGCCGACCGGGTGATCTCGGGTTGTCTCAATCTGGGCGACTTCGGGAATGGGTCAGTGAGTGAGTGCCTTTAAGTTCAGATAGGTTTAGGGTGAGAGTTTTAGCCAGTGTCTTAGCAGCGATAAAAAGGGGGGATTATTCCTTTATTTGTAGAGCGTAACCAAGTGTTTGATCAGACGATTCTATTTTGATATTTAGGGAATTTTCATTGTGCGGCAAGTTCAAGTGTTAGAATTTTAGCACCGGACGTCAGGTGAGTTTTTCTAAACTAAAACCTCACATGAATTTGAAACTATTTATGCTTGCGAGTTTTCTATTTAAATGCCTTGTGGTTTTAAAGTGGTTTAAGACATGTGGAGGTTATTTAAAGCATATCTGTAATTATGTGAGCTTTATGTACGTGAGTTTTCTTTTAAATGTGGTATATGTTTTGTACTGTTGGTTAAATGTATGCATACATGGTCGTGAGTTGTATGACCAAAGTTTGGGGGTGTGGCCCGCCTGTACTCATACCGGGGGGGTGTCCCTTTATGCCGATTGGGAGGTGTGACCCATCAAAGGCATTGTGAGACAGACATGTTGATACCTTCGGGTAACGGTAGTGTGCGCCGGAAGCGAGCATTTGATTATGGTTTTAAATTTCAAAGTTGAATGGGTTGAATTGATTATAAACTTTTTTGTTGTTTATGTTTCGAACTGTTTTGGAGGGAACTCACTAGACCGTTGGTCTAACCCTCGTTTTTCAAAACTAAAAACCTTTTTCAGGTCGACGTGAGATAGGAGGTTCGGGAAAAGGGAAAGAGAAGGTGTGATCGAGAACCGACTTAGAAGACCTCCTTTAGAATAATTCTTTTCTTATTCTCAGTTGTAATAGGTTGTTCTGTTTACAAACCTTGACGATGTAACCGTTGGGGTCGTTTTAGCACTTAATCTTATCTTTCTTTAGTATGCTTGGTTTTGCTATTTGGGTTGTTATATTTATGAAACAAAAAGTACAACTAAATGTTTTTCATTGTGAATCAATACATATGAAACAAAAACACTGTAAAACAAATACATGTTAATTAATATATTAAATTCTAACTTAATGGAAAAAATAATGTGAAATAATACCTTATGATAATAGTTTCAAAATTATCACAATATATGAGGTTCCCAAGTGATTAAACCCGTGTGTGTGTGTGTGTATATATATATATATAGGGTTGAGTTCCGGTGAGAAGTTGAGTTAACGGTGAGAAGTGTTTATCAACTGTTGGATGAGAAATGGACGCAGATTAGGATGAGATGCACCGAGATAAGATGCACCAGACAATTTCCTTCTAAGCCGCAATTCATGGGAGGGATTAAGATTAAAAGAGATCAACGGTTCAGATCCACTTCTCACACTTCTCACTGTTAACCCAACTTCTCACATGATTCTTCGCATATATATATATATATATGTGTGTGTGTGTGTGTGTGTGTGTGTGTGTGTTGGGGGAGGGGTTAAATCATGTGAGCACCAAAAAAAATGTTGAGAACCGTGACAACACATCTAAGCCCTAATTTGGTTTTGATCTTATAGTTATAATTTTAAATTGTTTTTAATTAGAAAATGATACAATCGTCATTTTGGTAATAGAGATTCATCAAATAAAACACATATTTTTGAATTCTATAATTTGATATCTCAAATATGACAACTCAAACATTTAGATACATCTGATAATACATGAAAATGCAACATATTTTGGTTTGATCATTATTTTGTGTAACATACTAATACAATTGGCCTAAATTAATACTTGAAATATCACATCTGATATATCAAAATTAAGATTTAAAAAATATGTTGCGCAAAATAAAAATCCGACCAAAATACTTTACATTTTCATACAACTTGCTCCTTTTGAAAAATGCACTTTCTTCTTATTACTAGGAATCCTTACAAAATTTATGAGTTATTTATCAACAATCATCATAAAATATTAATAAAATCAATTACGACAATCTTAATAAAAAAATGTTTGATTAAGTTTAGTTGTAAAATTGTTTTTCATTATGAAATTTGGGACAAAGGAGAATGTAAGAAATTTCTTTGTTCCCATTTATCATGAATAATAAACGTGAATATTTTATAATATTCATTATGAATATTTCATGAACGTCTCAGACATGTGATTAGGGGCGGACTCTCATGGAATGATACGGTGTCATGGGCTACCCCTTCAAGGTTCCGTTGCAAGAGAAAAAATTACGTTTCTGAATGGTGCCAACATATAGTTTTTGAAATTGAAATATTTTAGTTCAAGATTTTAAAGGTTGAGATGGTAAATGTTTCTGCCTTTGTACAAAAGACTCGGGTTTAAGTATCACAATTGTCAAATTTGTTGTTTTTAGCTTAAATTTTGATTTTTTTTATATATCTCGTATTCTTAAAAATATATGTAGACTGGACTCGAACATGGGCTCTTCTAAAAAAGGACAAGGAATTAACCAACAAATCTGAACTAATATTGTGGATTTTTTTTAGATATTTTTGTATATTCAAAATGTGACACCACTTGAAAAAAGTTATGGGTATGTCTTAGCATGACACACTCCTCTTTGTTTGCAACTGAAACTATGCATATTATAAATGGGTTGGGTTCCGGTAAGAAGTTGAGATTAACGTGAGAAGTGATTATCAACCGTTGGATGGAAAATAAATGTACATTAGGATAAGATGTACCAAGATGCACCAGATCAATTCTCTTCTAAGCCTTAATTCATGGGAGAACATTTGATTAAAAATAATCAACAGTTCCGATCTACTTCTCACATTTTTTACGTTAACCTCGACTTCTCACATCATTCTTCGTTTATATGTTAAACACAATTTTATAAGAATAAGCTTTAAAGATGATATCATATTGGAATATAAAACTTTTTAAAATCGGTATAAGAACTTATCCACTATAACGAAAGCGAAAGGCCATCAAGAAATACACTCAATTAAAAAAAAAAAAAAAGATAAAGGAAAAAGGCAAATCCAACGGTTGTGGAACACCCTTTCGCGGAAACACGGAGCCGCTCTCGCCCAATACTTTGGAATCTAAACCCAACCCTCTCTCCACCCACCCACTACTCTAACACCACTTAACTCAACCATGGTTAACCCCTAATTCCTTCCCTTTATATAAACCATTACCCCTTAATTTCATCATCAATTTCCCCCTTTCTTCTTGTCGTGATTCTGGATCAACTCTGGATCGCTTGAAGGATGAGTTGCAATGGATGCCGAGTTCTTCGAAAAGGATGCAGTGAGAATTGTGTTCTCCGGCCATGTTTACAGTGGATCCAAACTCCTGAAGCTCAGGCTCACGCCACCGTCTTCGTCGCCAAATTCTTCGGCCGTGCCGGTCTGATGTCGTTCATCTCCGCCGTACCTGCTAATCAACGTCAATGTAAGTAAACTGTTGATTTAGTTGTGATAAATGAAAGGAGTTGAATCTAATCTTATGAAATGCTAGGGTTTCTAGTCTCTCTGTTTTTCATCTGAAGGATTATGAAGCAACAGGAGAGTGATGAAAATCAGCTGGTACTTTTTTGTGTTTACAGCTTTGTTTCAATCGCTGTTATAAGAATGATGAAAATCAACTGGTGCTTTTTTGTGTATACAGCTTTGTTTCAATCTCTGTTATGTGAAGTGATGAAAATCAACTGGTGCTTTTTTTTGTTTACAGCTTTGTTTCAATCTCTGTTATGTGAAGTGATAAACATCAACGGGTGTTTTTTGTGTTTATAGCTTTTGTTTCAATCGCTGTTATTTGAACTGATAAACATCAACCGGTGTTTTTTGTGTTTACAGCTTTGTTTCAATCTCTGCTATTTGAAGTGATGAAAATCAGCTGGTGTTTTTTGTGTTTACAGCTTTGTTTCAATCGCTGTTATTTGAAGCTGCTGGCCGGACTGTAAATCCGGTGAACGGTGCCGTCGGACTTTTATGGACCGGCAACTGGCACGTTTGTCAGGCGTCAGTTGAGACGATCCTCCGAGGCGGTACGTTACGACCGATTCCTGAGCTTCTGAACGGACATCCGGCAACACCGGAGCTCGGTGATTCATCGGAAACAGACGTAACGTTCACCGACGTGTTCCAGATTCAGGATCCGATTACGCATTCACGATCTAAGTTACAGAAACGCCGGCGAAGCTATGATCCGCAATCAAGCATGACGGAGTTACAGGATGATCTCGATCTGAATCTAAACCAGAGTTTTGTAGCGAAAAAAGGAAAACTGGAGAAACAGCGATTAGGAAGTCCGTCGATGAACTCCGAAGATTCCGTCACTACAACGTGTTTGGATGCTGTTTTTCGAGATTATAATCGTAATCCACGAGGAAGAGGTGATGGAGAATTGCAAATTTTGAATCTATTCAACTGATTTAACTCGATTATAGCTATATATCTTATGGCAAATGATCGTGTGAGAAGTCGAGTTAACAGTGAGAAGCGTGAGAAGTGGATCTGAACCGTTGATCTCTTTTAATCTCAAGCTCTCACATGAATTACGGCTTAGAAGGGAATAGATCTTATGTATCTCGGTGCAGTGCGTCCATTTCTCATAACGGCTGATAACCACTTCTCAATCTTCTCACCGTTAACTCAACTTTTCACACGAACCCGACCTTATATCTTATAGTATGATATATATATATATATACCGTAATTTGCTTCTGAGATTTCCGATTTTGTTTGATAGAAAGGGAAGATGTTGGCCGGAAATTTGGATTCCGGCGAGTTTTGTAGATCACCGGCACAGGATTTCCCTCTGTGTTTCCTTTAACGTATCTGTACATCAACCACATACATGAAGGGAAAAATGAAAGTTGGGCGGTGGTGTATTAAAATTCTACTATTAAATATTTAATTAATAATTAAATATTAAAAGTACTCCAATATAAAGCTTAGGTATTTAACAAGAATGTTTGGTCTTTTAATTATTAATTAATAAGTATACTTAATTGTTTTATTTATATTTTATAACGTTATAAAAGTATGTATTAAGTGATGCCGACTTTTGGAGTACTGCAAGAGCCGTGTAGAAACAAAACAAATGTAAAAAAGTTTACAAATCTCTAAAGTGGAGTTTGTTTTTTAAAACATGTAAAGTCTGAAATTTAATTCACTTCTTCTTAATAAGAGATAGTGTTAAGAGATAGTGTTTTAAGAGGTTATAAAACATTAGATTACCTCTTCTAATTTCAGATGTATTTCAGATTTAAGAGCCTCTGAAGATTGAAAAAAACAAACGGCCTGAATGTAAAAATGTCTGATCGATTAAGACTTCAGAGGTATTAATAGGTTTTAAAAGAAAAAACAAACAACCCCTAAATTTTTAATACAAGAGAATATTAATTTAATTGTTTTTTACCAATTAATTAAATATATTACTTTTTATAAAAAGACATTTGGCTATGTTTGGCAAAAAAAAGCTAGCTTATAAGCTAGTACATGTTTGGATGACCATAAGCTAGCTTATTGAAACGCTACTCAAAGTAGCGTTTTGAAAAGCCAGCTTATCAGCTACAAGCTAGCTTATAAGCTAGTTTGCCAAACAAAGCCTTAGGCTATATTTGACAAACTAGCTGATAAGCTAGCTGATGAAAAAGTCACGTTTGGCAAAAACTAGCTTATAAACATTTAAATTACTAAAAAGAACATTAATTAATTATTTATATTTAAAAGTTAATATATAATTATGAATATTAATGAGGGACATAATTGAAGTAATCACAAAAAGCTTCTCATAAGTTACTCCAACAAACTTATCAAAAAGTTAGCTTATAAGCTAGTTTATGGTCATCCAAATATGTACCCAGGAAATAAGCTAGCTTATTTTTGTCAAACAATGCCTAAGGCTATGTTTGGCTAACTAGATGATAAGCTAGCTGATGACTAATAAGCTAGCTGGTGACTGATAAGTTAGCTGATGAAAAAGTCAATTTTGACAAAAACTAGCTTATAAACATTTAAATTACCAAAAATGATATTAATTATTTATTTATAATTAAAAGTTAATATATAATTATGAATATTAATGAGGGACATAATTGGAATAATCACAAAAAGCTCCTCATAAGTTACTCCAAATAGCTTATCAAAAAGCTAGCTTCTGGTCATCCAAACATGTACCCAGAAAATAAGCTAGTTTATTTTTGCCAAACAATGCCTAAGGGGATGTTTTTTTTAAATAACTCTTAATGACTCTTAAATCTGAATCGTTAAGACATTTTTACATTCATATTGTTTGTTTTTTCTAGTTTTTAGAACATCTTAACTTTTAAATATATCTGAAATAAGAAGTGGTAACCTAACTTCTTAAAACCTGTTATCGTCGGCTCATTTTATATGTTTTATTTTCTCTCAAGACGCTTTCAGACGTTACAAAAACAGTTTTATTGATTCAGATTTCAAACTTCAGCACCACCTTTATTAATCATAAGTGAAATAAGACTTCAGACCTCTTAAAAAAACAAATGCCACCTAAATGTATATTTGGATAATTAATGTATAGAGTATTTAATAATATAAGTAATATTGAAAATTTCAAAATAGAAATTATAATGAAGTTGAGTGTAATTTTTTTTGTAGGTTTTAAAGTTTAGTTTTTTATTCAAGGGAAATTATAGGTTATATGTTAGAAATGATTTAAATATGAAGGTGCCACTAAACTATTAAACTTTTAGTTTTTTTATTTACAATTTTCAAATATATATATATATATATATACTTGGGTTGTGACGTATTGGTAAAGTTCGGGAGAATGTAGTGGAAATCTCATCTTTCGTGAGTTCGAATCCAAGTGCTGCCAAAGGCCATGGAGGTATGACTTCAAATCATTCTTGGTCGCCCAGGAGATTAGTCGGTCCGTGTAAGTTGCCCAGAAACCAATTACCCAAAAATAAAAAAACATATAACGACACATAGTGGGAAGAGTTAATCAACTTAATACTAATTGAACAATCTAAAATACTTAAAGAAAATGGAACATTTAAAAATGAAATCTATTACATTTGAAATACTAAATTCTAGTGCAAATACAAAACCGAAAACAAATACTGAATTGAAAGCTTAATAATATAGATGAACTAACTTTGTCTAAAGGGTTTACATTGTGACCTTGCCCTTGTTTGGCCCTTGTCTTTTGGACTCATAAAATACTGCTATCTTATAATATTGTAAAACTATTAAATTTCAAAAGTACAATGTAGTAACATTCACAAAATGCGTTAAAGAGAAACATGAAAGTTTGTCCAACATAGGTGGACTAACAAAAAGTGAAGCATGTTTCATGCCTATAAAATGAATCTAAAACTAAAACATGGAGTAAAAATGACCACTGATGCAACTTCTACATATCCATCTGGCCAAACAATTATAAAATTTTATTTCTCTACTAGACAACCACAAAACAGAACAGAAAACACAAAAAATATCAATGTGATAATAATAGGTATCAAAGTATATCAAGTCTTGCATACATTCTCAATGTGACAAAATTACATCTAACTATCATACATTATTGCCTATAGATATAGGATCATGAGGTATATACTATTTCCCATCCATCATTGATCATTGTCACCGTCACAAACTAGGTAACAAAGTATATCAAAGACTTGCTCGTGTGTACATATATGTTCCATTTCTTCTCTAAGCATTCATTTTTACACAACACCATCTCACGCCCTTTATAATGGACGATTAGAACAAAAAGTAAAAACTACCATCCAACAGAGATTAGAAGATGGCATAAAGAACCTATGTTTTCAAACCTCAACCCATTAGAACGCAATGCCAAGTAAGCTACTGGAATGTAAGCATCGAATTTCTTAGTGCCTACAGCTTCACCAACAACACGAAATGTAAAGCTTAAGCCATTAGAAGATGGCAAATAAAAATGGAGGGTAAGCTAACAATATGCTACAAGTAAGCTATTAGAATTTATACACTAGTTAGAAATAAATCCAATAATACTATTGCTTAGTTCTCTTAAAGATAAACCAAAACATCACAACGACAGAAAAACTATAATGTTGACATTTGTACATAGAGATCAAAACAAAGTGGAATGGAAGACATAGAAAATTGAGATACAAAGTCGAGTAGGGAGATGAGGAGGAGATGACTAGCGACTTGAATAAATTAATGAGCAAATGAGACAATGACCATTGATGAGCAGATGATATGCCAACCACCAACGAGCAACTGAGACACAAACAATGACGAGAAGCAGAGACACGAGCAACGAGGAACATCGTATTTAATGAGGAGAGACAAAAAAACATATCTGACAAGGAGAGAAAGGGAGGGCAATCATGGGATGTGGCGACCCTGAATGGTACGAGGAAGCCCTAAAAGATGAATGATTCATATAATGATGGAATCGTTATGGACCTGTTTGTTAGCATGCTTAATGGGACTCCCAGTTTATTCGGTAAATTATATATGACTGTTTGGTAGTGGCTTAATTATATAGAAAATGACTTATTCAGTAATTAAGTTTTCAAGAGGGAGCTTTATGCAGTATACCAATTTTTTTTTCAAACACGCCCCTCCCAATTAAAAACATGTTCCTTCCATCTATGAAAAAAAAATTCCAAACAAAAACATTCACAATCTAAACAAACAAATGAATCCATACAGGACTTAACGAAAAACCAACCAAACAACCCGTAAATATTATGAATGAAAGATGAATGAGTGTTGCAAACTTAGGGGTCGTTTACCAAATGCTTACTCGGGTAAGCTCTTACTGGTAAAATTCAACACTATCAATTACTTACCGGGTAAGAGTTTAGTACATCAAAACGGTATCGTATGCTTCCAGTAAGCACTAACCGTGGTAAGAGTCTTCGCCATCACTTACCGGGTAAGACTCTAGGTCCTTGCCTCAACTCTTACTGGTAGATTTTTAAGTCTTTGTCATATTCATCTGGTAAGGTAATGTGACTTAATAAACGTTTACCTGAGTAAGCGTTTGATAAACGACCCTTATTCTCACCATTGATCTACTTTAAAAGAATCAAACGTATTTAGCCATAAATATACACATGTACGTAATTACAAATATTCACATCTACGCTATATTGCATGAGTATTCGACTGATGATTTTTTTAATAATGTTGTATTTTCATTATATTAAAATTACCACCCAGCAGTAACAAATATTTGAATATTTAATGAATTGGAATATCAAACATATGCAATTTCAAATAATTTGTTCAACTTATTTATAAACAATTTAAAAAATTCAACATTTAAATGTTAATATATTTATAATTAGAGAACATGTCATGTGATTAGAGGTACTCAAATTTCCGACCACCCCAACCCAAAAAAACGTAAATAAAACTCAAATCGAGGTAACCCGACACACAATTGATACAAATTTTGCTCAAAATGCATCTATTGAGTTGGAAACGGGTTGAACCCAAAGTAACCCGACCAAAACTTGTACGCTTTTACTTTTTTTTAATGGTTATAGACTTTTAATGGCTCTTCTTTCAATCAGTTCTCAAGTTTTTCTATCTTAGGGGTTGTTTGGCAGTTGCTGAATGCTTTAGTGCAGAATGATTAAGTGGTCTGAATGATTAAGATGTTTTTATGATATAGTGTAAAATGAAATATGGTTGTTTTGATAATTGTTCATAATGAAATCTGGGCTCTTAATGGTTAAGGGAGGGCCATGATACAAAATCATTAAGAGGATTTTGGAACCATTAAGAGACAACACTTTTTTTGCCAAACAAGATTTACCTCTTAGCGATTCAGAGGTTGTCTCTTAATGGAACCATTAAGAGGTAAACAAACAACCCCTTAGTCGTAATTTAGATCTCTCCATGAGACCACGCCAATTAAAATCGCACGAGTATAACTTACAAGTCTTCCAAAATCTTCAACATCGATATAATCAAGAGGCAAGAGATACTCTTCTTCTACTCTTCTCTTCTCTTATTAGTCTTACTTTTATATTTACATTTTGATTTTAGTTTTCTTAAATTGAATCACTTAGTTAGATTGTAAAATGAAGTATTAAAGTTTCAACCCGACCAACCCAACCCAACCCACACGGTTTGTATTGGATTAAGTTGAAATTTTTTAAATCACAAATATTGAATTAGTTTGTTCAAATGTCTTCAACCCGACTAACCGAACCTACGGACTCTTAAAAAGAAAAAGGGGAGGGATTGGGTGCATGCTGCCACTCGCCGCATTTGGTGGGACTTATGGGTCCCACAGAACATTCATATACCAATCCAGTTCCACTTTCACTGTCCGCCGACGAAACAAGCCACTCGCCCTCAAACTATCTTTAATTTACAACTTCAGTCCACTAAGTCTACTAAATTCGCAAAAATACACCCTAAGGTTTCAGAAGTTTCGATTTCATCATCTAAATACACTTTTTTTCTCACAAGAATATTAAATCTATATAATTGTCGAGATGTTCGTTCGTGTATAATTACCGTTTTAATCACTATTTATGTATCTGTACATTTCAGCAGGATTCAATATTTTATTGACTATTCGTAATGAAAAATTAATTCAATTTCTTATTAAGAAAAGAAAAACTAAAATTTATGGACTATTTGTATTACAAAGCTTAATATTTGTTTTTTATTTAAACGTGTTTACCAGTTATTTAGTGGATTTTAAACATGAATTTTCAAGAAGTTATAAACATGTAATAATTATTCTAAACATGAATTTAAGACATAATGTATTAATATATTATACATAATAATACATAATAAGTTGTTTTAAAAGTTTTTACTGATTGATTTGTAATCTATACTATATTATAGAGATGACATAAAAAACTCTTAATTACAACTCACTAAGCTTTATGTACTATCATTTAAAACTATCTACTTAAAATCTCTTAAAAATAACTACTAAAGCCTAATGTACTACCTGTAAAGCTTTTAACCCTAATTAATATATTTCATCCTTATCCCCCAAAATCCTTATCTCTAATCCCCAAACCCTAAAATTATGAAATTTGAATTCTGATAAACATAATCAAAACAGGATAAACATCTCAATTTAAATATAAAAAATTTAAAATATATAAGATAATTAATGAATTTTAACAAACTACTTAATTTTTTTTTATATAAAAAACATTATATTGTTAAGCCTAAATTAAACAAATTTATATATAAAAAACCATTATCACTCAATAAAAACCATCCAAAATCGTACTGTAAATCAATAAAAAAACAAAAAATAAAAATAAACATTAAAATCGTGATGTATTAAGCATTATGTACTATTATTTAATGTTAATCTACTTAAAATCTATTAAAAACAAATTAATGAAGCAATGTGTACTACTTTTAAATGTTTTTAACCCTAATTAATAAATTTCATCCTTATCCCCCAAAATCCTTATCTCTAATCCCCAAATTCTAAAATTATGAAATTTGAATTCTGATAAACATAATCAAAACAGGATAAACATCTCAATTTAAATATAAAAAATTTAAAATATATAAGATAATTAATGAATTTTAACAAACTACTTAATTTTTTTTATATAAAAAACATTATATTGTTAAGCCTAAATTAAACAAACTTATATATAAAAAACCATTATCACTCAATAAAAACCATCCAAAATCGTACTGTAAATCAATAAAAAAACAAAAAATAAAAATAAACATTAAAATCGTGATGTATCTCGCTGCATTGCGCGAGTACGCTTCTAATATATTAGTACAATATAGTTAAATTAAATACATGATATAAATTATAAATTAATGTGTGATTTACCAAATGTTTATCGAATAAGTAGTATTAGGTCATTTACATTATCAAATGAGCATAACAATAACCAATAATTTTATTTGGTAAGAGGCATTACAACAATTGATGTTCTAACCTAGTAAGTGAGAAAAAAAAACTATTGATTGTTTATTGAGGTAAGAGACACTTATAAACAATCAATTTTGATGATCAATAATGTTATCCAACAAAGTAAATAAGGATAATAATTTTTATCAATAAAGACTTAGGCATTGTTTGGCAAAAATAAGCTAGCTTATTTTCTGGGTACATGTTTGCATGATCATATGTTAGCTTATAAGCTAGTTGGTAGCTGATAAGCTAGTTTTTTAAAACGTTACTATGAGTAGTTTTTCAATAAGCTATCTTATGGTTATCCAAACATGTATCAGGAAAAAAAGCTAAATAGCCTTATCGGTAAGCTTTTGATAAACGATCTAGGATAAAATGGACAATGTTTAGCGTATGAAAAGAATCCAAAAAATAATAATAGATGAGGAACATGGACACATGGGTGTGACGTGGATTTTATGGCTCTAGGCCCCACTAGTCGACTAAGTCTAGAATCATCATTTTGACAAAAAAAAAATTGTTGTTGATTTATTTATTTTTTTAAGAAACGAGGTTGCTATTTAAATAGTTTTTCTTTTTAAGTATAAAATAAGCCGTGGACTCAAAAATTTTGCCCAATTGTTGGATTTTTAAGGTAGATTAAGGACATGAAAGGGGATATGTTTTTAGCTAGATTCCATAATTTCGAGAGTTTTCTCTTTTTTTTAAAGTTTTTTGATTGTTTTTGAAGAAATTTTAAGTTTTTTTTGTCGATTTTGATAGATTTTTTTGGTTTTTTGTTTGATTTCGAGATATTTTTCGATTGATTTCGTAAGGTATTTTAGTTTTTTGTTTGATTTCAAAGTACTTTTTTCAGTTTTTTTGGTTGTTCTTATATTTTATAATATCCCAGATTCATCTTTCATACCTAAAAAAATTCCGATTTTTGAAACCCGCTTGCACATACATAGGTCCCGCCCCTGAGTATAATTCATATTTTTGTAAAAATAAAATAATTGTTTTTTATATTATTATGTAAAGAAAAAAATAATAAAAATCGATTCAAATATCAACAAGGAAGAGTTTATTTACAATCATTTTTTTCACCTCATTCTCAAAACCATTTATTTTCTATTTGTATATGCTTTTTATTATATTTCTTTAACACACACTAATATAGAAATTATTTTACAATTAATGTTTTAATTTGAAACAAAAGTTATGCATATAAGAGGTTAAGAACTTCTTCAACAAATATGTTAAAAGAACAGATCTACGAGATTTTAGAATTTGATACTTCAAAAAGACCTAAGTTCCATGACTCTTGTTTCAGATTTTGTAGACTGAACTTGATAAAAAAATCAAGAGTCAGGTGGATAAATCATCAATTCAAGCATAAGACTTTTAAGAAACCTTCACGTGGGCCAATATGTTATTGTCGACGCCCATTTAGTCGAAATAGGAAAGCATATGGCTATGTGTTTGTTACGGAAAAGACATACCATAATTAAACATATATTTCCCATGTATTTTTATGTGTTCATGCATTCAACATTTCTAGACAAACATAGGGTTTCCAGTTAGCATGTTTGTCAATATAAAAGAAGATAAATCCAGATGTCTAGTACGTGAGTTTATAAAGTGATTATTGTAATATTTAATAAATAAGAATCAAATAATTGACTGCAACATAATATTAATGGCAATTAGGTAATCTATTTTACTGTTGCAACTTCTTGTCTGTTTCTCAAAGACTGATCTCTTTAAGTATAGAAAAATTTAAAATATCAAAATCAGAAATTGTATTGGTCAAAAATTACAAAACTGATTTATTGTACATTTAAACATCCCGATAATGATAATGTCTAAAAGTTCATAATCCATTTGCAACCACTCTTTCTGTTTCCATGGACCATTTACTATCAGGCTCGAAAAACACATCGTCATTATTATCGAACAATTGTCTAAGCTGCATTTACAGGTGTGGGAATTTTTTGTATACATGTGTGTGTGTGTGTCAAAGAAATTTCTTCTTCACGGTATGATCAGAGTTTGTTGTGACATCTTTTGTTATGTTAAACTATAAAATGATGGATCAAATATCGACAATGATATATCTGTCACTACTTAACAACATGTAAATATATGACACACAAATTGAAATTTTCTTATATATTGAGGGGGATTTTTGAAACTGAACAATTATTTATTAGTAAATATTGTCGGCAAAGATTTAACTAATTATTTTTTATGTAATTTATTTCAACTAATAGAATACTTGCAAGTAAGATAAGCTTTTAAAATGTTAAATGTCACATTCTTTGAACTTTTCAAATGTTGTCATTATTGATATGGGTACATATGATTATTTTAATATCATAAAAAGTAAAAAACAAACTATGACATCCATTTTTTACAGTATTTTTTTTTTTTTTATAATTGTGAGTGTTCGGTTAGTTTGTATGTAGATCGAGTATTAGAGAATAGTCAAGAAAATTCACAGTGGCTTTATAGGCCTTAAACTGAGAACATCAAAAAGCCCAAGCCTTATGAACTTAAAACATAATTTAATATATTATGTTGAAAAAGAATCAAATACAGAAGGTCGTAACCTTAACATACAACGGGGATTAAAACTTAACTAACATCAATCTCTTCTAAATTGAATGCTGTTAGGTAAAATGCAACTAGGTTCCTATCCAGTTTGAATTTAAATGTTTCCTTTACCTTTCGAGCTTCTAGGTTTATCTGCTTTCGA
Organism: Arctium minus; assembly: GCA_954870635.1. Classification (NCBI taxonomy): domain Eukaryota; kingdom Viridiplantae; phylum Streptophyta; class Magnoliopsida; order Asterales; family Asteraceae; genus Arctium; species Arctium minus. Next base: position 10,526,633 of record OX941097.1, on the reverse strand, counting down.
GATACATTTATAATTTTTTCATAAATAAAAATAATTAGTCGAACGTCTTGTAAGTTCATAAGTTTTAATAACACGCATATGACTGCTATGAGATTATAAAACTGTAAGTTGCAATGTCTTTTGATGTAAACTGTTTGGGTAAAAAAACATAAGTCCGACCGTCGAAGATATTATCCTCGACCAAATATATCACCGTCCACCAAACATCTGTATTCCCACCACTTATATCCCTGATCGATAGTCATTAATTAGTCGCCCAATTAAAGACTAATTTCAGACAACAGACTGTTATCTCTTTATTATACATTTATTGCAGGTATTGCTTTTAGGGGTGTACATAAAACCGTCAACCCGCGAAACCCGACCAACCCAACCCGCTCCCAACCCAATTAAACCCAACCCGCAAAACCGCGAAACCGCAAACCGCCAAACCGCTAATTAGAAGGGTTGAAATTGGGTTAGGAAAACTCAACCCAACCCAAACCGCCAACCCGCCACTATTTTTTTGTTATAAAATTATATATTATATATATATATATATATATATATATGTAGTTTATTCACAACCCAAATTAACTTTAAGACTTATAGATTATAATTTATAATTGGATTATTGTAATTAGAGCAGTAAACGAACCGAACGTTCAATGAATCGTTCATGAACCGTTTGGCGGGAAGTTCGTTTATGTTCGTTCATTTAATAAATGAACGAACATGAACACATTTTTTTGTTCATTTAGTTAAATGAACGAACATGAACAATGGTCTCGTTCGTTCATTTATATTCGTTAATGTTCGTTCGTTTGTATTCATTTATGTTTGTTTATGTTCGTTTACGTTTGTTTATTATATAAATATATTTATATATTGTGACATTAATATGTAAAATCATTAAGTAAATTGAATTTTTATAATTCTTTTTTTATCGCTCATAAGTTTACACAGTTTTTCATTTTAATATGTTAGTTTTTAGGAACGGAATGATGAGTAATGGTGGTTGTTTTTTGTTCATTTATGTTCGTTCGTTTATGTTCATTTAAATTTATTTATGTTTGTTCGTTTATATTTGTGTCGTTTGTTTATGTCTGTTTAAGTCCATTTATGTTCGTTCGTTTATGTTCGTTTGGCATCTTAACGAACGAACATAAACGAACACAAACAAACACATTTTCTTAATAAATGAACATGAACACAAAAAATTTCATTTTTTTAAGTATATAATATTTATATACAGCAAAATGCAACAAATAAACTCACACACCCTTCTCACCTTTGGTGAGGTTCGAACCTCTGACCTCCTAGGAAGTCAAAGACTCTTTTGTCTAAAAAAATTTCATTCGTTTACCGTTCGTGTTCGTTCGGTTAAGTTAAACGAACGAACACGAACAACCCCTAATTGTAATAACTAATAACTTTGTTGAGAATAATTTTAGTATTATTTATCATATTTCAATCGACAAATTTATGTATATTACTAACCCGTCAACCCAACCCAACTCGCCATAACCCGCAAGGGTTGGGTTGGGTTGGGCTATATTTTTGAATGAGTTGGGTTGGGTTGAGATTTTCCAAACCACCATAATTGGGCTGGGTTGTAAAAACGTCTCAACCCGCCCAACCCAACCCGCGTACACCCCTAATTGCTTTAGGCTATGTTTGGCAAAGTAGCTGATAAGCTAGCTGGTGACTGATAAGCTAGCTGGTAGCTGATAAGCTAGCTGAAGAAAAAGTCACGTTTGGCAAAAACTAGCTTATAAGCATTTAAATTACCAAAAAGGATATTAATTATTTATTTATAATTAAAAGTTAATATATAATTATGAATATTAATGAGGGGCATAATTGGAATAATCACAAAAAAGCTACTCATAAGCTACTTGGAGTAGCTTATCAAAAAGCTAACTTATGGTCATCCAAACATGTACCCAGAAAATAAGGTAGCTTATTTTTGCCAAACAATGCCTTAATAAAGAGTCATGATCAATTATTGGCACAAGACATAACCGAAGACCAACATTAAAACATGACCGTTTCACCATGAATCATCCAATAAAAGAGGTGGTTATAGGGGTTATTACCATTTAAAGAGTAGTTAAATAGATCTCCTATAAAAAAACTTCAAGGAATTCAAAAGGACAAAAAACAGAAGTGATTACTAGAACTACTCTAAAGCCTCTCAATCGTTCACACAACATTCGCTGACGATTATCCACGACACATCGATTTATTTACGTTTATTTTAAGTTATCTACGTCTTGTAATAACATTTGTTATTATTAATGTCGGCATCCTTGATTGATATCCATAGTGCATCGACGATATCCACGATCGTCCGTGGTTTTTACCTTCGACGGGATTTTCCGCGCCACAAAATCACTCGTCCCATTTACATTTTTTGTCATCTTTGTTGTTTATTTCGAAGGATAATATATAGTTGATTATGATCCGCAATCAAAACCTTAGATCGTTCTTGTGTGGTTTTTGGCATAAACATAAACACTAACATGAAAATATAATTCTTGATGTAATTGATGCATATCATAAAACCATTTTCATTGATGAAAATTTCTGAGTTGTATTGCAGTATGATTTTGTCACATAATCACATGCACTAGGTTGTATGCATAGATTAGTCACATAATCACATGTACCGGGTTTTTTTATGCGGTTAGCTTAACTGACAATAAGATTTAGGTCTTTGGGATCCTCCTCAGAAGTCACTGGTTCGAGTCTTGACAGGCCAATGGAGATTTCTTGGTTGTTCTCCAGGCCCCTGGAATTTGTCGAGATGCGCGGAAACTGACACGGTCACCCACAATTAACAAAAGAAAATTCACATGCACTAAACACATTGATTATAGTTGTCATCCATTCATAACACTGAACTCGGTGCCCCATGCATATCCACCTATGGACCAACAAAATAGTCATACATATCGTGTAAAATGTCTGTGCATGCATATGTTATATGTAACACCCGCAAATCCCAAAGGTAGAGAGACACCTTCCGTAAATATGGAATTCTTTAGCGTTATAAGTTTTCTTAATTTAACTTTGTGTATATTAATTTACGAAGATCCTTCCATGCGACCACCCGTTTGTTTTTTAGCGGAGTATTTCGGGCCTCGGGGGGGGGGGGGGAGTTGTGCGACAGTGTCGCTTGTCAAGGTCGTCGGGATTGTATCGAAACCTGGGGAGGGAGTGCGACAATGACCGCGATAGTGACACAAGGCATTGTCTCCTCTCACTATCGCCTAGATTGTACCGTAAGGGGGTGAGAGGTCGCGACAGTGCCGACGACTATGCCACTTGGGCAATGTCGTCGGGCATAGTCGCCTGATGTGTCTGTGAGTATAAAACACCCTCTAGCCGATTTTTATTACCACTTCACCCCAAATCAGTTTTCTAGGTCGATTCTTGAGAGCAAAAAGGGCCATTTTTCTCCATCCAAGCCTCTCCACATTTAATGCAAACCTAGGGTTTGTTGGGTTCATTGTTTTGGACATTAAGGCTGCGTTTGGTATGCAGAACAGAGTGGAACAGGACATAACAGAACAGACTTGTCCCATGTTTGGCGTGACCATATGTGGGACACGCTATAACTAAGTGGAACAAGCATGGGACACACTTGTCCCACTCTAACCCCCTGGAACTAAGTAGAACAACAATACTTTGACTAATATCCCCTTTGTTAAAAACATAAAACATGTCTTATCATCATCCACGCCTCCAAGCTAGGGGTGTGCAAAACCCGAATAGTCTGAAATTCGAATCCGCATCCGAACCGAAAATAAGGTGTTTTTGCAAAACCCGAATACCCCGAAATCCGATAATCCGAAACCCGACATTTGGGAGGATACCCGGGTTCGGATTGGGTTTGATCGTTGGCCACCCAACCCGTCCGAAAACCCGAAATAACATAAATATATATTTTAAATACTATATATATACATATATATATATATATATAATTATTTTTTGAAAATTGTAAATTATAGTTTGTTGAAATATTTTCTAAATTTTAAACTTGCTATCGATTTCATCAATCTTTCAATCGATTGTATTCATCCTAAAAAACGATTGAATTTATATATAACTTTTGCATTATATAATACCCGAACCCGACGACATCAATCCGAAACCCGACCAACCCAAACCCGAAAGGCCGAAACAACCTAAAATCCAAAACATAAAATTTGGGTTTTGATTTCCATATTCAAAATCCAATCGTGATAAATTAGTTTTATGTTTTTGATAATCCATTGCCCTATGTATTAGTGATGTAAATTAGTTTTATGTGATATAATCTATGATTTTTTATCAGGGGTAAATTCTTCATTTAACCGGTCTAGTCTTGTTCTGTCCAGTTCTGTCATGTCTTGTCAAACGTTGGACAATTGTCCTGTTCTGTTCCATCTTGTCCTGTCCTGTCCTGTCTGCGTACCAAACGCACCCTAATGCATCATTGAAGATCTTTAAGGGTGGTTTGCAAGCAAGATTCAAGCATTAAATCTCATCCACATTTCTAGAGTTATTGCAAGTTTTCTAAGGTTTTTACATAAAACCTAGTTAGTGAGTTTTCTAACCTTTTTAAAATGATATACATGTTTTATATATGCTTTCTATTATCATTTCATGTTTCCTCTCATCATATGGGTCATTTGACAAGGTAGACCTATACTTGCTATTTTGGGAAATATTGGGATCTTGATTATCAATATGTTATGAGGTTACTATTGTTGGTGTAACATCCGAAAATGGGGCAAATAAATAGATGTGGAAAAAAAAAGAGAAGGAAAATAAAATAAAATCGGCTTTTATTTTATTGAAAAATGTGAAGGAAAACGTGAAAATGACGAATTATTTCACTTAATGAAAATGAGAAGTGAAAAAAAAAAGTTTATGTTCAATTGGACTAAAAATGGAAGAAAATGTCATATTTGGGTGAAAAGTGTAATTTTGACCAAAAATATCAAAGTCAGGGGGGGGGCTGAATGTCAGTATCTGAAAGTTTAGGATGTGTGACACCATCTACATCCTCATACTTGAAGGACCTGTCCTGCCAAAAGGACAAGTCTGTTTGATTTCAGAATTGTGAAAGAGCATCAACGGCTGATCTTTGAAGCCTTCCATTGGCTCACCAAGTCAACGTAAAAGCCAAAAAAATTCTAGATTTAAGTAGCTAATACTACAAGCTACATTTTTTTTCAAGAAATACGGAGAATTGAGAGAGAAATCGGAGCTCGAAAGTCTCCACCCGAAAATTCGGTTTATCAACGATTGAAGGTAATATACTCAACCAAACTTCGTGATTTTTATGTCTATGGATTCGTTTTTAAGTTCTCAATCGAACCTTACTAGCCTTATGTCTCAGATTTTAGTTTTGAAGGTCCGATTTCGAGTTTTTAACTGATTTTCGAGTGGTTTTAAAATCGAAACTTTAAATGAGAAAATGGGACTCAATAGTTGATGATTTTCGTTGATTTTTGTTCCTATGGTTGAGGAAAATCATTTTCTAGAGTTTTGCAAAAAGAATCATCGAAAACGGTCAAAAAACGAAGCTGATCGGTTGCAAAAACTCGCTACCGGCGAGTTATCGGAGCTATTGACTGTTGTTCGACTGATTCAACGCGTTGGGCCAACGTGCATTTGCGCTTACATTGGAGAAGTAGGTGGACCATTAACTGGTTTACTATATATTAAATAATTTAAGCCCATAACTTATTTTGTTTGGGTTTGTCTATAATAAATTAATTTTGGGCTTATATTTTTTGAATCTTGGATTTTATTTTTTTAAGGTTTTATCTTATGATATGGTATATGTTAGATTTATAGATTAGTTAGTTAATTTAAATTCTAAATTTATTAATATATTATTTAATTAATATATTAACTTATTTGAGAAATTTATATTAATTAATACATCTTTTTTTTTCTAAGTGGCTTATTAAATTATTCAGTAATTTAATAAGTGTTTTAAAGATGTCGTAATATGAAATTATCAATTGGAAGACACACTAATATGGAATGAATGTTGTTTATAATAAATCATTTAGATGATTTTTATAATTAGATTGAAGCGTCGTAATTGGTTAAATATTATCAAGACGCTTTGGTGCGTAGCAGAATTCCTTTAGTTATTTAAAAGATGAATCGATGTTAAGAATCGTTAGTAAGCGTGGGACTTAGACGTTTATTAAATTATTTTTGGATGGTTTAATAATGTGATTAAAGCGTCGTATTTTGAACTAAAGTATTTATTCTTAATTTGAAGAGATGGTTTATAAGATTTGAAAACAACTATTTTGAAGTTTTGGGACGTCATTGAGTTTTAGACTTGGAGTTTGTCTCAAATTAGTCGAGGTTGACTGCGTTGACTTTTACCTCGTTTGACCCACAAGTATTTTGACGATGAGATCAAATGGAGATATTTTAGTTATTAAGAGACTCGGTTTTGGAGCTTGACTTTAGGTCGAGTCGAGTTGGCCATAGTTGACTTTTGTTGACTTTCGAGAAATTAAGTCATTAATTGGATACGGTGATATGAAATGTGTAAGTCTTCATGCAAGAGCTATCAATAGTCGATCTACACAGACAGGTGAGTCTTCATGAGACTTACACTGGGATGCATAC